>OX467710.1:41013553-41728553 GCA_950111635.1 Agelastica alni | reverse complement strand
GGACTTTTAAGGTAGCGCTGTTTGGGATTCGCTCAGGTGGGCTGTTGGTAAATTTCAGGTCGTTTTTAGTAGAAAATAAAGCAGTTGTTATTAATATTGCAATGATCCTAAGCAAAATTCATTATTAATTTGCTTATTTGAAATTAAATTAAGAAGATGAACACTAACGTTATATTTATACAAAGTAAATTACTTTTTGTAATTGATAAAAGCCGTCCAAAAAATCTTTGACAAGAACGAAACAAAAATTAAAATGGGACGAAATATCTCCAATGGATTCACTGTTACAAAAGGTTTAAAACAGGGATGCTGTCTTTCGCCGACACTTTTTAAAATTTATTTAGAACAGGCTTTCAAAGTATGGAAACGGAAATGCAATGGTATGGGAATACCTCTCAATAATAATAATACCCTATACACCCTATGTTTCGCAGACGACCAAATCGTAATAGCACAGAATCATGATGATTTAAGCTATATAACTCGAAAACTTATAGAAGAGTACAAGAAATGGGGCCTCGAAGTCAACATAAAAAAAACAGAGTTCATGCGCATTGGTGGTCTAACACAAGACATTGACTTGGATGATGGAACAAAGATTAAACACTCAAGGAATAAAAATACTTGAAAACTAAGATAACACACGATGGGCTACTTGACACAGCAATCAAATAACGAAACACACAAGGCAGAAGGGTTATCTCTAAGATTAACGGAATCTTATGGGATCAAACTATATCGAAAGCTAATAAACAAAGAATATATAATACCATCCTTAAAAGCATTATAACCTACAGTAGTGAAACATAATAAACATAATAACAACTGAGATAGCTTTTCTAAAGATAAAATCAGAAGAACTAATTTTGTAAAACATCCCAAATTTATTTCCAAAAGCAGTTTCATGTTCCAATCATTTTTCTGAGGATTGTTTTATTTGATCATTTAAATTAAAGGTGGGACTACTTGAATTATAATAAAAATAACAATATATCTAACAATTTAAAAAACTATGCACACCAACATTCATGACAACTGTACTTTAAAATCATGTTACAATGAAAAGTTTAAAAAAAATTATTATTTCAAGGTAAAGTGAAGTAAATACTTTTAATAAAATAATGAAAATTACTTAAAAAATTGTGAATATTTAAAAATTGCAAATTTGGATACTGACTTCTTTATAGTTTTAAATTGGTAATATTTTATTGTTTGAATTATGACTTATCCTGTAATAATAATAAAGTTTTATAATTATGTAAATAGCTCTGATGCATGTGAGTTATTGTTAAATATTTTCCTGGGTAATAAATATTTATTACGGTAGGTACATCAGACCAATTATTGTGACAATATGTAATTAAACATTAATAATAAATTAATGTTTTCGAGTTTGACTCTGCAGCCGGTAAAATAGTATTCAGAGACATTAAACCCCTGCATTTAAGGTAATGGTAGTAAATTTTAAGTTAGGTTGTCCAAAAAATATTGGCAACAATTTAATACTTTTATAACCAGATTTGCTGATTAGTTCATTTCCAAAAAAAAGTTTGGTAAAAATATGTACAAAATGCAAAATCCGCTTTTTTGTTTATTAACTTTTAAATAAAATAATCTGATTTTCATAAAACGTTTTATCTACTATTAAAAATAATTTAAAATTCCAATATTATTTATTTTAGTATTAAAGCTCATTTCACCAATATACGACGGTATCTAATGAGTCACCGAGGCATCGACTTAACGGGTACATTAGTAAATTCCCCTGAGATTTAAACCCGAAAATTTTTTGTTTTTTATAATGCTTTTGTTGAGAGGTTTTTTTTATTTTTTGTTTTATTGTGAACAGAAATCGTTGATGTAGCTCTCGATAATAATTCCGGCTCAAAGCAATACTGTGGACATAAAATATTTTCGTTCGTTAAGCATTCTTTTAATTTCGGTACCGTCCAAGAGTTTGTTTGATGCTTATTTAAAATTTCCGAATGGTACGGAGCATTATCTAATACAATGACAGATGGTTTATGTAACGATGGTAATAGTTTCTCTTTGTAATGATAATTGATCGATTTTGATTTTGACGAAAATAAAAGATCCGCCCCATCAACAAAACCATGCTTTCTACCTGCATGCACATTAATGTGTCTTTTTCCTTTACCGTCGGTGTATAGACTTTATGTTATCGTTCTACCAAATTCTTTTTGTTTCACCTTTGACAAAAAGTTTCGTCCAGATAAACAAATGAAGAGCTTTCTTGTTTACAGTAAGTATAATTTTTTAAAAATCGATACTATACGGTTTTAATGTCGGTACCTACTACAATGATAACCCAGAATTATTAATTACTTTTCTATAAATCTAACAAAAATGAAGCAACAAGCCAAATTTAAGCTTAATAGCTTGTTTGGATTACTTACCTACATCTCTTATTATGTACAATAAATAAAGTTATTAAGAACAGATTTGGTTACAAAATTAACCGTGCAAACAAACAAACAAGAAGTCCCTCATAAAATAAAATTCGTTATCTACGAAATTTGTTTAAAACTATTAGGGTACTTTACTTTCGTACTTCTTAAATGTACAGTTAAATACTGTTTATCGAGTTTCTAACGATATATTCGTGAAATATGCTATATTAATGTCATTAAGTTCAGATGTCTCACATTATTACTCCTTTGGTACTATTTAACCTTAGACGATCATTTTAAATGATCCTATTTAACGATGAACTGGGTAATGACTGGGTCATTACTAATGACAGATCCCCAACACGAAACAGTAATTTTGCTTAAATGAAATTATCCGTTTTCTTTATTTTGGGCTATTGTTTATTTCGGGCATTACTCCAGTTTTGTTGCCCATACAGGATTATAACTAATGTCATTTAAATATAAGGTAATGACAGCAATACTGATCGTGTAAAGTTGTATCTTTACAATATTTAGTCTTGGGTTCGTTAATTTACAATACTTAATACAAAAACTAAACAATTTATTTTAATCTTCTTATATGTAATACAATAAACTCTTATTTAATAAATCACTTGGATATACACTTTACAAGTCTCTATCTTCACAAAACTATACTTCAACTTAAACTTAATACTTTTGCGACACCGTGGTTTTTTAAATATGACATCGAAAAGCCGCGCCATCGCATCAGGTCAAATAATAACTACAGGGGCGTATTCGCTGACCACAATCCATAACAGTATTTATGAATATGTAGGTATTTTAAATAATGGATGTTCTCATACAAAAAATAAGATTAACAATTTAAAAACAAGAATAAGTATCTTAAACTAACAGGGATATTTAAAGCCAAAATAAACGTCATAATATTGTTGTTTTTTAATACCTTTTTAAAGTTTTGAAGCAGGAATTTTAAGTTATTATTAATGTTTAATTACTTATTGTCACAATAATAGGTCTGAGGTACCTGCCGTGATAAAAATTATACCCAGGGCAATATTTAAGAATAACCAACATGTAACAGAGCTATTTTCCTAAAAAACATTATTATTATTACAGGATAATTCAGAATTTAAACAATAAAATATTACCATTTTAAAACTATAAAGGATCCAGTATCCAAATATGTAATTTATAAGTATGCACAATTTTAAAGTAATTTTAGGTCTATTCTAATACGTCCTCGCATTTTTAATTTATTATTACTGAACGTGAGTCTAACTTATTTAATTACATCATCAAATACTTCTGTGGTTTCCGCAGATCAGTTTTATGTGCTTGTTCGGTCTGCCCATTTTTAATTTATATTTTAAATAAAAAGTACGAAAGCAGCAAAAAAACACGACACACTTAATTTGAGCCCATATAATACTACTCAACCACCAAAATTTTGGCGCGTGTCAATTTAGCCACAGTGCTTTTCAATGAAAATTCATTCTACAGTATATTCACTTTTTGTCCAGCCGGTGGAAATTTTAAAAGTTAGATTCAATACAAAATCAATGGGATTGAAATTGGCAAAAATGATAGGCCCAGTCGGGACGTCATATATACATACATACATATAGTCACGCTTTTTTTCACGTAGGGGTAGGCAGAGTTCACTTCCTTCCACTTACTACGGTTCTTAAACACATCTTTTGCTTTTCTACTTTCATGGTGCTCTCATACATGCTCCTCGGTTGTTGGTACTCTTGACCTGGCACTTTTTCAATTTAATGTCGATTTGATTGAGATTTGTTCGCCGAAGTCGACCTCTACCGACTTGCCCATTCACAGTCGCCTTATAAATATTTTTCGTCAATATTCCTTAATCCATCCTCTTTAAGCATTTCTTTATCTTTTATGATTATTTATATTGTCCTGAAAGTTCGTATGCTTAAATGATATATTTTCCAGTCCTTTTATACGTGATAGAAGCTTGGTCCTTAAACTAGATCTGCGAATAAATATTAAAAACCATTTTTATACTAACATACCGTAGAATCTTGAAATTATAATGGACAAACCGAGAGATCAACGTAAAGTGCTGTAGATTGTAGATTGTAGGGGGGGTCGTTAAGGCTATGCTGCCTCTCAAGCACTTCGACCTATCAGATATTTTGTGCATAACCCTTAATATATTCGAGGCCCAGGATTCCGAGACTTCGAGCAAAGTTTATCGGTTCCAGTGGACTAAGTTTCTTACATCAAAAAACTTTAGGAAGGCACCTTTCAGAAACTTGAGCCTCTTGCAGAAAAGCGCTGGGAATTCTAAAAGCAAATTCGTGCAGTTTCAGCGAAGTTCTTGCAGTAGCCCACCTTTTTCAGGTGATTCCTCAGAGGGCAGGGTCCAGTGAGGAGTCCCGTCACCAGTTTTATTCTTTCTTATTCAACTCGAGAAGCTGTTTAGCTTTCCTTGGCGAAGGCTTACTAGCCTTTTCGCTTGTCTTTGTCCTGGCACTTTATGCCAGTGAGATTTTATTTCATCTTTTTCTCAGAGTCGAACCTTTTCTTGCAAGTGGGCTTTGGAAAGTCCGCAGGGCACAGGGTTATGGGCCGGAAAATTGTGTATCTGCCCCTTCTTTGGTAAAAAAATCTGCATCTTCGTTGCCTTTAACTTCCTTGTGACCTGGAACCCACATTGGAGTAACCTGATTGTTCGCTACCAGTTGTCTCAGGGACTATTTACAGTCCCAAGTCAGCTTAGACTTACAAGTGTATGACTTAAGAGCTTTTAGTGCTGCTTGGATATTTGATAAAATATAGATTTCTGCCCTTCGGGTGTTTCTTTCGATGCATTCCTGGGCACATATCTCTTTGGAATGTAATTCTGATTGAAAGAGGGTTAAGGTATTACCAATGGGTTTTAAGAGCCTAAAATTTGGCCCTGTATCGCCCACTCCAACCCTTTCATCCATCTTGGATCCATCAGTGTACCACACTACAGCATCCCTTCCTAGTTAAGGTAAAGTGCTGAGAAGAATAAGAAAAAAAGCAAAGAATTATTGGAAGAGGTAAAAAATGGGAAATTACAATATCTCTTATGAAAGGTTTTAAAATAAGACCAAAACATAAATATTCTTACACTTAATAATCCAGTGCAAAATAGTGAAAAAAAATTTAAGAAAAAAAATAACATCTTGGTTAAAAAACGCACGAGAATGGTTTAATTTATCAATAGTTTAACTATTTTAGGCCACATTTTTTAAAATAACCTTGGTGATATTCAACCTCCAAAATAAAGACAGCATTTGAAAAACAATAACATTAATAATATGAATAAAATGGTTATTAGCTGTTAGTTTTATTATTTTAGAGTATTACCATTTAGTTATTTTAATTATGCCTCTATACAATTATTACCACTAATGTAAAACCTTAAAATAATAATAAAAAGGCTCAATAATATAAAAAATAACTTATAAGTACTTTAAAATACCAATACCGAAGCTAAGGAAGGTCCTTTCATTACCGTATCAATTTCGACGAATGTAAAACCAACCGCTTGTGGTCAAGGTGTAGAGACGGAATAACAACGTAATCCGGGATGAGCTATCTCGGTTGTCCCGGTTTGAATATAATTTTGAGCAGCAGATGTTGGATCTCAATCCACTCGGCTTATGAACATAAGGATTTGTTTCGTACTGACTCGACATTTCAGTTCATTTTGAAAGCTGTAAGTTTTTGTTTGCAAAGCATCTGTACAAATTCTTTAATCCCATTTTTTACGCTCCTATATTTCAAATTATTATAATTAAATGAAACGAGGAAAATTTGGAAATAGGTTTATACAACAAAAAGCAATAATAAATATTTAAAAATGTTGTTTCCATAGGAACTATTTAAACAAGCAATATTAACATTTATTAAAGTTAAAAAGTTATGAAGTGTCTTTCACCCGAAGTTGGCACACAGTTACTGGTAGCTTTAAAGGATAAATTCACGTAGATACCTTGCATGTTAAAATTACTTACAAAACCCAATTTCTGTTGTGGTTAATTTAAAATTAATACCTCAGAAACTTGGTGAAAAGAAAGACAACACCGCTGATTAGTTAACTGTCTTCGGAAACAACTTTTCAATAATTTCGTGTAATTTCTCTAAAGGTAGCTTGCGTGTTTTCTGGTAGGAGAATCAATTTTCCTGTTTAATCTTTTGGCATTCATGTGGGTGTTACCTACTCGCAAGATTATTGAGCTTTCTACAGAGTAAAAAATTAATTAATTTTTATTTATATAGTTGATGTCATGTACAAATTCATATTAAACAGTAAGAATTGTCATTTAATGCTAAGCAATACGCCATCTGATGGAATAAACTCGCATCAATACCACGTGATGAACAAGTGTTGTGATTGCTTTGTTTTTATATACCCTGAAGTTTGCATTTGTGCGAAGATAGTTGTATAATAGTGACTAATAATTTGTTAATAGTGAAAATGACCAGCAGAGCAAATTGTTGTGTGGATGTAACACAGTGTGTAACAAAAACCAATTTGACTTTTTATTATTTTCCAAATAAGGGTGACAGAGTTGAGCATATTAGAGAATCGAGAATGGTGACTATGGTTGATAAAAAGAAACTGTAGGAGATCCAATCGAAAATAGGAAAGAAAGTTACCAAAAACATAAGAGTTTGTTCTTAACATTTTTTTGAGAAAGATTTCATAACTCCTAGTGATTGTAAGTATTTTGTTTTCTATATTTTTTGGTTAATAGAATTACCTATCAATCTGTCGGGGGGCTATCAAAAACTTTACCTGAATAACACTGCTATGCCAAGTACAAACTTACCTGTGTTCAGAATTATAGTCCAAAAGTCGGAAGATAGAAGAGGAAAAAAAATTTATGAAAAACTTATTGAAAAAATACAGGCAAATTCTCTTGTTGGTAATTTTTATTGAAGTCAAAAGTAAATAAATACTTATAATTATCATTGAAGTCATGTCATCCATTGATTTCAGGATCACTTTTAATAGCACTGGTCTGCAAACAATAAGATCTGATTATCCATTTATCATGGAAAAGCAAATAAATGGAGAGCAACTCGGAGATCAATCCGGGATACTGAGTGAAACAAAAAACCACCAAATTCTCGGGATGGTTCCTGACTTGCTAGCTACAAAAATACAAGTAGGAAAGTCGTTCAAAGTCCTCTTTCCGGAGAGAGACGAATGGATGAGGGGACAAATCCTCTTCCCAGAGACTGAATACGTAATGTATACAGACGGCTCAATAACCCCAGATGGAGTTGGAGCCGGTGTTTTCAGCAGGAAACCAAAGATTGAAATATCTACCAGTCTTGGCAGGTATGCCACAATCTTTCAGGCTGAAATATTCGCTATCGAATTGTGTGCAAGAGAGTTGACCAACAGAGCTCTAGCAAACAAAAACATAAATATAATATCAGACAGCCAGGCCGCTTTAAAAGCACTGAGCTCCAACAAGATAAATTCTAAACTTGTATGGAATTGCATCGAATCCTTAGAGTACCTTGGTGCGAACAACAGGGTGACCCTACTGTGGGTACCTGGGCACCAGGGGGTGGAAGGAAACGAAAAAGCCGACACCCTTGCAAAACAGGGGGCCGAATTTGCGTTCACTGGACCAGAACCGGTTTTTGGAGTCACCACAAGTGCCGCCAAAACAATTATTTGGGACTGGGCGGAGAGGAAAATACTCACGTACTGGTCCGACTTACCAGGGCTAACCCACTCAAAGGCGTTTTTACCGTTACAACCCTCGAGAAACACAACTAAGCAGATCCTAGAATGGAGCAGAAATGACCTGCGTATTCTAACAGGACTGCTTACGGGACACTGTCGTCTGAGATACCACCTCAGAAAGATAGATCTGAACCAACAAACGGACTGTCGGTTCTGCTGCGTGGAAGACGAAACTGCTGAACATATACTATGTTCATGCCCCGGCCTGGGAAGAATAAGGTTCAACATATTTGGTTACACTAACCTAGAACCTACCGATTTTAAAAAAATCTCACCCTATACAACCATGAACTTCGTAAGAAGGGCTGGATTGTACGGTGAACTGTAGCCTCTAGGAGTAAGCCACAATAGACCTACTAAGGGTCGCGGTGGAGGGGCGACCACGCCCCACTCACATAAAACCTAACCTAACCTAACCATCCATTTATCATTCTTTTTTTCTTTCAAACAATAATGTGGTTTGCTGCAAGAACAGCTATACCATCCACGATGCATCGACTACTTGGAGTAGCAGCTAGATGAACAAAAATTGAGGACAATGGTAGAAACATATCCAAATTCCTTCCAATAAAAAATAGTGAATTTAATAACGTTTCCCTTCCCTTAGTAAACACATAGGTTATAGAAAATGCAATCACACTTGGCGTCAGTATGACAGCGCGGGAAAATGAAGGTTAAAATGTCAATAGTCTCGATTTCAACAACAAATGCTTTCGTCACTTTACCTCATAGACAGCTACTAAATGTTTTAAAACATTATAAAATAATAGAAACAAAGTTAAAAGTATTTTAAAACTACATTTAAGAAAAAAAATTGTGTGGAACGAAGTTTCTTACGTTTTTTCTTCAACTTCAAATGTAATTGGAAATAAAATCTGTATCATTCAATTTTTATTTTATAATATTTTTTTAAGGCAAATCATCCAAAGGAACGAATTACATTAAAAGGTTTCATTCAATATTGCAATTGCAAGTGATTTTGTGAAATGGGACAAAAGTGTGTAACAGATGTGTAACATCTTTCCTCTCGCTTTCTTGCAATTTGTGGGAACTATCAGATCTCTTTTTCTTCCTTCTGAATCCCGCCAACGGTACTGTGACAATGTTCATTGTATCTCCCCGTGATAGAAATTAGCAATCTGCTATAACTGTCTTCCTCCAAAAAAGAAGTGGGTCGCCGATCTGTAATTAGTACAGGCAGCCTTAGTCTGGCGTACGCCAGGCATGGGCCAAGGGTTTGAAGGCTGGTTTCCTCCTCTCTATACATACATACATAAAGTCACGTCTTTTTTCCATAGCGGTAGGCAGAGACCACTTCCTTCCACTTGCTACGGTTCTTACACACATTTTTTGCTTTCTCTTTTTTCATCAGTGCTCTCATACATGCTCGTCGGTTGTTGGTACTCTTGACCTGGCCTTTCTTCAAAACAATGTTGATCTGATCGAGATATGTTCACCTCTATGCTCCGCCAGACATGCCTTTTTTGACACTTTCTAGCTATTCATAAAGCAATGCAGTGCCCCATTTATTTCTTTTCCTGCCAACACCCTCCTCTCCATACAATTCACAATTAGGGCTATCGGCTAGCCCCGAATTAAGCATGTGATATCTAAGGCTACCATGACCGGTCAGTATGTGTACTGCTAGTGTGGCATCCTTTCCACTCAGCGATTTAATGCTTCTGGCTAGGCCCTCTCGTGGAGACTATCCTATGAGGGCCCTTGCCCGTCTCCACTTATCTCTGGTTTCTGTTTTCCAGTACATTACGTTCTGGTCCCTGAACCGGCCTCGAATTGTCCATCTGTCTGCCTAGATGAACAGAATATATTCCTTTAAAGGGACGGAGCTACACCTTATTACGTACTAGCTATAAGACAATGGCTAGACGAACAATTTCCAAGACGTTGAATTTGGCAGAAGGGATTTTATAGAATGTGTAATGAAATATTTCAGACTTGTGAATTTCGTTCCTTTTTGTTATATTTTTATTTCATTGCCCGCGTATATGTTGTATTCATAAATTAAATTAATGCCCTTTGATTGGTTGATTAGTTGATCGTTGACAGTTAAGTATGTTCCATGTTCGATCGATATTCTACAAGTACATTGTTGTCGCTTTTTGGTAATTATAATTTCTGTTATTTTCTGTTCAACTTATTTAATTATTTCATACCTTCTTTCTACAAATAAAGTATTTTAGAATTATGCTAGCATTTTTGAGATTTAAGTTTTACTAAATGATTATCTGTTAAATAAATAAAATAAATTTTCTATAAGACAAATCACGAAGTAGTAATAAGTAGACGAATTTAAATAAATATGACAACAGTCGTTAACCGGCAATAAGTTTGATTTCTCGTTTGATAAGAGTTGATGAAATGTGAATTTTAAAATTTAGGTTCTCTTCGGTCGCTGGCTTCTGCCAGTGATAAACGTGTAGTCCTTAGCTGATATGGATTGGCGATTTTTCAAGTTTCCTTTGGCGTGTGACCCTTATAATTTTTTGAAAGAAGAGAAGTTTCGTTTTCATTGGTGTGTGCCCTTAATAGAAGCGATTTTCCGGAAACTTGGTTGGTTGTTCCAGATCTTTTGCTTTGCTTTTTATGGAAGCAGTTTTATAGAAGAAAAATGTTTTCTTCTTTAGCGTGTGCCTTTTAGAGTTTAGCTCTTTCGTCGTGGGTCTTTTCTAGAGAAAAGACGTTAATTTTTGGTAGCGTTCCTGAGTTTTTCTTTAAAGTGTATAAGAAGATGTCTGAGAAACCATGATGTTCTCAAAAATTTTTTTGAAGAAATCTTTATGAATTTACATTATTCTAAATTTAAAATGACATATTTTAAGGAATATAGTTGTCTATTCAATCAATCTCTAGTTGGATATTAATATTTTTAAGTGTGAACCAAATTTTAAGGTTATCGAAAAACTGGAAGATTATTGATGTCCAATTTATAAAGGATTGTTAGTCTGAGAAAAGTGATTTCCAGCCGAATACCAGGAAGGGTTATAATCTGCAGTAAGTGACGAATTTAAATATTGTAGACGTTAAGTCAAATTTTATGTAAGATCGTTTACTTGCCAAAGAAATAATTCTTTTATTTAGCAGACTGGTAAATCAATATTTAATTTATCACCTTTTATTTTCTTACAAGTTTATTTATAATTATATATTTATAATCATTTATCTTGTAGATTTTTATTAAATCTAATTTATTTATAACTTTTGAATGTTTTGCATACTATTTTCTTAAATTTAATTAAAATAATAAACTGTTTTGGAAATGTTTGTTAATGCATTGATGTTGTAAATAGAATGAAATGTGGTCAAGCACTCTGCATTCATAAGCTAAATTTAATTTATTCTGCTTTTAGACAATATTTAGCAAATTTCTATAAATACTTTGAATTACTAAATGAAGTAAAGTGTGGTCAAACATCTTTCATTTATGATTTAAATTTAATTTGTTCTGCTTTTTGATAATATTCTGTAAATGCTTTGATTTTAAATGATATTTGTTCTGGTTTAAGACAATACTCTGTAAACATTTCATTAAATTATACTTAGAAAATTGGAAAAAAATAGTTTTACTGTTAAAATTTTTGCATGGATCCAAGGTTTTTTTACTTAACCCTGAATAAAATACATGGCGCCCAAGTTTTGATAAACATTTATGTTTTCTCTTAAAATAAAGAAATTTAACAATTTTTCCTTACTCACGACCCTCCCGAATGTAGAGCAGCCGACAGGCTCATATAAAAAATAAGTTGTATTGAAATTCTTTAAATTTTGCTACAAATGTCAGGCATGATCTCCAGATCTTACACAGCTTAACTTTTTTCTGTAGGGCTATTAAAAAACATTAGTTTACAAAATTCCTCCTGAAGACATTAAAGAACTAAAGCTTATAATAACTGAAGAATGTAAACGAATTACTAGCAAAACTTTGAAGAGTTCAAGAAGAATTTGAGATAGGTTATATTATTGCTTACAAAATAACGGAGCAGACTTTAAACATACATACATACATATAGTCACGCCTTTTTCCAGTAGGGGTAGGCAAAGGCCTTTCTTAAAAACAATGTTGGTCTGATCGAGATATGTTCGCCAAGGTCGACCTCTACCGACTTGTCCATTCACACTCGCCTTATAAATGTGTTTCATCAATCTTCATCTAAGCAACTTTTATCTATGTTTGTAACCACATCTTCTTTTACACCACAGCGTTCTCTTTTCTCACTATTTTTTATTTTATCCTTATGATCTATAAGGCACAGATGCGACCTGTACTGGAATACTGTTCCCATATTTGGAGTGCGGCACCTAAACATATCCTGAAGCTATTGGATTCTGTCCAAAAAAGGGAAATTCGTCTCGTCGGTGATGCCTAGCTTACAAACTCGCTCACTTGTCTGGAACACCGTAGAAAAGTTGGCGATTTATCTTTATTTTATAGATAATTTTATGGGCGATGCTCTTCTGAAATATCAACAATCGTTCCTTCTTTGGCAGTCTCTTCGAGATTAACCCGTCAAGTTCAGTCTTCACACCCCTTCGTGGTCACTTTGGAGACCTGCAGAACATCACTTTCCAAAGACTTTTTCATCCAACGAATTGCGAGGCTTTGGAACTCATTGCCTAGGGAGGTGTTCCCCGAGGCATACAACCTCCAGAAATTTAAAAAGAACACCAACTCCTACCTTCTTTCCCTTGGTTCCCACGATGTTCTCTGAACATTACAGGATATCCCTTTTCGTGGGAACCAGAACATAAAAAAAAAAAAACCGAGTCACTCCGGCTGTCACACCTCTATGCACAGCCAGATGTGCCTTTTTTGACATTTTCTGGCTGTTCATAAGGTCCATTCATTTGTTTTCCTGCCAACACCATTCGATCAATGTCACTGTCATCTCTCGTAAACTTTAAATCCAAGTACACAAATTCATTTACTTGTTACACTCTTTATCCCTTATTTAGAACTTTACAGTTTGTCATACTTTCTTCTCTTTTAAAACCATTACTTTCGTTTTGCTTACATTTATTTTTATCTTTTTGATTTTTAGGGCATCATACATAACATTAACCATCGCCTGCAACTCCTCTTCAGATAACGCTAATATGACTTGATCATCAGCGTAAAGATGGCATCTGACGATCAAATCATTCATTTTCAATCCATACGCACTCTCTTTTAAATATTTTGAACAGTTACTATATAACGTTTAAGGAGTTTTTGTTGTTATTTCGCTATTTGAATGTTACCTGCAAAATAAATGGATAGAATAAATAGTTGTTTATATGGCCGATTTGCATTTTTTAGGTTTATATTTAATATTCACAAGGTAGGGGGTGCTATTTAACATTTTAAAGAAGGGGTGGAGAAAAATGAAGGAATGCCACTTGGAAACAGCAGAATAACATTTTAAAACTTTCCCCTTGATTTTAAATTAAATGTGGTTTTAAAAGTACTGTAAAGTAAAGTATGTATATGATGATTTTTTTTTCGGGTAAAATTTGTTTTACAAATTCATCACAATATTTAATAAATCCTATCTGGGACTAAAGTTTTACCAAAATAAATTATTACGTTTTTAAAAATTGTAGAACTTATTTTTGTATCCTTCGTTTTTATTTTCTCTCGGATGTTGGTTCTATTACCAGCTACATCTAAGTCTATTGGGCTTTTTGTGTCTTCTGGTTTGTTGACACACCACCTATTCCGTAACTTTAGTCCCCTGCATCAATTTGCACGAGTTCTTTACCGATTGGCGGTTATTTTCTTTAGGGGTTAACCTAGGTTCCCCGAATATTGTCTGATATTTTCGGTCTAGTGCCTCGCATTCTAACAGTATGTTTATGACCGGTTTTGTCGTTTTATCACATTGTCTGCAGTAAAGTACGTCGTTGTATAGCCCAATTTTTTTGTAATATTCTCTCATTGGACTGTGACCAGTAAGAAGACCCGTTATAATTTTTAACTAATTCCTACTTATCTTCAGTGGTTCTTCAGTTCTGTGTTTTGTCGGTTCTTTGATGACTGTATTCCCGTGATGCATAATAGGGGCTTCTTTTTACCGTTCTCTTTGTTTTCGTTTGACCCAGTCCCCTATGTATTCTCGGATTTTAGATTTAGTAATCCTGAGTGCAGGTGGGTTCTGGGCCAATGTATGGAGCTGATGAGTCCTTTCTTGATAGTTCATCAGCTTTTAATTTCCCTCGATCTTACATTGTTCTGGAGTGTCCAAAGTTATGGAAAAAACGATTAACACAGAACTTATCAAATATCTGGAGAAATTTGAGATAATCCATGACAGACAATATGGATTTCGACAACTTCGGTCTACTGGAGATTTGCTGGCTTATGTCACTCAGCTCTGGACAAACACTATTAAAAAGTTTGGTGAATCCCGTGCAATAGCCTTGGATATATCTAAAGTCTTTGACCGCGTTTGGCACCAGGCATTGTTAAGTAAATTATTTGCCTACGGTCTTCCAATCAAATTGCGCCAATGGCTCGTGAACTTTATTCAAGATCGCTCCTTGAATGTGGCAGTTGACAGAATTTTTCTGATGCGTTAAAAACCAATGCCAGGGTCCCCCAGAGTTCCATCCTGTCCCCCCACGCCATTTATTTTACACGTCAATGACTTCTTAAAAAACCACTACGAACCCCATTTACAGTTTCGCATACGATAGCACACTTGTCTTAATTTTCACATCCTATCGATCACTTTCGGTGAATGATATAAATAGACTCAAGCAGGAACAGGTTCACTTCATCAATAGAGATCTTGAAGCAATCGTCGAGTGGGGAACCAACAATCTTGTTCAGTTTAACGCCCAGAAAACACAAAGCGCCACGTTTTCCAAGAAAGTAAATTCCTTAAATCATTTCATCACAATGTCCGAAAAGACTCTTGAATCAAGTCCCTCCATCTTGATTTTGGGAGTCACGGTGTCTAATAAAATGTCTTGGCATGACCATATTGCTAACATCGCAAAGTCAGCAAGCCAGAGGCTAGGTTTTCTGTGAAAAGCTAGAAAAATTTTTACTTCTGATCAACTGCTGACGACGTACAAGGCTCAAATCCGACCACTACTGGAGTATTGCTCGCACATTTGGGGTTTAGCACCAAGACATTTTTATGTCTTCTAGATTCAATTCACCCACTAAAACATAGAAGAAGAGTTGCAGACGACACATTACTCTAAAGATATTTCCATGGCAGATGCTCCAGAAAAATAAAAACTCCTAAACCACCACTGGCCACATTCGGCCGAAGAACTCGGCACGCTGATCAGTCTCACCCATTTACTCACAAAATTGACCAATCTCCATCAAGAATCCTTTTTTTACAGGGCTGCTATGGAATGGAAGAAGCTTTTAAAATGAGTTTTTCCAGAGAACTATGACCTGCAACTTTTTAAAAAGCGGTTCCACAATCATCTCCCTTTTATAATCCCTCTAATCTACTCTTCTTTCGACTATTTTTAGTAAAAAAAAACACATTTTGTTTAAGTTACTTTTTTATAATTTAAAAAAAATCCCGATGATTATAATTTATTGAAAAACTTAAGGGAATATATATTTAATAAATATGATTAAAACAATTAATTGACAGTGCACTATTAACAGACAGCTAAAAAACAGTCTTCATTACATAATTTTTGCAATAAAATTCATAGTAGAAAAAAATTTAATTATTGCACGTTTGCTTTAATTAATAGGGTACTCTGAAAATACGTTATTTAAATGTTTAATAATCAGATTGTGATCCACTTATGTGTATAATCCAATTAAATAAATTGACCTATTTTTTTTTGGGTCCAAAAATGATCTGTTTCAAAAAATTTAAAGAATAATCTCTGTTGCTTTTAATTGTTTTGTTTCAAAAAGTTTAATTTCACTATAAAAAGGGTTTCGATACTTTAAAGTACCGACTGTTTTAATTTTTTTTTTCAAAACGATGCTTTTAATTTATTTGGTTAGGTATATTCGTTTATTTATTCTACCTATTTGGACGCAATTACCACTGACGAGGTTTCAGAAGAAAACGTGGATCTGTTGCCGCATTTTTTATCAAATTGATTTACAGTGATAAAACAAACCTTTGAAATAAATTTGATGCTGAATGTTTAAAAAAAATTCCTTTCACATAAAAGTTAATTAAGAAATAAATCGCAAACAATGGAGTTAGAGGAATATTTTTGGTGGATCCTGATTTAATATTGATGAAATTTAATTTTATTTTATCAACGGATGTAAAGAATAATCTTCTTCTCTAGGTGCCGTCTCCGCTTCGAAGGTTGGAAATCATCATAGCAATTCTCATTTTTAAGACCGCAGCTCTAAATAGTTAATTATTACTGCATCCAAACCAATCTCTAAGGTTCTTCAGCCATGAATTTCGTCTTCTTCCTTTAGATCTCTAATTATTTGTAGCATTTGATATTTTTCTCCCCTCATGACATGTCTCATGTACAGTAGTTTTCTTCTCTTAATTTTCGGAATCACTTCTCTCTCATTATGCATACGTCTCATCACTTCCACGTTGGTTATTCTGTTTTTTTTGTCGTGATGTTGGTTGAAATTTAATTACCAACATATTCAATATTGGACACTTGCCTATTATTATTAAAATAAAACTATTAAGTAACTACTGCTAATTATTTATTATAACTTCTTTGAAATCCACCTCAACACTGAGTTGTGTGACAAGTTTTTATTCATTAATCCACGCTTGCGATAAAAAAAAATTTTACAGCAACAAAACTATTCAGTCGCCCAACAACAAAAATGGTCAGTGCACGGGAGGTCTAACTTAAGAATAACACTGAAAAAATAATGATAATTTAACTTCTTCTTCTTTCAGTGCCATATCAGGTCTCCCTAACGTTGGCAATTACATTGGCGAGTTGTCCGCGGTTTTCGGCTAATCTGAATAGTTGTTCGGCATTGCGTATTCCTGTCCAATCGTAAATATTCTCCAGCTATAACATCTGTTTTCTTCCAATTCCCCGGCTGCCTTTGATTTTGCCCTTTATTATAAGTTAAAGCACCCTGTATCGGTCTTCTCTGAGAACATGCCCCAGGTATGATAATCTTTCTGATCTTTATAGTGACAAATAATTCACGAACCGCATTTGCTCTATTTAACACTGCTTCGTTGGTCTGCCTAGCTGTCCAGGGTATTCGAAGCATTTTTCTATGTAACCACAACTCAAACGCTTCCGGGCGATTGATTGTAGCAGCCTTTAGAGTCCAGGTCTCAGCTCCATATAACAACACTGACCAAATATAACATTTTATCATTCTTTGGCGTAATTTTAGGTTTAGGTTGTCGTTAGAGAAGAATGCTTTCATTTTCAGAAAAGTCGTGCGAGCGGTCTCAATTCTGCACTTAATTTTTTTATCTGGGTCTAGCTGTTCCGTGATATAGCAACCAAGATATGTAAATACACACATGGAAATACTCTAAAAATATTCCATTCTGAGCAAAAAAATTTTGACTAAATTGAGTAGTTATTGTTGATAAATTAAAATAAGTTATTTTTGACAATGGTTACTTAGATCTGAAGAACCCATTACCCTTGGAAATCTTAAAAATAACTTAAAAATTACATTATTACATTTACATTCTTACAAAGATTAAATTTTTATTGCTTAAAATTACAATACGAAATATTTGATTAAATTTATTATGTGTAGAAGTTGCATATTTTATTTTTATATAATTTTAGTAATTTATATGTAAGAAAACACGTTCCCAAAAATTTCAGGATTTGTTTAGAGTAATTTAAGGCGCTTTAAAAAACAATCAGTAAAAAATTTAATACTAAACTTTGATTTTTAAGATTGTTTTATTTTAAAATTCTGCCAATTCATCAGTTTCCAAAAGGTTTTTTTTATAGCCTCAAATATTCCCTTAAAAACAAACTCAAGCCCATATTTGTGACCGTTATAGTTTCTAGAATATTTAACAAATAAATTTAAAAACTTCGAATTTGTGAAAATTTTAATTTTGTATAACTATAAAAAAAATTAAATTTTGCTGAATGATAGAATGAATAAATAAATAGTTGTGAAATAGGTCTAATTTTTTCCTAGTCACTGATTTTTGTACCTTTTCAGCTCCCTAGTTTGGTCCCATTTCTTTAATTCTCCTGTTAAGGAGTAGAAGCTCATGTACTGCTATTGCCCCAGGTGGATCACTTCCTTGGTCTTGTATACACCCCAGGTAGTGCCTCCACTGGGCGGTGGCTTCACATTCAAAGATAATATGAGTGGCTGTTTTCTCCTCCTCATTAGATAATCTGCATATAGGTTCTGTGTCAGAAACGCCTATATTGTGTAAATGTTTCCTTAAAAACCAGTGTCCGGTACAAAACCCCATAACGGTTTCAAGTTTTTCCCTACTTATCGAGAGCAGCTTCTCTGCCTGCTTAGGTGAGAGTTCTTTCAGCAATAACTTGCTGTGCCTAGCTCCCTCTGGCTGTGCCCACTTCAGCTGATGCTAAGAGTGGACCCAGTCATTAATCGCTGCTTTAACGTTGGCCTTGGGTATCCCTTTTATTGGTTCTGGCCCAATAAATGGTGTTCCAGAACGAAAAAAAATCACAACAAAAATTTGGTTAAATTTTATCTAGTGTTATAGTTTAGTTTTTTAAAAAAATCAAAAGGTGGCGCTGTTTATTTTTGAAAAGTGCTATAGAAATTTTTTACAAAAATCCACCTGATCGGCATCATTTGAAAATTAAATTCCTCAAAAACTCCCTAGATGTCATCATTCATTTTTAAAACGTTTATTTATAACGTCTATTTATAAATTTTTTGATGTTTAATCGGATGTCAAGAAAAAAGTTATTTCTATTTAAAATATTAAGATTAAATTAAATTCCTTGCGGACGAAGTAGCGGGCAACAGCTAGCATTCAACATATAAATATTAAATATATTTGTTGCTTTAATGAATTTATTGACAAGTATCAAAATTACAAAATAATTGGTTGGGAAAAAATAATACACTTGTACGTATTAAAACGTTAAATTAAATTTTTAAACTTAAAAAATTAAAGTGGCCAACTGCAGAATAGCGACTTTTAAAAGTCCAGCTTGTGCGATTGAATGCATTCTCCATGTTACACATTTTTTTTAAATATGTAGGTAGACGGTTGTTCACTGGAGATTTTATCACATGTCACTCTTCCATGTCGTTTTGCTTTTACGAAATTACTTTTTGATTTTAGTAAATGATACGACAGGGAATATGAGCTGCGACTTTATTACTTATCCAGCAATATCCTCATGCTAGGCGTGATAAATGAGAATCTGTTTATAAAAAAATACGTTATAACGTACAAAATATAAAACTCAAAAAGCAGTAAAATTAATATAAAATATCCACTTTTTTATTTTATGGAATTCGTTTAAGAGTTTATGGGTTAAGAAAAAACTCTTTTCGAGAAAACTTCAAAAATATTAGTAGAATTCTGTTTTTAGTGTTATTAACTTCGCTTGTGGTTAATCCATGTTTTTGGACGCATCGAACAAATAAATTGTCCCAAAAAAGGTAAAAAATCCGTCCGTGTTTACTTGGGTTCAAAGTTAACGATAGACGGATAGTATGACTGTGATATTCAGCAAAGGGTGTTGAAAAGAAACAAATAAATATGGCACTTCATAACTTTAAGAACAACCCAAACGTAACAAATAAGGAACGACTGGCTGTGCATAAAAGAGTGTAGGGACTTACACTTACGTATGTTAGTATATGTTGGATTTGGCAAAAGAAGCATGAAAATAAGATAAATGCTAAAGTAACTCTGTTAAATAAAGTAACGAAAACCATGACCATCGCTAGTGAGCTTGCCACGTCTTGTTCGTTCTCTATAGAGTACTCTGCCAGCGGTCTCTCTACTGGCAAATTATGCCCGAGCTCAGCCGTAGAGGGTAGAAGAAAAAAAAATATAAAAGTGAGCCGCGCCACCGACTTAGACGGTTCAAGCCGGAAACCCCTAGGTCTTATAGGCACTAGCAGAGCCACACGATAAACAACTGAGATTATGGTGAACCAAATAAATAAAATTATAGCTAAAATATATTGGATACTTTACTCCTACAATAAATCAAAGTACACAGCTCAATAACAAAATTATAACAAATATAGTCAAAATCAACAGCTAACAATAAATCAGAGTACACAGTGCAATAATAAACTTATAACCAATATAGTCAAAATTAACAGCTAACAATAAATCAAAGTACTCAGTTCAATAAAAAACTTATAACAAATATAATCAAAATCAACAGCTAACAATAAATCAAAGTACTCAGTTTTGGCATATTATCTGATGCAATAAATAGTTTTTAATAATGTATTATATTAATAAATTAAAACAAAACTTAATCATGGTGTAAAAAATAAGTCGTCGTTAAATATTTAAAAATAAATCACTTGTAACCTTTGGGTATACGAATGCACTACTCCTGTGGCCGGTTTAATTATGAAACGGCACCTGCTAATTAACAATGGCTTCCCTCAAATAAATCCCGCATGCGGTTATTTTAACTCGACACCAAAATCCAAAATATCAACAACGAAGGTAAGATGGAATGGTCAAGTTAAAAATTAAATGGTTTTTCTTCAAAATCCAATTACGATGGCCCAAATACAGCCAGATATGAAAGAAAAACCGTAGAGGTTTTGCACACTTGTCAATATCACACCGTCCCAAAAATTCTCACCACACCACTCCCAAGACTGTCACCACACGACCAGCTACTTCCCAGGCCGGATATCAAGAAAAATGACACGGAACCGACGTCAACCAACAATATTCGAAAGTCCATGCTCCACACCAAGAATCGCGCTCGTCCGTGTTGATAGCCAGCCCCATCCACACAGAAATGCAAACCAAACAATTATATAACCGACAACACACAACAATCGAGGCCAAAAACCAAAGCAAAATCTAAAAACGAAAACACCCCACTCAATCTCCAGCGATCAACAAAAATGCCACAGCCATTAACAATCGAATCCTATCACAATAAGGTATGCAACACTATTTACAACGAATGATATATTTAAGTTACAACAAAATACGGCACGCGACACTATTTACGAGTACCTGAGGAATACAAAACTATCAGAGACACAATTATAATGGAACTGTAGAAGGGAAAAAATAGGCACGTTACAAGCTTATGAAGTGCAAGCTGGTGATAGATAATAAACCCATAGCATAAACCCATAGCATAAACCCATGCAATTCGGATACCTGGGCATGGATATGTCTAGCGCTCACGACCCGATAAGGGACCTGAGAAACCAAATTAACAAATCAGCGATAATATTAGGATGTCTAAAGGAAACTGTATGGGCTAATCCTTTTATGCGAAAGGAGAGTAAAATCAAAATATATAAGACATGCGTCAGGCTAATAATGACATATGGTATAGAGGCAAGAGAGGATACCAACAAGACCAAAAGGATGCTACGATTTGCCAAAATGTCAGTACTGAGAAAAATAGCCGGGAAAACAAGAAGAGATCACGTAAGAAACACTGACATTAGAGCACAATGCGACGTACAGGATGTGGTGAGATGGGGAAGGCAGAGGAGAAGAAAATAGTATAGTCACGTGAAGAGACTGACCGACGATAGACTACCACACATTGTAATAGAGGGAAAACTAACAGGGACCCGTCCACCCGGAAGACCAACAAAGAGATGGAGAGACAGCTGGCAGTCCATATTTAAGGAAATATTACAGAAGCAAGTCCGGAATCAAGAGATCATCTAGATCTCTAACAAGTAGAAGAAGATAATTTGCGGATTCATTATATAAATTTAGCTTCACTACGACAATTGGATTCTACAATGGAGAAGTTAACGAATGATAGTGATGGTCTGCGATGGTCGTAGAGAAATTATAGTCTTCAACTCGCGTATAATGGCTATTATTCTCTCGGATGATTCCAAATTTTTATCTTCGAGAATAATAGCCATCATTATACTCTCGTCAAAGAATATACTATTTTCTACGACTATTGGATTATACAACAATTACATATGCGTAATCTATTGATGAATGGATGATTCATTAGATATGTTGGATCCTGATACATTATTTAACAGCTGACAATCAATAATCAAGATCCTAATCCATTATTTAATTAACAGCTGACAACCAATTTCCAATTACAATATTTAGGATCCAACAGGCTGCGACCAATGAGGAAGCTGCAAAAGAACAGATTTTTCATAAGCAGGCTCCTCTTACTTGATATCGCGAATGTCATGTTCATTTTGATGAACTGTCATCTTGACTAATCGATTACGACAATAAGATTGAGAATTTAACGAGTAATAGTGATGGTCTGCGATGGTCGTAAAGAAAGTATAGTCTACTACTAGCGTATAATGGCTATTATTCTCTCGGATGATTTCAAAACTCGCCTGCGGCTCTTTTTGAAATTTTCATTCTCGAGAATAATAACCATCATTATACGCTCGTTGAAAACTATACTATTATTGGTCTTGTTTTTAATTTTTATTTTTTATCGTTGCTAATAAGTTGTACTTTTTTTATTTTTACCCTAAAAATAAAAATGGTCAAGGCTTATTTTTATATACCTAATCTCTTTGAATGTATCTATGGTACAAGGGATTTTTCTTACTTTTTATAAAACAAGATTGTTGTGGAATCTCTTTTTTGTTATATTTGTTCAGCGCCAGGAAATGATTTTTATTTTCTGTTACCATCAGTTATCTTTACTTACAAATAATAAATATTTACTTTCTCATGCGTAATAACATAAAGAGATTTCACCTAATCCTACAGCATACAGTTTCCAACATTCAAATCCGCTTAAGGTAATGTTCGAAAGAATGCTTGAAAAGAAATCAAAATCCAACTAAAACAAGCTTAACATATCCGAAAAGCAGTTCTGACAAGACAATATTTCACGGTGGTGCACTATCCCATTCGTATGTAAATATAGTGTGCATATAGTACAAAGCGCATAATTCGCGTAGCTGCGCCTGCATTAAAATGTATTTAATTCAGTTTAGAGTGAGTTAGAGTCGCGTTAAGTGCCATTTCATGCTTGATGGAAACACCTAACTAAAATTTAATAAAAACATGAGCTACAGATGTTGACAATATTCGTTTTAGAGCTCAAGTCGAAAATTATCTACGCTCGGCTTCACGACTTCCAAGTCTCGTCATTAATGTAACCACCCAACAGAGTTCTAATTCGTTTAGAAAACTGACTTACACCTATTTTGGCACGTAAAACTTACACGAGGTCTTTCAGTTGCAATACAGTATGCGTTAACTAAATTATTATTTACCTAAATAGAAATATTAAGGTGAACATTCTTGATAAAACGGTGGAAAATTTAAATATACGTCTAACGGTGAAATTACTTGCTATTTTTCAGTATTTAATTGGCAAAAAGCGTGTAATTAGTTAAAAATATTTTGCTGCAATCAGTGGTTATAGCAAAGTGTATATGAATTATTCAATACTGGAAAATTTTTATAGTTTATTTTCTTAACACAAAGACGCAACAACGCTGAAATTAAAATTAATTGTTTGGTTTATAAACTTTTTTAAAATTTAAAAAACTGTTACCCTGTCCCTGTTTATTTGTCGGCGTCCGAGAATCGACCACAACTAGGGTGCATATTAATAAGCCCTTTATCGGCCTCCGCTATTCTTCTAGTCAATTCTCGCCGCGTTTAGAGCCTTCGAAATGGTAGAAGGATTGTTCCGGACTTTCAAAAAACAGGTGGAATAGTCTGGAATTATGATTTAGAAATATAAAAAGGGCAGCGGTCGTGGAAAAGACAGTTTTTTAAAAGTGTTAAAAGTTACGAAATTTAAATAGTTGTAATTAGTTAAATATCTATGTGATTTGTAAAAGTAAAGTTTATTGCATAAAAGTATTGGAATAAAAATTGTTTTGTTAATGTATCACCGAACCCAAGAAAAAAGTAAATTTCCAACAATATTAATTTGTCATTTTTTTTAAATCGTGTTTATTTAATCCGTAATTTAATATTAATCTTTGACATACAGCTGTAAAATAAAAGTTTTATTTTTTATATTAAAACTAGCAGACTCGACAGACGTTGTACTGTTCAAACGTTTTAATCCAAAAATTATAAATCCTTTTAAATAGATTGTAATTATTTGGATCGTATTGATGAAAATTTGTGTAATAAAAAATCATTGAAATACCTGACACCATTACGTGTACAGTTATCAAAACTTGACCTATTAATAACTTATTCTTCTTCTTCTTTCTTCTTTAATCTAGGCGATCCGCCTATTTCTTTTCATATGCCCTCTGCCTATTGCACTGCTAAGTTGTCGCTTCATCGTTTTCGGGGGCGCCTTAAACTTCTGCGACCCATTGGTGATTTTTCGCGTGACTATTCTTTCGTTGTCCATTCTACTGATGTGGTCATTCCACTCCCTCTTTCTGCCCAGAACCCACTTATTGATGTTTTCTACCTTGCTTGTCCTTCTTATATTCTCGCTTCTTTCTCTGTCCAAGAGCGTCTTTCCAGTTATTCTACGAAGTACTCTCATTTAGGTTGTCTCTAGAAGTTGTTAAGTTCTCGCTGTGTCTGGTCGAAATTCTGTTGTGTTTGTCATAGTTGGTCTTACTATTGCCTTGTAAATTCTTGATTTGGTTTCTATTTTAATGTTTTTATTTCGCCATATTGTGTCATCCTGCTATTATAAAACATCAGTACTCCCATAAAAAAATATCCCCAAAAACAGAAGTCACCAAGTTATCCTGACACGTTTGCGACTGGGACACACCTGCTTAACACATGGATACCTCATAACAGGTGGTGACAAACCAAGATGTGAAGTGTGTGGAACAGACCTAAGTGTTAAACATATTTTAACAGAATGCGTGCTATATTACATCGACAGACTTACTCATCACAGCCCACAAACAATGAAAGACATACTTGGTGAAAATTGTGACACGGAACAATTGATAGCTTTCCTTAAAGATATACACATTTTTCAACATATATAAACTAATTTTAAATATTATGTACTAATTGAACTATCTGTATTATGCCATTGCTAATAACCCTAGTTAATGCAACTATCTTTAAATAAAAAAAAATATATATAAATAATTTGTTTAGAACACATTTCAATATCTTTCTTTTTCTTTTTTTATTTTTAGTTCAGGTTTTTTTAATGATTGTTACATTTCTTGTTAGGTAAATATATTCAGGTATTTTTTATGACCATAAACCTTTTATGTGGAAGTTACGTGCATCATTAAAATAAAAAAAATATGCATGTTTTCTGCTGGAATATTAATGATCTCTTAAAATGTAAAGCTTGGTAATTTCAAATATTTATTAAAAAATATTAAAAATAGGAAAGCAAATCGATTTCTCTTACTTACAGCAGATGGGGCCCATTTATTTATTTTTTACAAAATGAGAAAGAAATATTTGAATTCAGATCGTTTATAATTTTTCATAATAGTTACTTTTAAAGTTTACACTCTTTTACATGTGTTTCTTGAAAAAAATTTAAAAGACAATATCTCTTTTTATTCAAAGGTGGAATTTATAAAAAATGGAATTAATTTTAATGTCTTTAATATGTCAAAAAACAACCCCATCAACTGAAATTTTGCATATCAGTTATATGTGTCTGGGGTGTTTTATTTTAACTAAAAAAAGTCAAAAAGTCAAAATTATTTTATTATTATTAGATTAATTAATTTTCACAACAAATAGTAATTTTATAAATAACCAATAATCATTTTAGGGTTTGTTATGTCCCTATAAGGGCTTGTAATGATTTTTTTTTAAAGAAAGCTAACGGTTTTTTTTTATTACCAATGCATTAAATAAAAAAGTGATGTAATGGTTATTTATTCCACTTATTTTTTATTTTAAAAACATTTTTGTCAGTTATATTCTGGTAATGTAATAAAAAATTTCTCCTCCGGCTACATGCATATTCAATAAGGAAAAACAACCCTCTATGACAATACGGAAGGTACTTTGATTCCGTTTTTTTTAATACGTCAGAAAATATTATTCGTTTAATTTTAAAAATAAGGGCACATTTTTTTAACACATTAATAATTAAATACATCTGAAAAAAGGACTTTAATGTTGTTAATGTTTCTTCTTCGTTTCGATGTATTTTTTTTACTAACTGTTTATATAATTTTTTATTAAATGTTTTGCATAAATCAATGTTTAAAGATACTTTGCATATTACCAGGTAGCTTGATACGTTAGAATTAAATAAAATTCCCGATAGGAAAAACTTTAATTATATAGTTATGTAACCACAGGCAACTTCCTCTTAAAACAACAATATATAATAGTTTGTATATTATTATATCGATATTACAACAAACGAATTTGGTACAAAGCATTCTTTGCCGCGAACCCCATTTACAGTTTCGCAGACGATAGCACACTTGTCTCAACTTTCACATCCTATCGATCACTTTCGGTGAATGATACAAATAGACTCAGGCAGGAACAGGTTGATTCCATTAATAGAGATCTTGAAGCAATCGTCGAGTGGGGAATCAACAATCTTGTTCAGTTCAACGCCCAAAAAACACAAAGTGCCACGTTTTCCAAGAAAGTGAATTCCTCAAATCATCCCATCACAATATCCGGAAATACCCTTGAACCAAGTCCCTCCATCTCGATTTTGGGAGTCACGGTGTCCAATAATATGTCTTGGCATGACCATGTTGCTAACATCGCAAAGTCGGCAAGCCAGAGGCTAGGTTTTCTGTGGAAAGCTAGAAAGTTTTTTACTCCTGATCAACTGTTGACGACGTACAAGGCTCAAATCCAACCTCTACTGGAGTATTTCTCGCACATTTGGGGTTCAGAACCAAGGCATTCTCTTCGTCTTCTAGACTCCATTCAGAAAAGAGCCATTCGTTTAATAAACAGCTCAACTCTTACAGATACCCTTCACCCTCTAGAACATAGAAGAAGAGTTGCAGACCAGTCATTGCTCTACAGATATTTCCATGGCAGATGCTCCAGAGAAATAAAAACTCTTGTACCACCATTGGCCACATTCGGCCGAAGAACTCAGCACGCTGATCAGTCTCACCCATTTACTCTCAAGCTTGACACTACAAGGACCAATCTTCATCAAGAATCCTTCTTTTACAGGGCTGCTACGGAATGGAAGAAGCTTCCAAAATCAGTTTTTCCAGAGAACTATGACCTGCAACTTTTTAAAAAGCGTGTCCACAATCATTTCCTTTCTATAATCCGTTCCCCTTCGAATAGTCGCAGTGCGGGCCGTCCGCACACAATAGTTCTACCCTTTTTGCGACTAGTTTTCTGAAAAAAAAAAGCAGGAGCTATTTTTAATTGTTTATAACAATTAAAAAAAAATTATTATTATGATCACCAATCATTTGTAAGTAACAATATTCAATTGTTATAAACAATGCTTGATTATTACTAACAATAATTGTTCACTAATATAGTGTCTTCAATGCTATTCTCTCAATACTGACACAAGTTTAAGTGTTGTAGAATGACTGCGTGCTTTGTATTAATCGGTCGTTGTTTTCAAATTATGAATAAAGGTAACATCAGAAGTGGGATTACTTGTCCAAAGTGTGTTTTGTTTAACAATTAATTACATACATTAAATAATTAGTATATGTATGATACCTACATGTATTTATCTTCGTTAATTGAAATTAAAAATGAAAAATAATAAAAAGTACCTATGTGTCGACTTACAAAGCAAGGCAAGTGATTCAAGTTACTCAGGTTAAATATTGCTGGTGAAGGTTTTTAACATCAAAGGAATGTATAATTTAAGTTTTGTTAAAAATTATCTTTTTGTTATAAATGCAAGAGAAAAAACAGAAAAATTGATGAACCAACATAAACATTAATGGGTATTTAAAACCAAAAAGTAACCCAAAAGTACTTTATCTTATTTTTTGCATTTAATAATTTTAGAATTGTTTTGTTTTGAAGAAAGGCCAGGTCAAGGGTACTACCAACCGACAAGCATGTATGGGAGCACTGATGAAAGTGGAGGAAGCAAAATATGTGTGTAAGAACCTTATGAAGGAAGTGGTCTCTGCCTACCCCTACGGGAAAAAGGCGTGACTATATGTATGTATGTAAATTATTTATTCAACTTTTAAATAACATAAAGGTTAATTAATTTTATTACATTTTGTAAATTGGTTATTAAAAATTGGTTTAATTAATAAAGTGAGCACAGTGGTACTAGTAGAGTGATTTAAAACGTTTATAACGATTTGCGAAATGCAAATGATAAGAACCTAATTCTACATTTTTACATTAATAGTAGTCACAGTTAAAACAAACACTTTAAATTAAGTTGTACCAAGGCATTTAATTTTTCTGTGAATTTTCCGCGTAGGTTCTGTACAATAAATTTTGATGAGACATCCTGCATATTTTACCAAAGTTCTGTAAAAAGTGTGTTGATAATGATATCGATAATAATTAACAAAATTATTTAAAGTTTTTGTTTTGTGTTTTATTGTTGGATGACGAATGCAATGTGAGAACGTAAATAATTTTTATTACATGCATTTTCTATTTAGTTTTTGAAGTAGTGTGTGTGTGTGTGTGTGTGTGCGTGGGTGCGTGGGTGCGTGTGTGCGTGGGTGCGTGGGTGCGTGTATGCGTGTGAGCGTGTGTGCGTGTGAGCGTGTGTGCGTGGGTGCGAGGAAGCGTGGGTGCGTGGGTGTGTGAGTACTTGGTGCGTGGAAGCGTGGGTGCGTAGATGTTTGGGTGCGTGTGTGCGTGTGTGCGTGGGTGCGTAGGTGCGTGTGAGTGTGTGCGCGTGGGTGTGTGTGTGCGTGGGTGCGTGGAAGAGTGGGTGCGTGGGTGCGTGTGTGCGTGAGTACTTGGGTGCGTGGAAGCGTGGGTGCGTAGGTGCTTGGGTGCGTGGGTGTGTGGGTACGTGGGTGCGTGGGTGCGTAGGTGCGTGGATGCGTGGGTGCGTGTATGTGTGTGTGTGCGAGTTGGAAAATTTTGTAGGTCACTAAAACTTACAGGGTAAAAGTTTTGCCCGAAGGACAAGACCAAGTTCAAAGATAACGATACATTCCTTCAGGTAGCTTCCATACAAGGTGATCCTTAAATTTACCATATTGTGTACTTTTCGCACGATAACTTTAGAAGGAGAGCTAGGACGATGAAACTTTTAGGTTATAATAAAAGAGTAGATTAAAACCGCGAACCGTTTTAACTGTTCCTTCTAAATTGAATTTAACCGAGAAATTAAAATCACATCCCTGAGATAGAATCTGCAGATTTTTTTAATTTAATTACTTTTAGTATCGACTACTGTTTTTTAAAAGAAAGTAGCGTTACATAATGCCAGTCTTAAAATTCCTGTTGATTTTTGTTATATTTTAACTAGTGACCTAATATTCATTGTATGCTTTTAAAAGTATCTTTTTTAATTTTTGTATATTACCGCTAAACATTTATGTTATTATCTAACAAAAAAATGTGACGGGTATACATACATACATATTCAATAAACTGAAAAATGCCTACGTGATACGTTTAGTTGCTGATACAAATACCGGTGAAAATTGTTTAAAAAAAAATGCATAGCTCCACAAATTTTGCATACATTTACATTTTATTTACATACTACGTACACCTCAACTGCTACGTCGACAAACTTTGTGTTTTACATCTTATGGTTGAAAAATTAAGTTTTGACAAACATGTTTTATACTTTGTGAAAAAAAAAGGAAAATATTACAGTTTTTACAACCAAATTGTTGGAAAAAAAATGTATCAATGGTTAAATTATCTCAAAATAATGTGCAATATTTTTTTTAACAATGTGGAGCATAAACATAATATGTTAGTTAATTATAGTACATGATTTGTTAAGTAATCCTGCACTTTTTAAAAAGTTAGTTCATTATTTTATTTGTCGCAGTTTCTGAGTGCTCTAACTCTAATGCTAATTCTATTAAAGGTTTAATATTATTTTGGGTACTTATGCTATTTTTTGACAAATTTATTTAACATTCCTTTTAATAGAAATTTTATTGCTCGGAAATATAAAAATTATAGAAAACTTTAACAAAATTATTAACAGCGAATAAAAATATAAATGTATGAAACTAATTTATAACGAAACGGCCAATTTCGCTGCATGTTAAGCTATACTATAGGTATTTATGTATATATATATATATATATATATATATATATATATATATATATATATATCGAAAGGCCAGGTCAAGAGTACCAACAACCGACGAGCATGCATAAGAGCTCTGATGAAAGTTGAGGAAGCAAAAGAAGTGTGTAAGAATCATAGCAAGTGGAAGGAAGTGGTCTCTGCCTATCCCTACGGGAAAAAGGCGTGACTATATTTGTGTATGTATGTATGTATATATATATATATATATTTATATATATATATATATATATATTAGAAAACAACTACACACCTAGCTATATGCCTAGGACGAGCATTGAATTACATCTGATGAAAAATCTAATTTCGGGTGATATGCAGCTGTTTTCAATTAAAAGAAAGAATTATTAAATTCATCCATTCGAAGTGCTCACCTATGGACCGGTTTCGGGGTGTTGCAGTCCTTTATGTATACTTGGTAGGAGTTGGAATTGTTGATTTGCTTCTACTTTCATTAGCGTTTTCATACATGCTCGTCGTTACATGTCATAATTCTAATATTTGTGTCTAAAAAATAATAATTAAATGTTTGTTGCATAATAAAGTATTCGTTGTATTCGTTGATTTTAATAGAAATACCTGTATACGCACTTGATTAACATTTTTTTTGACAGTACTTTTACATAAATAATTAAAATTCGTCATATAAAACTACAAGATACTACAATGTAAACGCAATTGATGATATTGTAAATGGACAGAAATATATTATTTATAAAGCTCCGTGTTATTAAAATAGCTATTTGGTTAATACTTTAAATAAACATTTTTAAAATACTTTCTCTATATATCTGAAGCATTATCTGGTATTTATTTTGCTTGTCATTACTACCCCAAGTTTATAAATTATAATTTTTCTAATAAATCTATTGATAATTTTTATTCTATAGACAAAAAATTAATTATTTTATTTTAAAAATTGAACCTTAGTTAAATATTTTTATGTTTATCTTTTTCAGATGATATTGCGTAGAATTGTTATAAACTTGTTTAAATTTATTACAATGTACAATTGAACAGCCAGAAAGTGTCAAAAATGGCACGTCTGGCTGTGCTTAGAGGAGTGTTGGTTCTCCTACACTTAAGAATGGTAGTGAATATTGGCTTTGGCAGAAAAAGCATGAAATAGGATTAATGCTGCAGAAATAAGTAGTCTGAGAAGTATAGCCGAAGTGACTCGGTTGGATAAAGTGAAGAATAGTGAGATAAGATAACGCTGTAGTGTTAAAATAGATGTGGTTACAAAGATAGATAAAGGAATGCTTAGATGGTTTTGGAGACATAGGAAGGATGGATGAAGGAAAATTGACGAAACAAATTTATAAGGCGACTGTGAATGGACGGAAGTCGGTAGAGGTCGACCTCGGCGAACATCGATCTCGATCAGATTAACATTGTTTTGAAGAAAGGCCAGGTCAAGAGTATCAACAACCGACGAGCATGTATGAGAGCACTAAGAAAAGTAGAGGAAGCAAAAGATTTGTGTAAGAACTGTAGCGGAAGTGGTCTCTGCCTACCCTTACGGGAAAAAGGCGTGACTATATGTATGTTTGTATGTATGTACAATTGATCATAACTGATCGATATCTTATCTACAACTGATAATAACTATATACAATATATTTATATTTCAATTACAATTGATTAACATCTTAGTATACCAGATGTGTGTATGATTGGGAACTAGTTTTTGATATTATCGTAAGTGTATACGGAGTGGGCCGCAGGAAACAGTCCACTCCAATATTTGGCAGTATTTATTAGAATAATAATATTATGCGATATGCTGATGACACCGTCTTGTTAACGAGCAATCAAAGAGACATACAACATCTTCTAGAGAAATTAAATGATCGATGTAACGAATACGGTCTAAAGATAAATCTTAAAAAACCAAATTAATGGTAGTTACAAAGTTCCTCCAAAATCACAACCATGTAAACGTGTCAGTAGCAGACATCTTAATAGAGAATGTGCAGTTATACAAATGCCTGGATAGAACAATCAGGTGACCAAACAAGAGAAATAAGAACGAGAATAGAGATAGCCAGGTCTACATTTACGAAAATGAAAAAGTTGTTCACCAATCGAGATATCAAGATTGGACTTAGGATGAGGATGCTGCGTTGTTACGTGTTTTCCGCGCTTTTGTACGGAGTGGAGGCATGGACTCTCAAGAAGAATCACACAGACAAACTACAAGCCTTCGAGATGTGGTGCTACCGTAGAATGTGGCGTATTCCCTGTACAGAAAAGATCTTTAATATGGAAGTCCTAATTCGGATGAATAAGGATTGTGAAGTCATTAACACCATAAAAAAGAGAAAGCTTCAATATCTAGGTTATATACTGAGAGGACCCAAATACGCACTTCTCCAGGTGATAGTTCAGGGAAAGATTGGTGGTAGGAGGAATATTGGAAGACGCCGTGTGTCTTGGCTTAAAAACCTAAGGAACTGGTTTAATTGTAGCAATGTTGAACTCTTCCGAGCTGCAGTCAATAAGGCTCGGATAGCTGTGATGATAGCAAACCTCCAAAAGGAGATGCACTATAAGAAGAAGATTAGAATATAAGAAAATGCTGAAATACGTCAATTGTTGATCCAAAAAGGATACATTTTTATAATACAGATATCTGTTTTTTGTTAACCTCCTCCATTTCCAATGGTCGCGTTATTGTTAGTTAGAATATCAATCTTACTGTAGGTCACTCTAGACCTCAGCCTAGATGACCAAGGCGTATTTCCCCAGAGGTATGCTTTTTCTGTGGTTGCAGGATGCTCCAAACACACCTGCCCCGTAGCGTCTCCTGGTACCCTGATCTGTCAGTGTACCATCGTTTCACTCATTTGCTGATCAATGGTGTTTTCTTTAACCAGTTTTGTCTGGTTGGTATTTTTGTTTTATAGTTTTTTTCTATCGAGGTTTTTTTCGGAATCTTTTTCGATTTTAATGTGAAGGAGTGTGTGTGGGGGCCTCGATCTCGGTGTGACCAATTCCGTTGCTCCTCCACCCTCCTTTGAAAGTAAGCACAAATGTAATTGCACAAGCGTACAGCGGTTTGACAACTTAATTACGAATATGGAACTGATATCCAAAGCATACAGCGATTTAACAACGAGGTTAGAAAGATGGGACTGATATGCACTTTCTGAGAAAGATGGGACTGATACCCACTTTCTGAGAAAGAATACAAAATTAAGATCCACCGTAAAATGAATGTTTAACTTGAAATCCTAACTCGTTTTATATTTGTTCAATGCTATTCTTCGGGTGACCGAAATGTGAATTCTAAAAACTAGTCTCATTATAAAAAATGATAAAAACTTATCGTTATTTTTATTGAAATCAAAACGAGAGCGTCACGCTGATTTACTTGTAGAAACAAAAAAAGTAGTCCGAACAAAAAAATTTTTGACAGCAAAAGAGTAAATTAAAATTATTTTGTGATGTACTACCTAAATAGTGGCAAAAATGTCTTCCAGATGAGTACTAATGCATGCAAAGCTGCATTAATCTTAATAAATAATATTTTAAAGTTAATAAAACAATTTTTAATAATAAAAATGTTTATTGTATTTCTGGAGAAATAAATAGCAATTTATTTAATTCGTTTTACTAAAAGTAAATATTACTGCATTTGTAACATAAAACAAATATGTTGATTTGATTTCGATGTAAATTTAATTTTTAAAGGATATTAAAAATTACCTTTTTATTATTGGACATGAAATAATATTTGCGAATTTTAGTAATAATAACACAAGTCAGTAAATAAATCGAACATCAGTATAAAACTATTTCAAATAAATTAAACATTTAAAACTGAATCTTTGTATTTTAACATATTTTATTTGCGGTGTGCTTGTTCTGTGTTAAAAACATTAATTCACATTAACAATTACGGTTACCCTTCGGTGGTAAACAGACATTGTTTGGTACTAGCAATAATGGATTTTAATAACGCATCAGAATGTATTTATACTTTTATTGTTATGCTAAATTAAAACGGCATAGCAACATAAATTCGACAAAAACACTAGTTATGGTTTTAAAATGTGTCGTTTAAAGGTGTTAACGATTTTGGAAATAAAAAACCGTATTAATTTTTATCCTAATTTTGTGGATCTTTCGAGGCTACTGTTTTTATTAATATTTCGGTTTTTTAATTTTTTTTATTTGTTTAGTTAAATACAATTGAAATATATCAGTGGTCTGGGTGCGACCCGAGAGGTCCAAACGACTTACTTCCCAGTGAAAAGAATGAAAAAATACCATTTGTTTTGTTGTTGTAATTATTATGATTAAAATTATTTTTTAAAAACGATTTCAAATTGTTTATAACAAATTATAATTGTCATTAACAATATGCTATTTATGTCAACCGTATTTTTTCAAACTTTTTCTTATCATTTCATCAGCGGAAGCTATTTTCAATTGTTTGTAACAATTGTAATTTTTTTTAATTATTATGATTAATAGTTTTTTGTTAGTAACAATACTTAATTGTTATAAACAATGCTTAATTATTACTAACAATAATTTTTTACTGTTATAGCGTCTTCAATGCTATTTTCTCAATACTGACACAACTTTAAAATTCTCCAATTCCTATTTTTGTTTTCTAAAACTATCTCTTTAAATGAAATATTGTTATCATATGTTTCATACAAATATTTCGAGTATGTAATAATAATAATTTTGAGAAGATCTTAAAATTCTGTATTAAAAATAGTATAATTTATAAATTGCAAAAATTAAGGTAGTTTACCATTTTTTTTGGTTTTTTAATTTTCCATAAGAAACGGTTTAACCGATTTTGCTAAAAATTTAATCAGTTCTAAGTTGCGTAGTTATGCGTCGGATGCAATTTGTCTCACGTCGATATCATTTTTTGTTCTTGAGATATAATCAAGACGAAACATAATTCCAAAAGTGAACCATTTATTTCAAAAAATTGCAAGAGTACAGCCAGTCCCTAAAAAAGGCAAAAAGACCCTACCTAGCAACTACAGACCTATCGCACTGCTATCTATTATTTCAAAGGTCATGGAAAAAGCCATCAACATCGAGCTCATGAAATATCTGGAAGACTCATGAATTATCAATGATAGGCAATATGGCTTCCATCAGAGATCAACTGGTGACCTGCTCGCATACGTCTCACATATATGGCAGCTATCTATTGAAAAGTATGGAGAAACTTTAGCTGTGGCATTAGATATCTCCAAGGCGTTCGATCGAGTTTGGCACCAGGGACTCCTCGCCAAGCTTCCATCTTATGGCTTGCCCCCTCAGCTGTGTTCTCTGCTTGCTAGTTTTCTTTCAAACAGGTCTCTTCATGTAGTGGTCGATGGAGTTTCATCTGACACTCTACTCATAAATGCTGGTGTTCCGCAAGGATCCATTCTAGCACCAACACTATTTTTACTTCACATCAACGACCTATTGAAAGCAACTTCATGTCCAGTACACAGCTTTGCCGATGATAGTACCCTCCATACCGCTTTCTCTTCCAGGGCCCCTATATCAGCCCGTGAAACCAGAAATGAACGAGGAAGAAATGTTAACAATATAAATATGGACTTAGCAACAATTCTCGAATGGGGATCCAATAACATGGTAGAATTCAATGCAAACAAAACACAAGCATGTCTTTTCTCTAGAAAAGCCGATGCTTGGTATTACTATCAGCAATAACCTGAGAAAATCACGTGAGGTCCATTGCCAAAAGTGCATCCCAAAAACTTGGTTTTTTGTTTCGTGCAAAGAGCTATTTCACCTCCAGTCAGCTGCTTATGATCTATAAGGCACAGATCCGACCTGTACTGGAGTACTGTTCCCATATTTGGAGTGCAGCACCTAAACATATCCTGAAGCTACTGGATTCTGTCCAAAAAAGGGCAATTCGTCTCGTCGGTGATGCCTCGCTTACAAACTCGCTCACTTGTCTGGAGCACCGTAGAAAAGTTGGCGATTTGTCTCTATTTTATAGAATTTTTTTTTTCATGGGCGATGCTCTTCTGAAATATTAACAATCGTTCCTCCTTTGGCAGTCTCTTCGAGATTAACCCGTCAAGTTCAGTCTTCACACCCCTTCGTGGTCACCTTGGAGACCTGCAGAACATCAATTTCCAGAGACTCATTCATCCAACGAATTGCGAGGCTTTGGAACTCATTGCCTAGGGAGGTGTTCCCCGAGGCATACAACCTCCAGAAATTTAAGAAGAACACCAACTCCTACCTTCTTTCCCTTGGTTCCCACGATGTTCTCTGAAAATTACAGGATATCCCTTTTCGTGGGAACCAGAACATAAAAAAAAAAAAGTTTTTTAAATCTCTATAAAAAACAGCTTAACCGATTTTGCTGAAAATCTAAACAATTCTAAGTTGCGTAATTATGCGTTGAATTCAATTGGTCCCACGTCGATATTATGTTTTGTTTTTGACATAATCGAGACGAAGGGTATTTAGTTTGAAAATATCATGCGTCTGTTTGAAGCAGGGGCGAGCCAAGCCATTCGGCCGCCTTTGTGCAAAATATAATTTTACACATTTATTAGTAAATATGTATGCATACGTGGGTACACATAAATAAAATTAAAATACGTGCTAATACCTATATTTAATTTTGATACTGATACATCAGATAAGAGGGTACACACAAAATTGAAATAATCGCTTTTACTTATCTTATTTTGAAATGAAATATGTGTTTCACGTTAATTTATATACCGTATAATGTGTTATCTATAAATAATATGCATAAAGTTGAGTGGACTCTCAGAAGTAGCGACTTCACATTGGAGTGAGTAACTACTCCTCTTAGTGAGCGTGTACTCCGTTTTGGTATGCATAAAATATATAACGAAAAACGGAGATGGTACTCGGGAATGTCGAGTTGTCACTCTGATTTGCAGGTTTTGTGGTCTCCCCGAATATCCCCGTCATTCAATCAGTTTAAATTTTTACGTCGGTTGTGTATGTGACTAGGTACACGATGTCGAGTCGTTCTGGAAAGAATTCTTCTGAAAATCGAGCCGTAATTGCGAAGATATCCTGTTTTGTTAGAGAGATCTAACATCCCGCACGTAAAAAAAGAAGGACATAAAGCGGTTACAGGAATAAAAGAAAAGTTAGAAGCTGACTTAGCAGTAAAATATAATAAAGGGCAGATTTAAAAGATTTAAATTGCACGTTGCCTGTACATTTAGACTAGCAAAACACACACACACACAAAGTGCGTTCGTGAAATTTAAGAGCGTTCTCACAAACGCAGACTTTGACTTGAGCCTTAAAGTGAGATTTATAAAGTGTTACATTTGGTCAGTACTTTTATATGGAATGAAGGGATGGACCCTAAAAGCGACCACAATGAACAAACTGAAATCCTTTGAAATGTGGGTATACCGCAGAGAAGTTAGTGCAGAATCGGGGTTAAAACTCAACAGGAGCAAGTGTTGTCTCATGATCGTGGATAAAAGCAGAGTTTTACCACGAACCCTTTCTTCAATACCTGACAGAGTGCAAAGAGTCAATTATATACCTCGGTGCATGCATCACGAACAAAGGTGGCAGTAAAAAGGAAATAAAAAGAAGGATCGGGACGGCAAGGACAGCGTTAGCCAAACTAACAAATGTATGGAAAGATCACAACAAGAGTTAAGCTACAAAACAATGCCTTATAAAATTCCTTGTATTCTCAATCGCTACGTACGCCTCCGAGTCATGGACTATCAATGTGGCATGTAGACGCCGGATCGAAGCTTTCGAAATGACATGCTATAGACGAATGCTTAGAATTCCATGGACGGCCCGCAGAACAAACGCTTCAATCCTTCAAGAGCTAAGAATTGCGGAAAATGAACGGTTGTTACCAGACATCCAAATAAACACCCTCAAATACTTCACCGAACAGATATATCGATCAAATAAAATCCTGGACAAACCTCTCCATACAAGAAGTGATGCGGACTGCTAAAGACAGAGAAACCTGGAGAAGATTAACTGTCCCGGGCATACATTCAAGGGGTCACGACGGCGACGTCTGAAACCAGACATCGACTGAAGAGAGACCTAAAATTTCATGGACGGCACGAGAAACAAATGAGAACGCACTAAGAAGGATGAAGAAACACAGAGAACTACTGACGACAATCAAAAAAGAAAAACAGCGTACCTACCATAATGCGTAACACAAAATACCAATTATTACAGCTAATTATCGAAGGAAGGTACGAAGGTAAAAAAAGAATGGGAAGGAAAAACAAGTTACGCAATGTAAGACAATGGACCAGACTGAGAACGATACGTAACCTAATACATACATTAAGAGACCGGAATAAAATGGAAAATGTGGTCGCAAACATTCAGTAATGGATACGCATGAGAAGAAGATAAAGATGATCCTGTAGATAGGATTGAAAACGCGTTATGCATAAATAAATTATATTTTACACGTTATACAACTGTTTTTATTTCTGATATTTAACACGTGTACATAGCCATCAACATCTCTAGATGTTTCTCAAGTAAACTTTATCATTTTGATTGGTTTTATTTCTAAATTCTTCGTTTTAGTAAAATAGCTTTTTTGAATTTGTTTTTATTGTTCTTTTTTTAAAAACCGTTTATTAAAGTTGGGTGGAACTTATTTTTGTACTTATATAATTGTTTTAAACACGGTTTTTTTAATTTTAAAAGCAATCAGGTGTTACGATAAAGTTTTAGTTAACATCAGCGTTGCCCGAATTACATACAACATTTCAATTACTAAAACTACTAATTGCCCTCTCATCAACAATACGCTCACATACGCTACCACCGAGCGTTGATAACATTATATGTTTAAATATTAATTACTGCAATTCACTCAAAATTAGAGGTATTTTGTTATGGAAATTTCAAATATGTTACTCTAACGGAATCTCAAGAGGCCATGAAAGTTACTGAAACGGAAATTGGTTATTAATTTCTCTGATGTGAAATAATGCACTACATGATGAAAAGCAATACTAGATCAATAAAAAGCCATTAAATTCTGGAAAGATTCATTTAAAAAAGTGGTTAATAATCCACATTAAATGTAATATGTAATTATTAAACTATTTGTAATATAATTAAAAAGAGTAAATGAACATTTTATTAATACAAACGATGTACTTAACAACATTAAAGATTGGATTATTTTTTACAATATTTATTTTAATAAAATCCTTCTTATTTTTCTTGCCAGTTTAGTTCCGGTTTCTTTGTAGCGATTCTGGTGAAGTTAATTGCCAGCTGTTGTTGGAAATCAGTACTTCCAACAACAATTTCTCTTTGAGAAATTTCTTGATTTTTAAAACTTTTCAGTACGGCCCTGACGCCGATAAAAATCAACTAAAAGTCACGCATTCATTACGTGGAAATTAGCTTTCGTATAAACAACCATGCAATTTATAAATCACGTGTAGTTTTTAGTTGATACCTTTCCAATCGTCGCGCGCAATTCTTAGCAAGCGATTATACGGTCACAGTGACCAATCAAAATCGCTGAATTTAACGAGAAGCCACATTCGAAACGGTTTTCGGCTTTTCGACCCTCTTTCGCATTCCGAACTTCAAGCAATGCAGAGCACAGCGCTTCGCATATCATCAGCCGAGGTATAACCTCTAGCGTTCAGAGCAATACTTTAAAAAACATCACGTGGTAAAATACATACATACATAAAGCCACGCCTTTTTCCCATAGGGGTAGGCAGAGACCACTTCCTTTCACTTCCGCTACGGTTCGTACACACATCTTTTGCTTCCTCTACTTTCATCAGTGCTCTCATACATGCTCTTCGGTTGTTGGTACTCTTGACCTGGCCTTTCTTCAAAACAGTGTTGATCTGATCGAGATATGTTCTCCGAAGTCGACCTCTACCGATTTGCCCATTTACACTCGCCTTATAAATTTGTTTCGTCAATCTTCCTTCATCCATTCTTTCTACGTGTCCAAACCATCTAAGCATTTCTTTATCTATCTTTGTGACCACATCTTCTTTTACACCACAGCGTTTTCTTATCTTACTATTCTTAACATTATCCAGCGGAGTCACTTCGGCTATACTTCTCAGACTACTCATCTGGTAAAATGCACATAACTATAATCAAGTAAAATACATTAAACAAGAGTAAACCAGTGAAATTATTCTGACTATTTCACTCATCTTAAAATATTCACATAATCTAACCAATCGCAAACCAAAGACAACTTGTATTATCGCGAAAACACCAGCTATCTTTCAATTCTGATTGGAGTGTCAGCTTCGGTATTTTGAACGAAGTAACCATAGCAACACAAAGTTTGGCAGTTCTATCAATATTAATTGTACCTGAATGTGTCAAAATGAGTCGCTTCGGCGCAAATTCAAATGAAATTATCAACCAAAACATAGATGAGAACGTACCTGTGTCTACAAAAAAATCAAATTGTTATATATGGAAACAATTCTGACATTCTGTGTCGATCGCCACTACAATTTAGACGTACAAAATACCACCAAACGACTGGCATTCATTCTGAAAGACTGGGCATTTAATATGAGGAAAATTGACGAAAGTGATTACAAGGAATTAAAGAAGAAAAAAACAACAATGACTAATAGAATTGCATTTGATTCCATATTTTCCAAAACCCATTAAGGCAGCAATAATAGTTGTGAAGATAATAAATGGCTCACTCAGAACTTGAGCAATCCCGAAATGTGTCCTTTGAGATTATATCGGAAACTGATATAATTAAGGAGAAATATTGCAATCGACAGACTGTTCCTGTCTGCGAATGGCAAGTGGAATAGAAATAATAAAAACAGTTGGTACAAAAATTCTCCTGTGGGTATCAACACACTGTCAAAATGGACAAAACTGTCTGCAGAAAAGATAGGATTAGATACTAAAAAAGTCAAAATAACAAATCATTCTAATCGTGCAACTGCAGTTAGTCAGTTACTACAATCTGGCGTTGGTCAACAACAGGCAATGAAAACAACCGGATATGGAAGTTCCAAATCTATAAAACGGTATTTACAGCTTTTTTTTTTTTTTTTTTTTTTTTTTTTTTTTTTTTTTTTTTTTTGTTATGAAAATAGTCGCAAAAAGGGTAGACCTATCATGTGGGCCGCGGACGGCCCGCACTGCGACTATTAGAAGGAGAAGGGATTATAGAAAGGAAATGATTGTGGACACGCTTTTTAAAAAGTTGTAGATCATAGTTCTCTGGAAAAACTGATTTTGAAAGCTTATTTCATTCCGTAACAGCCCTGTAAAAGAAGGATTCTTGATGAAGATTGGTCCTAGTAGTGTCAATCTTGAGAGTGAATAGGTGAGACTGATCAGCGTGCCGAGTTCTTCGGCCGAATGTGGCCAATGGTGGTACAAGAGTTTTTATTTCTCTGGAGCATCTGCCATGGAAATATCTGTAGAGCAATGACTGGTCTGCAACTCTTCTTCTATGTTCTAGAGGGTAAAGGGTATCTGTGAGAGTTGAGCTGTTTATCAAGCGAATGGCTCTTTTCTGAATGGAATCTAGAAGACGAAGAGAATGCCTTGGTGCTGAACCCCAAATGTGCGAGCAATACTCCTGTAGAGGTCGGATTTGAGCCTTGTACGTCGTCAACAGTTGATTAGGAGTAAAAAACTTTCTGGCTTTCCACAGAAAACCTAGCCTCTGGCTTGCCGACTTTGCGATGTTGGCAACATGGTCATGCCAAGACATATTATTGGACACCGTGACTCCCAAAATTGAAATGGAGGGACTTGGTTCAAGGGTATTTCCAGACATCGTGATGGGATGATTTAAGGAATTCACTTTCTTGGAAAACGTGGCACTTTGTGTTTTTTGGGCGTTAAACTGAACAAGATTGTTGGTTCCCCACTCGACGATTGCTTTAAGATCTCTATTGATGGAATCAACCTGTTCCTGCCTGAGTCTATTTGTATCATTCACCGAAAGTGATCGATAGGATGTGAAAGTTGAGACAAGTGTGCTATCGTCTGCGAAACTGTAAATGGGGTTCGTGGTGGTTTTCAAGAGGTCGTTGATGTGTAAAAGAAAGAAGGTGGGGGACAGGATGGAACTCTGGGGGACCCCGGCATTAGTTTTAAACGCATCAGAAGAAATACCGTCAACTGCCACTTGTAAGGAGCGATCTTGCATGAAGCTTAAGAGCCATTGGCGCAGTTTGGTTGGGAGACCGTAGGCAGATAATTTACTTAACAATGCCTGGTGCCAAACGCGGTCAATGGCTTTAGATATATCCAAGGCTATTGCACAGGATTCACCAAACTTTTTAATAGTGTTTGTTCAGAGTTGAGTGACATAAGCCAGCAAATCTCCAGTAGACCGAAATTGTCGAAATCCATATTGTCTGTCATGGATTATCTCAAATTTCTCTAGATATTTGATAAGTTCTGTGTTAATCGCTTTTTCCATAACTTTGGATATGACTGAGAGCAATGCAATAGGGCGATAATTCGCAGGAATAGTCTTGTTTCCTTTTTTCGGAATCGGTTGGACTTTAGCGTTTTTCCACATGGACGGAAATACTCCTTTGCTGTATAACTTGAAGAGTCTACAGAGAACTGGGGTGAGCCTCTGAGCATTTGTCGGAATTCCATCTGGTCCTACTGCCTTATTAGAGTCAATATTTCGTAGGATTTCATTCAAAATTTCTATAATTGTACTATTTATAATAATTATAGTTGAGTGTAAGGTTGATTATTGTTCAAGTATTAAAATAAAATAATGATACATATTAAAAAAGGTTTCGTGTTGGAATAATTATTCAGAATTAGACATGGTAATATTATATATCATGAAAGATTTTAAACATTTGCTTATGATTGTAATGAATTTTCGTATTTATAATAAAGGAATTGGTTTCGTGAAATAGTCTTGCAAAATACCACTCTGTTTTAAATATATTCTCATAATTCTGTCTCTTATTACTCACTCAATTAATGCCGTACAGCAATACCCCGAGTCCTAGCGGACTCGTGGTATTGCTTAGCAACACAATTTCGTGAGCACAAACCGACAGAATTATCGCGAATATTCAGAACATCGTGGTATTACTTATGAAGATACAGGAGGCTTTAAACTGTAAGCTCGATGTATTTAAGTTAACAATATATTATCGATGACACGTGTTTGTTTCATTTACTGTGAAAATACCAATTCACGGCGATAAAAGGCAGTAAACCCTTTAGCCTGCAGTAGTTAAAAGACAGATCGAGCCAGTGATTACTGAGTTATCGAAGGATTCAACACCTACGCAGTAAAACGACGCCGTCCTAGAGCAAGGAAGTCAGCAGGCAATAGAGGTTCCGGCGGTAAAGCTGCCCACACCTCAGCACATTATATACCTTCACGCCCTACCATCTCCTGGAGGTCAGCGCCGGCGCGCAGCTGTCTTGCCATCGTTTTGGTAATGTTTAGATTACAATTAATCCGAAATTACTGGGTACCGAGACAACTTTATAATCAAATAATAAAAATAGTAACTTGTATTGAAAGTTTTAATGTAAACAAAATAAATGTACTAAAATCACTTTAGACATTTTTAAACACTATTTTATTTTTTAATAGATGTCAATATACTGTAAACCCCAATACCGGAGTCATAATTTCCCTTTTGAATTCTCATGTAACCGTTCTCACCCCAGTTGGTTCCGAAGGAGTTTTGAAGAATCCAGTAATCTAAACCATTATCATCTGTTTTGAATCCAACAGTAAGAACTGCGAAGTTTACGTCATATTCAGTGTTTGCGCAAGACACGTTGCTGAAAATGCCTCCTTTGTAATGTTGAAAACAATTTGCATTGACTTTGGAAGCTGCTGGTCCTATATGTGCTAAAATAAATATTTAGATAATTAATTCTAAATTTATCACATCATTTATAAATACCTAGTACTTATGTTTATTGAGTAAAAATTTTTTTTGTAGCTATTCTTTAATTAAATGGTTAAATAGCTTGTCAAATCTCTTAAGCTACTAATATGATACTAACAAATTTAAAACGTTTTTATCAGTAGCTTTTCTTCCAGAAGAATTAAAAATTTTTGCTTCGAAATATTTGAGAAATTAAAACAGTTAAAATATTGCAAACATTTTCACACCAACTTAAATTGTAATATAATTAAAAAATATTAATTTTATTTTAAACATGCAAAATAAAAACTTACTAACAATATCTTCGAGTTCTTCTTCATCACTAGCGAAATATAATTCATTTGGTTGAAAAACATTTTTATTTTTGTTTACACTGCATTTGAGTTGTTTTCCCCTAAAAGGATAATCCGTTTCAGCTACGATACCATAATCCATGGCGTAGTAAAAGCCCCTAATCAATTCACTACCGTTGTGATATCCTTTACCATTTACAATGGAACAGTCTATAATTTCTTGAACGCTTAGAGGTATTTTCTGTTTGTTAATAATTGCGTTTTGACTTTCAACAGATCCAATCTGTTTAAAAAATGATCAATTTTTAATTAACGGGGTTTGGGTTGATAGAAATTTTGTACAAAAAAAGCAAAAAATATTAATATTAGTAGGTAAATAATAATAATATTATTGTACATTTAAAATGCTTACTATGGCAAAAGCCCATAAAATTCCACTGTCTCCTTGGTCTCTAACATCAAGAACTACTCCTTTTTCTCTCCAGTCAATACCGCTTACTCTGGATTTTGTATTTTTCTTATGTAAGCGAACGTTGGATAAATCCATATCCGGAAGATCTGGTTTTTGTTGTTTAATCTTGACTCTGAATTCTTCTGAAGTTTGGTCAGTGAATTTGTTAACGCCCATATAGTAAGTCTCTTGACCGTTGTTGTATCTCTCATTATGTGCTTCAATTATACGAAGGTTGTCTTGGAATATTTTAAATCTGTAGTTTTCTTCCACAACGTTTTTGTAAGACTTTGAATGTTCATCCTTAAAGTAAACAGAATTTTTTCGGAACATCAATTAAATAAAATAAAGCAATAGAACAGGTTGATTTTATCAATAGAGATCTTAAAGCAATCGTCGAATGGGGAACCAACAATCTTGTTCAGTTCAACGCCCAAAAAACACAAAGTGTCACGTTTTTCAAGAAAGTGAATTTCTCAAATCATCTCATCACAATGTCCGGAAATACCTTTGAACCAAGTCCCTCCATCTCGATTTTTTGGGAGTCACAGTGTCCAATAATATATCTTGGCATGACCATGTTGCTAACATCGCAAAGTCGACAAGCCAGAGGCTAGGTTTTCTGTGGAAAGCCAGAAAGTTTTTTACTCCTGATCAACTGTTGACGACGTACAAGGCTCAAATCCGACCTCTACTGGAGTATTGCTCGCATATTTGGGGTTCAGCACCAAAGCATTCTCTTCGTCTTCTAGATTCCATTCAGAAAAGAGCCATTCGCTCAACTCTCACAGATACCCTTCACCCTCTAGAATATAGAAGATGAGTTGCAGACCAGTCATTGCTCTACAGATATTTCCATGGCAGATGTTCCAGAGAAATAAAAACTCTTGTACCACCATTGGCCACATTCGGCCGAAGAACTCGGCACGCTGATCAGTCTTACACATTTACTCTCAAGATTGACACTACAAGGACTAATCTTCATCAAGAATCCTTTTTTTACAGGGCTGCTACGGAATGAAATAAGCTTCCAAAAGAACTTCCATAGAACTATGACCTGCAACTTTTTAAAAAGCGTGTCCACAATCATTTCCTTTCTATAATCCATTCCCCTTCTAATAGTCGCAGAGCGGGCCGTCCGCGACCCACACGATAGGTCTACTCTTTTTGCGACTATTTTCATAAAAAAAAATTTATTATAATACTTATTAAGAAAAAATGATTTATTTTATTGACGTGATAACGTCTTATAAATCGATGAACGCCGGCTGCATGCACGAAAAAGCATGACTCATTGTCACGTTCCGCCTGAGCTAAACGTGCAAGCGATAGAGAGGCACGATCAGCCTAAGCGTTCGTCTTGTGATGCATCCATCTCTCTTCCACTGCATCCGAGTAGAAGAGAGACAGCGGCAGCATACAACCTACACGTGAACCGTTTTGTCAACTGTTTATAAAGTGAAGTGAAAAGTGGTTTCCATTGTTTATTACAACAACAATTGCGGCAAAAAAATTGTAAATTTTAATTAGCTCCTTTGTATTTTACACAATAATAAAAATTCGGTGATAATTCAACTTAATTCATAAAAGTATGCAATTTTTCATCAATGTTTTCTTATGACGTTATCACGTAAAATGATGGTCCATTAACCGACATTAGAGACAACCAATTTTTTTTAGTGATCTCCATTTTGTAAACATTTTAAGTGTTTTATATAAAATTTATACTTTGTTATTTCTTAAAGTTAAAAAATTAAAAAAGATTTAAATAAATATTTTTTTTTAGTTCAACAATAAGCCGCTTCATAAAATAACGATTTGTATAACAAATTTAATTTGAGTGTTAAATCTACAATCCATTACAAATTTTTTTATTTTATATTTATTATTTAAAATTATTATTAAAAGCTTTTATTTAACTTGCAATGTAACGTATGTTTGTCCGAGTGGAATCTTGCAACTCAATTTTAAAGCAAATATCTTTAACCAATTGAGCTGAAATTTTGTATACACGTTTAGTTTAGATGACAATGCATGGTTAGCTGTGTGAGTCATTCCAAATCCAACATGGCGGAACACCCAAGATGGCGGACTAGTTATTTTTAATGCACTCCTACAATACATACATACTTATAGTCACGCCTTTTTTCCGTAGGGGTAGGCAAAGACCACTTTCTTCCACTTCCGCTACGGCTTTTACACACATCTTTTGCTTTCTCTACTTTCATCAGTGCTCTTATACATGCTAGTCGGTTGTTGGTACTCTTGACCTGGCATTTCTTAAAAGCAATGTTGATCTGATCCTAGAATATGGGTATCAAATAAAAGGGCTTGCTGAGAATAGCTCTAAAAATAAAGTGACGTCATTTTATATCCAATATGGTGGACTTGAAAGATGATGGATTAAGTTTTTTAAGCTTTCTTTCAATATGGGTATTAAATCAAAGGACTTGCTGAGAGTCGAAAGCGAGTTAAACTCCGTACTCCAATCTGACCAAAATAATGATGTAATAGGGTTTTCGAAGTCCTTGATTATGATATTGATGTCAAATTGTTCAAGTCTGTAGCATCGGTCGGTTAACTTTGATTTGTGTCATTTGGCGAGATAGGCGTCAACAGCATTGGTTTTCAATCTGCCTTGGAGAAAGAACCTTCAAAACCAAAAGTCAAGCTTAAGTATCCTTAGGTAGGGTAAAACATTAGAAGGTCTCCTTATTGAAGAGCTAGAGTTTGAAATTAACCGGCAAACGACCTTGCAACAATTATGCGTTGAATGAGATGAACAGACTAAGAAACCTATCAGGCGATAACTAAAAAGTAAAAAATAATCTTTAAATACAAGCTTTTATTTAAGTGCCCTAAAAAGAAGTAAATGAACTTTAAATTAAATTAAACCAATCTACGAGGGCAGTTTGATAAGTCAGTGACAGTGCTGCCGTCAAGTATAATCTATCAGTGGGCAACTTTCTAATTTTAAGCAAGCTACGTTGTGTAGTTGGTGTTTGATAGCCGTTCAAAGCAGACAACCTCGTGAATTTTTACGAAAATGGAAAAAAGTGAATTTTGTGTGCTGATTAAGCATTACTTCTTACGTAAAAAATCCATCACTGAAACTAAGGAAAGACTTGATAAATACTACGGGAACTCGGCACCATCAATTTCAATGGTTAAGAAGTGGTTTACAGAGTTCCGTTGTGGTCGTACCAGCACTAGTGACGCCGAACGTCCAGGTCGCACAAAAGAAGTGATCACGCCGGAAATCGTCAAAAAAATCCATGAAATGCTATTGGATGATCGGAGAATGAAAGTGCGTGAGTTGGCTTATGCTGTAGGTGTATCTCAACTGAACGGGTACATCATATTTTACACGAATATTTGGACATGAAAAAACTCTCTGCGAGATGGGTGCCGCGATTGCTCACACTCGACCATAAGCGCAATCGTGTGACCACTTCAAAAGAGTGTTTAGCGATGTTCAGCCGTAATCCGGACGAATTTTTGCGCCGTTTTGTTACTGTAGATGAAACATGGATCCATCACAACACGCCAGAGACCAAGGAACAATCGAAACAGTGGGTTGCTCGGGGTGAAAGTGGACCAAAGAAGGCGAAACAGAGTCTGTCAGCCAACAAGGTCATGGCCACAGTTTTTGGTATGTACGCGGTGTCATTCACATCAATTACCTCAAGAAAGGTAAAATGATCACCGGCGAATTTTATTCAAAGCTTTTGAACAGATTCGACGTTGATTTGAAGCAAAACGGCCGCATTTGTCTAAGAAGAAGAAAGTGCTGTTCCATCAAGACAATGCACGTGTGTACACTTGTCTAGTCACAATGGCCAAAATCCACCTGCGACTATTTTCTGTTGCCAAACCTAAAGAAATGGCTGAGTGGTAAGAGATTTGAGTCAAATGAAGAAGTCATTACCGAAACAAACGCGTATTTTGAGAGCTTTGAAAAAACCTATTATTTGGAGAGAATAAAAAAATTAGAAAAACGCTGGACTAAATGTATGTATATATAAGCTAAAAGGTGATTATGTAGAAAACTAAAATGTTTATTTGCGGAAAAAAATTTGTTTTATTCAAAAAGTCACTGACTTATCAAACCTCCCTCGTATTAGTACATGTATTACACAATTTATTAAATAATATAAAAGCTTGTCGCGAGATTTACCTGTGTACTAGCTAGTCTTGCTTGACATACTATGAAAGAAAATGTTTCCTATAAAATATGCAAATCTAGCGACAAGCTTTCATATCATTTAATAATTTGTGTAATACATGTACTAAATTAATTGGTTTTATTTAATTTAAAGATTATTTACTTCTTTTTAGAGAACTTAAATAGAAGATTGTTTTTAAAAATTATTTTACCCTTTATTTATAATAACAAAATTATAAGTAGATAACGATATAAACAAAAATGTTGAAAAAAGGACGTTACAAAAAAAACAGGATAATTTTAGCAGAATAATTAATAGGAAAGATTGTTTGTTACCTTAAATGCAGCCCAATTTTCATAATCTGAAAGGCAGTTAGCAGCAAGGAGAATTGTCAACAATACAAATAATCGTTTCATTTTATTTAAAAAAAAAATGGTTACGTAGTTTAAAAATATTAGTTAAACATTTGTTGCAATCAAAAATCTTGTTTACTAACTAATATTAAAGATGCTCAGATGTTTTTATATATTTTTAAATGCTGACTGTAAAATACCTACATTTAGTGTCAGCTTTATCTCTGATTAGATAAATGTACATACTTGACACAATGACATTTTAGGTTCCATTAATATTATTCAACCATGAAAAAATAAGCTATTTTTAATAGGTACTTTTTGCTTAGCCCTATTGTTGTTATGGATTCTAATAAATTAAATAACTAATGGTCGTAAACAAATAAAAACTAACTTTATGGTAGAAATGGGCCGATAATATATATCAAATTTCAAATAATTTAGACATGTATTAAAATAAATTGGAGCCTCATTTATTTACTTTAATAAGTTAACCATATGGAGCACATAGAATTCATAACAACAAATAGTATTAAAAATAACTTATCGAACTTATCGAACACGTTTTTTTTCGATATAATATTTGTTATTAAAGTTTCACATAGAGTGATAACTTTTTGTATATTTTTCTATATTAATAAGTAGTAAAAGAAGATAGATATAGATATGCTTAGATGGTTTGGTCACGTAGAAAGGATGGATGAAGGAAGATTGACGAAATAAATTTATAAGGCGAGTGTGAATGGACGGAAGTCGGTAGAGGTCGACCTCGGAGAACATCGATCTCGATCAGATCAACATTGTTTTGAAGAAAGGCCAGGTCAAGAGTACCAACAACCGACGAGCATGTATGAGAGCACTGATGAAAGTAGAGGAAGCAAAAGATGTGTGTACGAACCGTAGCGGAAGTGGAAGGAAGTGGTCTCTGCCTACCGCTATGGGAAAAAGGCGTGACTTTATGTATGTATGTAATAAGTAGTGAATTCGTATTATTAAAAAAAGTTTTCCTTTAGAAGAGATAATTTAAATTAATTGTATTTTGTTTGTTTTAGGTTAGTGAAAAAAAGTCCAAAATGTTTACGTTAAATAATGGAAGGTAAGGACTGTCTGTAATAAATATTTATTGTTCTATTTTGTACTATGTAATCATTGTTTAAAATACCTGAATTATGTGTTTTTACCTATCGGATTAATGGCTTACCCTCTCGTTACTCCTTAACTAAACTTTGTTTTATAATAATTATTCCTTTAACAGCTTTGCTGCATTATTAACTTAAAAAAATAATAATATGCCATTTTCCTCTTATTAAGTACATCTTAATTAGTCGATAAGTAGTTAATCCGTCAATATTTTAATAGATAATTGACATTTTTATTCTCTAGGTTTTTTCCTTCTTACTTTTGTACTTGTCTTTTTCTTCGACTGCCTTTCCACTATTGTTGTATGTTGGCGATTGTACTTGTACCCACATCGAATTTGTTGACAGTTCTGTATCGATTTAAAAAATTTTTAACTTACCATTTAGTCCTAACATAAGTCCAGAAAATAAAAATGTAAATTAGGTATCGTAGATATGAAAAAAAGTTAATGTTTGTTAATTTGATCAAATAAAATCAAGTGAGATTAGAAAGATATGCTAGCTTGTCCCTTCTATGTCACAAAATAAACAATAGTAGGAGTAGGCAGACACCACTTCCGCTACGATTCTTGCACACATCTTTTGCTTCCTCTACTTTCATCAGTGCTCTCATGCATGTCGGTCGGTTGCTGATATTCTTGACCTAGCCTTTCTTCAAAACAATGTCGATCTGATCGAGATACTGCCACGTCTTGTTCGTTCTCTAAGAGTACTCTGCCAGCGGTCTCTCTACTGGCAAATTATGCCCGAGCTCAGCCGTAGAGGGTAGAAGAAAAAAATATAAAAGTGAGCCGCGCCACCGACTTGGACGGTTCAAGCCGGAAACCCCTAGGTCTTGTAGGCACTAGCAGAGCCACATGATAAACAACTCAAATTATGGTGAACTAAATAAATAAAACTATAACTAAAATATATTAGATGACTTTACTCAATCAATAAAAGTAAATCAAATTGAAGTTGAATTCCAAAATGTGTAACAATTGAAAAAAAAAGTTGAAGATCAGATAATATAAATCTTGAAGCCGAGTAAATACAAAATTAAGTACAACAACAAAAAAATACAATTAGATAGAGAAATGAAGATTCATATGGAGCGTACGTGTGATCACACTAAATTTCAATTATCATACACAAACAACAGTTAGATAAGCTTATCTGTGATACTTGGTTTACATGGTGGCCCCCTTCGGAAGGCTAGCCTCCTCTTTAGGAAAAAATAAGCATTCTAGGTGCTCAGTTTTCTAGTTGGACCTTCAGACCAAAGCGCTGGAGTTGGGCCCCTTTAGTACCAACAAGAGAAGGCAGATCTTCCAGATAAGTACAGAGATGGATCCTCCAGGAAGAAAAAAAAAACTCTAGATGTTATAGGGTTTAAGTCAAACACTTCAGCAAAAATAACTGTAGCCTGTTTGGTTATGGAACGGCATCTGCTAATCAACAATGGCTTTCCTCAAATAAATCCCGCATGCGGTCATTTTAACTCGACACCGAAATCCAAAAATATCAACAACTGAGGTAAGATAGAATGGTCAAGTTAAAAATCAAATGGTTTTTCTTCAAAATCCAATTAAGATGGCCCAAATACAGCCAGATATGAAAGGAAAACCGTAGAGGTTTTGCACACTTGTTTATCACACCCGCCCCCCAAAATTCTCACCACACGACTCCCTCCCAAGCCGGATATCAAGAATGACACGGAATTGACGTCAACCAAGTATATTCGCAAGTCTATGTTCCACACTAAGAATCGCGTTCATCCGTGTTGATAGCTAGATCTACACAGAAATGTAAACCAGACAATAATATAATCGATAATACACAATAATCGAGGCTAAAAACTAAAGCAAAATCTAATAATGAAAATACCTTACTCAATCTCCAGTGATCAACAAAAATGCCATAGCCAATATCAATTGAATCTTATCACAATAAGGTATGCAACACAATTTACAACGAATGATATATTTAAGTTACAACAAAATACGGTACGCGACACTATTTACGAGTACTTGAGAAATATAAAATTATCAGAGATATAATTATAATGGAACTGTAGAAGGAAAAAAAAAGCACGTTACAATACATTCGCCCAGGTCAACCTCTATCGACTGTTACGTCAATATTTTTTATCTATTCTCTCTACGGGTCCAAACTTATCTAAGTATTCCTGTATTTATGTGTGTTACTACATCCTTTTTCACACCACAGCGTTTCCTTATCACACTATTCCTTACTTTATCCATCAGAGATACTTCAGCTGTACTTCTTACGTTTACGGAGTATAATTGTCTTTTTTATGTTATTTTCTATACTTTCTTGTACCTTGTTCCAGTTAATTTAGTATCCGGAATTATTTTTCGCATTCTGTTTATATTTAATTTGGCTAAGTCGCGTCGCAGGTGGTTGTAGTCTACAATAGAGCTCTCTTGTGCTTTGATTTGACTTGGATCTAAATTAATAAGATGTACTTCATCTAAGGTTTTAACTCTGGAGATTCCAACGTAAGCCTGCCCTTTACTTAATATAGAAAAGCCTATGTGGAGAAGAGCGCTGTCAATGCTAAGGCCTTGTGATTTGTGGATAGTAATAGCATATTATGCTAGGCAAATAGGGAATAATTATTTAAGACGATTACGTAACGTATTACCTGTTATTTATTTAATTCTCAAGAAAACCTGGGTACATAAATTTCACACAGCTCTCCACCCCGCTGCTCCACAGCTGCCGCACACCGTGGTTCGAAATACCTATTTTATTTAGTTATTTATAAAAAATGATCTTATACTCGAATCCGCGTCGAACTTTGGAGAAACAGGTGGAATAATCTAGAATCGTGATAGGGAGACGATCATAAAAAAACAGTATTAGCTTATGTGTTTACGAATTATTAAATGTAAATAGTTATATAAAGTTGTAAAAGTTGTATTGCTAAGTGAATATCCAAGTGGTTGATAAAAATGGAAGTTATTGTATTGAAAAAAACATTGTTTTGCTATTGGATCGAGAGTTTTAATCGCCGAACCCACGAGAGAACTTAAAATTGTAACAATAATTAATACTAAATCCCAATTAAAAACGTAATAAATACGAAAGTTCGATTATACTCTTAGTTATAAATAGGTACTAAAACTTATATGTTTCGATTAAAAAAAATTTAAAGGTGGTATTCCACTTGTTATATATTCACGTAAAGACCTTAAAATCCACATAAAGACCGGCTGTCATCCATTTTGATTGATGATTCTTACATTACAGGCACTATAAGTAAGTGTTCCTAATGGAATCAATTAATTGGAAATTTATAATTAAATGATAAAAATTGACTAGTTTCTGTTTTATTTCTTTGAATTTACCCAACTTTCTATCTGGATACCAAATTTTAACTTTCTAGGTCATTTGGAACTGGGGTTGAATTTCGATCTATAGGTCAGTCAGTGATAAAATGACGATTTTTGGACGTTAGTATCTAAATAATCGTTTGAGGTGTGTTTATAAAATTTGGAGCACATATATATCTCGCAAGTCTTAATGTATGTTTGGGAATATTGTGTGACAAGTGTTAGGGAAATGATACACAATTAGAATTACAGTTAACTACGTGTATTTATCGAAATGAAAGAACAATTTGGCAAGAGAAGCACTGTGTGCGTTAGTGCTTAAGTTCGTCGATAGACTGTTGGAGTTCGTTGAGAGACTGTCGAAGTTTGTTGAGAGACTGGTGGAAATTGACTGACTGACTGAAGACAACTCACTGAAGACGACCGAACTTGTGTGCCTCTCTCCGTTCTTTTTATCTACTTTCCCCCACGTCGGTCAGTTTTATGACAGTCTGTCGATGATACATAATTTGGCGAAAAGGCCTTTTTAGAATCATCCCGATTTACTGTGATTGTACGTGAGTAGCTGAAGAGGAAAGAAAATTCTGGTCACAAAAGGTAGGATCGTATACGTGAAGGTAGGATCGTATACGTGCGTTATTGCAAAGGAGCAGAACTTAGGGTCGTAAGGTTAGGGTCGTATACGTGCTTTCTTAAAAAGGACACGACTAAGATCAAAAAGGTTTTTAGTGAAATTAGTCGTTGGAATTTTAGGGAATTCACGTTTCGTCATCTGTGCATAAACTGTATGTATGGCCGCTACATATGAGCCGAATTTGACATGTTTATGTGAAATAGTTTTTGAGTTATGAGGGGGTCAAAAATGGCTCCAAATAGTTCGTGTAATATTACACACGGTTTTGTTTTCCATTCTGTTAGCTTGAACTTGGCTTGACACGATACCGCGTGTCTAGATTAGATATCGCTGTGTGGGATATTCTTGAAGGGTTGTTAATAATTTAATTATCTGAAGTAGTTTTCGCTCACGTATTTTACTTACGGCGAGATTTCTGTAGTCAATTAAAATGCAGTGCTATTGACGCAACACCCGTTAAACCACCAATTAAAATTAACACAGTGCGGTAACCCCGTCTGCAGACGTCTGTTACCTGACTGAACTTAAGAAAACTATCCAATGTGGTTTATTTTAAAATTACGCTGGATATAGTTTCCTTTGATGTTTCAAACATTTTTTTCACAATCGTCATCTAATCATAGATAACGATTCTACAAGAAAAAATTTTGTTTAAAAATTATTGCAAATCTTTGAGCTCTGCTATATTCAAGTCAACAGAACTTTTATCAAAAATATATTAAGTAGGGTTATTTGGAGAATAAAATTTATTTTCTTATGAAAGACTTACTTCGCAGTGAAAAAAAAAGATAAAATACCATAATAAGTTTTGTTTTTATAATTATTATTAAAATTATTATAAAAAACGATTTTAAATTGTTTATAACAAATTATATGTGTCATTAACAATATTCTGTTTATGTTAAGCGTATTCTTTTTAACTTTTTCTTATCATTTCATTTGTTAGTAACAATATTCAATTGTTATAAACAATGCTTGATTATTACTAACAATAATTTTTTAAAGTTATAGCGTCTTCAATGCTATTCTCTCAATATTGACACAAGTTTAAAATTCTCCAATTCCTATTTTTGTTTATTAAAACTATCCTCTTTTATAAAATATTTTCATCATATTTTTCGTACAAATATTCCTAACATGCAATAATCATATTATTCAAAAGATCTTAAAAATTCTGTATTAATAATAGTATAATTCATGAATTGCAAAATTCAGGTAGTTTTCCATTTTTTTTAGTTTTGATTTTCCATAAAAAACAGCTTAATTGGTTTTGCTGAGAATCCAATTAGTTCTAAGTTGCGTAATTATGCGTCGGATGCAATTGGTCTCACGTCGATATCATTTTCTGTTCTCCAGATAATCGAGACGAAAATTAATTCCGAACGCACATAAGAACATACGCACATACGTACATACATTAAACACACACAGACATCCACTTAAAAACTATTGTATTTGACTCTGGGGACCTTGAAATGTGGAGATATGTCAAAATTCGGAATTCGCAAAATTGGACCCATTACCATAATTTCCCACTGGAAATTTAATAATAATTTTGTCCAAATTTAAAACTTTGTCTTTCTCTTACTTCTTTGTCCTCCTGTCCGGTGTCTTCCGTCCTTTATTTTAATACGCGAAACTCACCATAAAATAATTTAAATAAACAGTGATTAATTGAATAAGGAAAGTAATGGGGTTAACTTTTTAGGCTTGTACGACAAAATCGTTCGAACCGTGGTTTTTATTTACGATCATATTAATAACAATTAACTAAAAATATACATACATACATAAAGTCACGCTTTTTTCCCATAGGGGTAGGCAGAGACCACTTCCTTCCACTTCCGCTACGGTTCGTACACACATCTTTTGCTTCCTCTACTTTCATCAGTGCTCTCATACATGCTCTTCGGTTGTTGGTACTTTTGACCTGGCCTTTCTTCAAAACAATGTTGATCTGATCGAGATATGTTCTCCGAGGTCGACCTCTACCGATTTGCCCATTCACATTCGCCATATAAATTTGTTTCGTCAATCTTCCTTCATCCATCCTTTCTACGTGTCCAAACCATCTAAGCATTCCTTTATCTATCTTTGTGACTACATCTTCTTTTACACCACAGCGTTTTCTTATCTCACTATTCTTAACTTTATCCAACCGAGTCACTCCGGCTATACTTCTCAGACTACTCATCTCCGCAGCATTTATCCTATTTTCATGCTTCTTCTGCCAAACCCAACATTCACTACCATACATAAGTGTAGGAACCAACACACCTTTATGCACCTCCAGACGTGCCTTTTTTGACACTTTCTGGCTATTCATAAAGCTATGCAGTCCCCCATTCATTTGTTTTCCTGCCAACACCCTTCGCTCAATATCACTGTCATACTTTCCATCTCTAGTAAATTTTGAACCCAAGTACACAAATTAATGAACTTGTTCCACTCTTTCTCCCTTAATCGAAACCCCACAGTTTGTCATGCTTTCTTCTCTTTCAAAAACCATTACTTTCGTTTTACTCACATTTATTTTCATCCCTTTGATTTTCAGGGAATCATGCATAACATTAACCATCGCCTGCAACTCCTCTTCAGATAACGCTAATATGACTTGATCATCGGCGTAAAGAAGGCATTTGACGATCAAATCATTCATTTTTAATCTATACGCACTCTCTTTCAGATCTTTTAAACAATTGTCTATGTATAAGTTAAACAGCCATGGCGAAGCCACACATCCCTGTCTCACACCTTTTTCGATGTTAAACCAGTCCGTGCAAGCTCCGTTTATCCTGACACAAGCAGTGGAATCCTCGTAAAAATATATAAACAAATTATAATAGTAATAAAGTAAGTAATAGTTAAATTGGTAATGGCTAATTGTAGGAGAAAGAGTGAAACACGTAAATGAGTTCGTATACTTGGGTTCAAAGTTTACGAAAGATGAAAAGTATGACTGTGACATTGAGCGAAGGATGTTGGCAGGGAAACAAATAAATGAAGTCCCGTAAAACTTCATGAGCAGCCAGAACGTGTCAAAAAGGCACTACTGGCTGTGCATGGAGAAAAGTTGGTCCCTACACTTATGTATGGTAGTAAATGTTGGTTTTGGCAGAAGAAGCATGAAAATAGGATTATTGCTGTGAAGATAAGTAGTCTGGGAAGTATAGCCGGAGTGAAGAAGTGAAAAATAGTGAGATAAGTAAACGCTGTGTTGTAAAAGAATATGTAGTTTTTTTTATGTTCTGGTTCCCACAAAAAAGGATATCCTGTAATGCTTAGAGTACATCAAAAGAACCAAATGAAAAAAGGAAGAAATTGGCGTTTTTCTTAAATTTCTGGAGGTTGTATGCTTCAGGGAAAACGTCGCAAGGCAATGTGTTCCAAAGGCTCGCTGTTCGTTGAATAAACAAGTCTTTAAAAAGAGCTGTTCTGCAGATCTCCAAATGACCACAAAGATAGATAAAGGAATGCATAGATGTTTGGACACGTACAGATGATGGATAAAAGGAGATTTACGAAACAGATTTATAAGGCGAGTGAGAATGTTCAAGTCGATAAAAGTCAACCTCGGTGAACATATCTTGATCAAATCGACTTTGTTTTAAAAAAAGGTCAGGTCAAGAGCACCAACGAGCATGTAGGAGAGCACTAATGAAAGTGGAAGAGGCAAAAGATATGGGTGAGAACCGTAGCAAGTAGAAGAAAGTGGTCTCTGCCTACCCCTACGGAAAAAAGGCACAAATATATATGTATATACAGGGTGTTAGTAAATAAGTACGGCAAACTTCAGGGGGTGATTTTGCATTAAAAAATAATGACAGTTTGCTATATTAACGTATATGCGCTAATGCTTCTTCTTCAAAGATACGGGGTGTTAATGTTGCGCATTTTTTTGACATGCAATTAAGAATTTTATGATTATTATTGGCGCGCATTCGGGTAATGATATCAAAAAAAAAGGACCCTACTAGGATTATTCAAGTGAAAAATTATGTTTGAATTCCTCGTTCAATTTGTGACCAAAAATCTCTCTGCCTTTTTTTTCTACAGGTCGCCGTATTTATGCAAAAAATAAAACATCTTAACGCACACCCACTAAATTTTATTTGCATATCTTGATTGGTTTGAGAGCAATAAATAAATCGTCAGTTTTTAAGAAAAACTTTAGCACCTTATATCACTGAAACGAAGTATTTGCGGACATACCTTTGTATAGCAAACTGTCACTATTTTTTTATACAGAATCATCTCCTGACGTTTGTCGCATTTATTTACTAACACCTTGTATGTTAATTTGTATTTTTTTTTAAATAAACCGTAAATCTATTTTTTTAATTTCAATAAAAAAATTTATTTTCTATTTATGTAATTTTATAAAAATTTTATTTGTGAAATAAAGTAAATACAAATTTTTTTTATGTTTACATTTACTTAGGAAAAAACAATTTTAAATATTATTTGACAAAAATTATATGCAAAATACTTAAATAATAATAAAGATAATACACATAATAATTTCCTATTTCACCATTAAACAATATTAAATCCGAATTTATGCTGCAATTTAGTGAAAGATTTTCATCCGTACAACTTAATATTCAATTATAGCTATTTCGGTCCATTGTTAAAAGCGAGAAATTTTTTGAAGTTCATTATGCATAACTTTTAATACGTGCTTTGCAGTTTAAATGTTGAGAGATTTACGTTTTTTTGAAAAAGATTTTAGGAATCTTGGATACTTGATTAGGAAATAAACCTTTCCCCAATGAAGGTACAAATCACCAAAGATATTCATATTAGCAAAGCTTATTATACATTCGTATTGTTAAAGTAGATCAGTAGATAAAAACATTTTGAAAAAACGCTCAGACCCGTCGATTTTTGATTAATGGAAGACACTCTTTTCCTAAATTTTTGACTCCACTATTTTTAACCCCAAGCGAGGGTAAGAATTACCCCAAAATTTTTTAATGACATTGGGGATCGATAAAAAGTCTTTTAAAAGCTTCTAAAATTCTCTATACAAACAGTACTCTCCTTGGCGAGAGGCTCACTAGCCTCTTTGCCTGTCTTTGTCCTGGCACTTTATTCCAGTAAGATTTCATTTCATCTGAAATGTTAAATTTAAGAACTATTGTAAGGAGAGTTGTCAGAGCTTTCAAAAGACATCTTATTCGACCCCAATGCCATTTAAATATTTTGGGGTAATTCTTACTCTCGCTTGGGGTTGAAAGTGGTGAAATTAAAAATACCGGAAAAAAATGTCCCTCCTTAATTAAAATCGACGGGTCTTAGCATTTTTCTAAAATGTTGACAAGGTTCCTGCAAATAGCTCCGTTTCGTTTTTGGTTGGCCACCCTGTATAAATACACGTCATAAATAATTTTAAAATTTCAATATTTTGTTTATTATAATTTTTTTAACTTAACAAAAAATCAATATAATATATAAAAAATTTCTCATTTTGTTGTCTTGAGGAAATTTTAATTTTTTTTAATATCGATTTTTAATTGCTCATAATTGTTTTATCAAAATTTTAATGTTTTGATTATAAGTTGAAAAATTTTATTTTCATTGTTTGCTTATCTTAATAGATTACCTAAAATCATTTTTAAAGAAGATTTATTTCAAATAAGCTATTTACCAAATTTGTAGCAATTGTAACGTGTAAAAGAAGATGTGGTCACAAAGATAGATAAAGGAATGCTTAGATGGTTTGGACACGTAGAAAGGATGGATGAAGGAAGATTGACGAAACAAATTTATAAGGTGAGTGTGAATGGGCAAATCGGTAGAGGTCGACCTCGGAGAACATATCTCGATCAGATCAACATTGTTTTGAAGAAAGGCCAGGTCAAAAGTACCAACAATCGATGAGCATGTATGAGAGCACTGATGAAAGTAGAGGAAGCAAAAGATGTGTGTACGAACCGTAGCGGAAGTGGAAGGAAGTGGTCTCTGCCTACCCCTATGGGAAAAAGGCGTGACTTTATGTATGTATGTATGTATGTAACGTGCATTTGTTTATAAAATAAAGGATATTCTGACATTTTTTAATATAATAATTTAATTATTTGTCGTAAATTTATAAATTTTGACAATAAAATCATACTTCTTTTATTCAAAAACTCCCACGTACCAATTTAGAATCGAATCGTACCATAATCACAAAACTCGTCCGCCATCTTGAATTTAAAAATTTTGACAAAAAAATCATACTCCCTTTCTTCGAAAACTTCCACGTACCAATTTTGAATTGAATCGTACCATAATAAAAAAACTCGTCCGCCAGTTTAAATTTAAAAATTTTGAAAAAAAATAATGCTCCCTTTCTTCGAAAAGTCCCACGTACCAATTTAGAATCGAATCGGATCATAATCACAAAACTCGTCCAACATCTTAAATTTAAAAAATTTTGACAAAAAAATCATACTACCCCTTTTCTTCGAAAACTCCTACGTACCAATTTAGAATCGAATTAGACCATAATCACAAAACTCGTCCATCATCTTGAATTTAAAAATTTTGAATAAAAATCATACTCCTATTTTGCGAAAACTCCCACGTACCAATTTAGAATTGAATCAGACCATAATAACAAAACTCTTCGGCCATCTTAAATTTAACTTTTTTGACAAAAAAAATCATACTCCTTTACTTAGAAAACTCCCACTTACCAATTTTGAATCAAATCGGACCATAATCACAAAACTCGTCCGTCGTCTTGAAATTAACTTTTTTGTCAAAACAATTATACTTCCTTTTTTTGAAAACTCCCACGTGCCAACTTTGAATCGAATCGAACCTCATTAACAAAACTCGTCCGCCATCTTGAATTTAAAAATTTTGACAAAACAATTATACTTCCTTTTTTCGAAAACTCCCACGTGCCAACTTTGAATCAAATCGAACCTCATTCACAAAACTCGTCCGCCATCTTGAATTTAAAAATTTTGACAAAAAAATCATACTTCCTTTTTTCGAGAGCTTCCACGTACCAACTTTGAATCGAATCGAACCATATTCACAAAACTCGTCCGCCATCTTGAATTTAAAAATTTTGACAAAAAAATCATACTTCCTTTTTTCGAGAGCTTCCACGTACCAACTTTGAATCGAATCGAACCATATTCACAAAACTCGTCCGCCATCTTGAATTTAAAAATTTTGACAAAAAAATCATACTTCCTTTTTTCGAGAGCTTCCACGTACGAACTTTGAATCGAATCGAACCATATTCACAAAACTCGTCCGCCATCTTGAATTTAAAAATTTTGACAAAAAAATCATACTTCCTTTTTTCGAGAGCTTCCACGTACCAACTTTGAATCGATTTGAACCATATTAACAAAACTCGTCCGCCATCTTGAATTTAAAAATTTTGACAAAATATTCATACTTCCTTTTTTCGAAAACTCCCACGTGCCAACTTTGAATCAAATCGAACCTCATTCACAAAACTCGTCCGCCATCTTGAATTTAAAAATTTTGACAAAAAAATCATACTTCCTTTTTTCGAGAGCTTCCACGTACCAACTTTGAATCGAATCGAACCATATTCACAAAACTCGTCCGCCATCTTGAATTTAAAAATTTTGACAAAAAAATCATACTTCCTTTTTTCGAGAGCTTCCACGTACCAACTTTGAATCGATTTGAACCATATTAACAAAACTCGTCCGCCATCTTGAATTTAAAAATTTTGACAAAATATTCATACTTCCTTTTTTCGAAAACTCCCACGTGCCAACTTTGAATCAAATCGAACCTCATTCACAAAACTCGTCCGCCATCTTGAATTTAAAAATTTTGACAAAAAAATCATACTTCCTTTTTTCGAGAGCTTCCACGTACCAACTTTGAATCGAATCGAACCATATTCACAAAACTCGTCCGCCATCTTGAATTTAAAAATTTTGACAAAAAAATCATACTTCCTTTTTTCGAGAGCTTCCACGTACCAACTTTGAATCGAATCGAACCATATTCACAAAACTCGTCCGCCATCTTGAATTTAAAAATTTTGACAAAAAAATCATACTTCCTTTTTTCGAGAGCTTCCACGTACGAACTTTGAATCGAATCGAACCATATTCACAAAACTCGTCCGCCATCTTGAATTTAAAAATTTTGACAAAAAAATCATACTTCCTTTTTTCGAGAGCTTCCACGTACCAACTTTGAATCGATTTGAACCATATTAACAAAACTCGTCCGCCATCTTGAATTTAAAAATTTTGACAAAATATTCATACTTCCTTTTTTCGAAAACTCCCACGTACCAACTTTGAATCGAACAATTTGGAATCGAATCAAATCATAATTACAAAACTCGTCCGCCATCTTGAATTTAAAAATGTTGACAAAAAAAATCATACTCCCTTTTTTCGAAAACTTCCACGTACCAATTTTAAATCGATTTGTACCATAATAAAAACTCGTCCGCCATCTTGAATTTAAAAATTTAAAAAAAATCATACCCTTTTTTTTCGAAAACTCCCAAGTACCAATTTAGAATCGAATTAGACCATAATCACAAAACTCGTCCGCCATCTTGAATCTAAAAATGTAAACAAAAAAATCATACTCCCTACTTCGAAAACTCCCCCAACGTACCAATTTAGAATAGAATCGGATCATAATCACAGAACTCGTCCACCATCTTGAATTTAAAAATTTTGACAAAACAATTATACTTCCTTTTTTCGAAAACTCCCACGTGCCAACTTTGAATCGAATCGAACCTCATTCACAAAACTCGTCCGCCATCTTGAATTTAAAAATTTTGACAAAAAAATCATACTTCCTTTTTTCGAGAGTTTCCACGTACCAACTTTGAATCGAATCGAACCATATTCCCAAATTTGTCCGCCATCTTGAATTTAAAAATTTTGACAAAATATTCATACTTCCTTTTTTCGAAAACTTCCACGTACCAACTTTGAATCGAATCGAACCTCATTCACAAAACTCGTCCGCCATGTTGAATTTAAAAATTTTGACAAAAAAATCATACTTTTTTTTTCGAAAACTCCCACGTACCAACTTTGAATCGAACAATTTGGAATCGAATCAAATCATAATTACAAAACTCGTCCGCCATCTTGAATTTAAAAATGTTGACAAAAAAATCATACTCCCTTTCTTCGAAAACTTACACGTACCAATTTTAAATCGATTCGTACCATAATAAAAAACTCGTTCGCCATCTTGAATTTAAAAATTTAAAAAAAATCATTCCCTTTTTCTTCGAAAACTCCCAAGTACCAATTTAGAATCGAATTAGACCATAATCACAAAACTCGTCCGCCATCTTGAATCTAAAAATGTTAACAAAAAAATCATACTCCTTACTTCGAAAACTCCCCCAACGTACCAATTTAGAATAGAATCGGATCATAATCACAGAACTCGTCCACCATCTTGAATTTAAAAATTTTGACAAAACAATTATACTTCCTTTTTTCGAAAACTCCCACGTGCCAACTTTGAATCGAATCGAACCTCATTCACAAAACTCGTCCGCCATCTTGAATTTAAAAATTTTGACAAAAAAATCATACTTCCTTTTTTCGAGAGTTTCCACGTACCAACTTTGAATCGAATCGAACCATATTCCCAAATTTGTCCGCCATCTTGAATTTAAAAATTTTGACAAAATATTCATACTTCCTTTTTTCGAAAACTTCCACGTACCAACTTTGAATCGAATCGAACCTCATTCACAAAACTCGTCCGCCATGTTGAATTTAAAAATTTTGACAAAAAAATCATACTTTTTTTTTCGAAAACTCCCACGTACCAACTTTGAATCGAACAATTTGGAATCGAATCAAATCATAATTACAAAACTCGTCCGCCATCTTGAATTTAAAAATGTTGACAAAAAAATCATACTCCCTTTCTTCGAAAACTTACACGTACCAATTTTAAATCGATTCGTACCATAATAAAAAACTCGTTCGCCATCTTGAATTTAAAAATTTAAAAAAAATCATTCCCTTTTTCTTCGAAAACTCCCAAGTACCAATTTAGAATCGAATTAGACCATAATCACAAAACTCGTCCGCCATCTTGAATCTAAAAATGTTAACAAAAAAATCATACTCCTTACTTCGAAAACTCCCCCAACGTACCAATTTAGAATAGAATCGGATCATAATCACAGAACTCGTCGGCCATCTTGAATTTAAATTTTTTTACAAAAATAACAATAACCAATATTATATTCTCCGACCCTAAAAACCTAATTATGTATTTATATTTAGAAGAATCGGATCATAATTACAAGCTGCCATTTTGTTTTTTCTGCAATAAAAATTGATTGTTACATAAACACCTTCCAAAAGTTAATGAAAACTCAAGTTTTAGTTTTGCGAAAATTTTTAAGAAAAAAACTGAGAAATAAACAAAAACAATTATGTTGTAAAAATATTTCATTAAAACCATTTTTAAAAATACATAAATATTTATTTACCTTTTAGTATATTTTCAGTATGTTAATTTATTTTTTAAAAAGAAAACCAATATCTAAGACATAAATTCAATTTTAGCTTACTTACCGTACTGTAATAGTTTAATAATAATTGTGTCAGTTGTAAAATAATGACCGGGCTATTATTAGAAGCGTCACCATCTCTGATTGGTCGATTCGATTAATTGCAAAGTAAAGGACGCGCAGCAGGTCTTCTATCTATTAGTAGAGATGGGCGATAACGTGATTTTATCGTTATTAATTAATTATCGCATAATTGAAATAAATTGAATTACATTGTAAAAAAATGTAAAATGGTTAGTTTAATTTCTGGAACGGCCTTTTTTTTATTAAAAAAAATAAACTCTCGTTTAATAAAATTTGTCTACTTGAAAAAATTAATTTATTTTATTTGGCTGTTCCACACTGTACATCAAAATGTCAATAATTTTATTATAAATATATTGATAGCTTTTAATGATATTTTTAGAAGCGATATATCGATATATTTAAAACGACCATCAACTGTTGCAATATAATATTTAATACTTTAATCAGAAAGGAACGTACTGAACCCTGAGCTGAGTAGTAGTGGAAACAGTAAAAACGAGAACAAGGGGGAATTACGATAAATCGTGACGCTATTTTTCCCAAATTAAAGTTTAATATTTGTAAGTAAATTAAATCATAATTCGTAAAAACGATCGCCCATCACTAGACTTTTTACGGCTACCGCATCATTACATCCCACCGACAGAGACTCAACCGTGTTCGATACTTATATAAGTTTTTTGACGTAATTAAACTGGAAATGGATCCCTTCTTGGGTGCGACTGGAGAATATAAGCTTATATAGAGGTCAATCAAACCAGGTTGGGGTTTTTTGCGTGCACGTCATTTCTAATTCATCGTTTCTTCTACTTTCATGTTATCCTTTGTATAGTTCTACCATTCATCTCTTAAGTCTTCTCGGTTGCTACTGCAGTAGTAACTGAAAGATGAGGTGAATTGGTAGAATTTGTACCTGGGAAAAAACATGATTTAGAAGGGGGGATGTTTTGCACTTTTTTGGAAAAATATTTTTTTATTTATTTATTATATAAGACACCCTAAAAATTGAATTTAATTTAAAAAATCAAAAGGAGAACTATTTAATTTCATTTTTTGATAAAAATGAGAGTATTAAAGAGAGGAGACATTTTGTTTTTTAATAGGATTTAATTACAAAAATCAAAAAGATATTTGAAAGTTAAAATTATTTTTAATTTTAAAGGTGGTAATGTTTAAGTCCACTTTGTGTCTGGGCAAAGGAAAAACCATTATGAATAGCTATTTAAAAACAAAAAAACGCAAACCCAAAAAAGTCCTGACAACGGAAATGTGAAGTAATAATATTTCCCCATGGGGTTATGATATAGGGATGTATAAGAAGTAAAGAGGTTGGAAAATATGAGTTCATTGATGACACTGGTAGATTTTTTATTCTAATCGTGCAACAGACGATATTTTCTCCACGACCAAAGAATTTAAATAAAAAATACTTTTAAGAACTTAAGTTAATAATATTTTTCATATTCCCGTTTTGATTTTTAGGGAAGTATGTTTTCTGTTATGTTATTAGTGTAATTTGTAGCATCAGAAGTATTTTTAAATTCTTAATCTAATTCACTTAAATTCTCGCTCATTTTATACAAAACTTTTAAAAAATATCTTTTAAGACTTTTTTTTTTACTTTTATAATTACTTTCATACAATCATTATTAAACTGATCACTACAAACTCGAGCATTCGTTGACCATTAAGGAATTCCTATAACATTCATCCAGATGCAGATGATCGACTAGAAAAGGCAAGATCAGCGTTTATGAAAGTGAAAAAAAATATTCTGCTCAAGAGATATCAGTTTGGCTTTGAAAATAATCAGATTGCTGAGATGCTGTGTGCTGTCTATGCTGCTTTATAGCATGGAGGCGTGGACCCTGAAGAAAGAAGATATATGAAGACTAAAGGCTTTTAAACACTGGACATACCGGAAAATACTAAAAATTAGCTGGATAGAAAGAATAACAAATATTGAAGTGCTAAGACGTATGAACAAAGACAAAGAAATAATTCTGACCATTAAAAAACGAAAATTACAGTATCCGGGACATTTTATGAGGGGGTCAAAATACAGCTTGTTACAACTGATAATACAGGGAAATATTCGAGGAAGAAGAAGTGTCGGAAAAAGACGCCACTCGTGGTTGAAGAATCTGCGTGACTGAAACGGATGCACAAAAAATAAGTTGTTTAGATCTGCTGTTTTAAGAAGACGCATAGCATTGATGATTGCCAACCTTCGCAACGAAGACGGCACGTGAAGAAGAAGAAGAAGATGCAGATGCTACCCGACGAGTTTGTAGTGCAAATCCCACTTTCACAGCAGCCTATGGCTTGTTTCCTCTATCTTTATTATCTCTATGGTTATTTTACCACATGCTACCATCATATGGTGACAAAGGTTTTTTAAAAAGGTATGTTTTGTGCTATAAAAAAACTTTTTTAATCACCCAACAAAAAACGTCTGATAGTGTTAAATATGGCGATCTAGGGGGGCCATTCAATGGTGGATTCTCTTAATTGCAAGAATTCAAATCATTTCAATGTCTGCAATAATTTCTTTTGACGTAACCATTGAGAAAGAATGTGCATTCGTCAGAAATACATGTGGATTTAAAAAAATTGGGATTATTTCAAATTTTTCACTCATATCCTTAAAAAATTCAATACAGCGATCTGGATCATCTTCGAGAAAGATAAAATTATTGCCTTTTTAAAATTCTCTTAAAAATCTTAAAATTTTCAATTTTTTGGCACAACAAATCTGTTAACACTACGTCGCCTGTAGGAATAGAGACGACACAAAGAAACAGACTATTATTATATTATTATATTATTTTTGCTTTGCACTGACTACTATAAAGTCATGAATTTACCAATTGGTTTATAATGTGCAGCCATGGTACTCTTATACTTTATACAAACTTAGTTGGACAACGCAAAAATCGGGGTACGGTCAATAATGCCACGTCGAGCATTAAGCTAAACTGAACCGTTTGTAATTGATTACTCCCGGTATTGTCCACATGGACTGTCGACGAAACTTTTGTGATTCTATGCATCTCATTGGATAGTACTTAACCCTAATTGGTCAAACTTTTTAAATCTGTTCTAACAAATATAAGAAAAGTAATTGATGAACTCGCCGAAACTGACTTATGGACAAATTGTGTTCACCACGTCAAAGAAAAAGAAAAACAATATTGTGTATTGCCACAAATCGAACCGATAGTGATAAATACCCAAAAAGACTCAAGTACTGATGAGTGTTTCGATAGTTACTAATGTATAATAGTGTTTTGTTTAGGGTGGTCCCCTTAACACGTAAGTCAAAACAATAGTTTTTGAAAATTTTTTAAAATGAGTTTAAAGATTTAAATTTAAATAGGTATATCCAAAACCTCTTATATTCAGAAAAATACATTTCAAAATATATACTTTATTGAGAACATTGTTGACCCAATAATTATTTAATGCAGTAAAACTACTATTTAAACATCTTTTGTGACGCCTATGCAACGACAAAGTTCGTCATATTCCTTTTCCAAGTATATAATAGCACAATAGACTTTTTGACTTCTAGCCAAGAATTTTTCGACTATACCTCGTAATGAAAAGACCTGATCCATTGTAACGTGCCTTTTTTCTTCCTTCTACAGTTCCATTATAATTATGTCTCTGATAGTTTTGTATTCCTCAGGTACTTGTAAATAGTGTCGCGTGCCGTATTTTGTTGTAACTTAAATATATCATTCGTTGTAAATAGTGTTGCATACCTTATCGCTGGAGAGTGAGTGGGGTGTTTTCATTATTAGATTTTGCTTTGGTTTTTGGCCTTGATTGTTGTGTGTTGTCGGTTATATTATTGTTTGGTTTGCATTTCTGTGTGGATGGGGCTGGCTATCAACACGGACGAGCGCAATTCTTGGTGTGGAGCATGTAATTGCGAATATTGTTGTTTGACGTCGGTTCCGTGTCATTTTCTTGATATCCGGCTTGGGAAGTAGGTAGTCGTTTGGTGACAGTCTTGGAAGTCAGGTGTGGTAAGAGTTTTTGGGGCGATGTGATATTAACGAGTGTGCGGAGCCTCTACGGTTTTCTTTTCATATCTGGCTGTATTTGGGCCATCTTAATTGGATTTTGAAGAAAAACCATTTAATTTTTAACTTGACCATTCTATCTTACCTTCGTTGTTGATATTTTGGATTTTGGTGTCGAGTTAAAATAACCGCATGCGGGATTTATTTGAGAGAAGCCATTGTTAATTAGCAGGTGCCGTTCCATAACCCAAACCGGCCACAGGAGTAGTGCATTCGTATCATCCATATCGACGATAAATTGCAGTGTTATAAAGACTTGCTTGGTGTTTTTAGCAGGAACTCCGTATTAAGGTGTTCAAGATTAAAGATATTCTTTTTTTTTATATTTGATCTACAATATACGTTTACCCAAAGGTTACAAGTGAGTTATTTTTGAATATTTAACGACGTAACTTATTTTTGATACAACGATTAAGTTTTGTTTTAATTTATTAATATAATACATTATTAAAAACTATTTATTGCATTAGATAATATGCCAAAACTGAGTACTTTGATTTATTGTTGGCTGTTGATTTTGACTATATTTGTTGTAATGTTATTATTGAACTAAGTACTTTGATTTATTGTTGGCTGTTGATTTTGACTATATTTGTTATAATGTTATTATTGAACTAAGTACTTTGATTCATTGTTAGCTGTTGATTTTGACTATATTTGTTATTGAGCTGTGTACTTTGATTTATTGTAGGAGTAAAGTATCCAATATATTTTAGCTATAATTTCATTTATTTGGTTCACCATAATCTCAGTTGTTTATCGTGTGGCTCTGCTAGTGCCTATAAGACCTAGGGGTTTCCAGCTTGAACCGTCCAAGTCGGTGGCGCGGCTCACTTTTATAAAAAAATTTTTCTTCTACCCTCTACGGCTAAGCTCGGGCATAATTTGCCAGTAGAGAGTCCGCTGGCAGAGTACTCTATAGAGAACGAAAAAGACGTGGCACCATACATCTTCTTCCTTTAAATCCTGCTTGCACATCCCATATTATTTTAATTGCATTCGTTACTCTTTTAATCAATATCTTTGCATACAGTTTGCCGACTATGCTGAGTAAACTAATACCTCGGTAGTTCTTACAATCCTGCTTCGAACCTTTACCCTAGTAAAGCGGCACGATAACGGCCTTGCACCAGTCGTCTGGTACGCTACCACTCCTTCAACAAAGGTTTAAAAGGCGGTACAGAGACTAGTTACCACGCTTTGTCCAGCCTTCAGCATTTTAACTGTTATCCTGTCATACACAGCAGCGTCGCCCAATTTCATACTGTTCAATGTTGTTACAATTTCTGTCGTACCAATTTTACTTTCATTATAACTTTCACACATGTTTCCGAAAGGGGCCTGTACTTGTGTATCCTCTTTCTCAAATAAACTTTTATCTTTTTAATACGCATTCCTCTTCTTTTACCATACCATACCATCTTGGTTTATGAGTTTTTTCAAATGCGCGGTAGTATTTTGACCTCTGGCTGTTCTTATGGACTTCTAGAAGAGTTTAATATTGTTTTGGAAATAATCAATAACTTTCTATCAAATTCATCTTTATTACTTTCCTTCTTTTTTGGCACAACCTCTTTTGCCACACCTTTTAAACTTTTATACTCATTCTTGCCTTGTTTACATTTTCAGTCGTTGCCTTTTGCGTTCTTTGATTGGCTTTTGTAGCCAGCCAATCAAGCCAGGCTGTAACTTGCATTCATTCCTTCTTTTACTTATACCACACACTTGAATAGCAAAATCCACCATTTCTTCCTTGAATGGCTTTTACAATTCTTCAACCTCACATGCTTTATCTAAACTATCAAATTTCTCGATCAATTTACTAACGATCTCCTCTTTTATACCTTTTTTTTTGCAAATTCTTAACTTTTATACGCTCTAGTACACTACTTAATTCCTGCACACGATGCCGCCACCGCTTAAAGGACCTCTTATTCGGCTCATTACTAATAAGTGGTCTGTGTCAATAAAAATAAATTTTTTTAATAAAAATATATATAAATAAACCTTACAGAAATAAATATAATTGTTCCTAAGAGTTATATCGTAGTTTTAAGTTTTCACTTCTGTCGGCAGTCCTCATGACTGCCCAGCATTGTTTTTTATCTGGTAATTATTAGCTTCACTAAATACAAAAAGTTATGTGAAGATTTTAATGTATGTACCAATATTTTTTAAAGGATTAAAGAAAGCCTAATGCTAAAAGCTGGTTTATTCTTAGAGAAGTGCCAGTTTTCGTAGAAAACGAAACAGTCATTTGAATTAAAAAGTATATTTTTTTTCGTTTTAAAAGCTGGTCGTTTGAAGAATTCTAGTAAAACATTTCATTATTTGTTCTTTAGCATTCCGTTTGCGTTATTCTTGGTTGTTTGGATGTGTACATGTGCATAAAATTCCTAGATATTTTTCACAAATAAAGCGACTACATATTTTTCCCGGCAAGTTATTTTCGTTATTTTTTAATAAAAACATTACTAAATTTATTATGGAATAAAAAATCCAGATTGAATTCCTTAAAGGGTTTTCTTTTATATCGTTCTTTATTAAGACAATTTTAACGAGTCTTTAGACTTTGTATTAAATTGTTTAAGTATTAAAATTTGTAGTTTGTTCGAAATAAATATGGGAAAATAATATTTACAAAATCAATAAATGTGACCATAATTCTGCTGTTCTTAAAACAAATGCCGTATTTACAGACGCCTTCAAAGAGGAAAAATTAAGCTCAAATTTTTTTCCATAGCCTTCACTATTTTTTGAGGTTGAAAAAAAAAAGTAAATGTGGTTTCTTATTTAGGATTGGTATTAAAATAAAATAATGATGAAAAAAAATTAAAATCAAGACCATTAATAAAAAAAATCACATACGGCATTTTGAGCTAAATTTTTATCTGGGTTATACAAACAAAAATGTTGTATCTGCATAAAAGGCGCTCGTTACAGAAGTCCTTAGAATATTTACACTTCTAAAATAAAAGTGAATAGGATAATTAAGTAAATTATATATTATAAATAAATATTAAATCAAACACGCATACAGGGTGTCTCAGTGGGTATTTCCGTTTTCGTATGTGCCCTGTACCGACCTTGTACAAGCTAAGCAGGGCATGTCGCACCGATTAGGAAGCAGACGAATGCGGATTTTAGTCATGACACAAAGAAAACAAGATATGATATTGCGCAGGTGGACGAAGCCTCAGTGGCCAAATTGCTACGTCACGCGGAGAGTAAACATCAGAAGTGTTTGTATAGTGTTCATTGTGTTAGTTCAAGTTTGTCGTTGATTAAACTAATTTTCAAATAAACACTGAGTTTTACTGCAAGTAAAATGCGTTGTGCAATGGTTGGATGCAGTTCAGATAACCAGTCGAGAAATTTTGATAAAATTATCATGTTTTTTCGCTTTTCTAGTGATAAAAACTTGCAGAAGCTTAGGATAGCTGTTGGCGGACGCCAAAGAAATTTATTTAATTTTTTATTACCTACTTCCCCTATGGTTATTGATTTTTCATGAGTATTTTCAGGAATCGAACTTCTTCAAGATTCATTCATTACAAATTATCAACAATTCTCTATGTTATGAAATATCCTCAGTATATTGCTTAGTTCTATCTATTTAATTGATAAATCTTTAAAATGTTTAGTACTTATACAGGGTTTTAGTAAATAAGTGCGACAAACTTAAGGGGGTGATTCTGCATGAAAAAAATTATGATAGTTTACTATATAAACGTATGTCCGCAAATGCTTCGTTTTCAGAGATACGTTCTCCTTTAAGGTCATTGTATTAGATAGTTCTTGATAATGTATTAAAGAAATGAAAAATACGAGTTAAGATGTTTTATTTTTTTGGATAAAAACGGCACCCTATACGAAAAAAGTCAGGATAGATTTTTTGTCACAAATTTACCGAGAAATTCAAACATGATTTTCAATTTAAAATATCTGAGTGAAGTACCATTTTTTCTTAAAAAAAATTAGGATCATTACCCGTATGCGCGCAAATGAAAAACATAAAATTCTTAATTGCATGTCAAAAAATAACTACCTCTTAAAACCCACCAAATCTCATTTGCATATCTCGACCGGTTTCAGAGCAATAAATAAATTGTTAGTTTTTAAGAAAAACTTTAACACTCCGTATCTCTGAACTGTCATTATTTTTTCAGGCAGAATCACCCCTTGAAGTTTGTCGCACCTATTTACTAACACCCTGTGTAGTAGCCACTGAACTTCAAATCATACTATTTCCCAATAATTCGGAATAATATTTTTTTTTTCAAATGCAATTGGCCTTAAAAATAAATTTTTGAATTTAAACTTAATGGCGACGACATTTTCCAAGTTGATCATGAGGATTAATTGAGCTGTAATAGCTATATTTCCATTTGAGACAACAACGAAGAATCGTCAAATTATGTGAGGTTCATGAACAACCATTATAAAAATTCAAATTTTACTCTCCGCATGACGTGATGCGCGAGAAGGACGAGTTTGAGACGGCTATCGATCATACCTTGTATATCTTTGTATCATGGATTTTAGTCACCATGTAGCAGTGATTGGGTGTGCATCGTGCTTTTATGCTGGAGGCATATTTTAAGGCGAACGAGTCCTATATCCTAGCTCGACGTCGGTTTTGTGCTCACTTCAACATTCGGCGCATAGCAGATGCCCAATCGGCTAATCTTGTTAAATCGTGGGTGCAACGAACCCATAAGGTGCAAACTGGCAGTCGACAACAAGATAATCCAGCAGGTGAAAAGATTCAACTACCTAGGAGTGGAGGTATCAAGCGAAAAAAACCTTATTGAAGAAGTACGAACACAAGCCATAAAAGCAACAAGAGTCAGAGGATACCTGAGAGATATCATATGGCAAAATAAAATGATGAGTACAAAAAGCAAGCTGAGGATTTACAAAACACACCATACGGCGTTTTTGCTTAGTAAAAAAGTAAATTAGCCTGACACGATCCCAATGAGACAAAAATCCTAAAAACTGTTTTTTTTGTAGATACGGCATCTGTTTTTAGGACGGCAGAATTATTAAAAATATCTAAATATCGTTTGAATTGTGCCATATGTTGTATAGGTTAATATTCTTAAAATATATCTTGAAAGTTTTAATCACTGAGCAGTTTTTTGATATCTGTATACACATACATACGTAATATAGTTACCCTTTTTTTCCGTAGGGGTAGGCAGATACCACTTCCTTCCACTTGCTACGGTTCTTACATACGTCTTTTGCTTCTGCTACTTTCATCAGCGCTTTTATACATGCTTGTCGGTTACTGGCACTCTTGACCTGGCTTTTCTTTAAGACAATGTCGATCTGATCGAGATATATCCGCCAAGGTCGACCTCTACCGACTTGCTCATTTACACTATTTTTCACTTTATCCATCAGTCACTCCGGCTATAGATACTTTTTAGACTATTCATTTCTTCTTCTTTTTTTTCTTTTTTAATGTAAGCTTGTTTTTCTTCGTATCCTCTGCAGTTCATTTGTTGAAAAGGTTGTCGCTCCATCTCTTGCGGGGTCTTCCAACGCTTCGGCGCCCTAAGAGCGACTTGTCTCTAGTCATTTTGACCATTCTGTTGTCATTCATTCGGTCTATGTGTTCGTTCCACTCTCTTTTACTTCCCAGTATCCATTCATTTACATTGTCTATTTTACATGTCCTCGCTTCTCGCTCTGTCAAAAAGTGTGCGATCCTGCGAACTATTTTCATTTCGGTGGTTTCTAATATTATCTTTGTGTTTGATGTATCCGGTCTAGTTGCCGCTGTATATGTTAATATAGGTCGAATGACCGCATTGCAGGTTCGGAATTTGGTCTCGATTCCGATACATTTATTTCGGAGGATTGTATCGTTCAGGTTGAGGTTCGTGCTGCTTGGTGCCGCTTGGTTTCTTACCTTCGCCTCGATGTCACCGTATCCTGATATTTCTATGCCTAGTTATTTTAATTTTATCTTCTGTTGTATCATTTTATCATCCACAACCAGTTTGCATCTTATAGGTGTTTTTGAGTTGGTTTGTTATACTCGATGGATTTTTCAGTTATTTGTCGAAGGACAAATACCGCATCTGTACAAGATCTTCCTGATCTGAATCCTTGTTGTTCATCGCCATGTGGTGAGTTCATTTATTTTATTTGCTATAATCCTTGTTACTAGCTTTTAGGTTGTATTTAGAAGGTTAATGCCTCGGTAGTTTGCGGAGATCTTTTTGTCTCTTTTTTTAAACATTCGTCCGGAATTTTTGATGTAAAAGGATTTTGCGAATTATGGCTGTTAGCTGCTGTTTCAGGCTTCCCTCGTCGTATTTAAGAAGTTCATTTGGAATACCGTCTTGACCTGGACTTTTTCTGTTCTGTTCGTAAGTTTCATTAATGCCGTTTCTATATCCTTTTCTTCTATTTCAGTTACTTAGTTAGTTGCGATTTCTGGGGTGTCCGTTATGCTTTCCGTATCTTCTTTTTCTTTAGGATACCAGACCCAAGTTTCTTTCGTTATGTGGTTTGCGCTAATAAATTCACTTGCTTCTTTTCTCTGGCGTCTGATGAATCTCCACATCTGTTTTTGGAGGCCATAAAAGTCATTTTTCATTTTTCTCGAGAAGAATTCCCAATACTGTTTTTTTATTTGCCTTACTAGTGTGTGGGTGGCATTTCAAACCCCCTTATAATCATTATAGGCTTCAGGCGTTTTTATTGTCATGTATTTTAGACAAGCCGTGTTTTTGTTGTTTTATATTTCGGGTGCCAAGAGCTCATTCACTTCTTCGGCTTCGCTTATTGGGTTCTTGTCAACTTTTTACTGTAATCATTTTTGATACAGTTCTATTATACTAATATCTCAAAGTGATTTAACATTTATTTTTTGTGTTTGTGTCCCTGGTTCCAATTCTGCCTTATTTTTTACTTTCATTCTCATTTCAGTTTTTCCTAGTAGTAAGCTGTGATCACTGCCCACATCAGCCGAATTTAGGGTTCTTATTTGTGTCGGGTGTACAAACCTGTTGGTTTTTTATTTTTTTTAAAAATAGTCGCAAAAAGGGTAGACCTATCGTGTGGGCCGCGGACGGCCCGCACTGCGACTATTAGAAGGGGAAGGGATTATTGAAAGGAAATGATTGTGGACACGCTTTTTAAAAAGTTGCAGGTCATAGTTCTCTGGAAAAACTGATTTTGGAAGCTTATTCCATTCCGTAGAAGCCCTGTAAAAAAAGGATTCTTGATGAAGATTTGTCCTTGTAGTGTCAATCTTGAAAATAAATGTGTGAGAATGATCAGCGTGCTGAGTTCTTCGGCCGAATGTAGCCAATGGTGGTACAAGAGTTTTTATTTCTCTGGAGCATCTGCCATGGAAATATCTGTTGAGCAATGACTGGTCTGCAACTCTTCTTCTATGTTCTAGAGGGTGAAGGGTATCTGTGAGAGTTAAGCTGTTTATCAACCGAATGGCTTTTTTCTGAATGGAATCTAGAAGACAAAGAGAATGCCTTGATGCTGAACCCCAAATGTGCAAGCAATACTCCAGTAGAGGTCGGATTTGAGCCTTGTACGTCGTCAACAGTTGATCAGGAGTAAAAACTTTCTGGCTTTCCATTGAAAACCTAGCCTTTGGCTTGCCGACTTTGCGATGTTAGCAACATGGTCATGCCAACACATATTATTGGACACCGTGACTCCCAAAATCGAGATGGAGGGACTTGGTTTAAGGGTATTTCCGGACATTGTGATGGGATGATTTGAGTAATTCACTTTCTTGGAAAACGTGGCACTTTGTGTTTTTTGGGCGTTGAACTGAACAAGATTGTTGGTTCCCCACTCGACGATTGCTTCAAGATCTCTATTGATGGAATCAACCTGTTCCTGCCCGAGTCTATTTGTATCATTCACCGAAAGTGATCGATAGGATGTGAAAGTTGAGACAGTAGTTACTACGACTATTCATTAGAAGTTTTGCCCAAAGAAAAGATCGAGTTCGAAAATGGGCCATAACGGTACATTCCTTTAGGTAGCTGCCGTACAAGGTGATCTTCAAATTTATCGCATTTTTTACTTTTCGCACGATAACTTCAGAAGGAGAGCTAGGGCGATGAAACTTTTAGTTATTTTTTTTTTCAAACCGAAGAGTAAATAGAAAAGAGCACTCGGTTTGGAAAAGTTAGTTTTGCTACGGCAATACTGTTTATTTGACACGTTCTGGCTGCTCATAAAGATTTAATATTAAAACATATTGTTGAAATGTCCAATAAAGATTCTTTTAGTTTTGTAAATCGTTTTGAAATACATTGCTGCCTTTTACGGTACGGTAAATTAATGAAGTTAATCGTTCTTTGATGTTTCCGACAAAGATAATCCGGAGAAAAGCTTTCTGGCTATAAATCGCATTAGTTTATTTTGGGAAGTAATTTGTTCCGTCGACAACAGTGGGCTTACTTCTCTTCAAACAAGCAGGTCTGAAACTCCGTAATCTGTTATTAAATTAACAGGATACACTTACGTTGCTAACCGTGCCAACAAATAAAAATGAGGTACCTGTGTAAAACAACTTATTTTAAAAAGTAATATTGTGCCGAACAAAAAAAAATCGGAAATAAATTTGTGAAAAATAAATAAATCAGCTATTTTAGCCATTTCAAATTTCAAATAAACGACTATAACTTGTATCTATTGCAATAGTCTTATTTTTATTTTAAGTAGGTAAAAATTGTTAACAATAATTTAATTTTACAAACTAAACCCTCTATGTTTAGTAGTTTAAAATATTTGACGTCCAATTGTGCTAACTGTACAAAATGTATAATAGCTCTGTGATTGAGATTGTTGATAATGTATTTTTTGTGTCGCAAAATGGTAATTTACAAATCTGTCAGAGTATGTTGGTTTGTGATGCCAATCTGTTATAATTCTGTAGTTTTATTTAAAAGAAAAATATCCAAAAACTTAATCCTGTCATTTTTTCCTTTCTACGGTAAAGTAAAATTTGGGATATTATTTATTTAATTTTATTAAAATTTTGCATCTATTAAATGGTTTTTTAAAACGATCGTTGCGTTCTAGGTACCACTAAATAGGAAGTACCGGATATAAAAAAAGCATAATTTTAATTCTCTTTCGAATCCGTTTGTTTAAATAAATATTTTTCAGAATAAATCAGCGGACGTACCCTTTCAAAAGTATTTTAAATTTACGTGCTCCAAAAAATAAAATAACTGCGATTATTTTATAAATATATACCAAGCTTGTCGACACGTAAGTTTAGTTGTGGCCGAATAGGACGAAGATCAGTTGACAGGGTTTAATTCTGAAATCGGTCTCCCGGTGGATTTCATCCGTGAAAGTCCCTTAATCCGGAACACTCGACATATAGAGTAGTTGATTTTGACCAGGAACATTCTCTGAAACTGAAATGGTTTTCTGCTCTCTGCCGTTTAGCCCTTTCAAAGCTCAACATTTTATAAATAATGTGCTTTAAGCCGATTTCCACGCACAAAAGGTTAGCTGGTGCTTAATATACGTCGATATTGACATTTATCGAACAAGATTTCAAAATATCTAATTAAAACTTTTTTATTAAGCGCAATGCTTTACTGGTTATTTATTGTTTGACAATTGACGGCCATATATTGATTTTTTATTTGATTTGAAACAAAAATTTATTACACAATAATTGTGTACTATTAAGATATAAAAGAAAATATGCGAAACATAGGTATTTTAATGCAATTGAGCGATCTGGCCTCTAGCCAGTTGACTAGCACAACATACACACAACGTCAAAAGTCTTAGACCCCCTATATATCAAATGATTCGATTAAACCCAGTAATTTTTCTTAGTGTGGTTAATAATTACATGTATTTTATTTTATTTTATTTCATTATTGCCATATCATCAATTTTTTTAGAAAATATAGAAAGTGATTGGATATTCAGCCAAGTGATTATTGCATTCTTTTGTTTTATTGATTATAATTATAATGAGAGGTCGTAGAATTTTTGCGTTTAATTGGAGAAGAATAACTGTTTTGCACAATGCAGGGAACTCTAATAATCAGATATCGAAAATCTGGGGCATTCCTACATCATCTGTTGGGCGAATAGTACACAGTTATCAAAAATTTGATATAGTGGAAAACAGACCACGTAGTGGACGTCCTCGAGTGTCTAGCGAAAGAGAGGATTGTTATTTGGTGCAATATGCCTGCAGACACCGCATAGTTTCAGCTTCAGCTATCATTAGCTTCTTTCAGGGTACGTTTCGCCATGTTTTATCGACACCTACAATTCGAAGAAGACTCCATCATGCAAATTTACGTGCTAGAAGAACATTACTGATCCCCACCCTATTTTTAAGACATCGTGGGCGCGAGAACACAGTGGTTGGCTTTTGCAGCAGTGGAGGTGGGTATTATTTACAGACTAAACCAAAATTGGACTGGTGAGTAATGACAATCGGCAAAGAGTCCGTAGAGAACCTGGTCGAGAACCTGTGTCTGAGTCTATTTGTATCATTCACCAAAAGTAATCGATAGGATGCGAAAGTTGAAACAAGTGTACTGTCGTCTGCGAAATTGTTAATGAGGTTTGTGGTGGTTTTCAAGAGGTGGTTAATGGTGGGGGACAGGATGAAACCCTGGAGGACCTCGGCATTGGTTTTAAGAAGAAATACCGTCAACTGCCACATGTAAGAAGCCATCTTGCATGAAGCTCAAGAGCCATTGGCGCAATTTAGTTGGGAGAACGTAGGCAGATAATTTGCTTAACAATGCCTGGTGCCAAATGCGGTCGAAGGCTTTACATATATCCAAATTTACCAAACTTTTTAATAGTGTTTGTCCAGAGCTGAGTGACATAAGCCTGCAAATCTCCAGTAGACCGAAGTTGTCGAAATCCATATTGTCTGTCATGAATTATCTAAAATTTCTCCAGATATTTGATGAGTTCTATATTGATCGCTTCTTTCATAACTTTGGATAAGACTGAGAGCAATGCAGTATGCTGTATAATAGCTTGAAGAGTTTTTCCAAAAGTTGGTTGTATATTGAATTAAAATATGAGAATGATAATAAAAGGAAGACACCAGGTTACTGTTTTATCATTTGAAATTAGTGTTTAATAGATCAAACCTTTTAGTAAATGCGAAAAAAAGTGTAAGATTCTTCTATCACGAAACAAGAAACAGCAGACGCACAAATAGACGTCACGTTACCAAGTATTTCTACGATACGCGTCTCTTCTCCTTTACAACAGAACGAGCATGCACGTTATAAATCGTTACACATTGACTAAAAAACAAACATCGAAAAAAAGCAACAATGCCGAAAAATGCAAGAAAAAATATAATTCGTTTATCAATAATATTAATAATAATATACTACGAAAGGAACTTTTTTCCAAACGAGTGTTCCACGACACTCACGCACTTTTTTTTTAAATTGTACTCATTAAAGATTTTTTTAAATAAATTCATTCGCTTTATGATAAACATTTGAAATTGGGTCCTGAACAAAGTTAAAATTGTTTTAAAATATAATGTTCACGTCTACATTAATTAATTTCTTTAAAAGGGAATTTACGTTCGTGGTATAAATGTATTTGCTGTTTGCCGCAAGTGAAAGAAAATTGTAGCAGCGGAGTTTATGGAAATTTAATTCGAAAATTACTTGTCAAAAATATTTGTTTTACATTTTGCGGTATTATTCATTTAAAACAGTTTTAATTACGCGATAATAAGAGTTTCGAGTAATTTTGTTTTTTTGTTTTTATAATATTTTTTAAACTACCTATAATGTTTAAAAAAAATTAACGGAAAATGCGTTGGTGGTTTAATTAAATTATTAATAAATTTTGCTTTCATAGATAAAAGTGGTACTTTACAATCGTGTGTACATATGTGCGTTATTTAATTAGAAAAATATTGTAATGCCTAGGGTTCTGTTGCATTTAAAACCAATGCCGGGGTCCCCCGGGGTTCCATCCTGTCCCCCACCTTATTTCTTTTACACATCAACGACCTCTTGAAAACCACCACGAACCCCATTTACAGTTTCGCAGACGATAGCACACTTGTCTCAATATCCTATCGATCACTTTCGGTGAATGATACAAATAGACTTAGGTAGGAACAGGTTGATTCCATTAATAGAGATTTTGAAGCAATCGTCAAGTGGGAAACCAACAATCTTGTTTATCCCAACGCCCAGAAAACACAAAGCGCCACGTTTTCCAAGAAAGTGAATTACTCAAATCATTCCATTACAATATCCGGAAATACCCTTGAATCAAGTCCCTCCATCTTGATTTTGGGAGTCACGGTGTCCAATAATACGTCTTGGCATAACCATGTTGCTAACATCGTAAAGTCAGCAAGCCAGAGGCTAGGTTTTCTGTGGAAAGCTAATAAGTTTTTTACTTCTGATCAACTATTGACGACGTACAAGGCTCAAATCCGACCTCTACTGGAGTATTGCTTGCACATTTGGGGTTCAGCATCAAGGCATTCTCTTCGTCTTCTAGATTCCATTCAGAAAAAAGCCATTCGGTTGATAAACAGCTCAACTCTCACAGATACCCTTCACCCTCTAGAACATAGAAGAAGAGTTGCAGACCAGTCATTGCTCAACAGATATTTCCATGGCAGATTGTCCAGAGAAATAAAAACTCTTGTACCACCATTGGCCACATTTGGCCGAAGAACTCGGCACGCTGATCAGTCTCACCCATTTACTCTCAAGATTGACACTACAAGGACTAATCTTCATCAAGAATTCTTCTTTTACAGGGCTGCTACGGAATGGAGCAAGCTTCCAAAATCAGTTTTTCCAGTAAACTATGAACTGCAACTTTTCAAAAAAAGGGTCCACAATCATTTCCTTTCCATAATTCCTTCCCCTTCTAATAGTCGCAATGCCCGCAGCCCACACGATAGGTCTACCCTTTTGCGACTATTTTCATTAAAAAAAAAACTATACACATAAAATACTTTGTACTGAATGACTGACTGTTGGATCAACGCACAGCCTAAACCGCTGATCGTAGAGACCTGAAACTTAAAGGGTGTGTCCTTTGTATGACGTAGGCATCCGATAAGAAAGGATTTTTAGAAATTCTGCCCCCTAAGAAAGTAAAAAACGGGGGCAAAGTTTGTATGGGACAACGTGATTTCTTGATTCAATCTACTTCAAATTTTGCATAAACATATTTAACATAATTTATGGAAGAAGTGTTTCGTATTTCATCGAAAATCATCGCCTAACGGGGTTAAAAAGGGGTAAAAAGTAATTTTGGGGGTGACTTGCAGTTATAAAAGTCTATATCAACCACTCATCTGGTATAATTCCTGTTTTGTAGATAGTGTTAAATAGATCTACCATGGTCTGAAGTTAGTCTTCTTCTATCAGCTTTGGAATTTCTGTAGGTAATTGGTCGGGTTCTACTGCCTTTCAATTTTTTAAGTGACGTACGAAACCTCGTCTTTTATTATATCGGGGCCTTCATCTCCCTGCATATTTCCTAGGTTTATTTTATTTCTATTCTCTTTGAAAAGTTTCTCAATATACTCCTTTCATGTCTTCAATTTCTCTTGCAAGTCTATTATCATTTTGTTATTTTTGTCAAAGAATACATTGAATTGTCTATGATATAGTGTTCCAGTTAAATCTTTTACCTTTTTATGAAAGTTAAAATGATCATGTTTGGCTTGCAGCGTCTATATTCCTTCGCATTTTTTAGTGTAGAAATTTTCCTTTGCAGCTCTGCACTTTCGTCTTATTTCTAGTTTTTCTCTTTTTCACCAGTTAAAGAATTTCAAAAGTCATCCACGATTGTTTTGTTGAATGTTTCTGCTTGTTTAAAACTGTGTTTGTGGGTTTTGTTAACGCTGCTTTAAAGTTTTTTCATTTTTCGTTTATGTGTTCTCTTTAAAAGTTTTTATTCGTTTTTAGTTATTATTTATCTGTTCCTTTTATGACACTACAAAATATTTCTCTATAAAAAAATGGGTACATTTTTATCCCAACTTGCCTTTTTTTTTAAATAAAGAAACTTAAAAACTTATTGTGTAGTTTAATCTTTTATTGGTATCTGATAAACTATTGTTGCCAAAGCTACGCTTAAATTAACTGAAGAGCCCCATATTCCTTTAAGTTTATTTTTCCGCAACGTTAAATTTATTGAGAATTTACCTATTGCACCCAATGCTATGGTCGAACAATTTTTTATAGTCTGTTGAATTCGTCGATAATTTTGCGAATTGGATTTTTGTATCCGTGTAAACTAAAATAAAGTTGCAAATTAAACAAAATAAATGTAACGGCAATTTAAGAAAGCGAGACTGTAAAATAGCGGTTCACTCGAATTAGTATTTTTTAAATTTTCTTTCTTTCCACCAATCTTCTGCCGCAGCTCGGTTATAAGAATCCCAACAAATTCCGCAACTTTGTCTCGAGAATCAAACTGTGAAAATCCCTGAAGCTCGAAAATAAACTAATTAGGCCTTAGCATTGTCGTCATTCTCTCCTATTTAGCTACTTTCATTCAACTTTGATGGCAACTAAAAATAATCCCCTACCAATTAGCAGACGTATTGTTGAGACTCCTGTCTAATTGCTCGTAAATGTTGAGCGTGTGCAGATCGCTAACAATAAAGATCTAGTGTATTTTAATGAAAACATTCCTTCTAATCTTCCAATTTTCATAGTGATTGCCTAAATAAATCCCCAATTTGGATTATCCATAGCCTCCGTAATTTTAAACCTTTTATAAGCCTGTTATTATTATAATCGTTTCAGTTTTACTTCTGTCGTTTTAATATTTTATCTTTATTACTTTATATAAAACTGCTGCTCCTGTGATTAAATAGTTATTTTAATTATTAATTTACTTTATTACGTTAAGGAGTAGAAAAACACTTAAATATACCATTAAAATTGCAGAATCACTGTTTATGTTTTTATAAAATCGGTGTATGGAGAATACATTGAATTAATTGTACGACATAAAATTAAGAGTCCCACAGGGAAACTTGCTAGGTCCGATATTGTATTCGCTAATCACAGCAGACCTACCAGTGACCAGTACTACCATTAAAGCTACCTTTTTGGACGACACGGCAGCTTGGTGCGCAAATGACTTCAAGGAATATGCCAAATAACTTAAATTCCATACAGAAATGGCTTAAAAAGTGAAAGATTGAAGCTAACGAAACTAAAGCCGTAAATATAACATTCACAATGAAACATAATACTTGCAATACGTTTATTTAAATAATCACTAGTTACCTCAAAAAAGAATGTAAAATATCTTGGCCTCCTACACCTCGACTGACGATTGACATGGCAAAAATATTTATTTGCAAAAAGAAAACAGCTCTGTCCTAAGCTACAACTTAATTGGCTCGTAGGCAAAAGGTACCACCTGAAAACAAAATACAAATATACAAAACAATATTAAAGCCAGTGTGGACGTATGGCATTAAATTGTGGGGTGCAGCTAGTAGTTTAATTTTGAAAATTTCAAGATATAGTCTTTTAAATAATATTCAACTCACTATAGTATTTGCCAAATCATCAAGAGATAAAATGCGTCGCTTAAAACGTTTTAAACCGAACGACCTACTTTCTAGGTTTAATTATACCTATAATATTCATTTCATATTGTCACAAAAACACATATTTGAATATTGTATTTATAACAAAGAGTTCTTAACGGTGAAAGGGTGCTCTAGATGCCATGTTGTAGCAGTCATAAAATTTACTTATTATCCTAGAAAACAAGGGAACAGATTGTATGGTGTCCAATTAAATTAATTTATAAATAATTTTATAAATTTTATATAATAATAATAATCAACATTTTTTATTTGTACGAATTTTCAAAACAGGGTGTGTCGCGAAAATGTTTGATTAAAAGTAATGGCGCATACAGTTATGTTAAAAATCTGAAATTACGAAGCTGTAGGTTTTGAATGACGCTGAGTTCAATTATAATGTCCTGAATGTGGTACTTCCGGTTATACTTGAAGTAGACGTCAACTTTGTTATTTTAATAACAACCTTATATTTTTTATTTTATTTTCAAATTTTAGATTAAATTTTTGCAAAAAGTCCTATACCAAAAAAAAAGTATTTTCGAGATATTTCGATTTTTTTCAAAAATCCTAGTCCACATTAAATAGCCATATATCCAATAATAACAAAGTGGTTGAAATAAGGTATAGAAAATACCAAACAAATTGGCTTAAAAAAAAAACGGAAAATCTAATCTATTTAAAGTAAGCAACTCATAAATGATTTTACTTGTAAATGTTGGCGGCTAAGACTAAAACACCCTATATTTTTGATATGGGACATTGTGCAAACATTTTATCTTAAATTTGATGTAACATTTAAAAAAAATAAAAAATATTAGGTTTTATTTAAAATAACAAAGTTGAAATCTATTTTCTTCAGTATAACCGGAGGTGCCACATTCAGGACAACAGGTGTAAAGCTGTGGTGTAAAAGAACATGTGGTTACAAAGATGGATAAAGGAATGTTTAGATAGTTTGAACACGTAGAAAGAATTTTCCATTACTGTATTATGACAAATAAATGCCTATGCATATAAATATAAAAAAAAACACGTAGAAAGGATGGATGAAGGAAGATTGACGAAACAAATTTATAAGGCGAGTGTGAATGAACAAGTCGGTACTAACATCTGACGAGCATATATGAGAGCACTGATGAAAGTAGAAGAAGCAAAAGATGTGTGTAAGAACCGTAGCAAGTGGAAGGAAGTGGTCTCTGCCTACCTATATGGGAAAAAGGCGTGACTATATGTACATTTATGTATGTATGTAATTATTTTTATTTTCATAGTCACTAGTTAAGAATTTTTCAGAACAAACAAAGCCTTTATTATTATAATTTATAGGTAATATTGTGAAATTCACATGTTCTTTCTTTTTTTAAAATTTGATGATGTTAATAAAGACCCCAGTGTCAAGATATTTTGATAAAAGTAGGAGAAACCGGAAGAAAATAAACGTCTTAGTGTGACATACTACACACTTTTATTTTTATCTTTATTTACGGTACTAACACATTTTCCTATAAATTCTATGTAAACAGCCAAGTAACAATTTTTACAACTCAGTGTTCCCATGACAAGCTAGCAAATTTTGCAAATTCAAGGAATGCCATAAATTTATTTTTTTTATCATGTAAGACATTTTTTTAGTCATGACTTAATTTTTTAACTGTTTGCATCAGTTTTTTTATAATGTTGTGTAATTTTTATCTTAACAAAAGTTTTTTTTCGTTAACTCCGTAAAGAGATATTAAATTCGCTGGAAACTTCATATCATAAATCAGGTGGTGATTTCTAAAAATGAGGATAGGGTCCTCGCAAGACCCCGGAGTATTCTGCTTAACCTACAGATGGCCCATAGTGCGCTTCGTGATTATGATTAATTTATCGCATTTGTTCCCAAACTTATAATGCCCATAGACTCCTTTTCATAGTGAAAACCTGACGTCAGGCCTCTAAGTAAAATATTAACAGCAAAATATTTAAAGTTGGAATTTTTATATTTAACTTGTATAGTAAATAATAACGTATAAACAAAATATTTATATATATATATATATATATATATATGGGCCGCGTACAGCCCGCACTGCGACTATTAGAGGGGGAAGGGATTATAGAAAGGACACGCTTTTTAAAAAGCTGCAGGTCATAGTTCTCTGAAAAAACTGATTTTGGAAGCTTGCTCCATTCCGTAGCAGCCCTGTAAAAGAAGAATTCTTGATGAAGATTAGTCCTTGTAGTGTCAATCTTGAGAGTAAATGGGTGAGACTGATCAGCGTGCCGAGTTCTTCGGCCAAATGTGGCCAATGGTGGTACAAGAGTTTTTATTTCTCTGGACAATCTGCCATGGAAATATCTGTTGAGCAATGACTGGTCTGCAACTCTTCTTCTATGTTCTAGAGGGTGAAGGATATCTGTGAGAGTTGAGCTGTTTATTAAGCGAATGGCTCTTTTCTGAATGGAATCTAGAAGACGAAGAGAATGCCTTGGTGCTGAACCCCAAATGTGCGAGCATTGTACGTCGTCAACAGTTGATCACGAGTTAAAAACTTTCTGGCTTTCCACAGAAAACCTAGCCTCTGGCTTGCCGACTTTGCGATGTTAGCAACATGGTCATGCCAAGACATATTATTGGACACTGTGACTCTCAAAATCGAGATGAAGGGACTTGGTTCAAGGGTATTTCCGGACATTGTGATGGGATGATTTGAGGAATTCACTTTCTTGGAAAACGTGGCACTTTGTGTTATTTGGTCGTTGAACTGAACAAGATTGTTGGTTCCCCACTCGACGATTGCTTTAAGATCTCTATTGATGGTATTAACCTGTTCCTGCCTGAGTCTATTTGTATCATTTACCGAAAGTGATCAATAGGATGTGAAAGTTGAGACAAGTGTGCTATCGTCTGCGAAACTGTAAATGGGGTTTGTGGTGGTTTTCAAGAGGTCGTTGATGTGTAAAAGAAATAAGGTGGGGGACAGGATGGAACCCTGGGGGATCCCGGCATTGGTTTTTTAACGCATCAGAAGAAATACCGTCAACTGCCACATGTAAGGTGCGATCTTGCATGAAGCTCAAGAGCCATTGACGCAGTTTGGTTGGGAGACCGTAGGCAGATAATTTTCTTAACAATGCATGGTGCCAAACGCGGTCAAAGGCTTTAGATATATCCAAGGCTATTGCACGGGATTCACCAAACTTTTCAATAGTGTTTTTTAGAGCTGAGTGACATAAGCCAGCAAATCTCCAGTAGACCGAAGTTGTCGAAATCCATATTGTCTGTCATGAATTATCTCAAATTTCTCCAGATATTTGATGAGTTCTGTGTTAATCGCTTTTTCCATACATTTGGATATGACTGAGGGCAATGCAATAGGGCGATAATTCGCAGGAATAGTCTTTTTTTCTTTTTTCGGAATCGGTTGGACTTAAGCGTTTTTTCACATGAACGGAAATACTCCTTTGCTGTATGATAACTTAAAGAGTCTACAGAGAACTAGGTTGAGCTCTTGAGCACAGGTCTTCAGGACAATTGTCGGAATTCCATTTGGTCCTACTGCCTTATTAGAGTCAAGATTTCGTAGGATTTTCCTGATAGTGCGATGGCGGATAGCGACCTTAGGCATTGATGCGTTTATTCTAGGTATCGTTGGGGGTTGTTTGCCATTGGTATCGAGGGTTGAGTTAGAGCTGAACATTTTGGCCAGCAGATCCGCTTTTTTTTTGGAAGATACGGCTGTCGTGCCGTCGGACCTCTCGAGTGGTGGTAAAGAAGAAGTTGTGACCAGAAGGTCTTTGATACAGGAGGGGCATTGACAATCTTGTTGCATATTATCGTGTCGTAGGATTCTTTAGCAAGATCGATCGTTCTTTTGCAGGCGTTTCTCGCGTGGACAAATGCTTCTCGGTTGGCAATTGTCGGGACTTCGCACCAGAGTCGATGTGCTTAATTTTTATCACGGACCGCACGGTTGCATTCTTGGTTGAACCAGGGTTTGGTGTTGAAGATCCGTCTTGTACCATGAGGAATGTATGAGTTCATACCCAGCCTTATGATTTTGGTTACAAATTCTGCACATGTTGATGAGTCTTGTGAGCGAAAGCAGACATCTTTTCATGGAAATGATAGGTAAAAGTCCCTCAGTTCATTCCATTTGGCTGATGCCAGACAATAGAGGTACCAGGTGTGATTTTGGGCGGGGTTGTTTGTTTGGACGTGGCTGAGATGAGTTTATGATCAGATTTACCGAGCGGAGCGGTTATAGAGACTCGGTACTGGTCGGGATGTGTCGTAAAGAAGAGATCGAGAATGTTGGTTTGGTGATTGGGGTTATCGGGTATGCGGGTAGATTGTTTAACTAGCTGGGTCACGTTGTGGCTTATCGCAAAGTTCTCAGCTTCTAGACCGGCGTTGTCGGTGCGGTTGGATCTTAGCCAGTTCGCGTTGTGAACATTGAAATCACCCAAAAATATAACCTCTGTATTGGGGTCGTTAGTTTGCAACAGCTCCAGCGTGTCGGAAAGATGTTGAAAGAGGTTGATGTAAGAAGGGTTCGTAGGATTTAATTTCTTGCGGTGATAACCCCTTTTTACAAAGGTACTTTATCGCACCTCTTATCTTAATTTTGTTCAAAATCACGCAAACCTCAATGAAAAAAAAAAATACTTAATATACACGAACTAATGCACACACACACACACACACTAAGCTCTTGCCTGACACTTTATTTGCATTTGTCATTCAACACCAACTATGTTAAAGACAACAATTCGTGAACTGTCCTCAGACTACTCATTTCCGCAACATTGATCTTACTTCCATGCTTCTTCTGATTTGTTCTACATTCACTACTATGCATACGTGTAGCGTAATCAATGTAGAATACAATAGTCGCAGAAATAGTATATTACACACCTAGGGCAGTAAAGTAAGAAATTTCTCAGAGCACATGTTTGTTGAACGGGGCGAAGCCGAGATTATCATACATGTGCTCTGAGACATTTCTAACTTTTAATGCCCGTGGTGTGTATACTATTTTTCTTCCTACTGTAGGCGAAAAGCGGCAACTTCGTTTTGCGAAGCGGGCCGAAAGTGACGCTTTCTGCATAGTAGGGAGAAAAAGATATTTACAAAATGGTTACGATGTGGCGACTAGGTTTCTTTGACACCAAGCTATTGATTTGGATACACTAACTTTATATTATTTGTTTTAAAACTCTTCAATTAACCTAATTAAACAAAGCTATAAAAAGTAAAAAAAACATTTTTAAAACCATGATAGAACCAGTAATGACGTATGGGTCAGAAGTCTGGGTCAAAGACAAAAGTACGTCTCAGAAATTGTGTTCGGCAGAAATGACTTACTGGAGGAGATGCTGTGGTCTAACCTTACGGGATTATGTTAGAAATAAAAGAATTAAAAAAAAATTACAGAAAATGACACCATTATAGATACTATAAATAAAAAACAATTAAAATGGTACGGACATCTACGTAGAATGAGCCGAGAGAGGATACCACCATGTATATGTACTTTTTTGGTACATTTTATCTTTATGAAATCGCGGTTCAAATAGTTTAAATATTAACAGATTTAGCTACATAATTTAAAAGTGTTTACTGAAATAATTTAAGCGATATTTATATTTTTTCTTCAAATGTCCGAAAATCCCCTTGAAATTTTTAAGTCGACGTTGAGTCGTTTTCCTAAAAATTTATTTTAATAAATTAAAATTTCTTCTTTACAGTTAAGCGAAAGAATTTCCCTTGGTACAGCATAATTCTAAATTTTAACAACAAAAATTTATGACGGCTTAGAGAAAATTATAAAAAGAATTCGAACAGATTTATGCTCCAAGTTTGTACGTTGAGGTAATTTCAAACGTTATTAATTACAGAATAGTTTCCTCTTCGTTAAAGAGCAGTTGCTTGACAGTTGGTAATCTCTGTTTATCCCTTTGAAATATTCATTGGTGTCTGTTATTCTGTTCCAAATATGCTTTAAGCAAGTTTAATCGAAAATATACGTACGTACGTAATGTGATGACATTTGAAATTTGTATCCAGAGGAGTTAATTGGTAATCACGTTATGTAACTTGGTAATTTGCATGGAGCCAATTTTTTATGTATAACTATTGTCTTTGGTAGCTGCAGTCAATCTTCAAATTATTCAAAACTTTTTGTTGAAATAATTAAAATTAAGAGATGATCAGAGGTTATTTACATTTTGAAAGTTTTTAACAATATTGTATGATCAGCAAACTATTAATGTAGGTATATTTTGTCTACGAGCTCAAATAAGCGTCAATTTTCTTTTAAAATAAACTGCACCACAAAAGTTAAATAAGTTCATATATTCGGCGATTGTGTTTTAACAAATTACGATTTTTGGTCACCAAGTGTTTATTTGTTATAAATCAAATACTTTTCTTTTATATAAGCGTTTGTTTGCCATTTTGCGCAATACGTTTGCAGTTTTAAGCAACAACAACCACAATTTGAGGTTGAGTACCATTTTAATTTTATTAAAAACTAGCGAAACCTGGCAGAAGTTGTCCAGCTCCAACGTAAGCTTGCCTGCTTTGAGAATATCACTATCAAACTCAGCGACCTCGAAAACTATAAATTCGACACTTACATCGTCGTTTTTAATAGATTTTATATTCCATCCTTTTTCCATCCCTTTCGTAGGAGATATCACAACCAAACTCAGCGACCTTAAAAACTATGACTTCGACACTAATATTGGCGTTTTGAATATTTTTTTATATTTCATCCCCTACCCACTCCTTCCATAGGGGTGTTAACAAAATTAGGAATGTAGCTATCAAATTTAGCCACACAAAAACCTATAAATTCGATACTTATATCCGCCGTTTTTGATAGTTTTTATATTTCATTCTTCTCCCACCCCTTTTGTATGAATGCTTACATAACTGGGAATGTCACTATTAAACTTAGAGTTCCCAAATACTATAAATTCGACACTAATATCAACCGTTTTTGATAGTTTTTACATTCCATCCCCTTCTCATCCCCCATCGTAGGGTTGTTAACAACACCAAAACCACCCCTGGTATGTATAAAACAACTTCTAAAAATTTCATTTCAATCGGTCCAGCCGTTTGGGGGTTTTTGAAGGAAATACATACATACAAACATTTTTGTATGGAAATATAGAAAAATGTTGTTTTTAGACTTTTTCAGGCATTTTTTTAAATTTTTCTGTCCGTAAAAACCATCCTCATACTTCAAAGAATATTATAAAAAAAGAATTAGCGAAATCGGTTCGGCTGCTCTCGAGATTTGCGCTTAGCAACTCATTCAGCGATTCATTTTTATATTATAGAAGACTAGCGGAACTCGGCAGAAGTTGTCCTGCCCCAACGTAAGCTTGACTGCTTTGAGAATATTACTATCAAACTCAGCGACTCCAAAAACTATGAATTCGACACTAAATCGGCATTTTTAATAGTTTTTTATATGCTGTGCCCTTCCCACGGATTTCTTAGGGGTGCTAACAATATAAGGAATGTCACTATCAAAATAAGCGACTTTCAATAAAAGATAGGTTAGCTTGACTTTCTTCAAAAATGTATTCACTTTTTCGCGAACCAAATTTACACTGTCTCTTTAATAGATACAGTTTTTTATTTCATTTCCCATTTTGGGGGAATGAAATATATATACCATATATAAATAAATATATAAAAAATTATAGAAAACTATTAAAAGTATTTTCAAGTTCCGACAGCGTAAAAAGGTGTGAGATTTAAAACTGCTGTATGTACCTATTTTTAATATAGGTATAGGTGTATAATTTTTGCACATTATAGTATTCTCCGTTTTGAGAAGTTATTGACCGAGTGGTGCTTGTTAAAAAGTGACTAGTGCTCTTTGCGTGGTTCTTCATGTGTTCTTGCTAGGTGTCGGAGCTGTGAATGTGTCTGTTTGAGGAAACCTACCCTATACTGACGAGGGGCAATTCACCCCGAAACCGGTCCTAGGTGGTCTCTTCGAGCAGATAAATTTAATAGCCCTTTCTCTTATTTAACAAGCACCTGTATATCTTGCTTTCTGTGATGGGGTAGTATACATGATAATATATCAGTTGTAATTCAATTCCTGTTGCAGACATATAGCCAGAGGAGTATTTTGTTTTCTGATTCATAATCGACCCATATATATATATATATATATATATATATATATATATATATATATATATATATATATATATATATATATATATATATATATATATAACGCCCATTTACATCACCATCCTCCTCAACTCAATTCGGTTATTAATACTTTAGTATCCCGCTCCATTCGACTCAGCGACATTAATAGCAGACAAACAGAACTCAATTCGTTAGAACATGCCCTCTTGCAAAACGGCTTTGATAACAATCATATCAAAAGAGTCATTTAGCAACATCTTGCTCCATCGTCCTCTAGTTGTTCTAATTTTACCCAACAACCACCAAATCAAATAATTCTTCCATACATCAAAGGGGTAACCGACAAAATCAGTAGAGTCCTTAAGTCCGCAGATATAAAAACCATCTTCACCACTGACAGAAAGATCTCCCACTTAATCAGGCCAGTAAAAGATAAAGTCCCCAACGAAAATCATGGTGTCTATGAGACTCCCTGTAGTAACTGTCCTTAAACTTACATAGGTCAAACCAACCGTCGAGTACAGAACAGAGTTTCTGAACACTCCCTATCCGTCAAACATTTAGACACCAACAATGCATTAGCCCAACACAGAATCCAAATCCAAATCCAATCGACCATGCATATAAATTTGTAATATTGAAACTTAAAACTTTTCAAAAGTAGTTGTTAACGTAAGTTAACCTCGTGTAATCTGTTTAAATTAAAACCTAAACACCAGAAGCATTTAAAAGACGCTGTTGTATGATTCGACAAGTACTCAGAGGTTCTCTACGGGAATACACAGTCAAATAACGATCTTGTGCGGGGGTGGTAACCCTTAGTCGTCTACTTCTTGATATTTTTATTACGTTTTCAGTTGTTCGATATCTACGGGGAAGCCATGAAATGATACTTTCACTGACTTGAAAATCGTCCGCAACTTCTCTCTGAAGACGACCCGCCTCAATCATATCAATAGCCCTATAAGCTTCATTTACTCTAAGTTTACGTCTAGGCATTATTTCAAACAAAATTCTAAATGTTAAATCACAGTTGACTGAATAAAGTAGAAAAATAACTGATGTAAAACTAGCCAGATAAGCAAGTAAACATTGAATATATTATAGACAAAAAAACACGTATTCAAATCAAAAACTATTCTTTGGTAAATAATAATATTTTGTTGCTGTTTTATACTTGGATGCTCCAGGTAGTGTGAGACTGACCCTATCCAAAAGTCATACTTAGTAAAAACCTCTACCCCTATTTATGTAGACAGCACATGATTGCAATTGTTTTGCTTCAAACAATGGCGGTAAGAGACACTAGACGCGACCCGATGATGATTAAATAATGACAATCTCAATTTAAAATGGATGTACAATACACTAAGAGCTACGTTGTGTCGGTTATATTTAATGACAAAGCATGGATGGGACATGCCGATAGTACGTGAACTAAGATTTCTGGTTATGTTTCACATGTACTGCAGGTGATGTTAAGATCTTGTTTCATTATGAAATATCTATAAAGCACCAGGGTGCTTTTAACTCCATCCTGGTCAGACATCACAAAACCAGTCAAACCTTAATCCAGATGACCTTAGAAAGGCAAAGGTAATGTTTTTAAAGACATCCTGGCTTTCGACAAGCACTCATGTGTCTTTCCATTGGGAGATTGTATTGTGCCCTCACGACATTGGTCTGCTGAAGTCTTTATTCTTATAAATTATGTTTATACATGTTAATTAATATCTGCTAGTCCGAGCTTTTGCGCAGCTCTTACAGCTGATTTAAAAAAAGATCCTTTAGCAGCTCTGTCGTGGGTGACTAAAATCCTGGACAATGGGTTTTAAGCCCATCTCACTTTAATTGTTATTTTCAAGCCAATAATAATATTATTTTTATTAATACATGGATAATAATAAATAATACATTAATAATTATAATTCTTCAAAACTTTGAGGCTATACTTTAATAATTACAAGAAAAAGTACCTATATGATTTCTATTTTAATGTTTAAATCCAAGCTTCATATGTCATAGGTTTTTTATTGCATTAAAGTGATTTTATTGTTTTTTTTTATAATTGTAAAAGTATTAACAAAATTGTTTTGAGATAACTTATAGTATAATGTATTAGAAACTAGTGTTTTTTGCCGCTAGAAAAAATAGCCCTTATTTAAAATCCTAATATTATGCTCTCGTTGATATCATTCTTTTTAATTTTTTATTCATGAAGTTCGCCATTCTTCTGTCTCATTCTGCGAGCGTTTACTGTCGGGTATTTCTGGTTTATTTCATTTTTTCCATTAGTTTAGATTCCATGCGATCCACGTCCCATTCTCGTTCATCTTGCAATGTTCATTTTAATATTTTTAAATTTGATTTGGCCTTTTTGTTATTTAAATGATTTCTTGGAAAAGTTTTTATTTTTCTGGTAAGTATGTCACATTAGCTTGTTTAACCATTGTTGTAATTATTTATTAGCTGTTAAAAGTTTTTCGGTAAATTCACGTTCTGTCGAGAATATGAAACTTTAAGATTTGATTCATTATTTTTGTTTTTTAAAACCAACCGAATTTAAATAAACTTACATTAAATTTTAAGAAATATTAGTTACTGGAAAAAGCCTTCTTATAAGTCCAGATCTAGAGCACAGTCTCTCATAATTTAAAGGTTACCAGATGAAAAATATAATTTGAGATACAAGAGTTTAGTATTTTCAACATAAAGGCTTTTTATGCAAAATTGTTTAAAAGATTCATTGTATTCCCAATAAATACACACTTATATAATAAAATTTATTGGCCATTAACAAACTTGCCCCTTTGCTGGCAAAATTTTTGTTATTTTTAATCAACTATAATTAAAAGAAACTAATATTATTCTGGTTCATGTCCTTGTCAATTATTTTTCGGGGTGGATAGCGGGTTTAGGACGAAAGAAAACAAACTTCTCGCTCTTCTTAAATCACCGACATTTCGATCTTTATTTTAGATCTTTTTCAAGGCTTTTTAATTCGTGAAAGTCTTAAGTCTGTAGTGTAAATTTTTTGATATCGTATCCATTACAAAATCAGGGCAAACATGTTTACAATTAACATTGAGCAAATGAATTAATCACATAACAAAACAATATCAAAACAAATAATTTCTATTCCTTTAATAATATTAAAATCACATATAGGCAGCACAAACAAACTGAGGCAAAAAAAAAAACTGATGTTTTTGTACAGTTTAAAGGCAATATTTATTAAAAAATATAGAAAATTCAAAGTCTATAGGGAACAAAAAGATATTAAAAAATATCAACCAAGAAGTGTTTTACCATTCGCATATTTAAAACGCCAATGTTTTTTGTTAGTCAACTTAAGCCTTCTTCTATTTATTCTCTTTATACTATCTCCATATTTTGCGCTACTTTACCTTCCAGCTATAACAAGTGATCATGATTAGTAGTTATACCTGATCCTAACTCAAAACTTCCAAGATGGCAATTCGCCTCGGGTATTATTTGGATAAGTTATTGTGCTTATTCATTTGACATAGAAATCCGGAAGTTTTCCAAGATATCCTTTTATCATTATTTATGTTTTAATGGTCATTAGGTTCCGTGCAAGCTATTACCGGTATTTAACATGTAGATGACTAAATCTTTCATTTAAAATTATAAAACAGACGCCTTAAATACAAAAATAGTAAGCAGCATGAGTCAAAGTCAAAAATATTGTTTTCTATTTAACAATTTTGGCTCCTCAAAGAATTTGGCCGACAGCAAGTAGGCCCAGGACCAGAATTTAATTGGATGTAACGAACAACTCAAAATAATATTTGCCGATAAAATCCAACAATGTGGCACCAAACGTTTTCATTACTTACTTACTTCGTAGCACTACAACCCAGGGTGGATCTTGGCTGCCTTGACTATCTGCCTCCACCTGGAACGGTCATGGGTCATCTCCCTCTATTCTTGATGTTCCACTTTAAGGATGGCCAAATCTTTATTGATGTTATCTTTCTATCTAAACATAGGTCTTCTCAGTGGTCTTTCTCTTGATGGTACTTTCTCCCATACGCGTTTTATTAGGCAATCGTTTTGGCTTCTTTGCAAGTGTCCTGCCCTTAGTCTTAGTCTGCCGAACTTTATTTCCTAAATGATGTCAGAGCTTTGATAAACTCGTATTTGAGCAAACTCGACATTGGTTCTTATTTCTTATGGCCATTGTCGTTTTAATCTTCTTATTACTTATTGTAAATTAATCTGTACAAATTGTAAGTTTGCTCAATATTAATTATTCCTCTTAAAAATGAACTGTATCTACAAATTTACTGGATGCAATTAAAAAAAAAAGATTCGAAAACATATCATAACCAATTTGTTAACATAAAATGGGCTTACCTAAAGGTTGAGGCTTGGATAAAGCTTAAAGTACGTCTAAACTTTGCGTCGAGCTTCAGCATTTCACGCGTGTCCAAGTTGATGCAAATCTTGCTTAGACATATTTTTTTCGAAAATTTACTATTTTGCGAGTAAAATAAAAGATAACAAGTCTTAATCTTATAAAATTACCACACGCTAACAGCGTCTATACAAAAAAATAGCGGAAAGCAAACGCTTAAGACAGAAGCTAGATTACGAATAAAAAAATGGCCGACAAAATATGTAACTACTCTGATCAAGTAATTTAACGACAATTCTGATTGGTAAATACGAGCGAAAAGGGGAGTTAAATCCATCCAATGACAGTGGATGTTTGACTGTGATAGTTAGGTTTGCAACATTTTTTTTGTCTCATTTAGGCTCAGTTGTTCAGTCTTGGTTTAAGCAGAGCTCAAGGTTAATCCTGGTTTAAATTTCAAAGTTCAGTTGTACAAAGCTAGTTCAAGACAGATCTTGGTTCACTAGCTGTAATTTTGTAAGGTTCAACTAAGGCGTCGAATTTGGTAGCTTAAACCAAGTTCTGGCGTAACATACCCTTTATTTTTCTAATTTTTGTCCTATCAGTATTTAATGAATGCAATTTTTGTGGTAAATAAAAATTATGGCTAAGCAACTACGTGAAAATCTTGTGGAACTAACAAATGATGAAGACTTTGTCGAAGCAGTATAAGTTTTAATAAATGCTAGAAGACGTCCAAAGAATTACAGCTATAGAATGGATCATTTTCTAGAATTGAATGATAAATTTTTATAGATTTCGGCTTTCTAAGCAGGGTGTTCGCTTTTTTATAAAACAAGTTAAAGCAGAAATATCGTCTCCAACAGATTGGTGGCTGCCTTTATTTCCCTTCATAAATCATTTTAAACCTAATAATTGATATATTTTTAGGAATCATGCCGTCACTTCTGAATAAATGGTGCTAGTAACCTTAAGGTGTTTTGCAACTGGAAATTTTCTCCCGACAGTGGGGAATTTTATCAGTATAGAAAAAGGTCGTATTGTTTGGAAGGTAACCAGAGCTATGCAGGGTTTTATCATCGGTTTATTCGAATGCCCGAAACAGCCTGAACTTAGAAGTACCTTCCATGTTTTATAGTGTGGCACGATTTTCCAAGTGTATTGCAGCTATTGACTGCACAAAATTATATCACCTGTGTTCAAGCCATATGTGACTCAAACTGCATGTTTCAGGATGTGGTGTGCCGTTGTCCTGGTTTAACCAATGACTCACAAATATTTGCCAGTTCAAACATTAGAGCGAGAAAACTTTGAGGAATACACTTTAGTTGGTAATAGTGGCTGTGCTCCTAAAAATTACCTGATAACACCACTTGCTATAATCCTGTGACAAGGCAAAAACAACTTTTTAATGAATCACAGATCAGAACTAGGAATTGCATGGCAAGAAAATTTGGACAATGGAAAAGAAGGTTTCCAATACTTGCTTTTGGAATTAGATTGAAAAGGGAAAAGGTTGAGGCTGTTGTGAATGCCACAGCAGTTTTAGGGAATATTGCAAAATTCTTAAATAAACCCATTATAAATTAGGCTGTGGGACATCAGTTATTAGATTATTTTAATGAGCTATAAATAATTAGTATTATTTGTATTATTTTATTATCCTAATATCATTATTAATTATCATTCTGGTTTATTAACATTTTTTAATTTCTATAATAAACCATGCTTCTCTAACAATGGTATGTCTTTTTTTAATTTATTGCGTTCAATGATTCCATCTGCCTCTAGTTCTAGGTTTTTTAATCGTGCTCCTGACACTTGTTTCATTATTTTATACTCTAAATATTATTTCCTTTCCATCAGTTTAATTTTGGTATTATTTTCTGCCTCAGCAAATCGAATTTTTTTAGCTAAATTAGCCCATTGGCTAACTCTAAAAACAAAAAAAATTGGAACATTTCTCTGCTAATTAAATCGTATGCTTTAAATAAAAATAAATATTTGTGAAAAGTTGTCAAAGAAAGCAAGCAATAAACCTCTATTTAAACTTTGGTCCATTTCCTCTACAAATGTTGTGTCCATATTTTCTTTCGTGCTGAGGATCGTAATTATCTCTGAAAATAATGTATAATATAATAAAAATAAATAAAAACTAAGAAACGTTAATAAAAAAATTTATAGCTAGCCTTCATCACCTCTATATTCGCTTGAAAAACCATCAATTCTTTCTGCCAATATTTTTTTTTGTTCAGATCAATATCCATAATTTCTGGGGGCTTCTTTGACGGTTCTCCTTCAATGCCTAACGCATAGCACTTTTCATCTGCAAATTTATTTTTCGTTCGCTTTTTCACATTTTCATATTTCTTCCTCAAAATCAAAGTATCTCAAAAAAATTTTCCAGTTTCATTGTTGGTTTTTGTTAATGTTAAAGTCTGTTTTTTATTCTCAACATCTTTATATTTTATTACCAAACAAAGTAAAATAGTTTCTTCTTTACTTATAAAATTAGCTGATTTTCTACCCTCAGCCATATCCTCCTAAAAGTGTTTAAATTTTTATTTATAGGCAATTTGTTAAATTATAGTATACATATTTCTTACGTTTTCTTGTATTTTTTTGTTGAAAGAAAACCTTAAATTAAAATCTGTTTTCTCCCTAGTTTTTCGCTTCACACAACAAACACGTTATTACTACAACCTCAACCGTAAAATGAATCAAATATCAAATCAAATAGGAAATTGGACTGAAAAAACCAATTGCGCATGTGCAAACGCTACTTACATAACATACTTTCGTTGAACTAAGTTCTGCAAAGCTTGGCTCAAATATGATCTGTACAACGAAAATCTATTTTTGCACTGGGTTTATCTCTGAACTTGGTTCAGTAGAACCAACCCTTGAACCGTAACTGAACAACTGGGCCTTAACGTCATGATGTGAACGTCATGGTCTTCTCTTTAAGTAGTGGTTAAAGTAAAGGATTTATATGGGATTTGTATTTAAATTTTTTCCTACTAGCATTTCTTTTATAAATGACTTGTCACCCATGTTTCATTGATATGGTGGCCAAAAATGCAACAAATTTCGGCACAAGTCAAGCTGCAAAAAGTACAGCGGCTAGTTTATCTGGAAATCACAGGGGTAACATTCACGTGCCCTACTACAGCCGAAGAGGTAATGCTGAACCTTTCACCATTGCACTTGTGTGTAATAAAAAAAGCAGCAATCAGTGCCTTCAGACTGAGCCAGACAATAAATCTTAGATCAAGAAATAGGAATGGACATTTGAAAATTTTGGAAAATATTTCCCTAGAATTCATGTCTAAGCCGACAGATATTATGCCAGTTAGGTACGACTTCGAAATGCAATTTGAAGTGGTTATAAATAAACACCAAGTTTGCACAGAGAACGGACCTCAACTAGGAAGGGATGCTGTAGTGTGGTACACTAATAGATCCAAGATGGATGAAAAGGTTAAATTGGGCGTTATAGGGCCAAATTTTAAGCTCTCAAAACTCCTTGGTAACACCCCAACCATCTTTCAAGCAGAATTACGTGCCATAGAGACATGTGCCCAGGAGTGCATCGAAAGAAACACCCGAAGTGCATAAATCTATATTTTATCAGATAGCCAAGCAGCACTAAAAGCTCTGAAGTCATACACTTGTGAGTCTAAGCTGACTTGGGGCTGTAAACAGTCCCTAAGACAACTGGCAGCGAACAATCAGTTTACTCTGATGTGGGTTCCAGGTCTCAAGGTTAAAGGCAACGAAGAAGCAGATAGCCTTGCCAAAGAAGCGGCTAATACACAATTTTCCGGCCCAGAACCCTTCTGTGGACTTTTTAAAGTCCACTTGCAAGAAGAGGTTCGACGCTGGGAAACAGATGACATGAAATCTCACTGGAATAAAGTGCTAGGACAAAGACAAGCGAAAAGGCTAGTAAGCCTTTTGCCAAGGAAAGCTAAACAGCTTCCCGAGTTGGACAAGAAAGACTTGAAACTGGTGAGAGGCTCCTCATTGGACACTGCCCTCTGAAGTATCACCTTTTAAAGATGGGCAAAACAGAGTGTGATAGTTGCCGCTACTGCGAGTACTTCGCTGAAACTGCAGAAAATTTGCTTTGCGAATGCAAGAGTCATATAATCCTCGAAAGTAATTTTGACGTAAAAGATTATGATTTTAGACATTTTTTGACATAAATAAGTGAAACAAAAAATTTTAAAATTCAAAAAACATAAATTCTAGCGTTGGATGCAGGAAAATCTTATGGCAAATTGATTCAGAAAATTTCACACCGTTTTCTTTTCCTAAAAGTGCGTCTAAAAACAAAAATTAAGAAACAAAACATCTTTTCCACCAAACATAAAATTTTTAAAATTAAAAAAAATAGATCTCATCGATTGCCCCTTAAGGGACTAGGCTTAAAAGTTGTGAGAAAAGTGACAGTTTCTTAGGAAAAATTTTAAAGCAAATCGATCGCTACGTGTTTTTTGGAAATCAACATTTTAAAGTCAAAATTTGAAAATTTTATAAAAGTACAAATTTGAAATGTTTTCTGATTGTATATCCTAAAAGTGTATTTCAAAACGAAAATTAAAAAAATAACGTCCCAGTTGACAAATTTTTCACAAAGTTACAGACATTCGAAAAAAAAAGAGCGATTTTTTTCAAAAATTGATATCTCGAAATCGGCTCGGCAAAAAAAATTGAAAAAAATTATAGAGGTCTTTTTCAATGGTTACTTCTTCTTCCGTAGCCTTACAACGCAGGGTGGGTTTTTGCTGCCCGTACTACTTGCCTTTATCTGCTGCGTTCTTCTGCAATTTCCTGCCATCTATCTACGATTCCCAGAGTTGAGAGGTCCTTCCTTATGTTATCTCGCCATACCAATTTAAGCCTTTCTAGCGGCCTCTTTCCTTAAGGGGCCTTCTCACATACAGATTTAATGAGTCTTGTGTTCTGACTCCTTTGTATGTGGCCTGCTTCTTTAATGGCCTGTTTGTAGGTCGCGGTAGGGACCGTATATTTTTTGGAGTATGTTTCGCTTAAAACGTCTTAAAATTAGAGTATCATTTACGGTCATGGTCCATGTTACACTTACATATGTAACAATAGGTCAGATGATGGTCTTATATAAGATGATTTTTGAGGTTTTAGAGAGTTGCTTGGACATGAAGAAGGATCGTAAGGCGAAGTAGCACTTATTTCCTTGTGTAATGCGATGTTTGATTTCTTCATGCATGTTGTTGTCCGCTGTTAATATTGCTTCAAGGTATTGGAAGTTTTGTACATGCTCGAAGTTAAATTTGCCAATTGTTACGTTTTGACGCAGTCGATCACGTGCAGGGTTTCTTGTGACATTCATGTATATTGTTTTATTTTCATTAGCATGAAGCCCGATTTTATTAGCTTCCTTTTCTATGCATACAAAATTTTCAATGGGTACTATAACATAAAAAACATTTCAAAAAAATCGGTGATGCCAAGGTAGAATGTTGTCCGATTTGGCATGGAATGCCCCATATACATGTATATCTATAGACATACATAATTCGAACTTAAAGCGAATAATAGTGATTCCGCATCCGCCGTTGCATTTATCGCTAACCATACTATCAAATAAACACGGAGACGAGTGCGGTTTATCAAAATGGAAAGTGGCATGTTATTTAATGTTTACAATCAATCGTTCAAGACCGCTTAACCCCAATAAATGATGCACTGAGTGTTCGTAATTCGTTGAGAGAGGTTAAGGAAATTTCGAGGACGGTCAATCGAATTAAACGCTCAAAATAATGTGATTATATCTCGAAATGGGGAATTGATCGAGCCGTTAAATCTATTTACTAGCAGAAGGGTCTGCATATGGTTAATGTCGAAACTGGATTTAAGGACGGCGAACATTAGTTTATTGCTGTCATCTGTATTGTTTTCGGAATACCGTCTAATTTGTTTTTGTTTTTAACGAAGAGGCAAAATTATTAAATGCTAAGATTGCTCTTTAATTTGTTGCATTGCTACGATCAAGCATGAAGTTTGAAGACTACATTACATTACATTACAATCTTGCGGTTGGGCCATTGGTATAACCTAAATCTTTTGATCCTTTGTGACTCTCGCAGTGTTTTCAGGGCATCAGAATTCCAGTCCGTTGATTTTGGTAAACTTTAGGATTTCTGTTGGCCCTGTCTCATTTAGATTGCTTGAATTCATTATCATACGGCCCAGGTTTAATACCTGTACACCGCTAGCATCAGGCAGCGACACAGAATGTGTATACTGCTCTCTTTTTCTTCTCAGCATAGTCAACAGTTTTTCTCGGCTGCCAGTTTAAGTTTGAAGAGGTGCGCCCTTAGCGCGATGTGTCCTGTGAGCAGGCCAAGCGTGCTGCTTAGCCTACTCCGGTCCGTCGTCCAGAGTGCGTCAGCCCTCTTCTGGAGAAGTTTTTTTTTCATCAGCTGTTTTGATGTTCTGCATTTCTTGCATTTCACTAAGAAATATGTTCTTGTTCAAGGAATAATTTTAATAAATGTTTTGCTTCGGCAATTGGCAATCCGACCAATTGGCTTCTTGGTTCCATCAGGGTCCCATTTCTTGCCAGTTCATCGGCTACCTCGTTGCCATTTATCCCTGTGTGCCCAGGAACCCATGTAAGAGTGACTTTGTTTACCGTCGCTAACTTAGTGAGGAAGTTTCAACACAAACTACTATTAAAATCTTGTGCAATTAAAAAAATGTCAATTTAAATTTTTTGAGTCAATTATTAATAATCACTTCAACACCCAACGACATAACGTTTATCAAAAGTATACCACATATAAAATCAGTTAAAAAACTTTACGGCATAGTGTTAAATACAGATGGGTTTAATAAAAATGTCAGATTTTAAACAAATTATATTTTAGCCAAGTAACACAGGATTTTGCCTTACAAAAATTATTAACAGTAAACTAAGTTATTTTAAAAATAATAATAATTTTTAAAGCAAATGACGAACATGCGTCCTTTTTGAAATGGCGGCCAAAGTTAGCTAATAACATGTTTTTACAGGATTTAAAAATACTTGGCATTGTACAAAAAAAAAGTTAAATGGAAAAGTTGTCGAGCTGGCTTAGTCTGTTCCCAAACAATTGCAAAATTAATTAGTTATTGCAAAAAAACCGCTAGAGATAGCAATTTTTTGAAATACCTGTAATCTCTGTAAAAAAAAAAGTATTTTGTAACGAAACTCGGTAAAAACGTAGTCCAAGATAAGTCAAATAAGAACGTTTTTACAGATTTGCAAAAATTAATTATTTCGAATGTCCAATAGCTTATAAAAACATTCAGAGTGGACCAAAAATCTGAAAACGGACAATTATCTCGTAAATTGCTAATCCGAATTGCACAAAATTTAAGATAAGCCTATTTTGAGATACGGAAATTCCAGATTTAACATTTGCAATTTTGTCAGATAGGCCATCACATAATGATTATCTAATCAAGTGTTCAAAATGTTCTTCATTTGTAAGTTGACCGTACCCTAATCGATGGTAGAGTCTACCACATTTTTCCATGATTGTCAAGAAATTAATCTAGATTCATTGCCTTCATTGCCATTGAAGTTTTAAGGTATCCCAATAAAAATAATCTTTAGAATTGAAATCAGGTGAACGTGGAGGCCATTCAATACTACCTTGTCTACCAATCCATCGTCTGGGAAATATCTCATCTAAATAACACTAAACATTTACAAAAAAATGAGCTAAAGCTTCATCTTGCTGAAACCATATCTGATTAAAAATGTCTGCCAACAAGTTTCTCAGTGTAGGTACAATTTCATTTCTAAGTAGCATTTTGTAAATATCTGCCGGTAAATTTTCTTTGACAAAGAAGGACCCAATAAACTAAGTACCTACCTACTATACCTGACCAAACATTTAATTCTTGTGGTATTTAAGTATGGTTTTTATGCATCCAGTGTGGATTTACGTCACTTCAGTACCTTGAATTATGTCGATTTACTCTTCCACACAGTGTAAAGGTTGCTTCGTCGGAAAAACATATGTTGTTAACGTAAGTTTCGTCATTTTCAATTTTATCCATCATTACCTCAGTAAACTCTAACCTACGGTCAAAGTCATCTTCACTTAATTCTTGCAATAAATAAATTTTGTATGGGTGTGTTACACGTAGGATTAAAGAATGACCTACGTTATGCTCTTGTACAACCCTACGTGACGATGTATGTGAATTTTCAACGAAACTCAGCATTATATCTAAATTTTTGGTTTCATTCATAACTGTTTTTGGTCTACCTATTCGGTATCTATCTTTTACTCCTCCAGAGACCTCAAAACGCTTTACAGTCTTTTGTACCGTCGCCTTATGGATAGGAGAACGGTTTGGGAAAGTATCGTTGGCTACTTCATTATAAGATCTCACCGTACCCCCTCATCATTAGAATGATAATTCGTTCTTTTTCATTAATAACCGTTATAGGGGCGTAATTTTCCTTGCAGAACTTTTCAAAACACTTCAAACTAATTTCAGTTTTATTAAATAATTTAAATTGTGAACAAATGTCAAAAACACAGCATTCTAGATTTAAACATTAAAATTTCTTTCAATTAACACATTTTGCATTATTTTATTCATATAAGACCTTCTAGACTACATTAAATCATAAGTGGTACATATGGCTGAACTTGAAGTAGAGATTTCAATAATGACTGAATTTACAAAGAGATGTATTTAAAAAAACAAAGTGACCAATAATACCAGAAAAACGACAAATCTGACAACATTAAAAAGGTCAAATCTGGAATTTCCGAATCCCAAAATGAGCTTATCCTAAATTGCGTACAATTCGGACTAGCAATTTACGAGATAATTGGCCGTTTCCAGACTATTGGTCCACTCAGTATTTTTATACCGAACCATTCCGAAAATTTTCTTTAATAATAATTGCACCAACATGTAAAAACAAAAAACAAAATACCCGTACACCATCGTCTGATGGAATGTAAAACATTATCACAAAAAAGAGTAAGATCGTTTGGTAAAGCAGCTCCCACCTGTGAAGATCTTATTTATTTACAAAATTTACATATTTTAAATTTCGTTTAATAGACGCAATTAATAGTGTCTACTAGAATATAAATAAAGTTAGTCACAAACACAATTTCTAATTACACTTTTTTAAAAATCTGCTATAATGGTATCACGCAAATTGTATGGGTCCTGGATGTTGAAAGATACTCTATTACGTTTTTCTAGCTTAATTTTCCCAGATGTTACTTATAGCGCATTAGAACTGTCTCCAAGAAAATAAATTATGATAAGGTTGACGGTTCTTGCTAACGAGTTCACAGACAAGTAGATATTAATTTTGGGTTTCATGCTAACCTAGGAACATAGGGAAATAACTTATATTTGGAGTTTATAGCGCTGTTTTATTACTTGGGTACTATAAATGTCGACGTCCGGCCAAACAACAATCTTGGAATATAATATTAACAGTAATTTTCAGTTTTATGTTTGGTAGATATCAGGTTAACAGCTTTAATGAGCTGTTTTGGCACTTCTAATCGTACAATTTGTTTGCTTATCTACATATATTTAACGTTAACTGTTTTCAAAAAAATTTCACCTTTTAAATTTGTTGTGTTGTTTTTAGACAACAATTGGACCTTTCACTATATGCTTTCTCGGCCTTGCATTTGTGAAATTCACACGAAAAAAAAATTATATATTATGATCCGCAACGCATTAAATAAAAGAGGTACATGTTATTTGGTTTCCAGAGTGAGAAGGGTGAGAAAAATGTGTAATTTGGTTCCCGAAATTTTACCTGTTGTCTAAGTATAATATGGTTCCCGGCAAAAAAAATTATTTTGACCAATTGAAACGTTTGTTTATTTGAGGCAGTAAAAGTAAAAAAATTAGTCTTATCTAACCTAACGGCCTAACACCAACAGTACCTTTATTAAATGTGTCTGAGCAAGCACGTTTCAAAAACTCAACTAACTCACGGAAAAAATACAATGCACAATATCAATTTTTGAAACTAAAAATGTCAGGAACCAAATTACTCATTTTTTTTACCCTTTTCACTATGGAACCAAATTACATGTACCCGGAAACCTAACTACCAACACCCAATAACAGGATTTATTTAGTAAATGGTGAATTTTTTAGTCGACAGTTTTAGGTTTGGGTTTATTTGTTTCTGTATTTGTTGTTTTCATACAGGATTAAAAAATAATAAATTATATAACTAATTGTCTATTTTCTAATTTTATAAATGCTTTTTATTGATATCTTTGGCAAGTGAAGTCACTGCCTAGCTGTTGTTTTAATTATGTATTTTTTTTTATACTTATATAATATCTTATTTTATTAAACATGATGAAAAAAAAAGTTACAATTTATACAAAATTATAACAATTTTTAATTTAATTTAATTTTTTATTTTGTTTTAAAATTAAGAATTAATTAATTTTTAACGATTATTTTAATTGATAACTGCCCTTATGGATTTTTCCAGAATATACGAGAATAGTTCACGATTTGTTGTCCCTAACTTAGAAGCAAACACACGAGAACAATGAAACTAATTTATTTTTAAACATAGTCACCTGCAACTTTTATACACTTGGTATATCGGTGTTAAAGTGTTTTAAACCAATTGGTAGTAACTGGAGGCCAAATCTGTAGAATAAGGGGATTGTACAAAAATTTCAAATCCCGCATTGTGAAGGGCAGCCATTGCAACACAATTTTTGTGGGCCGGAGCGTAGTCCTGATGGAAGAGCACACCTCAATTTTGCTCTTCTCTTTTTTCTGATCCCTTCGCGTACTTTTGGTATTAAATTCGCCTAATATTCACCTGTTATTTTGCACCCACGCGGTTAATAGTCCATGAAATAATACCTGCAAAATCCCAAAAAACTGTAGCCATGATCCTAGCATCTGATGGGACAACACGAAATTTTCGAGTTGGAGGGAAATCCCCTCGCCACCATTACATGCTCTGTTTTTTGAATATTGGATCAAAGTGATAAACTCATGTCTCATCGACCGTAAAAAATGTTTGAAAAATTTATCGGGATTCCTGTTAATTAAATTTGTCTCCGCTACAACCTGGCGAACACGCTTTTGGTCAGCTGTTAGTATTCGTGAAACCCAACGTGCAGAGAGTTTTTTGAGACCCAATTCCTAATGTAAAATTTTTTCAACGCTTCCAACAGAAAACTTTTACTTGACACTTTAATTGCATTTGTCATTCAACGCCAACTATTTTAAGAACATATTGTAGTATATATAGGTACTTACCTACTTATGTAAGATAGGAACAACGCTAAACAATAACATCGTTGAATGAATAAATTTATTTGCTTGCATTCAAATATAACTATAATTATTAATTTGATTCATGTATATTAAATTAGTTTTTGAAACTTAGAGTTTTTTGTTTGGTAATAGGTTATTTATTTAAGATTAAATACCACTTATGTGGAATTTAAAAAGAGCTATGGGTATTTTTATAAAAAAGTTATTTAAATTAATAATTATTAGGTTGATTTAAGATTTCAGAATCTAAATTTTTTTTATTGAAACATGTATTTGAAATTTAAAATTACACGAAAAACAAATGAAGAAAATGGCATTTTTTTCACTTAAAATTTATCAAGCATTTTACTATCCAGCACCGTGTGTATATTCAGTTTTTAATAACGTATGAAATTATAGCGTGTATAGTTGTAATGAAGCTAATAAAAACTTAATGAAGTTCAAATATATGCGTTTGCTATAAAATAAAAAGGATTGTTATGAAACTTGGGTCCGCTTTTATTAAAACAACTATTCGACAATTTACTACTATCAGTTTATTTCAATATAAAATACAACGCTGGGTACTACTATGAGTTAAATTGGAATGTTGCTTTCACAAGATATATTCCTTTAACTAAAATTTGGGTTAAATAATTATAAAGAAAACCCGTTATTTAAAGCAACATTTTATTAACAAGAAAAGGTAGAATTACCTCCAAAATTTACATTTCGAAAAGCTGCGTTAATCCACAAGTTTTAAGTCGCTAATTGACAAGGCAGCATATCCGACACTTTCCACTATTTGTTTGAACTAGAAAGTAAAAAGTAATGACAAAAGCCTATTATGTAAATTGTTACAGTGTGATACTTATCGTGTATGCACGGTTAAGAGGTAAATAAACTATTTTTAACCGACTTTAATTTTTTTTTTTATGTTTGTTACCTCAGCAGAACTTTTGACTAGGTAAACCGATTTTGATAAACCGTGTGTCCATTTTAATTTGATCCAGTTCCGACAATAGCATCCATAAGAAAACCATTAAGTCTTAAATTTGCATTATAAGTATGTGCGCGACAAATGGACGAATAACTCAATATCACGACCAATATTGCCGCGGAAAAGGCAATGCTCATTAAGCTCCATTTACACAAGGGGAATTTTTAACTGACTTTTAGACACAGGGTTCGTTTACACAGGAGGAATTTTCAAATGAAATTCCGACAACTTTACTGTAAAACCTGTACAAATGTTCTTCAAACGTTTTTATTCGCATTCCGACCAGCGTCGGACATCACCCTGTATTTTATAAACAACAGTATGTAGTTATCATAAAAAAATTTAATAACGTCAGTTAATTTCAATATTGAACAATTAATCTTTTTGCATTGCCTACATTCCAATAATTGGAACTTCCTGGAATTTCCTCAAAAACGATGTTTCTAGACATTTATTTAAAAAAAACACATTATAGGCATAAGTTAAAGTTCTTTAACGTAAAAATTATTTACAATTAAGAGGCAAACAAAGGGTTATTGCTTATGTAATTAAATGCAAGAAAAATTAATCGAAACATTTCCAATTAAAAGTTATCTTTGCCAAGTATTGGCTGCGACAGGAATATGGAACAGGGCTTTTTGCAGTATTTGCGATGGAGCTCAAAAAGTGGAGAAAGGTAAGCAACCTTGTGTTTTATCTCCGAAAACATCTAACGAAAGATTTTAAAAAGTTATAAATAATTTTCCCATCATAGAAAAGCAACAGCTGACTTTAAAAGTCGTATAAGAAGTACGCGATGCACAGGTAGGTTTTAAGGGTGGGCAGTCAAAAGTACTCATTAAATTAGATTTTCAATTACAAAAAACACCCTATAATAGGGATATGTACCTTTGTTTCAAAAAATTTATAATGAAAGTTATGATATTCGGTCACATATATACATACGGGGTGGCCAACCGAAAACGAAACAGAGCCATTTGCAGGAACACCGTCAACATTTTAGAAAAACGCTCAGACCCGTCGATTTTTTATTAAAGGGGGACACTCTTTTCCGGTATTTTTGACTATACTACTTTCAGTCCCAAGCAAGAATAAGAATAACCCCAAAATTTTTAAATGGCATTTGGGGTCGAATAGGATGTTTTTTGATAGCTGCTCTGACAATTCTCTTTACAATAGTCTTTAAATTTTTTATTTCCTCCCAATACTTTAAAAAAGTTGTAAGGAGAAGCACCGTCCTTTTGAAAATAAAAATGATCTTCGTCATACTGTGGATCATTTTTAAATAAAGTTTCACATTTAAAATCTAATTTCTCAATAAGTTATGGGCGGAATTTTAAAATTTAAAGACTATTGTATAAAAAATTGTTGGAGCTTTTGAAAGACATCTTATTCGACCCACAATGCTATTTAAAAATTTTGGGGTAATTCTTACCCTTATTTGGGGTTAGGTTAGGTTAAAACGGTGGTTCGGAGCGAATCCACTTATGCGTTTTGGCCCGTTGTAATACCGTAATGGACGGCGGTGCCTTTCCCCACTACCGTGAGAACCAGTGGAAACTTTTAATAAAAAGTGTAAGGTCTTTAATGCAAACTGAGTTGAGATCAGATAAATCATCAAAGTTCGGTTGCCCTAGTATAAAAAGCCGTTTTCTACATAGAGCAGGGCAGTGGCAGAGAAGATGTAACATTGTTTTCTCCTCTTCCTCATCGTGACAGCTTCTACAGAAGTCGTGTCGTAGGTTTGCGATTCCCATGCGCCGTGCATGGGATCTACCTGCTCAGTGTTAAAACATCATTAGTTCGACGTAGATCAAGTTTAGGCCAAATCTCTTTCGATGATGAGCATGTGGGTTCATTTTGCCACCTTAAGTTGGCTTTTTGAACTTCTTTGCTGTGCAGGAGGAGCCAGCAGTTTGCAATCGGTACTCCTTGCTAAAATGAGACAGATACAGCTGGGAGGATGGTGCCTTGTCTTGCTAGCTCGTCCGCCTTACAGATAACTGATATGTCCCTGTGTCCGGGTACCCAGATAATGTAAACTCTCAACTTAGTTGCTAGCTCATTCATCGATTGGGGTTAAAAGTAGTAAATTCAAAAATACCGAAAAAGAGTGTCTCTCTTTAATAAAAAATCTACGGGTCTGAGAGTTTTTCTTAAATGTTGACGAGGTTCCTGTAAATGGTTTTGTTTCGTTTTAGGTTGGCCACCCTGTATAGTCACGCCTTTTTCTCGTAAGGGTAGGCAAAGACCACTTCTTTTCACATGCTATGGTTCTTACACACGTCTTTCGTTTTTCTACTTTTATTAGTGCTTTCATACATGCTCGTCGGTTGTTGGTACTCTTGATCTGGTCTTTTTTCAAAACATCTTTGGTCTGATCGAGATACGTTCGCCTAGGTCGATCTCTACCGACTTGCCCATTCACACTTGCCCTATAAATCTGTTTCGTCAATTTTTTTTAATCCATCCTCTCTACGGTTCCAAACCATCTAAGCATTTCTTTATCTATCTTTGTTACCACCGTTACAAAACTCTTTTGATACGCCATAGAGAACTAATTCGGTGGCGCTGTTCTTTTTATAATGTGCGGACATTCCAAGTGTAAATTTTATTACTTTTTAATAAAGAGCAAATTGTAGAATCCAAACCATTTTTTTATCAATTTTTTAATAGTAAACATATTGAAAATGAGGTCAAAAATAAGTCTAAAAAGCACTTTTAATGTTTAATTAATGCCATAACTAATAAAGTAAAGAGCCACAAAAAGAAGTTAAACCCATTTTAAAAGTGAGATTCGCAATCCAGGGTCACAGCTTATCTTTTAAATTTTAAAGGTGTATAAATAATATAATAAGTAATAAATATTAAACGTTGGGTGCACTAACATCTCTTAAGCTAATAAAATATCTGAGTAAAAAATATCCTTAAAATACGATTTTGAATGTAAAAAAAGTTATGTATATGCGAAAAAATCCGAACGAGCAAGAGGTTGCAATAACTTTTAACTGATAGTCTAAACATCATACGCTTTAAATGGCCTTATCACAATCTAGAGCCCACATTTTTATTTTATTGCTGCAAGTATCTACAAAATGGCAGTTATTTCTCATAAAGCATCTCCCATACTAGTCGCTATCTTTCTAACTTTAGCAAACCGCGATTGGCAATGCTCATATACGCGCTATCACTGGCCTACATATAAAAGATATTGATTGCACTTTGAAACCGTCTTCCGGAAAATATTTATATAGACGTAGGCCCTTTATGCGCCCATATTTTACGATCAACTCTAAAAGTATTATTTTTCGGTACTTAGGAGGGCATCCAAGAGTGTGCAATGTCAGCTGGGTTGAAAGCCTCTCAATGCCACTTTACGAAAGAACTCATCTAAAATTTTAATTCGGAAAATAAATAAAAATAGAAGTGGTCTCTTTCCTCGTAAGTTTGCTGACAGAGTAAAAATTAGTGAGAATTTTAACCCTTTTCTGAGTGAAACTACTCTTCACCTTACTCGTAACTTTTGCTAAAAGTTACTGCTTATCATAAATATTAACTATTATTTTGTATTTTGTAAAAAAAATTTTTAATTAAAATTACATTTCACCAATAACAAAGTGCTTGTTATAAAGCTTTATGAACAGCTAAAAAGGGTCAAAAAAGGCACGTAGGGCTGTGCATAGATGAGTGTTGGTCCTACACTTATGTGTGATAGTAAATGTTGGGTTTGGCAGAAAAAGTATAAGAATAGCATTAATGCAGCTGAGATAAGTAGTCTGAGAAGTATAGCCAGAGTGACTCGGTTGGATGAAGTAAAAAATAGTGAGATAAGGGAACGCTGTAGTGTAAACAAAAATGTGGTTACAAAAATATATAAAGAAATGCTTAGATAGTTTGGATATATAAAGAAAGATTGACAAAACAAATTTATAAGGAAAGTGTAAATGGACAAGTCGGTAGAGGTCGACCTAGGCGAACGTATCTCGATCAGATCAACATTGTTTCGAAGAAAGGTCAGGTCAAGAGCATTAACAACCGACGAGCATGTCTGAGAGCACTGATAAAAGTAAAGGCAGCAAAAGGTGTATGTAAGAACCGTAGCAAGTTGAAAGAAGTGGTCTCTGTCTACGCCTACGGGAAAAAGGCGTGACCCTATATATATATATATATATATATATATATATATATATATATATATATATATATATATATATATATATATATATATAACTTTGTTTTGTACATAAGTCTTAACAAAAAGTCTTTATCTTTCAGTAACTATCTTATTTTATGTATACGTTGATGAGCTGATTTAAAGATTTGGATAATTGCTTAAAAATATCGAGCATTTGAATAGTAGGCTATGCGTATGTTTTTTCGTTGCTAATGACAGCTAGAATGGAACCGCTTCCTAGCTTATTATTATTATTATTTTTTTTTTCGTTTGTTTACGCAGCATTCGATTGCAAGAATCATAATCTGCCAGAGATCTTGTATTCTGTTGTATAAGTTGAGATGTTTTAGGTAAGCAATAATTCGTTATGAATTCTTTGTATTCCATGACATATTTTCAATTAAATTCTGTTTCCCCAAACTATTTCTAAGATGAGTGTACGTTGTACATGTAAAGATATGTTCTATAGTGAGTTTCTTATTTCATTGGTCACATCTAGGTCTAAGATCACCTGCTAGAAGGTAGGAGTGAGTGAGCGAGTTAAGTGGGAGTGTCCTATTCTTATTCTGCAAAATATGACTTGTTCTCGTCTATTCAATCTTCTGGGGTAATTCCATTTTTCTGTATTGGGTTTGACAATTTTCAGGTGTGTATTATATCTTGACCATCTATCTTTCCACGTCTTATTAATTATCCCCTTAATAGCTGCTTTTATGCTTGGGTAGTGATAGGGATTCCTTATTATTATTATTATTATTTTATTTACAGATAAAACTAGGAGAGAGGTTTGCTGCTTGTAATATTTCATTTATCGGTGGCTCTGTTTTTTTTGGGGTGGTTATGCTATTTTGCTCGCACATAATTAGTTCCGGTCCGTACGAGATCCACTCTCCACTCGACCTCACATGACTGGAGAGGTACTCTATTTAAGTTGGTATACCAGTTATCCAGTGGCCACAAAAAAGCGAGGATCTAAATCCAATGGAGGATTTATGGGATCACCGAATAGTAAATTTTAAAGCTAATTTTTTATGTAACTGAATTTCTTATCAACTATGTTTTACTAACGAACATTACAATTATATTATTTAGTTATTAAACTAATTGCCCCAACATTTGTTTATGACTTACAATAATGGTTAAATTTATTAAAAAAAAACGTTTTTTGTGAACAACTTAAAATAACAGTAAAAAGGAAGAATCATTAAAACCAATAATTTTTGTTCTAGTAGTTTTTTTAATACAAGCCAATAAAAATGTACCACCAATCTTGTACTAAAATTATTGGCACGTTTTCCGTACTTGCTCCGACATTTCGAATTTTGTAGATTTGAAGTAAAATAATGTTTTCGTTTGAGTGGTTACGTAACCTGATCCCGTATTGCTGATTTTCTATCTCTACGATTTCAATTTTGAGAGTCTTGCGGTTAACAAAGTTTCTCAATATTTTATTTAATTTGCAATTTCGATCTATTGCTCGACCAGAATTTTAAAAAATAGGAATCTTAGGACTTTGCGGTACAACACGGTGCTAAATTTATTATTATTTGTAAAACTAACAAACACGAATATATTATGCATAAAGTTTTTCATTATATCTACCTGAAAACACTATATTTACATGCTATATTACTATATTTCGTGTGCCCGCACGGAAATTTTAACGACTCCTAATGTATGTAAATATACTAATGTTGTTATTTTATTTTTTTTTACCGTTGAATTTTTTTAAAAAAGATTAAATATTTAATTTAAGAAGTTCACTCAACTTGGAAAGCATATCGTCTTATTTTGATAGACATATTTCGTCACATTGAACTGTAAACTTTTGCGCAAAAATGATTTATATTTTTTTATAAGATGAGACCCAGTGCTCCTTCACATATCGTCACTTGTCATCCTTTATCATCTGTCAATTTAAAGCAATTTACCCAATCTACCTTTTAAGTGAGTCAGCAACTTTTCAGAAATAAACTGGTAATTGGACGATCTAAACGATATTTTTTTTCAGTCATGGGAGTTTTAATCACAAATACAAAATAAAATAAAAAATAAAATCTTATTGGTAACCACCTATACATTTTTTTCTAAATTTACATTTGTGAAGGTAAATTAAAAAAAAGAATGAAATCACAATTGTTGTGATTTCAATACTCAATTAGTTTGGACTATAAAAACATCTTAAATGTTAATAATATAACAAAAAAACGTCTAATGTAGTGGGGCTTTACATACACTTATAAAATACCGACTTTAAAATCGGAACAACCAGTAAATTTATCTAAAATTTATACAAAAACTGTATTTTATTAATCTTAAAAAATATCACATTTGTAGACTAAAATTTAAAAAATAACAGTCATTAACGCGGTTTTTTAGGCATTTGATAACTCTTTGATAAATGCTTAAAATTAAATTGTTTATAGTATCCTGATGAAAATATTTCCAGGCTTCTTGAACTCGGTGACGAAGGTACCTATCTAAATTTGTTTATTTGATGGTTAGAGTAAAGTGCCTACAGGTCAACCTTTTTAGCTTGGTCTTAGAAATGCGCAAAGGAAAAAGTAAAAATGTCGCTGTGCAACAGAGACAGAAAACGCAAAGACGCCTGCATTATACCTGCAATCAAATTTGCTGGTAACCTTGTAAGGGCGCACAAGTACGTTACTATTAATTTCCACCTGTGAAACCAGTTGTCCCCTCTGCCACGATGACGATATCCACCACCAGACCTGTTGAACTCCCACTCCGGATGGATTGATGGTAGAAGGAGACCACCACGACGGATATAAAAGACCATACACCGAAGCACCTTGTTGTGCGAGGCGTAGGCCAGAGGTATTGACTCTGGTCTTGAACGCTTTACACAGTTACTACCGGGTGTTGGATGAGGTCGGTGTATTGAACTAATCTTGCACACACCCACCAGGACCACCGTTTACTTTCGGTATCAACGAAAGTTTGTAAACGACCGGGTAAAGCTGTCAGGATAAATTTTAAAAGTGGTATTGACGCTCTAAAATATACCTACAGTTCCACGACACGAAATCACCGTTGGGCCGGGTATTGACCGACCATAAACGGTATTCCTGTCGTCTGAGTCAAACCGATGGAGTATTGATCTATCGATAACTCAGTCCTTACTCGAACCGTACTACACAAACGATTAGTCGCATATACCGTTCCCGTCGAACTCAAGCCACCCACGTCGTGAGAAGTACGTTGAGTTACCAGTATTCCGAAAGAATTTTGTTTTTATTTTCTTTTATTTATTGTATATATTTTTTATTTTACTACGTCTGACCCATCAGTTTAATAATTTTTTGTAACTTCATCGTTTTTACCCAAGTTAATAATAATAATCTGTTTTACAACTATATCCATTGTTAATTTCATTGAAATGTATTTCACTGCTGCAACACGTTCTTGAACCTAGAAAAGAATTTTAAGAATGAAAATTTACCCACAACTAAGTCTTATATCAATAAAGGACAAGAAGATAATAAATAATTTAATGGGTTAGGTTAAGTTAGGTTAAAACGGCGGTTCGGAGGAAACCCACTTGGCCCTTTTGGCCCGTTGTGATACCGTGATGGACGGCGGTGTCTTCCCCCTCTACCGTGAGAACCAGTTGGAAATAATTTATTAAAAAATAAGACTTACCTTTAAGAGAGGGATAGTAACCTCTCCAGCTACTGCTTTTACTTGCATAAAATTTAATATGTTGTTAATTATCTAACGACTTTGTCCACCTAATACTTTATACTGAGTGGACCAAAAGTCTGGAAAACGGCTAATTATTTCATAAATTGCTAGTCCAAATTGTACAAAATTTGGGAAAAGCCTATTCTGAGAGATTTCAGATTTAACATTTGCAATGTTGTCAGATTTGCCGTTATTCTGATATTATTAGTCTTTTGGTTTTTTAAATACAATACTTTGTTTTAAAGTGAGAGTTGTGATTTTTTATTTAGTAGCCAGTACATAGTGCGTAACGGTTGGCCCATAGCTAATCGCTTTGTGAAAATAAGCTTCTTCCAGGTTACGCGTCTATCCCAAGTATATTCCAAGATACTTGGCGTGATCCTTTTGCGGTATAGGTATGCCGTTAAGAGTGACGGGGGACATGTTTTTTCCTGTTTGTAAAAGTTACCTGAACAGATTTGGTTTCGTTGAATTTGATTCGCCGGTTTTTGAGCCAAGTGGATACTTGTTCGAGACTGTTTCGAAGCTTTTGTGCTGCAATATATGGTGAATTGTCCATTAATAGAATTGACTTTATTAGGTTGTAGAAATTTAAGGGTAGTTCTTTTTTTATTTTAAAAAAAAGTCCGTCATGCCACACCCGATAAAATGCCTGAGTTATATCCAGGACCGCTGCGACACTGCATTGTTTTGATTCAAGAGCTTTGTTTATACGTTCCACTAACCTGTGTACTTGTTCAATAGTACTCTTTGTTCTAAAGCTCCCATCCAAACATTTTTAATCGACCGTGTTGTAGAAACTATCTTATAAAACTGCAATCCTTTAAATGACGATTTTTCCTTTCTAAAGCTCCTAGAGGTCGTTCGGGTACATGACGACTATTATGGACTTTTTCTTTACAACCTGGATCAACACGGTACGTATCACTGTTGAAACATAAAAAAACCAGAATTCCACAAATTAACAATACGCCTTCTTTTAAATTCACCTACAGGGTGTTTCAAAAAAAGGTGACCCCGTCTATAGGATTGTTAAAAAACTGAAAAATAATTGGGGTTGCTTAGTAAAAATTTTTCGTAACTCCATCCGTATTCAAGATAAAGGGCGTTGAAGAAAAAAAAATATACACATTTATTACGAGTTTGCCGAAACTACTGAAAACGTTGTAATAAAAATTTTATACGAATATGTTTTAGAAGCTGATACATCCCATGAATTTGTTTTTATATCTCACTCTGATAAAGGGCGCTAGTTACATGGTTCGTAACCAGTAGTATTGAACATAACTTTTTTAAGGTTAGATTTATTAATCAAAATTTTAAGTAAACTTAAACATCATTTAATTTTACACCAAAAAGATTCTCTTGGTAAAATTCTATACTGTGTACCGTTTTAGTTCGTTATTAATTATTCCTATTATTAATTAGTAAGCATTATGTGAATGAAAAATGTTAAAAAATTGGGATTGGGGGCTTTCCTTTCTTGTAACGTTTCACAAAAATCCATTTCTATCGGTATATTTTGATTTTCTCTTAGTTTGCCATGGAAAACTAATATTTATTGATAGTTATGACAATAAGTCAACAAATATTAGATTTTTGAAACCTTGTTATTTGTAAAATTAGATATTGTTTATCAAAATGTACTCAAATGTTGAATACTCCCACATGTTATTAACCTTATGCGAGTGTTTAGGAAACTTTAGTGAATCTGTTACGCATTATGCAGAAAAATTTCCTAAAAGAAACTTACCAAGTAAAAAAACATTTAGAGCCATTGAACGACGTTGTCGAGAAACTGGGAATGTGAGACCAAGAAAATAAATTCTGGTAGGCCAAGATTAACAAGAACCATTAATACAGAAAATATTATTTTAAAGTTAGCATCTTAGAAAAAAATGTATTACAATGTTTCCAGTAGTTTTGGTTAATCGTTCTTCAACGCCCTTTATCTTAAATACGGATGACGTTACGAAAATTTCTTACTAAGCAAACCCCAATTATTTTTCAGTTTTCTACCTATTCTACAGACGGGGTCATCTTTTTTTAAACACCCTGTATATGAGGCAAATTTAAAAAAAATATTTAAAAAGTGTACACCTGTTAAGTATTTTTAACCATATTGTTATCATTTTTTACCAAAAATGCGTACAGAAAAGTTTACTGCAACTGGTCGACTACTATTTTTTAAAAAATCAATAAGTATATAAATAAATTTATTTAAAGCGTGTTCATCATTCTTTTGGCAATACTCCGAAAAAAATTATTCTAGTTTTTTTAACGGATTTTAAAAATGAAAATACTGGATTCTACTTTCTTCCTATTTAAATTTAAATAACTCTTTCTCCCAAAAAATTAAAATTTGATAAAAAGTCGTGTAGCACTGTATTCGTAAAAGTTACATTTTATTACAGTTTTGTGTAAGCGGAGCTTGCAGGATCTCCATACTGCTCTAGATTTCAGTATGTTGTCAAGCGCAAACATACACCTGTTACCAGCTTTTGTTTGCTGCTTTATTTGACTAGACAAGTCATTATTGTGGTTAATTGTTGTGCCTGAATATTTGAAAGTATTCGTTTTACGTAGTTGGCAATTCTGTATCTTCAAGGTTTCGTTCTCTCTCTGGGGGCCTCCACGACAGGTAGTTAGTGCTTTTTTTTTCTTGTTATTCACTCTAAGTCGTTTGTTTTTCTGCCTGTTCCATCTGACTCAGTATTTCTACTATGTCCAGTATCACTACGTCGTCTGCGTATGCTAGCAAATAATAATTATCATCGGTGTTAAATTTAACAAATTAATGAAATAAGTTAGATTAACGTTCAGATTGAAAATGCGGGGTTGCTACCAAACTTTACACAATCATTTGCCAGACTAATATAAAAATTGGTTGAAAATTTCATTAAAATCGGTCCAGTCGTTGGCTTTAGAAAAGACATTAAAAAAGCGGGGACGTATTAAATTAAAAGACCCAAATTATATTTTAGACGAGCTTCTTTTTTATGTAATAATTTTAAAAATTAAAGTTATTTTGGAATATTTTTTGAGTATATCTTTTTAGTATTTTGGTTAGTAATTTTAAATGTCCAGATTTCCATCTGCAATTTCCCAAACTAGCAGAACTATTGAAGCGTTAAGAGACAAGCCGCAACTTTAGAGAAATGATATATTTTAACTGGCAACTTTAACACAAATTGGCTCTATCTATTAATTAGACTTAGCTTGGCGAAATTTCAAGAAGCTGCTATACTTTATATTCCTTAATTAAAGCAAGTGTAATCTGTTTAGAGACGATTACTTGCAAAGTAGCGTACACTTTTCTATAGCAGAAATATCCGCTAAAGGTAATGAAATTTCCACCCGTATATGTACCTGTTACAAGCCGTTTTCAGCAGTTTTCCATAAAGTGCACATTGCATTTACTTCAGACGGATCAACGGGATCAAAGCGGAGTGGATGCTGTGTTCAATTACTTTATTTTTGTTAAGTGAGTTCAAAGTAAGAAATAATGTTAAACATTCTTATCCCGAAGCGCTGATATAATTACTAAAAGGAAGATTAAACGGCAACTTTAACAAATTAAGTCGTAAGAAGTTTGCTGTGACGGATTAGGTGCGTCAAATGAGACGAAAAATTAAAAGTAAGAGAGAGAAATAGAGAAATAAAACTACACTGTCGATGATAAAACTCTTAAAATGTTCGAATTTTAAAATTGGTATTTTAAAGATATATTGGATTTGCTTCTGCAGCAGTTAGAGTTTGCAAACGTACTGAGCAGGCGCAAACGAAAAAATTCGTGCAGAAACAAAACCTAAATCTAGCTCAATATTGGTTGTTTTTGCAATTTAAACAATAAATTTTTTAACTTTTTGGTATCAGGCAGATGAGTTTGCGTTTTGTCTCCAAACTATTAATTTGATGCATGCAAGGTTCAACAAGGTTCACCATTTTACTAATATTTGTCCCTGCTAAGCGGTTTAAACTCGGACTATTGGACACTGTGAAGTTGTCAACAGTTTCGTCTATCTTGGAGCCCTTATAGAAAATACCGGGGGAAGTGATGGCGAAATAAGACGGCGTATTCAGCTTGCTAGGTCAGCAATGACACAGTTAAATAAAGTATGGAGGGATCGAAATATCACAAAACAAACTAAAATCAATCTAGTGAGTACCTTGGTTTTTTCGGTTTTTCTATATGCTTCAGAATCTTGGACTATCAAATAAGTAGATCGTCGTCGGATTGATGCATTTGATATGTGGGCGTGGCGACGAATGTCGCAGTGTCCTGGACCGCACATAAAACAAATGCTTCGGTTTTACAAGAAATACGTCCGTCAAAACGTTTGTCCGGTATCGTATACTCTCGAATTCTTACAATTTTCGGACACATCAGTCGAAGTGAGCATATGGAAAGGCTTATTGTACAGTGAAAACCTGAAGGAAACAGAAGGCGTGGCCGATCACCAAATTGATGGGTGGATGTTACCAACAAATTATTAGATGCTACTTTCCCACAAGCGGCTCACATGTCATTTAATCGTGATAAATGGCGAGATGCAATCAACAGAAACATCCAAAACATCGAACCTCGTTAATATGGGTCATAACACATCTGCAAAGATGTTATGATTAGGAAAGTAGGAAGCGGTTTAAATTTGTTATAAGTTGACATGCAACCGTCTTGCATCATTCAGTGGACTACCGAAGTCTGATGTATGTACCGCGATGCATGGTTTTTAAAAATGTTTTTAAACAAAAATAAATTGCATTAAAAATCTAGTAAAACATTTTTAAAAGCTTGGTTACGCTTATTTAAACAATAAATAGGGCCTTTATTGGTATTATTCAAAATATTAATAAAAAAACCTCTGTACTTTTACATCGACATGTAGGAGTAAGTGTTTAGTAAAAAAATGTTCATCATACAGCCATATACGTCCACTGTTGGACATAGGTATCCCGTACATTTTTTCATCTAGATCTATCTTGTGCAGTGTTTATCCAGTTTGTTTGGATTCTTTTTATGTCGTCTTACCACCTAGTTGGTGGTCTACCTTTACTGCGATATGACTTCTGTCGTGGCTTCTATTCTACGATCTTTTTTGTTCAGCGCCCATCCGTGAGACGCGCTACGTGTCCAGTCCAATTTCACTCAGATTCGCTATTCTTTCTACAGAATTTTTTCAGCTCTCACCACAGTGTTTTTAATTCTGTCTACGGGTGAAGCTCAGCGATCGTTCCATTTTCTCTGGGCAATACGGATTTTACCAATCATCTTTTTGGACAGAGTTAGTGTTTCTGCCCCATAGGTAAGTACTGGCAGCAACCACTGCTCGTAGACTTTTCTTTTCAGACACATAGGGATATTAGCTTCAAATACCCATTGCAGCTTTCCAAATCCGGCCCAAGCGAGTCCCATTCGCATAGTTATCTCGCATGTTTGGCTGTCCCCTTCAATGTGTAACTCATGTCCCAGGTACTTGTAAGAACTTACTAGTTCAAGATTTAAACTAGTCCTACTGAGTTTAAGACCTCGTTAGCATCTCCCTGGCTTCATCAACCCGGTTCACGATGAGAACGATATCGTCTGCAAATCTAAGGTGGTTTAGTTTTTCTCCGACTATATTAATGCCCATATCTCCAAAGTTTACCTTTTTAAACATAAATTCTATTAGAGTTGTAAAAAGTTTCGGTGACGTCACCCTGGCGTACTCCTCGCTTAATGGGAAAGTCTGCGGTGTCTTCATGTAGTCTTACTGTCGCTTTTAAATTTAGATAAATGTTTTTAATAATTTTTGTGTATCTATGGTCTATTCGAGCTTCTTATAAAGATTGCAGCATTATTTGTTGGATTATTGAATCGAATGCCTTTTTGTAATCGACGAATGTGAGGATAAGAGGTTTTGGTTTCCATTGATTTCTCAATGAGGACCTTTATGACTAGAAGGTGGTCGTTTGTGCCGAATCCCGCTCGGAACCTGGCTGTTCTCGAGGCCAATAGTAGTCGAGTTTAATTGTGATTCATTTAGTAATTATCCTTATGAACAGTTTATAAACGTGCGACAAAAAACTTTTTGGGCGGTAGTTCTTTAAATCTGCAATTACCATTTAAATCATTGTAAGGTTATAATTTAGACTATGTAGGTTAGGTTAGGTATCATGTGATTGGGGCGTGGTCGCCCCTCCACCGCGACCCTTAGTAGGTCTATTGTGGCTCACCCCTAGAGGCTACAGTTCACCGCACAATCCAGCCCTTCTCACGAAGATCATGGTTGTATAGGGTGAGATTTTTTTTAAATCACTAGGTTCCAGTTTGATGTAACCAAATATGTTGAACCTTATTCTTCCCAGGCCGGGGCATGAACATAGTATATGTTCAGCAGTTTCGTCTTCCACGTAGCAAAACCGACAGTCCGTTTGTTGGTTTGGACCTATCTTTCTGAGGTGGTATCTTAAACGACAGTGTCCTGTAAGCAGTCCCGTTAGAACACGCAAGTCATTTCTGCTCCATTCTAGGATCTGCTTAGTTGTGTTTCTTGAGGATTTAGGTAGAAACGCCTTCGAGTGAGTTAACCCTGGTATATCGGACCAGTACGTGAGTATTTTCCTCTCCGCCCAATCCGAAATAATTGTTTTGGCGGCACTTGTGGTGACTCCAAAAACCGGTTCCGATCCAGTGAACGCAGATTCGGCCCCCTATTTCGCAAGGGTGTCGGCTTTTTCGTTTCTTTCTACGCCCTGATGCCCAGGTACCCATAGTAGCAGACTATGCAGGGATGAGGAGGAAATAGCATCCCACGTCATATTTGACTGTGACGCTCTCACTAGGTGGGGATGATACGATTTAAACTGATGCGGCATGGGCTATAAATTTGATACGAGGCCTTTAACATTTAAGTATAAAGTTATGGTTAAGCTTAGTCTGGAGACTAGTTGGCTTGGTGCAGCTAGGCTAAAATTTCGTAGCAGCGAAACAAAATAAAATTAGAGCTGCAGTGTGGGTTCCTCAAAATCGACCGTTTTTTACTAAACATAAAAAAAATTGGTTGTCTGTAAAGTCGGTTTACGGGCGATAATTTTACGTGATAACGTCATAAGAAAACATTGATGAAAAATTGCATACTTTTATGAATTGAATTGAATTATTATCACTGAATTATTTTGTATAATAAAAAGAAGGAGTTAATGAAAAATTACAATTTTTGTTGTAATAAACAATAAAAAACAACATTAACTTTTCACTTCACTTTATAAACAGTTCACTTGTAGGTTATGTGCTGCCGCATCGTCCGATGAAGTGGAAGAGAGATAGATGCGTCACAAGCCGAACGCTTAGGCCGATCGAGCACTCTTGCTTGCACGCTCGGCTCAGGGGGAACATGACAATGAGTCATGCTTTTTCGTACGTGCAGCCGGCGTTCATCGATTTATAAGACGTTATCACGTCAAAATGAAGCTTTATGCTACGTGACGTATTGCATTGCTTATACGCATATAAATAATGGTTATATTGCATTTGGTTACATTGTAGGACTTTGTTCTGAGTTTTTAATAAAAAATCAAAAGAAGCGTGAGCGTGAGCCCACATATTCTCGTAGCAATTTTAAAATTGTCATTTCGGTAATTTTCTAACACGACGGTTCTGCATCATTCTTTATTATTAAAATATTTTACAAAGCAATTCGAATTAGTAACACCAGAAAGAAAATTCTTTCCGAAATGAGTTATGATGAAGTGTCGGCTGCTCAAGTTTATTGAAGGGAAAAGAAAACAAAGCTATTTGGATAATTCCAAGGGATGTTTCAAGTTACGAGATACGCTTCAGGCTGTTTAACCTTTGGAGTTGAGAAAAGCTACCGGATAACTTTGAGAAGAGCCAACTCGCCGACTCGCTTGCTTTATTGGAGTGTCAGGGGCGTACCGCAACTTTTTTTTGGTATTTTAAATTGCTGCGTTGTTGAGTGGGTCTGGGTAGGTCTTCATTGCAGTTTGTTTTTTAAATCTTTAGCGTCGTATTTTCATCGTTAATTTTCTCCTTTGTTTTTTTTTTGTTTTATGTTTAATATCCACAATTCCAAACCATTTTTAAACTATTTAAATTACAACCGCACGGAAACTTATTTTGTATTTTGAGACTTTTTTAATTAACCAGCAGCTCTGCTTCTTATTTTAAGGCTTTTCTTGATATTTACATCAAACATGTTCAAGTAACTGCTGCCCTTTTCTTTGCTATTAATTATAAATAATTGCAATAAATTTTAAATAAAGTTTAAGACAAAAAATATTAAATGGTATTATTAGCATTGTCAGCATAATATTCAATTTTACTATCTGCTACTACTTACTACCTAAAAAAAATTATCATCGAGCTATTTTACCACACACATGAAAATGATGTAAAATCATTTAAATATTATTAATTTGGTTAATTAAATTTAAATTTGTAACCAACACTTTTTAGCTACATACATTAAACTAATATAATAAAAATATACAATTTTAATCTACAAAAAAATAAAAAATAATTTAATGAAACAGGTAAATACCCTTTTTAACTCAAATATATTAATTTATCATAACGATAACGAGGTAAAGTACCTCGAACTTATAATAAAAAAAAAGATAAAAAAACAATCTTAAGAAATCTAATATACTTATAAATAAAATATTACCATAATCAGCTATGTTTTAATGTTTTTACTTAAGCACAAAAACATTCACGAAACCAATTTTTGTTATGGTTTTTTATTTTATCGGTTGTAAACACAAGAAAATGTATTAAAATTAATTTTAGTTTAAAGAAAAAATTATGAATTTTTTAATTAAATATAAAAAGAACCCGGCTAAACCGCGAACAAATGCTGAGAGCCATTAACGTGCTAAAAAATGACGCTCGACAAACAGATGTAGTGCGAACATTTGGCACGTTATTTAAAAATTGAAAATGTTTTTTACAATTACCTACAAGAAGAAGCCCTACGGTAACGACACCTGAGTTACCAATGCTTATAGAACACAAATTCGTTTAAGAATCTCATAAACTGTTTGCAGGAATCTTACTAAGGTTAAGAAGAGGAACTTGTGTTAGTGCAAAATTTCCAACGGGGTCCCATTTGTTTTTACACGAGTCAAGATTTGGGATACATCCTGACTCAGCAGTGTAAGAGTGTGGAACCGGGCAAAACATTACGATTGCAGAATGTACTGGTGGTACTTATTGAGTAATGCTTTGGTATGGAATCAGCATCAGAGATAGAACCAATCTCGTTTTGCTCTAACAATTTTTTAATGCTAATAGGTAAATTCATGGAATACTTTTATATGTCAAAGTCAATGGAAATATTTCTTAGTGATGATTGATAATGCATATGTTGAGTCCAAAGTGGCTAGCTATCCTAATTATAATATAACAAAGTATTGCCATGACCTATGCACTGTGCATTAACCAAAATTAATTTTAATAGAGAAACTAAGGGACACGTTTCAACGAAAAGTTTTCAGAGGCAACAGACATTTTCAGAGCAGTTTACGTTTATGTGAGACTTTGCGGAAGCATGTGTAGTTATACCTCAACAAAAAATAGATAATTTAATTGCATCCATGCAAAGACAATGATGTAGAGCTGCTACAAATAACACAAGTCTGTAAAAAAATTTTTTTTTAGCTGCATGAGATGCTGCATCTTGATTTTAAACCCACTCAGTACAGCAGGTCAATTTCCCCTCATCGTTCTCAGCAAAAGCATGGCGTCATCTCTACGAGGTTGAGACAGCAGTCAATTACCCCTTCTCAGCGAGAGCACGGCGTCATCTCCACGAGGTTGAGACAGCAGGTCAATTTCCCCTCATCCTTCTTAGCGAGAGCACAACGCCATCTCCACGAGGTTGAGACAGCAGGTCAATTTTCCCTCATCCTTCTCAACGAGAGTACGTCGAGATCCCCCAGAGGTTCAGGTCAAGCCACCTACACCTCATCACCTCCTCGCGTCGTTTGGCCCCGCCCGACAGTAATCAATTTTTGAAGGATCTGTGGCAATGCCTAACAGAGATAAACAACAACATTACAGACTAAAAAAATAATTTACAAACCCTATTTTAAGGTACCTACAAAATCCTTTTTATTATTTTCGTAAACAATATTACGGCTTCTTTTCAAGTTTTTCACGATCGACTGTGAATGCTATTCTGGTAAAATGGCTACATTTTGGGTAATTTTTTAATGTAGGTATTGAAGTAGAGCAGGTTAAGTTTTTTAAAAAACTGATTTTACATGACAAAAAAAAACAATAGTGGTAAGTCAGGTGATATTTGTAGTTTTACGAAATTACGTTTAAACAATCATTGCTGCTACACCAACTATTTTGGTAGCGTGCGTTTGGTTTTGTGTATTTTATCACTTCAAAAATTTTTTTGTGAGCTATATTTTTAAAGGTGTACGTGGCAACTTTTTAGTTTATTTGAGTAATTTGGCGTGAGTTGATAGGGGTGATTTTTTTTATTTAAGTACATCTTTTTTATACTAAAACAGAATAAAGTAACTTTTCTTTGTTAGGAAATATTGCCCTTTATACGTTTTTAAATTGACGTCATGTATTTTTTTGACATGTTACATATTTATCAAAGTGGCAATAAATATTTAAAAAGTTTCTTTTTTTACTGCTACTACTGTTTAACTTAAAAACTATTATTTTTAAAGTAACTATATTTTTAATTATACTCCTTCTTAATAAAACACGTTGCCTACATTTTTTTTAAAGACTGCGTGATGAAATGTGCAAATCGATACTGGGATTATTTTTAGAAAAACATTGAATTTAAGATATTTCACTTTTTTTACGTTAATTATTAGGACATATAAACAAATGAGTTGTTAAACATTTTTGACAGAAAAAAGAAAAAATAAAGGATAAGTACTTTGTTAAATAAATTAAGTCAAAACGGCCTAAAGTGTGATCCATTATGAAACGTGTAAAGTAAAAATAGTGTAGTAGCGAAAATTGCCTTACTGCGCAAGGTCGATTAAAATATGTAAAAAGGTAATAGCATTTTCATATCCTGGTAATTTGGGTAATTTTTTGTTGTTGACATCCCATTTTTATTGCATACAGAAACTACTGTTTTTCATTTCTTACACACATCTTTTACTTTTTATACTTTCATTAGCACTCTCATACATGCTCGTCGGTTGTTGTTACTCTTGATCTAGTTTTTCTTCAAAACGATGTTGATCTTGCCGAGGTCAACCTCTACCAATCTGCCCATTTACACTAGTCTTATAAATTTGTTTCGTCAATTTTTTTTACAAACGAAGTTATGGAAGGAAGACCCCCAAAAAACGTTTATATACAAGAAAATATTCCTTATCTGATAAAAATATTTGCAGAGAAATGTTTATAAACACTTTTAAAATAACGCCGACGAGAGTAACAATGGCACTTAAAAAAACAAATAGTCAAGATGCCGCACTTCTTTATCAAAGAGGCAAGCAACGAGCAGGTTTAAATAAAGTTCGTGATGATAAAGTGCTACAGGTAATTAAACAAATAAATAAAATAACAAAATATATGTCGCATTATTGCCGAACAGACACCATAGCAATGTTCTTGCCTCCACAACTGTCTTTGTCAAAAATGTACGATTTGTACAAAAGTAAATACGAACATCCCTGTAACATATGCAACCTATAAACGTATTATTTACAACAAATTCAATTTAAAATTCAAAATGCCTCAAAAGGATACTTGTTTCCAAATTATAATGATTCCAACATCGTAGAAGGTTTTAAAAAAAGACAAAGTATGTTAAAAAAAAAAGTAATTGATCCACTGTGTACCCTAGATGGTACTCACTGAATCGCTCAGTGATCAACAGTGGATCAAAGGTATAGATTATGTTAAATTACAAAATAAAAACACAAATAACATTTTAACATATTCTCACACAATTGTGAATAATTTAGATTTATTTAAATGGTTCAACCCCTAAGCCAGTCCATACCGGCAATTTGATTAGTTTGCCACGACGAAGGCATTTTAATATTATTATACTTTGCCATTTCGAAGGCTACTTGGTGACAATCTTTGGTAGTAAGTAATTTTGGAATAATCCCGAAGCATATTTTATTGTGCTTCGGAAAAGCTCCATTTACTTCATAGTTTGGTGTTATTTTTATATTCCCTTAAAAGACAGCTCTTTTTGTCTTTGCCCAATATCTTTGTAGGGTAGTAAAAGGTATGTTTGTTTTTGAGGATACGTATCGTATACCGTTTCCGTTATTAATAGCATTAAGAGCTAATTGCAATTTCTCTTTGCTATAAGCACCTATTTTTCTTATTTTTTTTATTTCGTGGAATTCTGTAACGAAAATAGCTTGAATTCATAAATAATATTTCCACTATTTTTTTATAAATCATATAGTACACAGTGGATCGTGATCCGCTGTGTACCATTCGATTCAGTTATTTTTGAAAGCCAGTCATCACTAACAAGAAATCGCTGTTACATAATGTTTATCTTTATAATAAAAATAAATAACTACGTTTAATGTCTGAGTTTAGACACATAGTTTAAACGCAATATAAAGAACATGTTGCAGAAAATATTACTCACGTTTTTTTTGGCGACTGTCACAAACTCAACTTTTCTCTCCTAACACATCTATTCGTCGTGACTACCACAAACTTACTAAATGGGAAGAAAGTTATAAAGGTTATATACGAATGTATGACATATCACAAAATATCAAACAGCAGATGGCTGTGTGGTAGGAATGATCCACTGTGATCTACTGTTAACCATGTTACCCTATATAAATATTATAAAGTCATGTCGCAAGAAAAATCCAATAATTACAACTGAAATGAAAATGGAATGGTTTTTGGGAACAGAGAAGTTAGAAGAAGCAATAGGGACCGTGCGCGAAATATAGAGGAAGCACTATTGCCAAAGTAAGCGGTCTCTAGTGTTCTTTTTCCAAAGGTATTGGGATCAAAACATTCATTAAAAACAACATACAATATTTATAAAAAATGAAAAAAATAATAAAATACGAAAGGTATTTAATTCTCATCATGTCTATGGCGTAGTTGAACAAACAAATAATTTTGAAAGTATCAGTACATGTAAAAATGTGCCGCAAACGAGTGTGTAAAATGTTTATAATGTAAAGTTGTGGCATAAGAATTAAATTAAAAAGTACCTGTTTGGCAAAATTAAAATGGGTTACATTTAAATCCAACTCATTCAATTTATATTTAAGTTTAGCTCCAAATGTATGTGACCAATATAGGACTTATATGATTTATTTGTTTATCTGGTATTTGTTTATAAGGTAGTGTGCTACTAAAAATACAACGAAACAAATAACTATAAGCTCAGTTAATTCCTCATATGAAACAATTTTATTTTAGCAAATTGATTACATGCCAAATATTGTACTTTTTTAGTAACATCAACAGGTTCTTGTTTAAAAATAAATTATTAATTGATTAAAGAGGCAATAATTTTGCATCGGTGTAAACTTACATATCTGCGGTGTCAAAACTTCGATAGAATTGTAAAATCTATCAAATAGGTTTTAATATAAACGAAATTTTATTAAAAATATTTATTTAACTACAAATATACTTACTTAATTTGTAAGAAATTATAAAAAAAAACTCTATAAAATGTTGAATTTGTTAAAAAAATTTAATGTGATTAAAATATTTAGCATTTATCTTACTATTATCTACTAAACCTGTACTTACATGATATTCTAATAATTATAAAAAAAAACAAAATTTTCGTTATTTTTAAAAATAAAATAGTTCTTATATAGGTATGATATGTATAGTTTTATTTTAACAATTCCAAATTCAATATATTTACAATTTTCAAAAAAATTCTCACTTAACCACTTCTAAACATTAATTAAGGCACAACTACCAAAACTATTTCATCAATATGGGAAATTTTTTTCTTAAATATGACATTATTCTTATCCTTAGGGGCAGAATTTCGGATGTCTGCATCATACAAAGAACACACCCTCCAAGTTTCAGGTCTCTACGATTAACAGTTTAGGCTGTGCGTTAATCCTTCAGTCAGTCATTCAGGACAAAGCATTTAATATGTATTGATGATAACAATGATGCTACTTTTTCAAGGAAAAAGCGTCCTGAAAGCGGGTACTTCCCGGAATGTTGCTGAAAAAATATTTTTGTCGAAGACTAGACGTGGGGAATTCATAAACCTAAAACTTTTTATCTGTACGTTTCCAAGCGTCGCCCAATCGATTCCCATGTGGGGACCTTCGTTACATAATCGTGTGCAAATACGAAAGGGTTTCATTTTGTATACTATTACCTTCGTTTAATGTTGACAGACTACGATTTCCTTTTGATTATATTAAAACGTAACAATTTAAATAAAATAATTAAAAAAAATGCAACAATACGTCCTCAGCGGTCTTTCCGTCAGAAACCCCAGAAATAACAAGAAAATGGGACAGTCCCGTTCTTTTCCTTTCATTTTCTTTGTTCCTTTTTTTCAATTCTAAAATAAACTGTCGGTCAGGAATTGGAATGAGACAATTAATTTTTCCCACAAAAGGTCCCATTTTTTTGTGTTTTCAGGCAATAACTCACGAGAGGTTTTGAAACAAATTTTTATTGTTGGAATTCCCTGTAAAAAGTTTTCCGCGGAAGTTGTAAGTCAACAACAAGACATTTCTTTTATTGCCTGCCCACCGGAATTTCTATCAGGGAAACGAACTCGACTCAATTAAAAATGAAATAATGTAATAATGCAATTTATAGTTCTTGTAAAGCGATTCGTGCTGTTTGTAATAAAATAAGCTAATACATAAGTGTACACACATTTCGAATTTATGATTTTAAAATAGTCGTGCATAACTTCGTTATTACGGTTACACCAATGTATTAATGTAGAGAGTAATTTTTTGTGACGTCGAATAAATTAAAAAAAAATCGCGTAGTAGTTTTTAAATTACTTATTTTTCTTTCAAAATCCGATGCACAAATTGTTTCTATTATAAGAGTTTTTAGAAATTGCAAAAAAAATTTAAATTATCTTTTTATTTGAAAAAGTTCCGGTAATTATACAGTTCAGCTTACACCACTTCGATTTTCTTGAAATTTTAGTAAGTTGTCAAATTTGTCATCCTTAACAAGAATATTTATTAGACTGTTTTAAAAAAATCGATAAATTTTTTTTCTTAATTATATTAAAAATATTATTGGAAATCGTAAACAAAAATACTTAAAAAGTTAGAGTTTTTAATATTAATATTAAGAGGTGTCGTATCGTAAATTTTAATTTCCCATTTAATTAATTTGGGAACAACGTTCTCTTGGATTTTGGAATTTTGTAACTCACGTTAGAAATAATATTTAAAAATATTCAAAACAGTTTTTATAGAAAATTTACCGCTCTATAAAAAAGGTTACCTTTAGTTTTTCGATATATTTATTTTTTCAAAAGTTATTTAATGTTAAAGATTGATTTAAAATTTTTACATTTTTCTTATTTTCCGAAGCAACCATCAACTTTATGAAAAAATTTTTGAGACATTTTTTGTAAAGAATTTAATTTTATAGAACCTAATTTCTAAAAAATTTGTGATATCTTTTACATATCGTAAGTTACCTGCAAATACTGGTTTTTTTTTTAAAACTGTCCTTCATCACCGTCAACCCATACACGTCCACTGCTGGACATAGGTCTCCTCAGTCCTTTCTATCTGTCCCTTTTTCTGTGCGTCCTGCATCCAATTGCTACTAACACGTTTCAGGTCGTCAGTCCATCTGGTAGGTGGGCGGCCTCTACTGCGGAACGCTTCTTGCCTTGGCCTCCACTCGGTTGTCACATAATCTGGCAACGTGTCCTGCCCAGTTCCATTTTAATGTAGCAATTCTTTCTATAGCGTCGATTGTCTCTGTTCTATGACGTATTTCTTCGTTTGGAATCCGGTCTCTAAGAGAGACGCCCAACATCCGGCGCTCCATAGCCCTCTGTGTTACTCGGATCTTGTCTACGACCTTTCTTGTAAGTGTTAATGTTTCTGCGCCATAAGTAATAACGGGCAACACACATGAAATAAAGGTTTTCCTTTTGAGGTATACTGGCAAGTGCGACTTAAATATGTAATTTAATTTTCCAAAGGCTGCTCAGGTTAATCCTTATACTCAAATAAATAAATTTTTAAACAAGAAATTAATTGTTTCTAACAATTTAATCAATAGCTAAATTTTTTTTTAACCAATATTTCTTATAAAGTTGATCGTTTCTTCGGAAAATAAGAAAAATGTAACAAAATTAAATCAATACAACTTTAACGTTAAATAACCTTTGGAAAAAAAAATACATTAATAAAAAGTAGGAAACCTTTTTTATAGAGTGTTAAATTTTCTATAAAAGACTGTTTTGATCATTTTAAAATATTATCTCTAATGTGAGTTACAAAATTCCAAAATCCAAGAGAACGTTGTTCCCATGTTATTTAAATGGGAAAACAAAATTTACGATGCGGCACCTTTTAATATTAATATTTTCGATATAATTAAGAAATTTTTTTTTATCGATTCTAAATGTATATATAGATCGCGGAACCGATCTCTTAAAGTACTTTTTTGCGTTTAAAGAATTAAATAATTGTAATTATTTTTTAATAATTGTAATATTTAAATTATTCGTTGAAAGCGATAAAAGAGGCACAAGTATTTTTTTAATCATGCATTATTTTTAACATAAATATAGATAAATTATTGGGCGTCATAATTTAATTTTGCTCTGCTCAAAAGCCTTTTAGATATATCCTCTTTTGAAAGTTACCCAAAATAGAAAAAATTATTTTGGTAGCAGAAAACTTCTCTCGTGACAAACATGCAAATAGTCAAAAAGTATAATCATAAATACATGCATACACATAGTCACGCCTTTTTCCCGAATGGGTAGACAGAGTCCACTTCTTTTTACTTGCCACGGTTCTTACACACGTCTTTTGCTTCTTCTACTTTTATCAGCGCTTTCATACATGCTCGTTAGTTACTAGTTCTTGTCCAAAGATTGTTGACTTTCCCCAAGCTTACAAATTTGAAATTCGCCACATTGTGTACAAAATGCGTGAAAAAAAGAACATGTCTCTTTAGATTTAATATTAGAAAAAGTAACGGAAAAAGATTTATTTAAAACTTTAAAAACGAGTCTTTGAAGAATTTTAAAATTTGTAGGGTTTAATTTTAAAAATAAAGATAACCGAAAGGCTTTGTGTAAAAAAGATAAAGTCGTGTACAAAAGAATTGAATTTTTAAGAATATAAACTCACTCTACTTCATATGTTTATCTGGACGAAACTTGGATTTTTGCTAAGGGTGGAACAACAAGAATTTGGCAGGACGATAACATAAAGTCTATAAAACACACCGACGATGAAAAAAAAAGACACACTATTGTGCATGCAGGTGGAAAGCATCGTTTTGTTGATGGAGCAGATCTTTTATTTTCGTTAAAATCAAAATCGGCCGATTATCATGACAATATGGATACAGAGATGTTTGTAAAATGTTTAAAAAAAAACTATTCCCATCGTTACATAAACCATCTTTTATTGTATTAGATAATGGTCCGTACCATTCAGAAATTTTAAAAAAACAACCAACAAACTCTTGGAAAGTACAGAAAATATAAGAATGGTTAACGAACGAAAATATTTTATTTCCACAGTATTGCTTCAAACCGGAACTATTATGGATAGCTAAAAGGCACGAAAGAGAAAAAAATTACAAAGTGAATCAAATTATACTCAGTCATGGACATCGTGTGCTAAGATTTTCGCCTTATCATTGCTAGTTTAATCCCATTGAGTATATAATATGGAAATATGCAAAACATATTATGACAATCACTTTGGATCTAATGGTTACAGTTTTGGAAATCTGTCACCGAGCACTTAATACTGAAACTTCTGAAATTTGGGAAAAATGTGTCACAAAATGAAAAAATGTAATAAATTTAATAGAGAATGGTGGCTTTATGAAAACTGCATCGAAGCAGTTAATCCTATTTTCATTTACTATCCAAATGAGGACAGCGACGACAGTGATTCCGATTATGATAACTATCATATCTGATGTTAGATAATATTGTAAGTGCTACATAATTAAACATATTTATTAAATTTGTACCGATAATTTATTTCTGTTGCATTCCGTTATAACATAATTAATTATGTGCCTAGATCTAACCAAAAAACTCATCGAGAGCTACATCAACTATTTCTGTTCACAATAAAGCAAAAAATAAAAATAAAACCTCTCAACAAAAGCATAAAACTTAACAAAAAAAATTTCGGGTTTAAATCTTAGGATTATTTACTAATGTACCCTTCAACACAGTGCCCCCGTTAAGTCGATATCTCGGTGACTGATCCGATACCGTGGTATATTGGTAAATTGGGCTATAAAGGATCATTGCCATATTGCAAATATCAAACAGTTAAACCGTCAAATTGTTTGCACTTCTAGCAAAAAAAAACCCATTGATGATTTATCTAAGAAGCCTGCAAGAGCCTTCCGTCAGGAAGTTCAAAAGAATCTGCCTTCAACGATCACTACGTCAGACGTTGCGGCAATAAGGAAGAATGTGTACAATGCTCGTCGAAAACTGCTTCCACCGTTCCGTTTGAAAACAAAATAGGTCGTTTGCATTTTTTAAATGTGTCTCATTTTATTGTGGCGTTTAAAATTATACGATGTGTATATTCTTTTAAGCTTTATGTAAAGTTTGTCCATAATATACGGATACATTTTTAATTTTAGTTAATAAATGACAATTATTTAATGTTACTTTTATTTTACTGGCCCTCTCTTGAAATTTTCAGCCCGGACCACATCCAGATCGATTTCATTTATGTCATTAACGAGGCTCCCAAATTAAGAAATCATTTTTTAATAGTAAAGATTATACTTTTATTTAAATTTTTAGATTATCCCATCTAATAATTGTCTATAAATACCATGACGACGGTAAATTATTTATCGACTCTTAAATAGCAAAAATAATGTGTAGGTTTTTAATTATTTAATTAGTTTTATTCTATTTACAAAATTATTATTCAGTATATAGTTTACCTTTTTTTATAAATTGCGATCAACGTTTGAAATTAACACTACCACTACCTTCTTCAATTCTGTACTTCACAAGCGCCTTCGCAAGTACAATAGGAATACCTCTATTAAGTAAGATTTCAAGTTATGTGTCGAACGTGGAAACTCGGTTTGGGCAATCTTATGGAGAAAATGGAAGCGGCATGACGCGAAGCAGGGAAGATCGCATTCCTTGCCGAATTCCTAATAGATATTGCATTGCGGTTATCAAATGTTCGCATTTCAAAGGCTTTCTGCTTAGTTGGTGTGAAAACGATGGGGGCCCTGAATTGACTCGAATTATTGTTAAACGACACCTATTTCGCAGTTTTTCTTTCCAATGCAAGACCGAGAGAAGCGCTAACCGAATACCAATGATACTATTATTCCCAAAGAAAATGTATTAACGCTAAAACATAAATAGATATCAGAAAAGACCTTTTTATAAAATTTTTGTTTAACATGTGAAAAATAAACCAATGAGTATGGTCAATTTACATTATTGACCATGCTACCTACGTCTTTCATTAATGTACGATTTTAGTAAATGACTGTTTTCTAGATTAAAGTAGTATTTAATATGTTGGGAATTTAAAAAGTTTTACTTTTAAAAACAAAGTAATAATCACCATTTTTTAGAATAGTTATAATCGGATTAGTATTTTACTTTTTTAATTTTTTGTTGACCCTATTTACCTTTATTAAAATTGCATTATTCAAGGTATTTTAATAATAATTACTCATGTAGTAACTAAAAGAATCTTAGTACAAACTGTGAATATTAAGCTTAAATCACAAAACTCCTATATTTAAATATATTTTAGCCCTTTGTTTTTTATACTTCATAATATTTGTTGCTTATACTTGTTAAACAGTTAACGTATGTTAAAATACTTTTAATAATGGTTAAAGATATTATTTATCCATATCTATCTTTTTCTTTTGGTGCCATATCGGTCCTCCTGATGTCGGCAATCACAATGACGAGCTGTGCTCTGTCTTCGGCGATTCTAAACAGTTGTTCTGAGCTTTGAATTCCGGTCCACTCTCCAAGATTCCTTAACCACGAGGCTTGTCTTCTACCGACTCCTCTACGGCCTTCTATCTTGTCCTTTTATAATAAGTTGAAGGATACAGTAACGATCACCCCTGAGTATTTGACCCGTAGTAGTTCGCGGACGGCGTTTGCTTCATTTAAAACCGCTTCATTTGTCTGCTAGCTACCCATGTGATTCGGAGCATACGTCTATGTAGCCACATTTCAAATGCTTCAAGATGATTAATGTTTGCTGCTTTTAAGGTCTAAATCTCCGCTGCATACAACAGTATAGACCAAACATATGTAGCACTTGATCATTCACTGGCGGAGCTTTTAATTTAGATTATTATTGCAGAAGAGCGATTTCATCTTTTGAAAGGTTGTGCGAGCTGACTCGATTCTGTACTTGACTTTTTTATCCGGGTCGAGATACTCTGTAATGTAACAACCAACCCTTTCAATGTTTTGACCGACCATTCATTTGCAGTGCAGCATCATTATACGGCTGACGTCTGAAAACCATAAACTAAGTTTTAGTAACATTTATGGTTAGACCTATTTCTTGTCTCATCACGTTGACCAAGTCTAAAAGACGTTGAAGGACCTGGAGATCATCACATAAGATTGCGGTGTCATCGGCATAGCGAATGGTATTGATCAGTTCGCCGTTAATCTAACTCCGCAATCCTGGTCATGAAACGCCTATTTAAATCTACTAGAATCTATTATGCTGCAAATTCTAACGGGACTGCTTACTGACGTTCAAGAAACCACCTCCGAAGGATAGGTCTGAATCAACAAACGGACTGTTGAGTTTGCTGCGTGGAAGACGAAACTGCTAAACATATACTATGTTCATGCCTCGGCCTGGGAAGAATAAGGGTCAACGTTAACCAACCTAGAACCTACTGATTTTAAGAAAATCTCACTCCATACAACCATGAACTTCGTGAGAACGGCTGGATTGTGAGGTGAACTGTAACCTCTAGGGGTGAGCCACAATAGACCAACTAAAGGGTGCAATGGAGGGGAGACCTACGCCCCACAAACATAATACCTAACCTAAAAGGGAAAAAACAAAAGTCACTATCCCTATGTGTTTGCCAAAAATGAACTAAACATATTGGGAGGTATAATAACAACGGGCTTTAATCTTATTCAAATAAAACTAGTAAAATTATCTTAGTTTGGTGATATATTTTATTTAAGTGCATTTAGTTAAGTTATTTATGGAATGTAAAGTGCGTAAGAATTAAGAATAAACGCTCTAATGATCAGGTCATATTAGCATCATCTGAGGAGGAGTTGCAGGCCATGATTAATATTATGAATGATACCCTAAAATTGAATGTAAGCAAGACAAAAGTAATAAAAAAAAATAAAAAAAGGCGCGACTGGTTGTGCATAAAAAAGTGCTGGTTTAGACACGTAGAGATGATGAATAAAAAAATATTGACGAAAGAGATTTATAGCAAACGACGAGCATGTATAAAAGCGCTGATAAAAGTAGAAGAAGAGAAAGACGTGTAAGAGCCGTAGCAAAGTTATCTCTGCCTACCACTACGGTAAAAAACAAGTGACTATAATATATGTGTAGGTATGTTAAATATACAGGCTGCCACTGAAAATAGTGCGTTCCCTTAAAGGAAATGTAAGTTTGGTAACCATGCGTTGTACTCTAGTAAACAAAAAGTTGACACAAAAAGTACCATTGATAAATTTAATTGGTTATTAACATGTTACATACAGGAATACAACGGACAATGTTTTAATAGTTTTAATAAATAGTTTTGTGAATGTGTCGCAAAGATTATTGGCTACGGGTTTTGTGGTACCTAAAAAAACTAGTGGAAAAACACTAAGTGCTCGTATTCTAAACGCAGAAGACGAAATAATGGATATTTTCCCAATCACTATCTCATTAATTTACAAAGCATACGTAAGTAATACCATTTATTTAATTATTTTTTATCCCGTTTAACAAATAGTCTAAATAGGTATCTACTGAAGTAAATAATTCACTACTTTTTAAAGTTAAAAAAGTTTACAAGAAGCACTAAATTTGTTGCTTCGATTTTAAGTGACTCTCTATAAACATATTGCTGCTATAAACATTTATAATTAACCTTAACAACGATCAATAAAGGTGTAATTTTTTTTCAATAAACAGTTGAGTAAATTAAAAACTTTAGAATTAAACACAAAACTAAACTCATTTGACGTTTCGGTTTATCTAACCAAAAACCATTTTAAAAATTGTAATAATCGGCATTTTGCTTAACAAAGTGATATTAAAAGTACTTTCTTATTTAGATTTAAGGGCCATATTTTTATATTTACCAGACAGTGTCATGTCATGACTCATGATAGTAAACAAATAGATTATCTTCGGATAAAGGTGCGGCGTTGCCGGCGTTAATTGAATTTCTGTAGACAATAATATTAAGATGTAAATACTAATAAAATGGTTTTTTTTTTGCAAACCGTTGAGTTCAGAAAAAAATGTTATAAGATTTTTTTAGTTACTATGTGGACAATTTTTTATTAAAACAATCTATCTTTGTCAATAACTATTATAAAACAATTTATTCTATCTAATAAAAATATAAAAGACATGCATATTGCATATTCTCTATTGATTAACAAAACATTTTGATTAAAATGATTTACCAAACAATGTTAATGTTTTGTATTAACTTTCCAGTGGAAGTTATAGTAATGGGTCCGATTTTGCGAATCCGGAATGTTTACATATCTCCACATTTCAAGGTCCCCAGAGTCAAATACAATAGTTTTTAAGTGAACGTCTGTGTGTGTGTGTGTATGTAAGTATGTGCGTATGTGCGTTCGAAATTATTTTTAGTCTCGATCATCTCGAGATAAAAAAATGATATCGACGTAATAAGACCAATTGCATTCGACGTATAATTACGCAACTTAAAACTGATCAGATTTTTAGAAAAATCGGTCCAGCTGTTTTTTATGGAGAATAAAAATGCTGAAAAAAATGTAAACTTTCGGAATTACTTTTCGTCTCGATTATCTCGAGAACAAAATATGATATCATCGTGGGACCAATGTATTCGACGCATAATTATGCAACTTATAACTGAATAGATTTTCAGCAAAATCGTTTAGGCTGTTTTTTATGGAAACTGCGGGAACTGATAATATGATTATTACATATTTGTATAAAATTTATAATGACAATATTTTTAATAATAATAATAATAATAATTATAACAATAAAACATATGATATTTTTCATTCTTTTCACTTAGAAGTTAGTCATGTGAACCTCTCGGGTTGCAACCATCATCATCTTTTACTAATGGGATTATTTTAAATTATTGTTAACTTGTTTAAGCAGTAAAATTTTTTTAAAAAAGTTATTGCTTTTAAAAATACACAAAAACAAAAAATTTATCATAATGAATCGGGGTAAAATACGTTTAAAGAACAAACAAGTATATCGCAACTGGTACAAATGTTTAAGTAGAATTAAAAATTTAATATCCTGCTGTTGGTACACAAATTACTTTATTCGAAACAATATTTTCTGAAATAATGTAGTAAATCTTACAGCCCAGATTCGCTGCAACTGCAGCCCGTTAAAGAGTAACAATTAAATTTGGAAATTGAAAATTTGAGATAATCCATGACAGACAATATGGATTTCGACAACTTCGGTCTACTGGAGATTTGCTGGCTTATGTCACTCAGCTCTGGACAAACACTATTGAAAAGTTTGGTGAATCCCGTGCAATAGCCTTGGATATATCTAAAGCCTTTGACCGCGTTTGGCACCAGGCATTGTTGAGTAAATTATCTGCCTACGGTCTCCCAACCAAACTGAGCCAATGGCTCTTGAGCTTCATGCAAGATCGCTTTCTACATGTGGCAGTTGACGGTATTTCTTCTGATGCGTTTAAAACTAATGCCGGGTTTCATCCTGTCCCCCACCTTATTTCTTTTACACATCAACGACCTCTTGAAAACCACCACGAACCCCATTTACAGTTTCGCAGACGATAGCACACTTGTCTCAACTTTCACATCCTATCGATCACTTTCGGTGAATGATACAAAAAGACTCAGGCAGGAACAGGTTGATTCCATCAATAGATATCTTAAAGCAATCGTCGAGTGGGGAACCAACAATCTTGTTCAGTTCAACGCCCTAAAAATACAAAGTGCCACGTTTTCCAAGAAAGTGAATTCCTTAAATCATCCCATCACAATGTCCGGAAATACCCTTGAACCATGTCCCTCCATCTCGATTTTTGGAGTCACGTTGTCCAATAATATCTCTTGGCATGACCATGTTGCTAACATCGCAAAGTCGGCAAGCCAGAGGCTAGGTTTTCTGTGGAAAGCCAGAAAGTTTTTTACTCCTGATCAACTGTTGACGACGTACAAAGCTTAAATCCTACCTCTACTGGATTATTGCTCGCACATTTGGGGTTCAGCACCAAGGCATTCTTTTTGTTTTCTAGGATCCATTATTCAGAGAAGAGCCATTTGCTTGATAAACAGCTTAACTCTCACAGATACCCTTCACCCTCTAGAACATAGAAGAAGAGTTGTAGACCAGCGATTTTTGGAGTCACGTTGTCCAATAATATCTCTTGGCATGACCATGTTGCTAACATCGCAAAGTCGGCAAGCCAGAGGCTAGGTTTTCTGTGGAAAGCCAGAAAGTTTTTTACTCCTGATCAACTGTTGACGACGTACAAAGCTTAAATCCTACCTCTACTGGATTATTGCTCGCACATTTGGGGTTCAGCACCAAGGCATTCTCTTTGTTTTCTAGGATCCATTATTCAGAGAAGAGCCATTTGCTTGATAAACAGCTTAACTCTCACAGATACCCTTCACCCTCTAGAACATAGAAGAAGAGTTGTAGACCAGTCATTGCTCTACAGATATTTCCATGGCAGTTGCTCCAGAGAAATAAAAACTCTTGTACCACCATTAGTCACATTCGGCCGAAGAACTCGGCACGCTTATCAGTCTCACCCATTTACTCTCAAGATTGACACTACAAGGACCAATCTTCATCAAGAATCCTTCTTTTACAGGGCTGCTACGGAATGGAATAAGCTTCCAAAATCAGTTTTTCCAGAGAACTATAACCTGCAACTTTTTAAAAAGCGTGTCCACAATCATTTCCTTTCTATAATCCCTTCCGCTTCTAATAGTCGCAGTGCGGGCCGTCCGCGGCTCACACGATAGGTCTACCCTTTTTGCGAATATTTTCTTAAAAAAAAAAAAATCAAACCGCTAAAATGACAACATTTAAAGAGATTTATTTTTGCAATAATAATTTTTTATCATTATATTTATGCTCAATAAAATTCACAGGATAACTTTGTAATGGATAGTCAGAAAATATTAACAAATGGGTAGCAAGAGATTTGGACAATGGGATATGAGTTTTATTCGTTAATTTATAGTTTTTTTTATCGGCTTGAAAAGCAGTTAATCAACATTAAAAAATTAGAAGTTTTAAAGTGTACATTGTTTTTAAATTAAATTTAATAACTTTTATTTTAAAATTGAAAGCAAGAAGTTTACTGTTTTTTATTTAAAAATTTTGTTTATCTTTACTGTCTGATGTCTACTATTTTGCTGCTGTCGATTTAAAAAATATATTACTTTTACATAAACAAATATTTATTCCAACGTCAAAATTGTTTTTTTTTTTTTAAAAACAACGTTAATAAAAAGTTTATACCAACATTTTTCATTTTGTTTCTTTAAAAACAAACTTTGCCGGGACATAAAAAATTCACAACAAAAATTATTTTACTGCCCAGCTACGCACTGTACTGTATTTAACATTTTATAACTAAACTCTATTATTTATGTGTAGTGCCTATTAAGTATCACTAATAATAACTATACAGTACAATTCGAGAATAATGAGCTCTTCTCAGATGAAATGGCATAAGTCCAGTCACCTTAGCATAAGACCTATTCAAGAGGCGCACCATCTGGCCACTTTTTTTATAAGTTGTTTGGACCTCCAAGAATATATTGCCGCAGTATATTTTAGCAATAAAAAGTTATTGAAAATTAAAAAATGGATATTTTTTTTGCACACGTGTCGAAAACCGACGGCAATGCAATAATTTGATCAAAATATCCGATTATCCTGATTACTTTCGCCAGGATTCATAAATTTCACAAAATGAACTAAAAAGCGAAAAATAAATTATAGTTGAAAAAAACTAAAAAACACGCTTTTAGAGTTAATCAAACTAAAAAGTAAAAAATAATTCTTAACATAGGAATAAAATTACTGACGAGAAAATTAATGTTACTGTTTTAAAAGCGTGGGGTGCTTCGTATGACATTTTTAAATTAACTCTGCGTTTCGGAATAGAAGCACCCCACGCTTTTAGAACAGTGAAATTAAATTTAACGTCAGTAATTTTATTTCTATGTTAAGAATTATTTTTTATTTTTTAGTTTAATTACCTCTAAAAGCGTGTTTTTTATTTTTTTTTGAACTATTACTCAGCAGGTATTGGGTACAAAGAGAATTTAATATTTTACCTAAAATGCGAAAATGTAATAATATACAGGGAGTTTCATTTAGAATAGTAAAGTTACTCTTCACTTTCAGTATAAACGAATATATCAAGTCTCTCAAAATATTTTTATTAAATTTGCTAAAATTTGAGATGATCCAAATATTGATAAAAAATTTTGATAAAATGTCGTGTGGGTAGTTTTTAATATAGAAATAGTTTAAGCTCGTAGTTACTCACACTGTATAACGGTGAGGAAAACAGAAAATATTGCTGTATTTCTGAAGATACGTAAGTTTTCAAAGTCGATTTAATAAATCGTGGTAAACCAAGACCGGTTCTGCTATTGTCTGAGACACTCGTGAAACATAATTATTTTGCCACCGTTCACCCTCACGAGTCTATTATGTCTAAATTATTGCTTTAACTTTTTACCCCAGAGAAGTGTTTCCTTTATCTTGTAAAACTTCTTTAATTTAATATTTAAGGTATGTCTCAAATGTACGAGGTATCGGTGAATGCTTAAACGCATGGAATTTATTTCAAACGAAAAGAAAAACTCGGTGTGAAAGAAGAAAAGTAATGACGTAAATATAACTTCTTTAAATCTTTCAAAAAATATGACCTTACTTTGAATTATATATATTTATATTTCTTATACATTTCAAAAGCATTTCATGAACCGTTTACATTATTATTGTAAAAAAGATTTATACCATCAAAAACATAAATGTGAAATGAGAGCCAAGTTCAATATATGCTTTGGTTGTTTTTATTTTTATTTTATTTTATTTTATTTATTTGGGATACAAACAGGACAAACCCATAAAAGTATCCACTAATAGTTACACATAATTTTACAAATTAGGTAAAAAATAAAATATAAATATAATCATATAACTACAATAAATAAAGTAAATACAGGTATAAAAAAAAAGAGAGAAAAAAGAGAGAACAAGAGTAGGTAATAAAACAAAATTAAATTTGCAAAAAATAGTCTTTCAGTAGTTTTTTAATCAAATCTGCACTGTGGTAAAAAATATTCATTTCAACAATACTGGACAATTTATTATAAGTATTTGTTATTCTGTGAGCAGGAGAATTTAGAAAATAATTGGTGAGTGTGAGTGTGATGTGTGTTAAAGTTATAATTGTTTCTAGTTGAGTGGCTGGGAATACGAAGTGTTATGAAGTTTGTAAGTTCAAGGCAATCTATATTGTTATTGAGGATTTTGTGAATAAACAGTACATCCGCAATTTGCCTACAATGCTCTAGTGAAATTATCTTTAAGTTGGACGAATACTTTGTCTATCCACATCGGGATAAAATTTTCTTTTACAATATGAAATAAACTTGTTCTGGACTGTTTCTAATTTTGAAATATAGACCGAATAACGCGGGTTCCAAATAGTAGAACCAAACATTAATATACTATTTACGTATGCCATATATTAGATCTAACGGTAAGGGGATTTTGAAATTCAAAACATGTTCTTTATATGAAGCACAACTGCTGATTAGCTTTTCTAGTTATATTACAAATATGCCGATCGAAAAGTAATTTAGAGTCTAAAAGAATACCAAGATCCCTAATCGTATCTACAGCGTGTAATACGCTATTAGAAATTTCATATGTGTTGTAGTTCAAGTCTGAATTACAACGAGAAAATTGTATATAATTACACTTTGAGACATTTAAAAACAAATTATTTCTCACACAGTAGTCGGATAAATTGTCTAAGTCTTCTTGCAATCGAACTCTGTCGTAAGCACATGAAATTGAGTGATATATTTTCAAATCATCGGCATACATAACAAACTTAGCAAATTGAAAGCAACTAGAGATGTCATTTATATATAAATTAAATAGTAAAGGACCTAAATGAGACCCCTGAGGTACTCCTGAAGTAGTTACCACAGCCTCAGATTTAAGAGCACCTAAAATTACTTGTTGTGACCTATTTCTGACATATGAGTCGAACCATCTTAATAAATTACCGTGTATACCGACTTCGGAAAGTTTTGAGACAAGGACGAAATGATCTATTTTTTCGAAGGCCTCTGAAATCAGTATACACAGAATCAACGTTATGCCTATCATTTAGACTTTTAAGTATGTATTCAACGTATAGGAATAAATTTGTATCTACCGAACGTTTTTTCATGAAGCCATGCTGTTCAATGTTAAGTAGGTTTTTTACGTCATGATAAAGAAAATTAAAAATGATACTTTCAAACACCTTACTAAAGATGTTTAATTTAGAAATGACTTCAACGACAACAGAAGTGAGATCTAAATGGGTGCTAAGTTCAATGGTCATTTCTGAAATTTATTTATACCAACATAAAATATTTTATAACAACTAAAAACAACATTTTTTTAATAACTTAGGATAATATATTGAAACTTAAGGTCTAATTTGGCTAGTTCGAATATAGTCATATAGTCATGATTTTTGATGACTTATACACAGGCCAACGTTTTTGTTGCCCGCTCCAGCTCTTTAATCATTGAATCGGCCAATCTTAAATCATCTGTTATCAGCAATATGTCGTCCGCAAAGCGTAGATTGTTTAATGTTTTTCCATCTATACTGATACTTTTGTTATCCCAGTGTAGGGTCCTAAAAGCATATTCTAGAACGGTGTTAAATAGCTTTGGGGATAATGTATCGCCCTGTCTTACTCCTTTCTGTATGGAAAACTTTCTAGTGGTATTATGAATTTTTACGCTGGCCGTTGAGTTGGTGTAAATATCATGTGTCAAACGTCTGTATCAGTAATCTATCCGACATTTACCAAGTGCTTCCAGAATCGCATGAATTTCGATGGTGTCAAATGCTTTCTGAAAGTCAACAAACACAAGCACTAATGGCCTCTTATATTCTATTGTTTTCTCAATGAGCAGCTTTAGTGTGGGGAGGTGATCTTTTGTTTCGTATCCTGAACGAAAGCCTGCCTGTTCTACTGTTTGATAGAAGTCCATTTTTCTCTTCAGTCTTTTTTTTATTATTTTCGTGAAAAGCTTGTACAGGTTAGACAGTAAGCATATAGGCCCGTACTTTTCCAAGTCAGTAGTGTCGCCCTTTTTGTGTATCAAGACCATCAGTATGTTGTTCCAGCTTTGTGGTAAGGAAGCGTTATAAAGGCATATAAATTGAAGAGCTTTTTTATTGAATCCAACAGGATTTGACCACCAATTTTTATTGCTTCTGTGACTACTTGATCTTCGCCTGAAGACTTATTTTTTATCTCTTGTAATGATTTTTTGATTTCGCCCATTGTGATTTCGTGAAGTTCTTGATTTATTACTTCCGTTCGTTTCCGAATCTCCTTTGGTTCTTTTTTCGATTTATGTCTGTTTCGATATAGCTCTGCATAGAATTCTTCCACTACCTGGAGCAATTCTTCTCTATTGGTTGTTACTCAGCCGTGTTTGTTCTTAAGTCTTAGAATTTCTCTTTTACCCTTTGTCAGTTTTTTCCTCGAGACCTTTAAAATTTTATTTTCATCTACTGTGTTCATAGTTTGTTCGTTGTTGTAATTTCTTAAGTCTTTTCTTACGTTTTTAGAGATATTTTTATTTAGTTCTCTCACATCTTGTTGGTATAAATTATCCTGCTGCAAGTGTTTTCTTCGATTGTTCATCAAATGTTGAATGTGTTGGCTTAGCTTAGTGTTATTTTTTTGTTGGCAAAAGTACTTGTTAGTTGCTTTAACGATGGATTTAGTAATTCTTTCATTGAGTTTTTCTATGTTGTTCGTGTGTACTTTATCGTTCAGAGACTTTACGATCATTTCCTGGTATTCATAAAGGTTTTCTAGGTTTTGCCATATGCTCGTTTTTTTGTTTTTGGTTAGTCTGTATCTCTCTTGGCTTAGGTTGATTTTTACGGTTGCTCTCATCATCCAATGATCGCTTCCGATGCACTATAAATAAGTGTTCCCAATAGAATCATTTATTTAAAAAATTATAATAAAATGATAAAAATTTACTATGTTGTGATTTATTTCTTTGTACCAACTACCTATCTGGATGCCAAATTTGAACTTTCTAGGTCATCTAGAACTGGGTTAGAGTTTTGATCTATAGGTCAGTCAGTGATAAAAATGACGATTTTTGGACGTTAATATTTAAATAAATATTTGAGGTGTGTTTATAAAATTAAAAGCACCTATGTTTTTTGCAAGTCTCATCATATGAGCCAAATTTGACATTTTTATGTGACAAAGTTTTTGAGTTATGAGGGGGTCAAAAGTGGCTCCAAATGGTTCGTGTAATATTACACACGGTACCGCTCGCAATTATGTTAACTTGAACTTGGCTTGACACGCTAACGCGTGTCTGGATGTGCAATTATAAATATTAATGATTTTAAGAGTTCTAAATCAAATTTAATAAATTTCGACAACTTTTTTGAACAATGAGTTTTTTAAAATTAATGTTATTTTGTTTAAAAGACTTTAAACTGATGCTGCCATGCTACTTCTACGTGCGTAGGTTACTGTTATTTGCAAAAGTGTAGATTTATTTATCTATAAAAAAAATCGTATATTTTAAAGAAAGAAGCGTGAAATTAAGTTTAACATGTATAAGCAGATATTTTTGCAAAAGACATAAAATTATTGCATCTTTAAAAACCTGCTTGGTGTCGGTACATTATAACATATTACATTTGTACTGGATATAAATATATTTCGAGACAGATTTTTTAATATAAATATTTTTTCTTTTATTAAAACTCGTTTTCGTAAAATAAAGAATTCTTTATAAATATTAAGTCGTTTAAATCACGTCATAAATTATTTTTCTTAACTTTTGCTTCTTCGCTAACTACCCAAACAACCTTATAACTCTGGAAACCATTAGGAAAACTTTATCTTCCCTTGTGTATTTAATAAATCTCCAGAGACGGGTCCCGGAAAAGACTATCAAATAAATTGATGATTCTCAGTCACAACGATATAGCTGATAAATAATTGAATAATTAAGTATTGAGCGGGAGGATATAATCTTTGATAGAAAGGATTATTTAGATGATTAGGGCTTGTAAAATAAACGGTTTCTTAAAAAAAGAGGAAACAAATATTTATCAAACGAGGACTAGGATATGATTGCAGCCAGATGAAGCACCGCAACATTACCTAAATAATCAATGTTCGTTGGCCTAATATTTTAAATCGGTGGATTGGGAGGAGAGGTTTAATAGATTAGTCAGCACGATTATCTGATCTAACGCTATTAGATTTCTTATTAGTAAAAAGTATAATGGGTATAGTATGCAAAACCTTACTACTAGATTTAGCTGACTTTAGAAAAATAGCGCTTGCAATAAAGTCAGTCACACCATATATGTTAAATAACGTAAGGAAGACAGTTTTATTTAATATAAGGATGTGTCAAGACGTTCAACGCCAGCATTTTAAACATCTTTAAGATTTATGGGGGTTCAATGGGGGCATAAAATGTTTTCGTTGCAGATTGTCATTTTCTAATCTAAAATTGACGTTTTGAGATATTGAAAAGTTCGTCTACTTAAGTTGGCAGCATATGGAAAAAATTAATTACTTATTAAATATACGACAAAAATTTATTCTCTAAAACATTAAAAGCAACCATCAGATATTGAAATTTTCCAGTAATACACAAGATCTGCCAAAAATATGAATTTTACCAAACTGTTTATTAAGAATTGTAAACTAATTGAATTTCCAGTGGGAATTTATAGTAATGGGTCCCATTTTGCGAATCCCGAATTTTGACATATCTCTACATTTCACAGAGACAAATACAATAATTTTTAAGTGGACGTCCTTGTGTGTATGTGCGTATGTTTGTATGTTTGTATGTTCGTAGGTGCGTTTGAAATTATTTTGCGTCTTGATTATCTCGTAAACAAAAAATGATATCGACGTAGGACCAATTGCATTCCACGCATAATTACGCAACTTAAAACTGATTAGATTTTTAGCAAAATCGGTCAAGCTGTTTTTTATGAAGAATTAAAAAACTGAAAACTAAATTTTGCAATTTATTAATTATACTAGTTGTAATACAAAATTTCGAGATATTTTTAATATTTGTAATATTGTGACCACTGATATTTTCTAATAAGCAATTTTTTTTTAATTAAAATTTTGAAAATTACTTTCATGATTTCTGAGTTGCATTATTTATATAATGCATTTAAATAACTGGTAGACGACAAACTAATTTATTTTACAATTATGGACTTGAAAACTGTTTGTACTTCGAGTATAAATAAATAACTCGATACGCGAAATTACTTAAAAAAGATTTTATTTCACAAAAATATTGATATATTAACAACCGTGACTAAATTTAATGACTGTATCTTGAATAATTTCATATGTATATCATGAAACTTCATAACAACATTGTAATCGACCTCAGCAAAGATGTAAGTAGTTGTAGTCATTATCATTAGCGAATATTTTTAACATTTATATTATACAATCAATCTTTATTATTGTTCTTTTTGATATATTATGAACATCAATACATCACTGTTAAACTATTCTAATTAATAACAACCATCTTGCCGTAGATAATAATTATTGTTTATGTTTACAAAGAATATTACGTAATAATTTTTACTCCTCATTATTATTACATTATAGTTCCCTGAAGATGGAAATAAAATTTCCGAAAGCTTAAAATATTTTTAAATGAGTTTTTATTTTCTAGCTGCTTCATCACTTACTAGAATTTATTTAATTATTAACTGGTCAGCAACGAATACCTTTTTTTTAATATATATATATATATATATATATATAAATTTATAGAAAACTATAATATTATTGTAGTAAACTATAAACATTTTTTGACAGCGTCAATAGATGGGAAAAATGTATAACTAATTTTTAAAAAATCAGCTAATTCTGCTGTATATCACCTATATCATAGGTTCATGTGGGTCGATTATTTATAAAAAAACAACTACTCCTCTGGCTATATCATATCCAAAATAAATTTTTACTTAATTATATATATATATATATATATATATATATATATATATATATATATACATAAAAATATATAAATATATAAAGGTTCTCAACATATTTCTTAAACTAAACAAGTTAATAACATCTTTTAAGGACTTATTCTTGGGAATTTTTTTTTAAGTTACATAGCTCTTTTATAAAATATTTACAAGAAAAATGTATGCCATACTTTTTTTATCAATTTACCAATTCTTTCACTCTAATTTATTATTAAAAATGTGCTGCAACACAGAGGTTAAAAAAGTAACTTAAAATTGTCAAATTTGGTATAAATAAAGAAATACCTGTTTATAAGAAATCTGTTAACAATTTTTTTTATAACAGTTTTTGATATTGTCAAAAATAAAAGTATTATAGTATTTTACTGTTCGGTAAAATCCATATTTTCTAACCGACCTCGTATATGACTGAAAAGCTTTGATACCTGTTGGTTACATTTTATGTTGTACACCATGCAAGACTTTTTCTAATTTTTGTAAAATTAATATTAAAAAAGTTTCACATAAGCTGCCAACTTAAGTAGACTGTATATACATACATAAAAGGATTTTGATCAAATCTTGGAAACTCGGTCCTGCGAAAAGGCTATTATATAGATTAATGAGCGTTAGCCTAACAGCATGGTACGCTCGGTCGGCAGGAGCAGGATAACAAGTCATTCTTTATGAAAGTGACTGTGTGGTGTGCTGTTCATTATCCTGGCCACACTTCCGTCGCTAGAGTTATTGTCTTCGTTGTACACTACGTCACTTCACACTCACTCTTTTCGACACCGCCTCCTGTCTTTTTTAGATTTTGTCAACGCTCTTTCGTCCTTTTTGAATTATTTTACGATGATTTTGTTATCATTTTTTATTAAACATATAACTACAGACTGATCTTTAATTACCGCAATTATAATTTCATAAGCTTAAAATTGTACTAGAAAATAAACAATACTGTAGGTTTTGGATGACACCTTTCTTATTTTAAATAGAACGTAATATTTTTTATTTTATTTTCGGATTCTAAATGAAATTTTAAATAAAATTTGCACGATGTTCTGTACCAAAAATGAAGTCTTTTCGACATATTTCGATTTTTTTCAAAATTTTGATAAAATCCTAGTCCACATTGAATAACGATATCTCCATTAATAACAAAGCTAGTGACGTGAAATTGTAACCAATAAACAACAAGTATAGGGAATACCGATACCAAATGAATTGGCTTAAAAAAATACAGCGAAAAATGTAATAAAATTAAGGGTGTTCTATTTAAAGTAAGCAACTTATAAATGGTTTAAATTATGCATGTTGGTGGCTAAGTTTAAAACACTCTGTATAAAATATTAATAAGGTGGACATTGGATTTAACGGGCAAGAGCTTGTTGGTTATTCGTTACACTTTTACGTCACTAGCTTTGTTATTAATGGAGATATCGTTATTCAATGTGGACTAGGATTTTATCAAAATTTTGAAAAATATCAAAATATCTCGAAAATAATTCATATTTGGTAAAAAACATTGTGCACAAATTTTATTTAAAATTTAAAAATAAAATAAAAAGTATTAGGTTTTATTTAAAATAACAAAGTTGACGTCTACTTTCGGTATAACCGGAAGTGCCACATTTAGCACAACATTATATTTAAACTCAGCGTCATCCAAAACCTACAGATTCGTAATTTCAGATTTTAAACATAACTGTATCCGCCATTACTCTTAATTAAAACTTTTCGCGCCACACCCTGTAGAGTGTGAATGATGTATTGATTAGTGAATAGTTGCCTGTCACTGTTGTTATATCTGATACTCTAAGCCTTATAATGTGAGTTTATACTATTACCTCCTACAATTAGTTACATTTAATTCCTATTTGCATATTGAATTAGGTTCGCTATGGAACAGAAAGGCACCCTTTGACCGCATCAAATAGACTATATATTTTCTAATGATTAGTGACTCTTTCTGTATATAGGTAATAAAAAGTATAAAAAAACTAATAATCATTAACCTCTAATAAAAATAATATCCAAATAATAAACATTTATAAAAATAATGTAAATAATAATTATTACAATAAACTAAAAGAAAGACTTATTAATTCTTACAGCATTACAAGAAATAAAAGCATTTCACTACTAAAAAATTTAAAAACTACCAGTAGTAGTAGTAGTAGTAGTAGTTTTAATTTACTTCCAAATAAACTTAAAGCTCTAAATATTGAGAAAACAAAAAGAGTAAAATGAAAAAATGGGTTTCAAAAAATTTATAATAAATAAATAAATATGCTTTAACAGTATTATTACCAATTTAATCATGTTATAAACATAACAATTTTAATTGATGTTTTCTTAATATTTTAAAAAATTTATATATTATTTTATACATTGTTTATTTTTGGTTATTAAGGTTTTTTTGCATCAAACCCATGAACAGGTAACTCCGATTACCTTTGTGGATATTATGTAATGAATATAATTTTTTTTATGTAAAATATTTTGGTTAATAAATATACAGGGTCGCCAACCGAAAACGAAGCAGAGTCATTTGCAGTCAATATTTTAGATCCGTTGATTTTTGATTAAAGGGGGACATTTTTTTCCGGTATTTTTGACTCCACTACTGTCAAGCGAGGGTAAGAATTATCCCAACATTTTTAAAAGGCATTGGGGGTCAAATAAGATGTCTTTTGAAAGATCTGACAATTCTCTTTAAAATAGTCTTTAAATTTTACGTTTTCTCCCAATACTTTGAATAAAATTACATGTTAAAATTCCAATTACTTTAGGTGCTTACTTACTACTTAATTGATTAAATGTTTAAACTGATGACCGCTAGCTTCCATTCAATAATAAAGATATTGTGTTTAAATCGTTTATGCACATTCCGAAGAATTTCCGGAGTAATTCAACGGCACTCGTCAACGATTCTTTGACGAACAATCGCCGCAAAATGCGGAGGAGCACCGTCCTGTTAAAAATAAAAATGATCTTCGTCATACTGTGGATTATTTTCAAATTATATCAGTCAAGGCAGGGTCAATAGCGTCTTACAGTAATTGCAAATACATTTTGCCAGTCAAATTGCCTGGTAAAAAAAAAGGACCCACGAGTTGGTCACAGCAAATGCCAGCATACATTTAATTTCTTCGGTTGTTGTGTATGCACCTCGTGAAAAACATTTGGGTTTGAATCGGACCAATAGCGTCAATTATGGTGATTTACCGTCCCGTGCAATAAAAACTAGGTACTAGGTACTAAATTTATACCATTGGCGTACTTAACTCTAGTGAATGACTTCGTGATTGTTTGTAGATAAGTTTCACTTTAAAAATCTCAATAAGTCTCCATAAAAGTTAAAAGTTAAAAGTTAAAGACTATTATATAGAGAATTGTAAGAGCTTTTAAAAAACATCTTATTCGACCCCTTATGCCATTTAAAAATTTTGGGGTAATTCTTACCCTCGCTTGTGGTTGAAAGTAGTGGATTTAAAAATACCGGAAAAGAGAGTCCCCCCTTAATTTAAAACCAACCGGTTTATGCATTTTTATAAAATGTTGACGAGGTTCCTACAAATGGCTCTGTTTCGTTTTCGGTTGACCACCCTGTATAAATATTGCAAGAAAAAAAATAATAAACCGTTTAAATAATGATTTATTTAATTATTGGCAATAATTTAATTTAAATATCGTTAAAATATTGTTATTATTGTGGTTAAAACTACTTAAAAACCAAAAGTTAAACAATATATTTGTCTTTCTACAACACAACAACAACAACACATGTTTATGGATTTTAATAATCTCTCTTAAAGAGGACATACCTTGATTTGTTTAATAATTTATTTGTTCACCCGCTGGATTACGCCGTGCCTCTACGGTCTACGTCATGTTTGATAATTTGTTGTTAGCTTAAGCTGTTTTAGCTAATTGTTAAAAGTAAATGTAAAAATGTGTGAAATTATTACTTAGTTAATAAGGTTCTTAAAGAGTTAAAAAATAAACCGTAAAGTATTACAGTTTTTATAAGCATAAGTTAATTTTAATTTCTGTTAATTTTTTTTTTCAAAATAATAATTTTTTATAAAACAATACAATTGATTAACAATATTATAATTAAAAATGTGTCGACGTTGAAGCCAGTGATCGTAATATCGCATTGTGTAGAGCCGGCTTAACTGATGCCGAAGTAACGGGAGAAAGCGTGTGTGAAATATACTTTGATCCTAGAACGACCTCTCGGTAAATGCATTCCGCTCTTGTGCAGACATTAAACGACAAGTTGTAATATGTGTCGAGTGCAGTACCTCTCTCTTTCTCTCATTATTACTTCCTTAGTCAGGTAATTCCGGAACGTACGTTCAGTTTCATTTCCTTTATGAAACACTGGAGATTTCGTTAGTGGAGATAATTAACGAACGAAAATAAGCCAAGCCCTATTCGGATTTTGGTTACCAGTTGTTGTGTAACTAATGCGATTCCTTTTCCCGAATTTAGGATCATTAAAAGTTTGTGAAATTTGAAGAGTTATAAACATGTTTTTTATACTGTTACATATTACTAGGATTATTTTTATTAAAAAACTACATGCGGACGATACAGGTCTACTGGCAGGAAGTGCTGTTGACTTGCAGGCGTTACTCGATAGGGTTGTGGCTAAAAGCGAAGAAAGACGGCTCAAATTAAATATCAGCAAAACCGAACCTATGATGGTTATTAGCAAAAATGGCGAGCTTCCAGCAAACCCGAGTACAGGCAACCAACAGATTCAGCAAGTCTCCGGCTTCAGATATCTGGGATGCTAATTGAACAGTAAGTGGGATAGCACGCAGGAAATAAGGTCCCGCATCGAGCAGGCATTTAGCAACACAAAGAAGGTTCTTACATCTCGAGACTTGTCAATACCCTATGCAATCGTTTACTACGGTGCTACGTATTTTCAATTCTGCACTATGGAATGAAAGAGAAGACTTTAACAGAGACAATGTGTAACCGAATAGAAGCGATCGAGATGTGGTGCTACCGTCGCCTGCTACGAATATCATCTTGGACAAAGTGGTGCTTGCCGTCTCCAAAAGCAACTAGAAGTCATGTTTTCCATCAAGAAACGCAAGCTGAAATATTTTGGACATATAATGAAATGGGAAAAGTACCGTATCTTACAGAATATCATGCAAGGCAAAATCCAAGGAAGAAGATGTCCAGGAAGAACTCGCAGGTCTTGGCTGAAAAACCCGAGATATTGGTGTGGTGTTAAATCTATAAGCCTGTTTCGTGTCACTGCTACTAAAATAATAATCATAATGATGATCACCGACGTCCTAGGAGGACGTGGCACGCGAAGAGGAAAAAAATACAAAGTACATGTATTTTTTTAAAATAATACCTTATGATTTAAAAACACACATTAATAAAGTTGGAAAAATCTGAGAATAATGATAAAATAGTTAAATACGTAACAAATCCAAATAATATTGTTTTTTTGAACGAGTAGACTTAATGACTCGCCTGCAGCTCCTTCGGGAAGTCTGGTAGTTTCTTTTTGTAAACATTCCAATTTTTGTTTATATTATAAATATTAAAACTCGATTTAATTTGCTTGAAATGCTTGATCAATTTTAATGCCTGTTGTTGAATTTAAGGCATAAAATTGCGACCAAAAACCATGCAAACTTTTAGAAGGCAAAACTATTTTATTGTCAAATTGGTAAGTCGTTATAATGACAGCTCTCTTTAAATTTTTGATATCCGGTATTGCGACCTTTGGGTCTAATTTTAGTTTTTCTTAACCCATTTCTAACATAATAAATGCTTACTCAGACATTACGCCTGAAAAGATTATTTTGCATTTGCCGTGTCTACGGAAAAGGGTTGTAATTCAATTTTTCGTATACAGGGAAATTATAATCTACTTCAATAACAGTGGACTGGTTAAAATCATAGGTCGTTGGTTTTAAAACTTTTTTGATACTGAATATTCCTTTCTGTAATATACAATATGCAGTTGTACTACTAGTATTTTGTCTTTTACGTAAATACACCATTCTTAACTGGATGATTTGAAAAAATAACAAACACCGATATATTTTGAAAACGCCGTGTATAATATCAATCGTTCGATCGATTGATTGAAAGAAATTATTGACTGTATCTGATGGCCTCTTGAAAGATACTGCCGTCTGCCAATCGTAGCGACTTGAGACAGCTTGAGGGGAGCATACATTAAAGGTTACATTCATGGCGACCAATCCAGTGCGAAACAATCTGCGCGCTTAGGGACGGCTCAAGACAAATTAAATCTCTCTCTCTCTCTCTCTCTCTCTCTGCAATGATGAGTAGTCTAAGAAGTATAGCCGGAGTGACTCTGATGGATAAAGTAAGAAATGGTGTAATAAGGGAACGCTGAGGTGTGAAATAAGATGTAGTTACAAAATTAGATAAGGGAATACTTAGTTGGTGTGAACACGTAAAGAGGATTAACGTAAGTAGAAGAAGCGGAAGACGTGTGTAAGAACCGTAGCAAGTGGAAAGAAGTGATCTCTGCCCTACGAAAAAAGGCATGACTTTATGTATGTATCTTTTGAACATGCTTATTACTGTACTTGTCTATTTTGTGGTGCTAACCTAATGATTTATTTACTAATAATGTTTGAAAAAATTGCTTAATTTTCGTTTAAATGGTGTTTTACTAATTCTGTGTAAAATAAATAAAAGAATTTTAAAACATTGCAATGAATAATCACGTTAATTTAATTTACGTGAATATTTTTAAAAAAAATGTTCAAATATTTGAAAATTTTAGAATATGAAGACAATCATGCCCATCGTAAAAAATGTAAATTCGTAAATGAAGATCAGGTAATTAATTAAGAAAGTTTTTAACCTACATACAAATATTTTAAAGTATACATAAGAAATAAATTTAAAAAAAAATTAATATTAAGAGCTCATCCGTACAGAAAATTTTCCTGGAGTTTATTAACGTTGCTGGCTTTGAAACTGTTCTCAACTTTTTAAACGTAACTTAATTCTTCAATGTCAATTTTTCCATGTGCTTCGTTTATTAGATAAATAAACTCAAAATTAAATTTCGTACTTCATTTAAGAGTATCATTTTTTATTTTAATGCTGCATTTATTTACATAAACTTGATACATTCCTCGGTTAGCCGCAGACTCTCTCTACTACCGCGAAGAAATTTAGTTCGAAGTGTTTTCATAAGTTGTTGCAAATTAGATTTACAAAAGGCAGATAAACACGATTTTGTTGTTTTATTGAGCCCGGAAGCTAGTTATTCTGCAGGGTCTTTTATATCTTAACATGGAACAGCTTAAAACAAATAAACGAAAACTTTATTTCCAATAAAAAATTTCAGCGGTTGCTTATTAAAGTAAAATATACGTGTCTGCTTATTATTTCTTAAAGAAACAAACACCACTTAAGTAAGATAAATTATATTTTAAGTCGATTTTCACTAGAGACTTGTTGGTCGTGTGATAAGACCAGAACAAGCTAACTTCAGTACTCCGACTAAACAATTGCAAGTGGGTGCACGTTCATGCCTGTTCGTGTAATTCATTTAGTAAATCTATTATGCGACTAGTGAAGGTTAACAGGTGATGCAACAAAAAATGGAAAGAGCAATGCTAGGAATCAAACTTTCTGACAAAATCCCTAATCGAACCATACGAAACAAAACAGGAGTACGAGCCGCCGTTGAGACTATTCTACATCTGAAATGGAACTGGGCAAGCCACGTAGCCAGAATGAGAGATGGTAGATGGACAAAAAATATTATAGAATGGTGACCAAGATCCGAAGCTATTAGAAGTAGGGGCAGACCACCCACACGCTGGACAGATAACATAAAACAGATTGCAAAAAACTGGATACAATCTGCACAAGATCGAAATACATAGCAAAATTTGAGAGAGGCTTTTGTTCAACAGGGGACAGTATAAGCTCGAGATAATGATGATGAAGAAGGTTAAGCCTTAATATCTTGAACTACGTAGTATAAAAATACATATTTTGCGTGTTCCATACTGGCACAGTTTATCTACACTTAATACAAAAAGTATTGCATACTTTTAAAAACTTTAAATTATAATATAGATAAATATTAGTACAAAATATTAATGTACGTTAGGGTATTTTTTTTGTTGCAATTACTGATTACAAAACTTTATTAATTTTTCTTTATTTTTAAATAAATTAGTCTCGAGCCGTTCCTGAGCCCAATGTATGTAAAACCGCAACCAGCTGTAAATCACAAATAACTGCAAATCTTAAACAGCTGCAAATCGCAAACAGCTGTAAATTTGAAACAGCTGTTAACGATTCGTGATATCTCCGTCTGGTACGACGGGCGGCTGGTATTTCCTTTCACCGTCTCCGGTTGCAACGCCGCAACTATTTAAAAGTCAGTTAGTGCGCTTATTTGTTAATAATTTTATGAAAAAAAAATATTTGACGCCAGAAGAAACAGCCAAATTTGTGATAGATATCAAAAATAATGTTGTTGTTGGTATTAGTAACCAACTTGTTTTCAGTAACTATTAATTTTTAATAATTACTTAAATATCACCTGCAACTCAAAAAATATATACATAAAAGGTTTTCTTGTAATACACAGTTCTCCTCAAATATTTGATTTGATCAGCGTAAAGGAAGCAATTCATCGATCGAATTCATTCTCAATTCATACGGGCTTTTTTTAAATGTTTTAAACAACTGTCTATGTATAATATGAGTAAAAGATGTTTTTAATTATTCTTAAAACAACATTATATTTAATAATTTTTACTGGGGTTAATATAATTAAATTAATAATATTAAAAAACATGAACATTTCTTTCATTGAAATACATTAAGTTATCAGTCAATACATTTAGTTAAATAATACATTGGGAAAGAATCAATTTTTCATTTAATAGTTCATTCACCTTAGCATAAAACCTACTCAAGAGGCGCACCCCCTGGCCAATTTTTTTATGGGTTGTTTGGACCTACAAGAATATAGTACTGAATTTTCGGTCATTGCCGGGGTATATTTTAGCAATAAAAAATTATTAAAAATTAAAAAATGGATATTTTTGGGATAATTTTTTTGGATGGGTCGTTACTCATTGAACGTTATTTTAGAACGGTATTTTTTGATAACGCTACAACGCGTTATGCCGTTGCAAAATAACGTTCCACGTGTAATGACCCATCCCTACTTTTATCGAACGCGCACGATATTATTTCCAATACATCGAAAGAAATCTATATCTGTGATGGCATAATTACTCGTAAAGGGAATAATTTTATTGAATCCCATGACCGAAAGCGTAGGGATTGCTGAGGAACTGAGAAATCTTGTTTGTTTTCCAGTAAACGCGTTAGATGGTCCAAGAATTTTTTAGATATCTTTGCAACTTTGGTCGGAATTGTTATTTGTTTATTAACAAAAATCTAAAATCGCCAAAAAACAGTATCTATTTTCAACAAAACTTTTTTTTTCCAAATCGCTAGTGCATAATGATATGATTTTTCGAGTTTTTCCACCCGGTGCGCCTCGTTGGGAAATTCTGTTGAAGGGCAGACATTTTTCGATGATCGCAGATTGTTGCTAAACTATACCTCGCAGATCGATAAATCTTGCACGATTCTGGCTCCTCTACATCACGTACGAGTTTCAAACCGATATGTTGATAAACACCAGATTGCGGTTGCAAAAACGAAATGTAGAATTTTCATTATCATTTGCCATTAACCACTTACTTAACAATATTTGCACTTTTTTTAGGACCTTTTTTACAGAGGACGTTATGATGAACACATTTTATTGGATACTTTTTTCGATAGGACGCCTTCCAAAAAATCCAAAAATATCAATTTTTTAATGTTTAATAATTTTTCATTGCTAAAATGTACCCCGGCATAGGCCGAAACCTCAGGACTATATTCTGGTAGGTCCAAACAACCTAAAAAAGTTTGCCAAAAGGTGCGCCTCTTGAATAGAACTTCGTAAAATATGGCCTAAGGTGACTGGACTATAATTATTATGAGCCAACCCCTCATATTGCATAAAAATTAAGATTTATAGGTGTTCAACCAATTAAAAGGCATTTTTGTTCAACCTGTACCAATTTGAATAAACTTGTGATACATTGTAGGAAGCAGCCCAGCAATGGAAATACGTTTCATTTAAAAAAAATGGTGCTGACGTTATCATCCAAAGGTTATTTACTTTGTATGATAAATTATTCTTATTAAAATAAGTTAATGAATGACAAAAATTGACCTGTTTTGTGATTTTTTCATGTTACTATTTATTAAGCTAATAATGAATTTATGCGTTACTTTATGAGCGCATTTTTTTTGCAATTGAGCATTTAAAATTGCGCAATAAAACATGTCTGTTATAACTTTTTCGTTTTAATTCGAATGCCTAATGCTTCAAAGTTATATTATTTCACTATTAAAACGTACCCAAGAGAATTGCTTACACCTGGTAAATGTTTCAGCGTTACACAATTTGAAAACTTTATGTTTAATAAAAAAGTCTCTCTTGACAGACATTAAAAACTTATGATTTTATCAGGGAAACAAGGCAAACTTTAAAAAAACTTTAGAATCAAACGTAATCATTTCCAATTTTTATTCTTGATTATCCCAGCAACACCCTTTAAGGTGTTTTTGTTGAAAATTAGCTTACCATATTTCAGACAAAAGTTGCAGTCATACGTCAAAGCGCAGAGGAGTTACGAAGGTAAGAGGTTTAGAAAAATAATAGATTTTCTGACAGCTAAACGGCTATAAAAGCAATCAGATTTTAATAAGTTTAAGAACCCCGCACAAATCAAATGGGAAATGGATCCCAGTCGAATTGGCTGAAATTTGGATATGTTGTAGTTTATACCTTTCTGATCAATAGGCTCCATGGGCCCGAGATCTAAAAATGGACAGTTTTCTCGGTATCGAAGGTTGAAACTTGCGATTAATACAGGTGTTTTAAGCAAAGATACAACCATAAAAACTAACCCCATATTAATATGTTCTCGTATCCACTCAACAATAATTTTCAGAAGTAGTTCACAGAAGCTATATAAAAGTAACAATTAGTGACACCCCGTTGATTAATTTTATCAGCATCGTTATACAACTAATATTTTGTGTTGATTGTCTCGCATTATTTTGAATAATAAGGCTTTTAGAAACGTTCTTATTTGTTACGTGTGTGATGGGAGATTTACCGCTAGACTCATTACTAGAATAGACGGAGAAAAAATGCCGATAAATGTGAAATCGCCATACGTAGACGGGCGGGATTGGATAGACCACCTTTTGATGTTATGCCTAATACAAAAATATGTACAGTAATCTGTAACCAATAAATTAGGAATAAATTGATAGCAATGAAACAGGATCCAGCTTATTTAAGGCTGAATGTGTTAAAGCAAACCAGAAATAGTACTTGTCTAATTTGTGAGGCTGTTGATGATTTACATAGATTGTCAGAGGAATGTAAAGCAGAAGTTTTCATAATTGCAAATATTTATATTCCTGAAAATGTGAAGTCATGTCAACATTATTTAGATGGCCAAGGTTGTATTTTAAAACCCTTCATCAACGGGTTAACAGACCATAAGTTATCAGGAGACTTGGCTCTACAAGGACTTCGTACTGTGGCCAAGAGTCTTGCAAGATTTGATGATGAAAATAGTTTTTATTAGGAGGAGTTCAAAAGTTTATCCCTGTGACCAAACAACAGTTTCAGGATCTGTTTACTTATTGTGACAGAGTACCTTGTCAAAACGGTTCGAAAAATATCTATAAAAAGGTCTGTTACTGTTTCTATGTAACTGGCATGTTAAAATATGCAAGTAGGCAGTCGACAAGTTTAACAATTGCTATGGTTAGACAATCACTTACGCAAATTTTTGTTTCTAATTATATGGGATTTGATGTTATAATAAGAAATTTTTATATTAAAAGACACATAACAGAATTCGCCAACTATCTATGTAATTCAGAGCCAAATATTCACAAGGTTATTGCGGCCATCGACGGTACCTATAACTCTATTTCAAAAAGTAGCAATTTTGGAGCTCTCCGACTGTAATCATAAAGGTCGACACTTGGTAAAACAGTCTCTAGTAGTCGCTCCGGATGGATATATATATATATATATATATATATATATATATATATATATATATATATATATATAAATTCAAGGGCCGTACTTCTCAGATGCAACAGATCTGCAACTTTCGACCGTTGATACCGAAAAAACTGTCCATTTTTAGGTATCGGGCCCATAAAGACTTTTGATCCGAAATGTATAAACTACAACATCCAAATTTCAGCCAATTCGACTGGGATCCATTTCCCATTTGATTTGTGCGGGGTTCTTTAAACTTGTCTGGGATTAATAGTTGTTAAGTTAAAACAAGCTGTCCTTAGCCTAGGTATCAGGTCACAGAAGTTACAAGAGCAATAAAGAGGCCCATTAACTAGCCCGGGAGGGAGCATAATTTGCCAAAATTGGTCTATAACCTTTTTGTGGCATAGCGAACAACTTACAAAATTAATTGGATAAAAAATCAATATTATGTATGGTGAAACAATGCGCCGGGAAAAAAACAGGTCAAATAGTTAATTAAAGAACCATTGCCGAAATACGCGAAGTACCTACTAAACCAGAATAGGCGACAACCAGGACGTTATAGACTTAAAAAAACACATAAACAACATCGAACTAGCAGACACAACCATAAGATGGTTATATCAAGAAGATGAGAAAATCTTTGCACACATACTGTGACACTTCAAAGATCTGACAATGCTAAATATAGTTTTCGATGATGAAAGAGGTAAAACCACAATGCTTTCAATGTAACGAGGATCTGAGTTTTGGCCTGTAAAGGTAATTAAAAAGAATATGTCTTGACAGGGAACTTTAACACAAGTTAAGGGCACACAAAATAGATTTACAACGGTCGTAGTGAAAAGGCTCCTAGCCCGTAAGCATACATACATATAGTCACGCCTTTTTCCCGTAAGGGTGGGCTACGGTTCTTACACACATCTTTTGCTTTCTCTTCTTTTACCAGTGCTCTAATACATGCTCGTCGATTCTTGGTACTTTTGACCTGGCCTTTCTTCAAAACAATGTTGATCTGATCAAGATATGTTCGACAAGGTCGATCTCTACCGACTTGTCCATTCACACTCGCTTTATAAATTTGTTCCGTCAATCTTCCTTCATCCATCCTTTTAACGTGTCCAAACCATCTAAGCATTCCTTTATCTATCTTTGTACCCACATCTTCTTTTACACCACAGCGTTCCATTTTCTCTCACTATTCTTCACTTTATCTGACCGAATCACTCCGGCTTTACTTCTCAGACTACTTATCTCCGCAGCATTAATCCTGTTTTTATGCTTCTTTTGCCAAACCCAACATTCACTACTATACATAAGTGTAGGAACCAACACTTCTCTATGCACAGCCAGACGTGCCTTTTTTGACACTTATTGACTGTTTATAAAGCTATGCATTGCCCAATTTATTTGTTTTCCTGCCAACACTCTTCGCTTAATGTCACTGTCATACTTTTCATCTCTCGTAAACTTTGAAACCAAGACATTTTACGATCAAATCATTTATGTTTAATCCATACGCATTATCTTTCAAATCTTTTAAACAATCGTCTATGTATAAGTTAAACAGTCATGGCGAAATCACTCATCCAGGTCCCAAACCTTTTTCGATGTTAAACCAGTCCGTGTAAGCTCCGTTTATCCTGAAGCAGTGGAATCCTTGTAAAGTGATTTCAGTGCTCGTATTAAACTACCGCTCACTTCATACATAGACAATGTCGACCACAATTCACTTTTTACCACTCTGCTATTGACCTTTTCCAAGTCTATAATAGCACAATAGACTTTCTGACTTCTAGCCAAGAATTGTTCGACTATACCTCGTAATGAAAAGACCTGATCCATACATCTCCTTTCTCTTCTAAATCCTGCTTGCATATACCATATCATCTTCTCAGTTTCATTCGTCACTCTTTTAATCATTATCTTTGCAAACAGTTTGCCATATATGCTAAGTAAACTAATACCTAGATAGTCTTATAGTCCTGCCGCAAACCTTTTTTCTTGTAAAGCGGCACGATAACGACCTTGCATTAGTCATCTGGTACGCTACCAACCCTCCAACAAAGGTTTAAAAGGGGGTACAGCAGATTAGTTAAAACACTTTGTCCAGCCTTTAGCATTTTAACCGTTATCCTGTCGTACCCAGCAGCTTTACACAATTTCATAGTGTTCAACGCTTTCACAATTTCTGGCGTACTAATTTCACTTTTATTGAAACTTTCACTCATAAATTCGAATAGGGCCTGTGCTGGTGTATCCTCTTTCTCAAATAAACTTTCGAAGTATTCCTTTTATCTCTTTAAAACGCGTCCTTTTAACATAATACCATTTTGGTTTCTAATTTTTTCCAGTTGTGAGGTAGTATTTTTACCTTTGGCTGTTCTTATGGACTTCCAGAAGAGTTTAAAATTGTTCTGGAAATCGTCAGATAACCTTCTCTCAAATTCATTTTTATCACTCTCCTTCTTTCTTGCCACACCTTTTTAACTCATTGTTTGCCTTGTTTACATTCTCAATCGTTTTCTTTTGCGTTATTCGATTGGCTTTTGTAGCCAGCCAATCCAACCAGGCTTTTTTCTTCTCTGACACTGCTTTTTGAACTTTTACGCACATTTTTTGTAACTTGCATTCTTTCCTTCTTTTACTTACACTACACGCTTCAATAGCAATATCCACGATTCCTTCCTTGAATGGCTTCCACAATTCTTCAACCTCACATGCTTCATCTAAACTGTCAAATATCTCGATCAATTTACCAATAAACTCCACTTTTATACCTTCTTCTTACTAATTGTCAACTTTTATACGCTCTAGTGTACTACTTGATTCCTGCACACGATGTCGCCACCGCTTAAATAGACAGTTAAGGAGCACCATTTAAAGCCCATACCGATAAGACTAAAAATAAAACTAAAAATGCAAATGTGTGCATGCGCTCAAGAGTGTGCTTACATTGGCTTAGGTATTTTATTACTTTAATTAAGATTACCTTAATTCAGTTGAATTGAGAAGTAATCAAAGGCAATTTTTGGAAACACAAAAAAAAATGTTAGAACCGTAATTCGAAATTGAAGTTTCCAGAGCATTAAACGTTGAGGAAAATTCAAATAAAAACAAGTTCGTTTTACCTTCATCTCCTGGGGCAACGATATAATCACCAAATTCCGTCATTGTTATGAAGGATGAATATAAATGACCCTGCGAAGCTACCCTAACAATGACGTCTAGTAAGCGATGGTGGTATTTATCCAGTGATTAACAACATAGTAGATGAGAAAAGCTATCCCGATGTAAACTTAATTGTATTCGTGACCCTTGCGATCGATATAACGCAAAAACAAACACTAATCGTCGAAGATATTTATCTCTCTCGTACGACTAGCACATAATAATAATAAGCTGGGGGGCGGTTCATTCAGAATCTCGCACGACCAGCATATACCACCCAAAAATTAATTAACATTTAGATTGTGAATTTAAACACCTGGTTTTCTTTTACTTATTATTTCTTTTTGAAATTGTGTGTTGTACAACACTTTTCAAAAGATCAGATCATTAAATTATATTTTTAAAACTGTACATTTTCGGATATTACCCTACAATTTTAAATTTTAGACTATAATAAAGAAAATATTTATGACCAACATTATTTAACATTGTTCCACAGATAGAATCAGTAAAACAAATATGTTTTTTGAGCTTGAACTGATTCAGTATGTAGGCTTATTGTTTGTTAATTTTTTTTTTCGCGTATCTTTAGCCCTCGACCAATATACAAAATTCCCAAAGTCTATCTTGCATCTTTTAGGTGAGTTACCATGCTTATTATCCTAAAATATTCGCTTTTAGTATCGTTTTGATGTGGAATAATGGTGTTTCTTTTTTAATATAGGTTCATAAAAATTCTAATCGCATGCATCTTTAAAGAGACCTGCTTAAAAAATCATGAATATCTTATCGAACAACAACGCTTACACAAAGTCTGCGTTATTGTCATATTTTCCAAATATTTGTTTTTAATTAACCAAATCATTACCAAAAACGGTTTTATTTAAAATAATTTGTTGGCTTTTCACAAGATCTGAAGATACACTTACAACTACACACGTGAAAAAAGACCAAGGATAGTTTACTCTGAGCTGAAATATTTTTACTTAATTAAGGTTTTGCAATTAATAAATTAAAACAAAATAAAACCACACCCTTTTTTTACAAAAACAATTTTTTTAACAAAAATATGAAAAAACTTATAAATAACCCTAAGTATCCAAAAGTATCAAGTCGGATATTCCCATCAGTCTAAAACGAAAAGTATACAATAAGTGCATATTACCAGTGATGACATACGGAGCCGAAACATTGACGCTTACAAAAAAGTCAGCAAAGAAACTGCATGTCACCCAACGGGCGATGGAGAGGGCTATTCTGGGTATCTCCCTCAGAGACCGAATACCAAATGAGATTATTCGCCAAAGAACAGGTGTTATAGATGTAATCGAAAAAATAACAACTTTAAAGTGGAACTGGGCTGGCCACGTAGCTAGAAGAACTGACGGAAGATGGTCTAAAAAACTATTGGAGTGGCGTCCGAGGCACGAAGCTTATCGTAGTAGAGGGCGCCCCCCCCACACGATGGACTGATGACATCAAAAGAATCTGTGGTAATTGGATACAAATGGCTCAAGATAGAGCAGAGTGGCAAAATAAACGAGAGGCTTATGTTCAGCAGTGGACTACTATAGCTGAGTGATGATGATGATGATGATGATGATCCAAAAAAAATCTTAAATTAAATTTTATTTCAAAATAAAATAAATTAATTAATTGTGTGTCCTCCTCGATTAATTATTAAATCTTTACATTGTTTTTGCATGGTTAGAATAAAATTAAATAATTCTTGACGGTTCCTGACACCTCTCAAAACTCTTTGTTGGAGCATTTCCCATTTATGATCCAATGAATTTAAGTCCGGTGATTGCGCTGGTCATAGCATAACATTAATTATATTATTATAAAGAAAGTAGCCACTGTTATTGCAAAATTTGATGAAGCATTATCATGTACGACAGTTTTTCCATTAGCTGCGGCATATGAAACACATTTGTTAAAGTATTAATATATATTTTTGATTTCACTACAAATCGTTACTGTATCTTCTTTAAAAGAATGAATCTCTACTACCTATGCATTTTACAATCATGTTTCATGTTTCATGTTTCATCTCTACAATTTTATACGTCTTAAATCAGAATGTATATCAAATCTTGACTTGTCCTAAAAACAAATAGATCTTTATTGAACATTTTGCCATAACACGTGTTCCTCAGCCCAAGCTAAACGAGCAACGCGATTGTCTTTCATTAAGGGGTGAAATCTTCTTATCCTAGCTTTATGCAAATTATTTATATCAATCCTAAATAAAAAAATGTTTGTCAAATGTCAATTTCTAACGTGCCTTGGCTCTTAACATTACTTCGTGGTTTAATAAGTGTCTTTCTCTACGACCATTGGATTCTGCAACAGTTACATATGCATTATCTATTGATGAATGAATATGATTCCTTAAATATGTTGGATCCTGATACATTATTTAACAGCTGACAACCAATTTCAATATTTAGGATCCAACAGGTTGAGACAAATGAAGAAGCTGCAATATAACGGCTTTTTCATCAGTGGGCTCTGCTCCTCTAATTCGATATCGCGAATGTCATGCTCATTCTGATTCGATTACGATAATAAGATGAAGAATTTAACAAGTAATAGTGATGGTCTGCGATGGTCGTAGAGAAAGTATAGTCTTCTACTCGCGTATAATGGCTATAATTCTCGTAGCTAAGGTTCTTCAGCCATGAATTTCGTCTTCTTTCTATATATCTCTTGCCTTAGATTTTTCCCTGCATAATTATTTGTAGCATTTGATATTTTTCTCCCCTCATAACATGTCCCATGAACAGCAGTTTACTTCTCTTAATTGTCGGGATCACTTCTTTCTCCTTATGCATACGTCTCATCACTTCCACGTTGGTTATTCTCTCTACCCATGAGATCCTCAATATTCTCCGGTATATCCTCATCTCAAATGCCTCCAGTCTCCTCATGTCGGTTACCTTCAGTGTCTAGGCTTCATTCCATAGTATAGTATAGACAGCACATAGCATCTCATCAATCGTATTTTTAAATCAAGGTTTAAATCTCTGCAGCAGAAAAGCCTCTTCATTCTTGTAAAGGTGCTTCTCTCCTGTTCTATTCTGACTCGTATTTCTTGGGAGCTGTCACTGTTCTCATTAATAATTGTGCCTAGGTATTTGTATTGTCTTACTCTTTCAATAGGCTGGTTCCTCATATATATCTTACGATTGTCCTTAGTTGTTTTTGTTATCAGCATATATTTTGTTTTGCTTATGTTTAGTGATAGTCCATATTCGTCGCTTACTGTGACCATTCTTTTAATTAGCGTCTGTAGGTCTTCGTGTGTTCCAGCTAAAATAACTGTATCGTCAGCGTACCTTAGATTATTTATTTTTATGCCGTTAATTTAAATGCCCATGTCCTGATCATCAAGTGCCCTATTTACTCCGAGTATAGATTAAAGAGGATTGGTGTTAGTATACACCCCTGACGAACACCTCTTTGTATTTCTATTTCCTCTGATGTCATGTCTTGTATTCGTACTGCTGCTTTTTGGCCATAGTATAGGTTTAAGATTATTTTTATGTCTCTGATATCTATCCTTCTCTTGACCAATATTTCTATGAGTTGGTCAAGTCTAACTTTATCAAATGCTTTATTGTAGTCTATAAAGCAGGCGTATATGTCTTCGTTTATGTCCAGGCATCATTGGGTTAAAATACAGGATATTTAATGAAACAGAATTATAATATTGAAATATGAAATAATATCTTAGATTATTTTTGAAGGTTTATTTAAAATTATTGTAGTTACATGAATTTTGTATTGGATCACTTAACGTAATAACTAGAATTTAATAAGAACGTTAAATATTTTTTAAAAATGAAGCGATATACCTTAAAAATTAGAATTTTCTGCTGTTCAACTATATAAACAATTAATATAAAAAAACACTTTGTAGTCTGGAGAAAAGTTATAGAGGAACTTTTTGGAATTCAATTAGGCATACATTAATTTTGTGAAAGGAAAAACATCCATCCACTTCATTAATCAAAGTCAAACGGACCTTTTCATAGTAAAGGTAAAGGTTTTAAAATTGTTTGAAACATAATTACCGGCAACTCTAAGGTAAATAAAAACGATGGAAGGCAAAGAAAACTTTTAAGTTGTTTATTTTTATTAGAGACTAGCAGCTGCCGTATTGAATATAACTACATCGAGTTGTGTGTAAAGAGCAAGGATTTTCGATAAATGAATACATATTGATTGGAAAGTGGTTCGTCAAAACGAAATATTTAACTTTAAAGATTTTTTTATTTGTTAAACCACAAGCTGTATCGCACGACTTGTTTATTGTAATCAATTTAACAAGATTTAACACACTTTTCTGCAAAAAACCGATTCAGTAACACACGTTATTTTTTTTGGGACTTGGAGGATAAAAGTTTACTTGGAGCGTGTCTGCAAAAAAGTAATGAGCATAATCGGATAACTTTAAGAACCGAAGTATTAGTATCCGAATGATTTAAACAATCGAAATATTATTCCAGAATATAATTTGGATTATTCAAACAGAAAATAGGAGATGGCATCCCATCACATTTAAGATATGTATTCTCGTCAGGATGATGCAACAATCGGAAAAGTTTAATATTTGTACAAGTATTGAAGCTTAATTTATTTGGTTTAACTAAGTTATATTCTCTACAAGTATTTTACCGTCTTTGCATTTATTTTAAAAATTATACGCTTTTAATGTTGTGTTTAGTTTATAGTTTTAATAGAATAATTTATTTTCTTACTGCACAAACTGCAAATACCAAACTTTTGGCCGAATATGTTGATAAAAATGTTCTAACAATGGGGAAAATCACAAATAAAAGTAAATCTAGTTTAAATGTGCAAATAAATAAAATAAAATCACTCAATGACATGTTTAAAAAATGTTTATTACAAATTATTCTGTAATATTACAACAAACAGTGATCACCCATGATTTTTTTCGATATGTACACCATCTTTGCAAAAAAGGTCTTAATTAATTTAAAGTGCAACACCTCTTAAAAATAAAATTTAACGTCTATGTTTTGATAGTGTTTCAATTTTTTTAGTGTCATATCAAAAAATATGAAAATAATCTTAACTCGTTTTGCAATTGCATATAACATTTTGAAAATATTCAGAAAATACCTAAATTGAATTACTTAAATTAATGTTTAACAAACTGTCCTAATGTCAAATTACTAATTTTTTACAAAATTCGTTTTAATTTACTTTAAATGTGACAGAAAAATTGACACATTATGAAAACATAGGTGTTGCGTTTTAATTTTAAGAGGTGTAAATAAAAAAAAATCACAAATGATCATATGTCTAAATACCCTTTTATAAATGCCTTTTTAACGATGTGCCACACATGATACATATTCTATTTTAAATTAATGGGTTGGGGAAGTGAAATGGCGTGGGTTAATAAATGACAGATATCTGTATTGTAAAAATGTGGCGCCCTTGAAAAAAAAACCTAAATGTTTTAGCATTTCCTAAAATTCTAGTGAATACTTCCAAATATCTGCGTATAAAGTTATGAAAGTCATGCAGAATGTTTGGCAATTCTGACCTTGTTTACGTTTGTTCTTCGTTCAGCACTTGTGACGTAATTACCTGGTCTTTTGTCGTCTTGTTTGAACGGGAATATTTTTTTGGGATTTAAAAAAAAACTACTTGGAATAAAAAATCAAAAAAAGAAAATATTTTGAGATACCTTCTCTTTATATACCATAACACGAGCACAAGTACATAACACAAGTTATGCTGACCTGATGATGTTTATCGAATAAGAAACCTAGGAGAAAGCAATAAAAGATAAAAGATATCTGCCACATTTTTAGTTGCTTCTTTTTCTACTGGTTTGAGATCATTTGATCTGGTAATTCCGGACTTGCTGTCGCAGTATTTTCTGGTATGTTGACTGCCAGTTGTCTGTCCATCTTTTTGGTACTCTTTTTGGTTGACGATTTGCTAGTGGTTTTCATTCTAGTGCTATGTCTTTGTCTCCACCATCTTACTAAAATGTTCTGTATGCCGCATTAGTTATGTTTATGTTTTTTAAATGATTTTGGTTTTGTAATCTCGTGTTTCTATTGCGTACGTCAGGACAGGCCTTACGCACGCTTTGTAGTTTTTTATTTTACTGTCCTTTCGCATGTATTAGTTGGCCCATACAATTTCATTTAGCTAGCCTGATATTACTCTCTGCATTGTTAATTTGTCCTCTAAGGTCCTTTGTTGGGTCGTGGCCACTAAATATATCCACTACCCGTTACTATCTTTGATTTTGGATAATTTTTAGTCTTGGTGAATGTTTTTAACGTTGTATGGTTTAAAGTACCGATCAATCTTTAAAATAATTTTAACGTTTGATTTTTTTGGTACATCCCCGTTGAATGTTTTATGTCAGTTTAAACAACAAAATTTCATTGAAAAGAAGTAAAAACAATAACAATAAAAGATATTCCAGAAAAGTATTTTTTAAATTGACTGCAAGATCCTTTGTATCAGTTAAAACAATAGTTGTGCAACAATAGGAAAAAATTACGAAGTGACATCTATTATTGATCGTATGAACTTCTTAAGGTGTGAACAACAAACTAAGCTCCATTTGTTTATATGAGTGCAAAGTAAATTTTATATACTTATTATTATATTATTTGAGCAATTTAAGCACTGAAAGTGTTATATTTAAACGATATTTTTTGAAGAATTGGAGTTAATAAACCACAAAATCCGAAAATGCAAAGGATTAAAAAAGGTAATTAGGAGATAAAATCGTTAAAAATATGCTTTGTTCTACAATGCTCTGCATATGGCAATTCGATATCTTTGCATATAAATTTTCTTAAAATTATAAGGCAGCTTGGAAAAGAAGATCTTAGAAATATGAAAACTAATCTCAAAGTTTATGTTTTTTTGCAGCAATCACTTTGTGAAAGATGATTTTTTCAGTGGTAAGTTTGATATCCTCCTGAACCTGCTTTACAGGAACATTCACAAACCCATGTCCCATCTAGCTTAATGGTGATTTCATGAGGGGATTAAAGAATTGTAGAGAATCTCATGCATAAACTGTTGATGATTTTTTTATTAAGACCGTCAGTTCCACATAAAATAATGTGGCCAGCCTTAAAAACCTCTTCACCTTCCTTAATTGGTCGAACACGTTCACCCACCTAATACAATATGTCCGAAATTAAAATTTTGACTTTCATAGGCATTGCAACAAGAATTCCAGGGACAACAGAACTAAAAAACTTCGAAAACAAACCAAAATTGATATCTGGAAACACCTGGTATTTACTGGCATTTAACAAGAATCCAGCGACAATAAAACTGAAACGTTGAAAACAAACCTTAAATCCAACTTCAATACAATAAAACACAAAAAGTCAACTCAAATCTCTGAGATAACTAAAATTCGCTTCAATCAAAACTTGTTCTAACAGATTTATTACTGTTTAAAAAAAAATATTAAAGGATTTTAGTGTTTTTTTTTAAATAAAATAAAGAGAAAATTCCATTTACTTTTTGTAGGTAATATAATAATTTTTCACATTGTAATTAAAGATGACTAAAACGGTGGAAAATTTAATGAAAAATCTTTTGCTTTCTTTTTTTAATTGAGATTAGACACTTCTTTCTTTTTAAGCCAATTGCTAATTAACCTTTTTTTGACGACGTTTTATTTTATAATTAAAAATATTATAGTAAGAAGGGAACAAATATACCATTTAAATAATTTTAATGACTTTTTTACCTTTCCCTTTTGATACGTAAACGTAAACCTTTTTAGTCTGTCCTTTATTTTTTTGCCTTATTTATTACATAATTATTTCTGTTTTGCTGAATCTTTAACTTTCTAGTCTCTCGGACATTTTCCGAATTATTATATGAGACGTGATTATTTATTAAAGCAAGTTAATAAAAACAACTTTTTCTACTTTGCAGGTGTAACATTTTTTTTAGTATTGCATCATGAAAATAGAACGGATGGATACTTTGACAGAAATATCTAAAGCTGTGAGCTGCACGTAGTTAAGAGAAACAAACCAGGCAATAATAACTTTGTGATGTCGCGTTGTCATATTTTGAAATATCGATGTACATACTCGTAGTTCTGGATCCGTAAAATATTTTAAGAGCAAATGGATGCATAATCAATAAATTTATACCGGGTGTTTCATTGGGAAATGAAAACATATTTACTGCAAATAAAGGGCACCAAGGTGGTTCCGAATGTACCATTTTTGTTGGGTTTTATAATCGAGATATAGGGTTTTATCAATTTTGCTCATTCCTTGGTGGGGTCATAACTTACGAACTGCACATTATATTTTTTTTTATATTTAGTACACACGTTCTCTTTTTTCTACCCAAGTGACTTGCCTATCAGTCAGTTGAAAAATCCAGGTCTGAATAAAAATAATTTAACATATTTTGAAGAATAGCCAGTGTTTACTCACTTTCTTTAATTGTGCCATATTATATTTTTTCGACAACAACACGCAACTGTTATGATCATTTCGGTACAGGCAGACATACTTATACATAATTCACCAAACTTTTAATGCAAATTCAGTAATTTAGCATAAAAAGCACAAAGTTCGATTCAGCATTTTATACTCTTCCTAAATATGTAAGCGAATTGCGAAAATTTAAAAATAAAGGGTTTTTATTATTGTGGTTCATGTTCTTTTCAATTATTTTACAGGGTGGATAGCGAGTTTAGGATCTCCTCATCAACAATGGGGTTTCTCCTAAACTTTACGGTTTGCGAAAAAACTATAAACCTTAACTTACCCCATTCGGAGACATGAGTGAAAGTTGCAATTAAAGTGAAATTACTGCGACAGAAATTGTGAAAGCGTTGAACAATATGATATTTGGTAAAGCTGCTGGGTACGACAGGACTACAGTTGAAATGCTGGAGGCTGGACAAAACGTGGTAGATAGTCTACTGGACCGCCTTTTTAACCTTTGTTGGAGAAGTGGTAGCGTACCAGACGACTGGTGCAAGGCCGTTTTCTTGCCGCTTTACAAGAGAAAAGGTTCGCAGCAGGACTGTAGGAACTACCGAGGTATTAGTTTACTCAGCATAGTCGGCAAACTGTATGCAAAGATATTGATTAATAGAGTAACGAATGAAACTGAAAAAATGATATGGGATGTGCAAGCAGGATTTAGAAGAGGAAGGAGATGTACGGATCAGTTCTTTTTATTACGAGGTATAGTCGAAAAATTCTTGGCTAGAAGTCAGAAGGTGTATTGCGCTTTTATGGACTTGGAAAAGGCCTATGACAGAGTGGTGAGGAGTAAATTGTGGTCTACATTGTCTATGTATGGGGTGAGTTGCTGAAGATGCTTTTGTATATAATTATTCTACAAACTAAAAAAAATAACCTTTTTTAAAACTATATTTCATTATTTTACATTTTAAACTTTTATTGGGCAAAAAGTTGTATGAAAATTTCGCAACAGTGAAAATTATTATCAAAATACTTCCAAACGCAAAGTTATAATTTGGTGAAAAAGTTTATAATATAAGGTTTATCGAAAATTAAATCTTTGTAGAACTGGCTGTTAAATGACATTGTATTTTCTACTAAGTTTGCTGAATAATTTTTTCTTCTCGAAGAAATACCAAGTAGGCAAATTCGCCATGTCACCCTTTCATATTGCTTTAATGAACTTCAAGAAATATTATTTTGTTCAATTGAAACGTTAAAACAATTTAAGTAGAATAAGTATAAATAAAAACTACAACCAGTCAGAGCGTTTTCAGTTGTTAATTTTACTTTTACCTTTAAAATGCAAATTTTAAAATATTACGCATTTGGACCCCATTTTAATTATAATTTACAAACCGAATTTATTCTTTTGTTTTGGTTTTTTTGATAAATGTTAAATGAAAACTAGCCTTAATTAAGTTATTTATTTCAAAGAAGTAACGTATTTTATAAAAAATATCAGTGGTCTGGGTGCGACCCAAGAGGGCTAACTTCCCAGTGGAAAAAATGATAAAATACCATGCGTTTTGTTGTTATAATTATAATTAAAATTATTGTAAAGAATGATTTTAAATTGTTTATAACAAATTATAATTGTCATTAACAATATTCTGTTTGTGTCAACCGTATTCTTATTAACTATTTCTTATCATTTCATTAACGGGAGCTATTTTCAATTGTTTATAACAACTTTTTTTTCAATATTATGATTAATAATCATTTGATAATTTGATAATTTTTAACTGTTATAGCATTTTCAATGCTATTTTCTCAATACTGACACAAGTTTAAAATTCTCCAATTCCTTTTTTTGTTTTTTAAAACTATCTTTTTATGTAAAATATTGTCATCATATTTTTCATACAAATATTTCCAACATGCAATAATCATGTTTTTCAAAAGAACTTAAAATTCTGTATTAAAAATAGTACATACATACATATAGTCACGTTTTTTTACCGTAGGGGTAGGCAGAAACCACTTGCTACGGTTATTACACACATCTTTTGCTTTCTTTACTTTCATCAGTGCTCTCATACATGCCCGTCGGTTGCTGATACACTTGACCTGGCCTTTTTTCAAAACAATGTTGATCTGATCGAGATATGTTCGACGAGGTCGACCTCTACTGACTTGTCCATTTACACTTGCCTTATAAATCTTCCTTTATCCATCCTTAATACGTGTCCAAATCATCTAAGCGTTCCTTTATCTATCTTTGTAACCACATCTTCTTTTACACCACATCGTTCTCTTATCTCACTATTTTTTACTTTATCCAACAGAGTCACTCCGGCTATACTTCTCAGACTACTCATCTCGGCAGCATTAATCCTATTTCTATGCTTCTTTTGCCAAACCCAACATATACTACCATACATTAGTGTAGGAACCAACACACCTCTATGCATGCCAGACGTGTCTTTTTTGAAACTTTCTGGCTGTTTATAAAGCTATGCGGTGCCCCATTCATTTGTTTTTCTGCCAACAGCCTTCGCTCAATGTCGCTGTCATACTTTTCATCTTTCGTAAACTTTGAACCCAAGTACACAAATTTATTTACTTGTTCCACTCTTTTGATTGCATTTATTTTCATTCCTTTGATTTTTAAAGCATTATGCATAACATTAACCATCGCCTGCAACTCCTCTTCAGATGAAGCAGTTTAAAGCTGATAACATTATTTTAATTTTTTTTTTAAATATTAAAAAACTCGAAGCTAGAACAGCTTAAGTTTGCTTTATTATCTTGTACATAGAGGTCCTTCAATTGTTACTCTAATCTTTATGTCTTTGTTGATTTTATTTGTTGCCTCCATACTTACACCTAACCGTATTTTCTCTCTTGACAACAAACGCGCTTTCTTCTCTGACAATTTTTAAAGTTTCCACCTTCGCTTTAAAATTGCCCTTTGTACCGCAGCGATAAAAATGTATATTGAAACACTCGCACCGCTGCCTGCCGGTCTTTGATGAACCTCAACTTATTGTCACTTTTTTGTCATACGCCTCGACATTCTTTCCATTCTTTATATATTTTATCACCACTAAGATTGCCTTTTGTTCGTAAGAAGTAAAATTAAAAAATATGTAAAACTTATATTTTTCTTTAAATAACCTCTTCAATGCTGTTGACACTTACGATGTATTATGTTCTCTATTTAAAATTTAGTGGTAAAAAAAGTGACACGAAGAGGGTTGACATTTGACGTTATCGTATAAAGATTTTTTATTTTTAAAACCAATCGACCTTTTTTGGAATTTCTCCTAAATTTTGCTGTAAGTTATTCAATCCGTTTTATTTTCAGTGGGATATAAAAATGTTACGTTACACTTTGGTGGTATCAAATAAAATTCACCAAAGTGGCGTACCCACAAATAACTGTAACACAACACACTATTGAGTGGCCTACATTTTTGCATTTCACGAACGTTTAAAAAGCCGATATCCATAAAACATCTGATGTCGTAACATTTTTATTTTGCACAATACGCTGCAAAAATATGCAAAAGTAAAAATAATAACAAAGTATTATACAAATAATCAAAAGAACAAAATACCTATAGCATCTGAGACTGCTAACCCAATTTAAACAATGTTATAGAATTGTTTATCAGCTGAAAAATTAAACCAGAATTGAAAAACTTTCTTATCTGTGCCTCCGGTGGTAAAATATGTCAAGATAGTTAAATAAGATTTAGATACTTAAGTGGATTAATATTTGTTATGTAAGTGAATTATTCTTTGTACCACTATAAAGTATTCCTTTAGTAAACTGATGAGTCAAAATTTATCTAAATATCCTTTTTTTTTTTCAGGTAAATTGTCTGTTTTCTTTGTACTACTATAATGGTAAGATTCTATTTTAATATTTTAACACTATGGATGTTGGTCTACAGGTATAAAAAATATTTAAGAAACATAAAAATTTCAAAGCATATCAGCGAAATGTACTTTGGCCAGTCGACCAGCACAACATATAATTGATATTCGCGACGAATAATCATAAATTTAACTTGGGTTAAAGTATGTAAAACGTTCCCTTTCCTTATTTCCTTATGACTTGCCTCGAACATATTTACGTTTTAATCGTATTAGTCGCCAGTCGCCACTTTAGGGTTGCAAAGGTAAGCCAACACGATTGACTGTATAAATAATTTCTTACGACCAAAAGGGTTCCTCTGAACGAGTGTCAATCAATCAAATCAAATTAAATCAAATTTATTTAGCAACAATACTTAAACACAGTATAGACCTATGAATACTTATAAAATAAATAACATTTGGTAATATTTATCTATTCGGGGTAGTGTATCCGCCTAAACCTACAAGGCTTGTGTTGCGGTTCGATCTACTTACTAGCCCTTAGATTATAGTCTAAATATTTGTGTTCTCAAAGTATTCGAAAGTTAGTTGTTCATAATGAATAGTTGCCTATACGTAAATTTATGACTATATGTGAAAAAATTGAATATCTGTGAAGAGTTGGATGGAGATGGAGTACATATTATGCATACAAATTTACACATATAAATATTTTTTTTTATTTAAAATTATAATTATCAAAAAAATCTACTTTGCAGCTGATTTTGTATGATATGTATTTTCATAATTATTGCAGCGAAGCTCGTGCGTTTAACTTCGCTCTCGTGAGCAATCGCCAACCTTTCGCACTAGTTGCACAATATACTATAAAGTGTGTCACGTATTTTTTCCCTTCTACGGTTCATTATAATTGTGTCTTACTCGTAAGTAGTGTTGCATACAGTACTCTGTTGTAACTCAAATATATCATTCGTTGTAGATAATGTTGCATAACTTGTAGGGGTAGGATTATCGTTTGGTTTGCAATTTCTGTGTGGATGGGACTGGATATCCACACGGACGATGCGATTGTGAAGAACGGACTTGAGAAGATTGTGGGTTGACGTTTATTCCGCGCCATTTTTCTTGATTTCCGGCGTAGGAGAGAGTCAGTCGTTTGGGGAGCTTCTTGGAAGTCAGGTGTCGGTGAAAGTTGTTGGGGACGGTGTGTTATTAGCACGTGTGCAGAACCTCTATGGGATTTCTTTCATATCTGGCTGTATTTGGGCCATCTTAATTGGATTTTGAAGAAAAACCATTTGATTTTTAACTTGACCATTTTGTCTTGCCTTTGTTGTGGATATTTTTGGATTTTTGGTGTCGAGTTAAATAGCCGTTGTCGGGATTTATTTGAGGGAAGCCATTGTTAATTAGCCGGTGCCGCCCCATAATCTAACCAGCCCCAGGAGTAGCCCAGGAGTGGGCCACAGGAGTACATGTGAATTCGCATACCCAAAGGTTATCAGTGATTAATTTTTAAAAATATAACGCCGGGTCTCATTTCGACACCACGAGTAAGTTCTGTTTTAATTTATAAATATAGTACTTTGTGAATTCGTATACCCAAAGGTTATAAGTGATTTATTTTTAAATATATAACGCAGTGATTCATTCTGACACCACGATTACGTTCTGTTTTAGTTTATTAATATAGTAAATTGTTGGAAACTATTTATTGCATTAGATAATATGCCAAAACTAAACTTGGATTAAAATAACCTTCTCAATAATTCTTTATGTCCAAGTAAAAATATATTTTCTCCCTACTTATTTGTAAATATCCTACAATCTTGATATTTTAAAGGACAACCAATGTAAAAATATTTTTAAATAAACTCGATTGTTTTGGCAGCGAAAATCTTTATGTAAACGGTTAACTAGTGAATTATCAGCCTTTATGTAAATGTTTGAATTAGTGTTATTAATGAGTTACTTTATATATGTTTTACCTTTTTTTTCTTTGCCTTTATGTAAATGTTTGAATTGGTGTTATTAATGAGTTAATTTATATATGTCTTACTTTTTGTTGTAACTTGGTAAAGTCTGTTACTCTTACTTCTGTTCTGGCTATTTTATAAAGTTGTACATTTTAAATTTTTGGTTTGTTTTAGCAAGAAAATTTTATCATAGCTGTTAATTTTGACTACATTTGTTATGATGCTACTATTGAACTGTGTACCTTAATTATCTATTGTGTGAGTAAAGTATCCAACATATTTTTGCTATAATTTTATTTATTTGGTTCACCATAATCATAGTTGTTTATCTTGTGTCTCTGCTAGTGCCTATAAGATCTAGGGGTTTCCGGCTTATAACGTCTAAGTCGGTGGCGCGGCTCACTTTTATATTTTTTTCTTCTACCCTCTACGGCTGAGCTCGGGCATAATTTGCCAGTAGAGAAACCGCTAGCAGAGTACTCTTTAGAGAACGAAAAAGACGTGGCAAGTGCACAATAGAACAATATTAGACGCACTCGATTTATTTACAATTGGATTATTAATTTTCACTTTATATATTTATTTATTTTCAGTGTTAAAAAATAATTAAAACTAATATATTCCGTAGTTCTGCTTCGGGGTTTGAGAGGTAACAGTGACCCAGAACTAATGCTAGTGTAGTGTACAGAACCGTATGGGTTATTTTCTTTGAAATACATAAATAATACAATGCACTCATTTTACGACGTTTGGCAACGTTAAAAAAAGTAAGGTTTAATAATTATGCCATTATCTATCGTCTACGAAACTTTCTATGTATTAATTTCAAGTTCACTTTTGTAATTTATTAAAAATACAATCTACCAAGGTGATTCCCGCAAAAAAATACTGCATAAACTGGTGTTAAAGTAAAAAAAATTATACCATCTGTATTATACTGTAGGATAAAAAAAATTCATTACTTTCTTTACAGGGTGTTTCCAGAGTAATCTGAAATATAGTTGTGGGCGATTTTTCATTCGGTTTTAAGACCTAAAGTTTTTATAAACATGTTTTTTTCTTTTTTTTCAAATATTCATTTTATTGAACAATTTATTAAATTACAATTTGGTCAAAATAGACCAATGAGTAATTCTATTCTAACCTAAATTAATACTTTTAAGTCCTAAACCAAAGTATACTCAGTAGTGTTCCTTAGATTCTGGCAGATGGAGTTACACTTAACATGTAAAAATGCTTTTAACACTTTCACTTCACTAACTTAAATGGTTTGGTCCTTTGAAGTCTTCTTTCTATTTCTGTGTTGTCTAGCAGCTAGATTGCTTCGACGTTCACATGTTGATTAAGCCTTTCTTCGTATCTTTTGGCTAAATTGATAATAGTTTGTTCAATAGTTTCCATCTTCAGGTCCCTGTGAACATCACTATTACAAATATACCAAGGGACATCAGCAATGTTCCTTAATACCTTATTTTGGATTCGTTGTATTTTATTAAGATTTGTCTGTTTGGTACACCACCATAGTTGTATACCATAAGTCCATACTGGCTTTAATATTTGCTTGTATAGCAAAAGCTTATTATGTAATGACAAAGTGGAGTTTCTCCCTATCAGCCAATAAATTTTCCTATATCTTATACTAAGTTCTCTTTTTTTTAACATGAGCTTTCCAGCGGAGCTTTGCATCGAGCGTTTTACCTAGGTATTTTGCTGCGTTTTAAAATGGTGCTATGGTATTATTAATATTTACTGGTATATGTTGGCATACTTTATTGGTGAAGTTGACATGTGTAGATTTCGATTCACTTAATCTGATTTTCCATTTTTTAGTCCAGGTATTTATTCTGTTGACAGCTGTCTGTAGTTTTTCAGTTTCTTTTTCACTATTTTTACCTACTGCTAATATAACTGTATCGTCAGCAAAAGTAGCAATAGTATTATTTGCTAGTTGTGGTGACGCACGTGTATAAGAGGTACAGGACCGGACCCAATACACTTCCCTGTGGCACACCAGCTTTAATTGGTTTCAGTGTGTGTGTGTGATAAGTTCTGTCGTTATCGCAAGAACCGCCCTAATCAGTCCACTTATAATAAACATGTTTTTTTATTAGTTTTGGAAACCAGTTGCGTCACCAATAAATTTAACTTGGAGTCATAGCTTGCTTATTACACTCTGTTTTCCAGTAACAACAACACTTATCACACATAATTATGGAAACTTTTAGCCCTAAAATTTAATAACGAAACGGCTACAATAATATTTCAAATTACTTACCCTGTATTTTTTTTTACAGAATTTGCTGCAGGTATGTACCATATTTTTATAATTATACAATTATTCTACAGACGCGGAGTGTTTTGGAATACCTATCATAAGTGTCTAAATAAATATCATTTTAAAATAAAATATTTAATTAAATAAGGTTAAAGTAAACGAAAATATTAAACCTACAAAATGAGTATTACTAAAAATAAGAAAATGTTTTTAAAAGTTTTAAATCTTTAAAATATTAACTTTTTAAAGTTATTTTTACAGTTTGTTGTCTTTAGTGTTTGATCATAACTTTACTTTTATTTCTTTTAAAGAAATTACAACTTTTAACTTTATTTATTTAATAGAGCAAAGTGGTTAAGATAATAGTAACATTTTTATTGAAAAAGAATAATGGCACAAAATTATATTAAAATAATTGTTTACTAATCGTTAAACTTTTATGAAATAATATTTACCACACCATAGAAAATAAATACCCTTTTTTTGTAGGTAAAAATACAATAAATAATGACCCAAAGTAATATTTAATAATTTCGTTACTGATCGATAAACTTTTATGAACTAATAATTTTCACAACACTCAAAATGAATAACTCTTTTTTTAGGGGCTAAAATTTAATATGTACATAAAGTAAGCAGTTAACCCTTTAATTTTTTAATTTTAATAGTAGCCGAAAATTCGAAAGTAATAAATCAAAACTTTCGCATAATCCCCTTATCCCTTATTAAATATGTACCTAATTGAAACCACGGAAAATTAAATGAAGGACTTAATGATGTTTAATAAACAAAAACAACACAACTGTAAACATTGCCTATTTTTTTTTATCTCTTATTTATTAAAACAAATTATAGTTGCTGAAAAATATTTCGGTATAATCACGGCTTTTTTCCGTAGGGGTAAGCAGAGACCACTTTCTTCCACTTGCTACGCTTCTTACACACATCTTTTGCTTCCTTCACTTTCATCGGTGCTCTCATACATGCTCGTCGGTTGTTGGTACTTTTGACCTGGCCTTTCTTCAAAACAATGTTAATATGATCAAGATATGCTCGCCGAGGTCGACCTTTACCGACTTGTCCATTCACACTCGCTTTATAAATTTGTTTTGGAAATCTTCCTTCATCCATCCTTTCAACGTGTCCAAACCATCTAAGCATTCCTTTATCTATCTTTGTAACCACATCTTCTCTTATACCCCAGCGTTCTCTTATCTCACTATTTTTTACTTTCTTCAACCGAGTCATTCCGGCTATACTTCTCAAACTACTCATCTCCGCAGCAATAATCCTATTTTTATGCTTCTTCTGCCAAACCCAACATTCACTACTGTACATAAGTGTAGGAACCAACACACCTCGAACCACGAGCCTTTTCTTTTTCATAAAAGACAAAAATAAAAGTCTTATTTAAATATTTTTTTTAACCAAAAAAAAATATTAAATTAATACCAAGTAACTTCAAGTAATTTTTTATGAAGTACACTAAAAAAAATTGACAATAAAAAAAAGTGGGTAGGTAATCGAAAATACTTTTACATAAACTTTTATGCAGAATCATCTGGTTTTTTTTATAATTTATAAATATTTTTAAAAAATTTACCCAAAAAGTTAAATTTAATGTTAAATAAATTTTATATTTGTAATTTATTTCTTATAATTTATATTTAACTCTAAGACTTGTTACTTCTCAAACTACACACAGCAATATTATATTCTAATATAGGATGTTTAAGCAGGATTTAAAAGAGGAAGGAAATCTATGAATCGAATCTTTTTATTACAAGGCATAGTCGAAAAATTCTTCTTGACTAAAAGTAAAATTGTCTACTGTGGTTTTGTAGACTTGGAAAAGGCCTATGACGAAATGGAGAGGAATGAATTGTGGTCAACATTGTCTATGTATAGGGTGAGCGGTAGTTTAATACGAGCACTGAAATCACTTTACGAGGATTCCACTGCTTGTGTCAGCATAAACAGAGCTTACACGGACTGGTTAAACATCAAAAAAGGTGTTAAACAAGAATGCGTGGCTTTGCCTAGCTGTTTAACTTATACATAGACGATTTTTTAAAAGATTTAAAAGATCACCTGAGGAGCAGTTGCAGGCGTTAATAATATGCATGATACCCTAAAAATCAGTGAAATGAAAATAAATGTACCGAAACAAGAGTGAAACAAGTAAATGAGTTTGTATACTTGCAATTTTAATTTAATTTTTTTTATAGTGCGGTTTTATTCGTGAACCAGTTTGCTTCTCGTTGCCCATTAATTGTATTTTTATTTCGCTCTATTTTAATTTACCTTTTGCTTATTTGACTTTTATTCGCCAAACTCTCGACTTTTTTTGCTATTTAAATGATTCCCGGTCTGTAAATAAATTAAATCCATTATCTGGCTTTCGTTTTATTTATTTATACTTTGCTGGCGAGTGAAAATTGCAGTTTTTGTCACTAATTATGACAAATTAAATGTCTACTGTTTTTTTATAGCAGAAATTGTTTTAAAAACCATTTTAAAATATAATTTTGGGTAAAAAATTGCCTAGAAGATTTTTATTTACAGATTTCAAATTATTAATATTCTTAAAAAATTCGTTTTCTAGAACAGCCCAGCCCAGCCTGTTAATGAGCCATTTATTACTATTCTTTTTAATATTTTTTATGCATAAAATAAGTCAATTTTTTTATTTTGTTGTTTAAAATGGGCATTTAATTCTTTTCATTAATAAGTTACCAAAATATTAAAAATCACATTGCCAAAAAAAAATATTGTTGTGGTAGTTGTGGTCCCTTGTCTCTGATTGTAAAGCCATGATGTGCGTCTTCTTCCCAGGCTTCTGTGGCCCTTAGATTAGATGATATTTCTCATAATTTGACCACAGTATTCTATCTTGGCATGCCACCTTCTCCGTCCAAATAGATCAGGATACTAAGACGAATACAATCCCGGTAGGTCGAGGTGTACGCCAAGGAGACATAATTTCCCCAAAATTGTTTACCCTGGCCCTGTTTAAGAATATACAGTGGGAAAAGAAAGAAATTAAAATTGACGGCTCTTATCCAAATCACCTACGCTTTGCTGATGACATTGTACTTATTAGTTGCGATATAAACGAACTTAAAACAATGCTAGAAGATCTAAAGCACATATCGTCAACAGTGGGACTCGAGATGAATGTCAGCAAAACTAAAATAATGAGTCCAACAGGAGAACATTTGGAAATTCAAGGCCAAATAATAAAAAACGTAGATCAGTACATATACCTTGGACATGCAGTAAAGCTTGGAAAGGAAAATCAAACGGCGGAGATAGACAAAAGAGTAGCTTTGACATGGTCGGCTTTTGGAAAGCTCCAATATATATTTAAAGATGCCAATATGCCCATAAGCTTGAAACGGAAGGTATATGAAACTTGCGTACTGCCAGTCCTCAACTTACGGTCTAGAAACCGCCACATTAACAGAAAAAGGCGTAAAAAGACGCAACGAGCAATAGAACGAAGAATGCTTGGGATAAGTCTGAGGGACAGAGTACGTAATGAGACCATTCGACAAAGAACCAAAGTCATCGATATCATAGAGCGTGTCGCACACCTTAAGTGGCAATGGCTGGACATTATGGGGTTATTATTTACGTACTATTCGTCGTTTTAGTGCTTTTAAAGAAGCGGGTTACCAGTGGCGTTAAATCGAAGTATATTGCAGGCCATTCAATGAAGCCTTTTCTTTTGATTCATTGCCTGGGATATCGTTTATTAGGTATTGCCTTACAACTCTACTATAACGCGAAGGTGCTCCGTCTTGTTGGAAAAACAGACCACCTTCTGAGTATCTATTATAATTTTTGATTATATCCGCAAGAGCGGGATCAATAGTGTCCTCTAATAATTCGACAGTCTGCTGAAATTTGAATCAGAAAAGATTTCCTGACACAGGAATTTAACATCGCTAAAGGGTGTAACGTGCATTTGTTTTTTCCCTTCTACAGTTCCATTATAATTATATCTCTGATAATTTTATATTCCTCAAGTACTCGTAAATAGTGTCGCGTACCGTATTTTGTTGTAACTTAAATATATCATTCGTTGTAAATAGTGTTGCATACCTTATTGTGATAAGATTCAATTGTTAATGGCTATGGCATTTTTGTTGATCACTGGAGATTGAGTAAGGTATTTTCATTATTAGATTTTGCTTTAGTTTTTTTAGCCTCGATTATTGTGTATTATTGATAATATTATTGTTTGGTTTACATTTCTGTGTAGATGAGGCTAGCTATCAACACGGACGAACGCGATTCTTAGTGTGGAACATAGACTTGCAAATATTCTTGGTTGACGTCAATTCCGTGTCATTTCTTGATATCCGGCTTGGGAAGTAGTCTGAGTCGTGTGGTGAGAGTCTTGGGAGTCGTGTGGTAATAATTTTTGGGGCGGTGTGATATTAACAAGTGTGCAAAACCTCTACGGCTGAGCTCGGGCATAATTTGCCAGTAGAGAGACCGCTGGCAGAGTACTCTATAGAGAACGAATAAGACGTGGCAAGTGGTCCGACAAGGATACAGTCTAACTCCCATAGGTTAAAAGGTTAAAACGGCGGTTCAGATGGAACCCACCTTTTGGCCCGTTGAGATCTATCTCCCATGCTGTTTAATATCTACGTTAAGAAGATCTTCAAAATAGCTCTGGACAGTGTGGCTACTGGAATAAAAGTAAACGGCAAACCCATTAACGACATTAGATGCGTAGATGATACCGAAATTCTAGCTAATAATCTAGAAGATTTGCAGCACATGCTAGACAGAATTGTCAAAGTAGGGGCGTACATTTTGTATTGCGCATTAACATCGCCAAAACTAAAATGATGATTATCAGCAGGCAGAAATTTGGTAACATCAACCTCACAATCAATAGCGAAGCAATTGAAAGAGTATTCAAATTCAAATACCTGGGGACAACTCTCAACGAGAAATGGGATTGTTATGAAGAGGTAAAGACGCGTATCGGAATTGCAAAAGCCACGTGTTTAAGGATGAAAAATATACTTCCCCAGAGAACCCTACCGGTTGATCTTCGCCTACGAGTAATCATGTGCTATGTATGGCCGATCTTGTTGTACGGTGTAGAAACGTAGTCGCTTAAGGTTAGAATACTGAACCGAAAAGAATCTTTTAAAATGTGGATTGTACGAAGAATGCTTCGGATCTCCTGGACCGAGTATATGTCAAACAACGATGTTTTGTTGAGAGCTGGAGTAGATATAGAGAACTCCTAGATATCGGTAAACAACTAAAAACATCTTATCTGGGCCACCTACTTAGGGGTGACCGATATTCTATCCCAAAACTCATTCTCCAGCGCAAAATTGAAGGGAAACGCGGACAGGGACGTAAGCAGCATTTTTGGCTTCGGAATATTAGAGATTGGTGCGGAATACCAGATGCAGGGTCTGTATTTCGCTACGCTGAAAACAACACACTTGTCATTTTATAATGGATAAGGGTCCACTACGTGTAAGTATGCACATGGGACGAGAAGAAGAAGAATAATTCGACATATGTTTCTTCGTTCAAATTGCGATGTAAAAATATGGCCCTACAATCCGATCCCCATAAATTCCTGCCCACACGTAGAATTTAAGGGGATGCTGGGTATGTGTATTTCGAGGAATACTTTAGAATTTTCAACATCACAGTAATGGAAATTTACGGCGATTTACGATAACATTTAGAAAAAAGAAACATTAAATAAAAAGTTTGCATTAGTATTTATTTTGTTATTCATAATCTCACAAAACATTGTCGCCTGACTGGGTCATCTTTATTTATTTCCTATGCCAAATGTATTTTGTAGGGATAAAATTGATGAATTATTAAAACCCTACTAACCATAGTGCGCGAAAAAGCAAAATCTTCGGTCATTTTTCTTGTTCTTGTAGGATCTAAATTAATACGACTTAAAATTGCTACTTTTACCGCTTTAGTCCCAACATTATTTTCATAATTCTTTGTTTAATTAGCTACTGACCCTGTGTTATACAAAATTTTCTAACTAATTCTAATGCATGGGTGATAAAGTTGCTTGTCTTTATAATGCTGATCAAATAAATTCTCTGTTCTTGCACTCTTTCCCTCTTTCAAAAAAATATGAAAATAATCTTAACTTGTTCTGCAATTAAATATATCTACAATTTAAAACTATTTAAAAAATACCCAAGTTGATTTACTAACATCAATGTTATGTCCTAAATAAACTGTCTTAATATCAAATTACTAATTTTTTACAAAATTCGTTATAATCGACTTTTAATGTGACAAAAAAAATTTACACATTATCAAAACATAGGCGTTGCATTTCAATTTTAAAAGGTGTTGTTGCACTTTTAATTAATTAAGATTTTTTGCAAAGACGGTGTAAACATTAGAAAAATCATGGATGTGCATAAGTGCTCTCATACATGCTCGTCGGTTGTTGGTACTCTTGACCTGGCCTTTCTTCAAAACAATGTGGATGTGATCGAGATATGTTCGCCGAGGTCGACCTCTACCGACTTCTGTCCATTCAAACTCGCCTTATAAATTTGTTTCGTCAATCTTCCTTCATCCATCCTTTCTAACTGTCCAAAACATCCAAGCATTCCTTTATTTATCTTTGTAACCACATCTTCTTTTACACCACAGCGTTCTCTTATCTCACTATTTTTTACTTCATTTAACAGAGTCACTCCAGCTATACTTCTCAGACTACTCATCTCCGCAGCATTAATCCTATTTTCATGCTTCTTCTGCCAAACCCAACATTCCCTCCCATACTTAAGTGTAGAAACCAACATACCTCTATGCACAGCCAGACACTTTCTGGCTGTTTCTAAAGCTTTGCAGTGCCCCATTCATTTGTTTTCCTGCCAACATCCTTCGCTCAATGTCACTGTCATACTTTCCATCTCTCGTAAACTTTAAACCCAAGTACACAAATTTATTTACTTGTTCCACTCTTTCTCTCTTAATCATAACTTCACAGTTTGTCATGCTTTCTTCTCTTTTAAAAACCCATACTAGTTTTGCTTACATTTATTTTTATCCCTTTGCATGCATAACGTTAATCATCCTCTGCAACTTCTCCTCAGATGACGCTAATATGACTTGATCATCGGCGTACAGAACGCATTTGACGATCAAATCCTTCATTTTCAAATATTTTAAACAATCGTCTATGTATAAGTTTAACAACCATGGCGAAGCCACACATCCCTGTCTCACACCTTATTCGATGCTAAACCAGTCCGTGCAAGCTCCGTTTATCCTGACACAGGAAATGGAATCCTTGTAAAGTGAATTCAGTGCTCGTATTAAATTACCGCTTACCCCATACATAGACAATATCGAGACCACAATTCAGGCCTTTTCCAAGTCTGTAAAAGCGCAATAGACCTTCTGACTTCTAGTCAAGAATTTTTCGACTATACCTCGTAATGGAAAGACCTGATCCATACATCTCCATTCTCTTTTAAATATTGCTTGCACATCCCATATCATCTTCTCAGTTTCATTCATTACTTTTTTAATCAATATCTTTGCATACAGTTTTATGACTATGCTGAGTTGACAAATGACAGATATTTAAATTGTTAAAATGTGTCCCTTTTAGATCAATAATCGACGTGTGTTAGCATTTTCTTAAATTCTAATGAATACTGCCAAAATTCGGTGTAGACTGTTTTCTGTGGCCAGCTTTATTTTTTTTGTTTATAAAAAATAAATTATTTACTGTGGCGTCAGATTAGACACATCTGTTTTTAAAAATTCGATGTGAGGATTGTTTTAAAATTATGAAGATTTGTTTTACAAATTACAAAATGTTTGCGTTTGCATCCGTCCAGTTTTTTATTTCGAGTCTAAAATGATATTTGAACAGTAAAAAAGTTGAAGCAATTAATGCTAGTCCACTTCTGCAACCATTGCCGATGGAAGCCAAAAGACCCTCGAAATGAAAGGTAAATGGTGGAAATGGCGACAGGAAGGTAAAGGTCTGAAGGTGTTCAGGTTTCGGTACAGAGCCATTAGCGTTCCTGCAAATCTAATTCCCGCCTTAATTACATTGTCGCCGGATTCAGGTCGACGCATTAATGCGACCTTTCACATCTAATTACAGATAATGATTATACGGTTAATTGCATATCTACATCTCTATGTATCGATATCTGCGGCCATTTTCTTGATAGTTTGTTCCCGCCTCATGATTATTTCGAAAATTAAGTTCTTAAGTGCTATTTAGGTTATCTACCCGTACATTAAAAACCCTTTAGGTTCAATTTTTTGGTTTACAAATTGTATCAATTTAATCAGTCGCACGTCAATAAATAATAAAAGAATGCTAGAGATCTAATTGTGATAAGTACTAATGTAATAAGTTTTGTAACGAAAATGAAATATTTAAGTAAAGCTACTTTTTTTATGAGAGCCTGTCGGCTGCTCTAGATTTGGCAGGGTCATGAGTAAGAAAAAAATGTTGAATTTCTTATTTTAAAGAGAAAAAAACAAATGTTTATAAAAATTTAAGCGTCATGTACTTTATTGTGGTTAAAATACATGAACCTTGCAATCTAATGCAATTCTTAAACACTAATAATTTATGATAATGTACAAAATATAATAAAAAAAAAGATCAAATTTATCAAAATCAAAACCTTTACAAAATATCAAAAACAATTTATTATTTAAATTAAATTAAAGATATCAGTATATCTAAACATTCATTGGTGATGAATTAAAATTTGATTTGCCAGCCTGCTGAATAAAAGAATTATTTCTTTGGCAAGTGAACGACTTTACAACAAATTTGACGAGACGTCTATAATATAAAAATTCGTCACTTACCGCAGAATTTATTCTTTTCTGATATTCAGCTGGATAATCACGATTCTTGGACTTACAATCTCTTATTAACTGGACATCAACAACCTTCCAATTTCTTAATATCCTTAAAATTTGGTTCACACCTTGTGGAAAAGAATAATTCAGATCCTTAGAAGTCTTACATGTGTTACAAGTCCAAAATCGCAAAATTACACGTGCTCTGTCCTGGAAAATCATCCATCGAAGAAGCACACGCCAATAAAAAACCACTCGGCAACGGAAACAGCGCTTATAAAACGGCCCTACGGCCGTCTTCTACGAAAAACTTGCTACCACAAAAAGCAAATATAAGATACGGCAAAGTACCATGTACTATAACTTCTAAGTCAAAAATCGCTTCTATAAAGCGCACACGCCAAAGAAGAAAACACTTTTCTTCTATAAAACTCGAAATGGCACACGCCAAACGAAAAAGTACTTTTCTTCTAGAAAAAAAAAAAGCAAAGATATGATACGGCAAGGCATCACGTGCTATAACTTCCTAAAAATCGCAAAAGGATATCAGCGCAGAACAGGACGTCTGACGCTGGCAAAAGCCAGCAATCGAGAAAACCTAAACTTTTAAAAATTCACATTTCATCAACTCTTATTAAACGAGAAATCTCTCTAATTGCCTGTTAATGACTGTTGTCATATTTCTTATAATTCGTCTAATTGTTTACTCCTTTGTGATTTGCCTTATAGAAAATTGATGTTATTATTTTTACTACGAATCATTCAGTAAAATATAATTCTTACATATCCTTACATAATTCTAACATACTTTATTTGTACAAAGAAGGTATGAAATAATTGAATAAATTGAACAGAAAATAACTGAAATTATAATTACCGAAAGAGCGAAAACAAAGTACTTGCAAAATACAGATGGAACATCGAACATACTTAACTGTCAACGATCCACTAATCAACCAATCAAAGAGCACTAATTTAATTTATAAAGACATAATATACAAGGGAAAAGAAAAATATCACTAAAAAGAAACGAAATTTATATGCGTGTGATATTTCGTTACAGTTTAAAATTATTAGTACTGAACTACTTTTTAACTTCAAATGATAATTTGGAATAAAATTACTTTTGCTATTGTACAATGAGCTGAATATTGATGAAATACCATGCACCCGGTACGGTCATTACTAATGACAGTTCTACATCATGAATCAGTAGTGATTTAAATGAGAAAATCCGAATTATTGTCATTACCAGCAATAATTTTAGTTTTTGTTCCTCACAAAAAGTTTACAATTTTCGTTATGTAATGACATTAATACTTTTACATAGGCATTAATTATTAATATAAAAAATTATTCTGGCATAAAAAAATAAGACAATTTTTAGCGAAAATAAATGAACAGAACTAATTTGAACATTTTTCTGCGAATTTAAATTTTATTTACATTTTCCGCTCAAATCAAAAGTTACTGTTATTATAATCTTCTTTTAGAAAACATTAGGTCTTTATAAAAAGTTTAAATTTTCAGTTTAAGTTTATTAAAAGAACTGGGATATGGTATGGAACAAAACAACTGAAATACCTGATGTATAACATTTATTTCTAAAATGTGAATGTCTTATAAATATACTTTTTAAAACTGTTGCTCTTTTAAAGGTAAGCAAAATTTGTTTTAATTTTTGAAGCAAAGGATAATAAATTGATTACAGATACATACATATAAACATACAGTTACGCTTTTTTCCCGTAGAGGTAGACCGTAGATCACTTTTTTTCACACGTCTTTAATTTTTTCTACTTTTATCATCGCTTTCATACATACTCCTTAGTTGCTGGTATATTTGACCTGGCATTTTTTCAAAATAATTTTGATCTGATCGAAATACGACCTTTACCAAATTCCTCATTCACACTCGTTTTATAAATCTGTACTTTATCTTCTTTCACACCACAGCGTTCCCTTATCACATCATTTCTCACTTGTCCAAACCATCTAAGCATTCCTTTTTTTAACTTTTTTACTACATCTTTTTTGACACCACAGCGTTTCCTTATCTCACTATTCTTTACTTTTTTTATCAGAGTCACTTCAGCTATACTTCTCAGACTACTCATCTCCGAAGCATTAATCCTTTTTTCATGCTTCTTCTTCCAAACCCAACATTCCCTACCATACTTAAGTGTAGGAATCAACACACCTCTATTTCTATTTCTAAGACTACTCATCTCCGTAACTTGTACCTTACTTAGCATTGTACCATGGTATGAACCCTACCTCGCACAAAGCATTGCAGTCAAGCAACAACAAAAAGACACTGATGTTATTAATTTTTCTCTATACATCATACACAACGCGCCATAAGTGGTATAGAAAAATACGATTTCTGAGTACGATGCCCTGATACTCATTATGACTACTGACTAAGACCACGCAGTGCTCATGGTAATTTACTTTAAACTCAAATTGAAAGTCCATAAGAACAGCCAAAGATAAAAATACTACCTCGCAACTGGAAAAAATCAGAAACCAAGATGGTGGTATGGTAAAAGGAGAGGAATGCGTATTAAAAAGATAAATACTTCGAAAGTCTATTTGAGAAAGAGGACACACAAGTACAGGCCCCATTCGGAGACATGAGTGAAAGTTGCAATAAAAGTGAAATTAGTACGATAGAAATTGTGGAAGCGTTGAACAGTATGAAATTGGGTAAAACTGCTGGGTACGACAGGAAATTCTAAAGGCTGGACAAAGCGTGGTAACTAGTCGGCTGTACCGTCTTTTTAACTTTTGTTGGAGAAGTGGTATCGTACCAGACGACTGGTGCAAGGCCGTTATCGTGCCGCTTTACAAGGAAAAAGGTTCGCAGCAGGACTGTAAGAACTACCGAGGTATTAGTATACTCAGCATAGCGAGCAAACTGTGTGCAAAGATATTGATTAAAAAAGTAACGAATAAAACTTAGAAGATAATATGGGATGTGCAAGCAGGATTAAGAAAAGGAAGGAGAGTACTGATCGGGTTATATTTTTTAATGTTTTTGCTAAGCTTTTTTTATGCTAAAGTAAAAACCTTAGAAAATGCAATGAAATAGAATGTGGATCAAAAATCCTACTTTCCACTACTATTATAAACGCGAAAGTTTGTGAGTATATGTATGTATGAATGTTTGTTACTTTTTCATGCACTACTGAATGGATTTTAATAAAACTTTACAATAATGTAGTGTATATACATAAGTGTATACAAATAATCTACATGCATTCCTAACTGGTATTGGTCAATTTTAAATTGGCAATAAACTAAGATAAATTGACACCTGTCAGTTTTAAGTTTCTTTGTCAGTGTCAAGTGTGTACCTATTATGTTATTTTTAAAAAAAATACATTTTAGTTATTTACTATATATATGGGATTAAAGCATTATTAATATATAAGTGCAAAAGCCATAAACGAGTGCGTAGCACGAGTAATGTAAACACACGAATTTAATATTGGTTTATAGATAAATGGAATAATTCCTTGGAGAAGAAAATGAGCTACACAAAGTACTAATCTCACGAAAACTAAGTCGCGGGTACCATCTGGGATAATAATGTTAATATAAGACTGATTTAGTTACTATTTTGTAAATTTAAATATTTTAAATTAAAAAATATTTACATTTATTTATTTTTAATTTATTATATTACCTAACTGACCGCTCTCGGTGCAAAGTATTCTCACGGGTAACCTCTAGTACCATACAGTTAATGAACCAACTTTATTATATTTAAATAAAAATAATATTCTTAAAATATTTTCATGTGTGAAGTAACTAGAACAAAGAAAAATTCACGTTCGAAATCTATCACCGCGTACAAGATGCAAACAAAACGCCCTTTAGGAAATGTCGGTTTCGTACAAAACACCCAACCTTCTGGAAACGCAAACAAACAAGCTTAAGCTTAGGAAATCGAAGTTTGGTAGTTGATTAATGGCTCCCCTATAGCGATTGACCCTGAACAGTTTTGCATCTGAACTTTGACTTGCGGTTGAAAGAATCATTTATCAATACACTTCGTGCCGATTTCTTACCGACGTTCGCCGAAACCCTCCCTCCCAGGGTGGCAGGTTAAACGCCGTTTTTCTTTTATGTGAATATATGTTTTTGTAATTTTAGGTTAAGTTCAATTCGTGGGTCGTTGCCACCGCGAAAAATTGCCGCGATTTTTCAACGGTATCGATACTACTATAATAACGTCCCGCTTTCTTGGGGTGAAATGTAAAATTAACCAGAGATTTATTTAAATGAAGAAATAAGAAAGATTTATAGAAATATTTTACAATAAAATATTCAGAAAATTGTCGTTTTGAATTTTTAAAAATTTATCTATCCAAACGTTCCGAAAACTTTTTCTTTTAACATCTTTTTTAATGGTGCAAACTGTTTTTTTATTTTATGGTTAGTACACTGCTCAGCTTTTAATGACTATTGCTAAAATATTTTATTTATTTTGATGCTACAGGTAATATGTTACCGTAATTTATAGACTCTATCTCGGGGATGTGATCTTGACTCCTCGATTAAATTCAATTCGACGAAACAGGTAAATCAGATCGCGGATCAATCTATTCTTTTTTTTTAAGATCTAAAAATTTCTGAACTAATTTTCATCATCATAATTACACAGCCAACTGCGTCCACTACTGGACATTGGCCTTTCGTAAACTTGTCCATTTTCAACGGTCTTGAGCTGCGTTCATCCAATTTGTTTCAATCCTCATGATGTCGTCGGACCATATTGTTGGTGGGCGTCCCCTGCTACATTGCGCATTCATTCGTGGTCTCCACTTTAGAATCTATTGTCTAAGAAACGTGCAATATGTTCTGACCAGTTCCATTTTAAACTTATTATACGTTCAATTGCGTCCGTTACGCCCTACATAAGCCTTAATCTGCCATTTGGAACTCTGTCTCGGAGTGACAGGCCCAACATCGACCTCTCCATTCAACTTTAAGCAATGCGTATCTTGTTTATTGTGTTTTTTGTAAGAGTTAGTATTTCTGCCCCATACGCATTGGTTGAAAGTTTTTCTCTTTAGACACACAGAAATATTGGCTTTAAAGACGTTCCGCAGCTTTCCAAAAGCAGCCCATGTCAGACCAATTCTTCTCCTGATTTCACGGCTCTGATTGTCTCTTTCTAGCAAATTTCTTGCTCAAGGTATTTTTAGAAAGTTACTTACTCTATGTTCTTTCCACCTACAGAAAAACTTCCACTTTTGACAAGGTTGGTCATATACTGGGTCTTGTTTGTGTCTATTTTGAGTCCAATTAATTTTGAGGCAATCTCTAGTCTCGATAGCATTTCTTTAGCCTCATCGACTCTGTCTGTAATTAACAGGATGTCATCAGCGAATCTTAAGTGGTGTAGTTTCTCCCCATTTATGTTTATACACATTTCACCAAAATCTATTCTCTTAAACATATATTTAAGGAGTGTCGTGAACAATTTTAGTGATATGACGTCTCCCTAATTTAGCTTAAACTAAAATTGAAATAAGCGCCAAGTAATTTTTTAATTGTAAAAATTTCTAAAAATAATTAATTAAACCTTGCACAAATTTAACCATATCTGTACATTTTATATACCAAAAGTAACAAGTGAAACGAGCTCATTATAAAATAAATAAAAAAAAGTTAACAACCAGTTTAATAAAAAAAAAATAAAAAACGAAAACGAGTCAAAAAACAATTCGACTATAGCAAAGTGTTACATATAAAAAATTACAAATACCGCATAGGTAAAGATAAAAAAACTTATGACTGTGTATCCATGCGAGGGCAACCATCCCCATACGGAACAGGGATTTTAATGAAGCTTGTATCAACGGCTTTCTAATTCTTATTCCTGGGTAAGTAAGTCTGCATTTCAGGACATTTGGCTATTCCATTATTCGCCAATCCCTTATTTACTAATTCTCTATTGGCTTATCCTTTATTTGCCAATGCTCCATTTGCTAATCGTTATTTCTTTTGTTATATTTTGCATTTATTCGTCTATTTGTTTCCTTATTCCGCTATTTGTTAATTCGTTGGTACCCATATAAGGGGAAGAACAAATTAAAAAATGTATCGAAATATTGACTATGAAGGCTCTTTAGTTTTTATAATTAACAAGTGATTTTAAAAAAAATATTGAGATACAACACCTGAAAGTCTGAGCAATTCACAATAAAAATAAATTAACTTTCTTAATAAAAAGATTCTAAAGCTAAACCAAAAATAATTTTAAATACAGCTTTTCTTTAGGAAAACTTACAATAATTAAACAAAACTCACCACTTATAATTCCACCTTAACTACAAAAACAATATTAAACTAAAATTATAATTATAATTATTACCAACGAAAAAGTGGCTTATCTGAATATTTATATATTAAACTAGTAAGCTCAAGGTCTACTGTGAGACTCCCTGACTGATGTCAGGTCTACTCACTATACACTCCACCCTTATTAAGAACTGTCTGGCTATTGCCTCCAGTGACACTTGGGCCTGTTTGCCCATTGTATCTTGCCTATGTTTTATATCATTGTACCCAATCCAGTACTTTCGTACCTTGTAAAAGTTTGTACAAGTTCTGTACTGGGTGGGAGCAATATAGTTCTGGGTCGCCGGATGGCTCAAACTAGTAAAAACTAAACAAATAAAGCAGTACCGGCTTTTACAACTAAGTAATTCAATTTAATTACCAAAGTTGGCTTTATGGTTTTGCAAAAGGAAAAACTAACACCTGTTTTTTACAAGTTGTTTAACCACCCTTACAATTTGGGGATTTTTCCGTTTAGCTGGAAAACTGCAAGAGTACAACCAATCTTTAAAAAAGGCAAAAAAAAACACTACCTAGCAAATTCAAACCTATTGCACTGCTATTATTTCAAAGGTCATGGAAAAAGCCATCAACACCGAGCTCATGAAATATCTTAAACACTTAGCGATTGTCAACAATAGGCAATATGATTTCCGTCATCAAAAATCAACTGGTTATTAGCTTGCTTCTCACATCTCACACTGGGAAGGAGTAAATTGTGGTCATCATTGTCTATATATGGGATGAGCGGTAGTTAAATACGAGCACTGAAATCACTTTACAAGGATTCCACTGCTTGTGTCAGAATAAACGGTGCTTTCACGGACTGGTTTAACATCGAAGGTGTGAGACAGAGATGTGTGGCTTCGCCACTGATGTTTAACTTATACACAGACAATTGTTTAAATGATTTGAAAGAGAGCGCGTATGGATTAAAAATAAATGATTTAATCGTCAAATGTCTTTTTTACGCCGATGATCAAGTCATATTAATGCCCTAAAAATCAAAGAGATAAAAATAAATGCAAGCAAAACAAAAGTAATGGTTTTTAAGAGAAAAGAAAGCATAACAAACTGTGTGGTTCTGATTAAGGAAGAAAGAGTGGAACAAGTAAAATAAGTTTGTATACTTGGGTTCAAAGTTTACGAGAGATGAAAAGTATGACAGTGACTTGAGCAAAGGGTGTTGGCAGGAAAACAAATGAATGGGGCACTGCATAGCTTTACCAACGTCTGGCTGTGCATAGAGAAGTGTTGGTTCCTACACTTATGTATAGTAGTAAATGTTGGGTTTGGCAGAAGAAGCATAAAAATAGAATTAATGCTGCGGAGATGAGTAGTCTGAGAAGTATAGCCGGTGTGACTCGGTTGGATAAAGTGAAGAATAGTAAGATAAGGGAACGCTGTGCTGTAAAAGAAGATGTGGTTACAAATATAGATAAAGAAACACAAGAGATCAATAGTTAAAAAAAGGCTATAGTACACCAACATATTTTAATTATAACAAGCCAATTCTCTAACGTTTTCGGCGTCAATCCATCATCAGAAGAAATTTCTGAAAGTGGGTAGAAGTAAGTAATTCAGTATATTGATATATAAAAATTATTTTTAAAATTAATTAGGTATATTAAATAGTTTAACGGGACTTACTTGTCACAAATTTGTTTACTAAAGACTAAACACAAAGAGGACATGACTATAGCTCAACAATAAACATTTTAAGATAAAAAAAAATTATAGAATTGTAACTAAATTACATCATTTAATAGACATGTACGTTTTAAAACTTTTTAAAAACATGGAAACATTAAAATTAAAATCAAGTTGAGGGATCAACATTGTTTTGGAGAAAGGCCAGTTTAAGATACCGACGAGCATGTATGAGAGCGCTAATAAAAGTGGAGAAAGCAAAAGATGTGTGTAAGAACCGTAGCAAGTGGAAGGAAGTAGTCTCTGCCTACCCCTACGGAAAAAAGGTGTGACTATATGTATGTATGTAAAACCAAATCAGTCAAAGATATCTGTGATTTTTATCAATTGTTAGGCAATGTACAAAGTTTGTTAATGTACCACAAAAGTTTTAAATTGATAAAGTAATGTTAACATGTAGTAATACATTTAGTACGGTCATATTTCAGAACTTAAATTATTTTTATAAAAGTTGACTTAAAAAAAGTTTCTCAGTTTTTAAAAAGGTCTACAGATGGCGCAAACAAAAAATAACAGATTCTAAAATTTCATTTACATTTTTTATGTTCACAAGACTACGCAAATAAACAAAAATTAACATTTTTAAAATAGAACTGCTAAAAAAATTCAATTTACAGATATTTTTATTACCACCTCTTATCTTTGTAACTCATCCTTAAAAATCTTGTCTAATATAAATTCCTGCATGGCATTTGGGTCCTTTAAAACTATTTTAACGTAAATCCTTGAATGATGTTGCCATTTCAAACACTCGATCTCGAGTAACTTGAGCGTTGTTCTGTTTGTAGCTCGAAACACTAGAGTTAACTTGTTGACTGAAGCGTATGTCCGTCTGTGCTCCAACTTCAACCATCAGAGTGCTCCAATGGTCCTTGAATCACTCGATGTTTGCCAATTAGATGATTAAATTGGCGATCCACTGAAGAGACGACTCACTTTTATTGTATTTTAGAGATAATAAAACATTGATTTTAAAAAGAAAAAATTACTGCGTCACACAGGGTGAATCTTTGCTAAAAAAATTTAGTAAAGTTTCATACTTCTGAAAAAGTTAGAGAATCTCTTTATTTTTTTCTTATTTATTATTATTATTATGACAACAAGGTACAGACAGGGACCCTAAGATCCATAAGCCCTAAATTACACTATACAATGAAAACAAAAATTAAAGTAATTAGAAAATTAAAAATTACAAGAAAAGATTAATTAAAAAATAAAAAAGCATCCAGTCTGTTTTTAAAAATATTAACAGATGGTGCCGTTACAATATCCTCAGGTAGACAGTTCCATGTTGAGAAAACAAGATTACATAAAAAATGTTGCCTTGTCCTACAAGCGAATATTTTTTTTGTTCTCGAAGCCGATTATCAGTGTCTACAAAAAATATGCTTCCCAAGTTAATATCATGTCCCCACGAAGACGACGTTGTTCAAAAGTCGGTAAATCCATTATGTTTAGCCTTTCTGTATAACTAGGCCTTCTACGCCCGAAGGATAGTCTGGTTGATCGACGCTGAACTTTTTCGAGAAGTTCTCTATCCCGCACTAGTTCCGGACACCATACAGTTCCACAATACTCCATAATTGGTCAAATATAAGTTTTATACAAACGAGCTGAACTATGCAATGACACTTTTGTAAAAGACCTGCTGAGTAGGTACAGCCTACTTTTTGCTTTTTTGTTAATACTTACAACATGTTCGGACCAGATCAAATCTGTAGTAATCGTAACACCAAGATCATTTTAAGAACTTACTTCATTTAAGGCGTGACCGTTTACGAAGTATTTATGTCGCGGATTGTTTTTGCCGATGTAAAAACATTAATCGTTTTTTGCAACTCCTCTTCAGATGACGCTAATATTACTTGATCTTTGCAGAAAGAAGGCCTTTGACGATCAAATAATTCATTTTTAATCCATACGCACTCTCTTTCAAACCTTTTAAACAATCGTCTATGTATAAGTTTAACAGCCATGGCAAAGTCACACATCCCTGTCTTACACCTTTTTTTATGTTAAACCAGTCCGTGTAAGCTCCGTTTATTCTGACATATTTAAATTAATAGAAAAATATTATTAAATTAGAGATTAAGACACTATTGCCAACATAAAAAAAAGAAAAATCGGTAAGGCATACTACTAGGCTTTAAATAACCCTGGGAGTAGTAGTACTAGTAGTATCAGATGAATATTAATTTTTGATTAGTTAGTATCCTAAGTTGGATTAGACTAGATTTTAATAAAAGGCTTTGTGAAAGTATGCAGCACTCCGACTCAATGAAGTCTATTGTGCCCTCCCTGTGGTTAGAGCTCCTTCTTCAGCTCCAGTTTTACCAACTTCCAAAGGCTGTTGAAGGTCCTGATGTAGCTCTCTGGTTCAGGTTTTACTTTACTTCTAACCTACAAAGGTGTTTTGGAGTCGACAATATCCTATTAGCAGGCTGAGTGTTATTCTCAGTCTAAAACGGTTGAGGTTAAGCAGGTTTGCCGAGGACGCATGCAAGTGGTTCTTCCATGAACTCTTGTGCGTGTCTCTGGTCTGTGAATAACTCATTTTAAGTGCATTTACTTTTTTATAGTGCTCCTGAGTTTTTTTAATAACCCACAGTCCCTTATCTTTTTGGTCTCTCAGTCTCTCATCATAATATTATTTTTGTCTTATATGTCTTCCGGGGTATTTTTACAGTCCCAGTTACAAAATACATTTCAGGCTAAAAAATATAATCGGCGATTTACCACTATTATAATTTACTTTCCCTTTATTTTAATAATAAAATTATTATATAAATAGTAAAAAATAAAATTAAATTCAAAAATAATCAAGAACATAATAACATGTTTATTAACACACTTATATTAGTTTCACCTGTATCTTGTTTGCTTTGCACACTTGTCAAAGACCGACGACAATGCAATAATTTGACCAAAATATCCGATTATCCTGATTACTTTCGCCAAGATTTACAAATTTCGTAAGGGATTCTTTGCATGAGAGTAAGAGAGATAGATTTTGTGGATGACCTACGCATGCGCACAGAAAATATTAAAATAGTACATCGCATTGGTGGTAGAATGCTCGCCTGTCACGCGGGCAGCCCGGGTTTGATTCCTGGCCGATGCATTCTTTTTGTGCTTTTACCAATTAATACATAATTTATTTAGCAAGTAAAACAAATTTAAATTAAAAGCGTAATATAAATTATTGTTTAAAAGACACACTTTTGGAGTTAATCAAACTAAAAAAGTAAAAAATAATTCTTAACAAAAGAATAACATTAATGACACTGTTTTAAAAGCGTGAGGTGCTTTGTAAGACATTTTTAAACTAACTCTGCGTTTCGGAATGAAAGCATCCCACGCTTTAAAAACATTAATTTTCTCGTCAGTAATTTTATTCCCATATTTACTTTTTACTCTTTAGTTTTATTCACTCTTAATTAGACTTGCAACGAATATTCGGTTACTATTCGGTATTCGGCCTATTCGGCTGCTTTTATTATATTCGGCCGAATACCGAATATCTACATATTATTCGGCCGAATACCGAATACTTAAATAATATATTTTGTCATAGAGAAATAATTGGTAAAATGAAAAATTAAAATCGATTGATTACGTATATATTCATATTTTCATTTCTGTTATAATCATTTAAGTAGTCATTGGTGCATAACACAGGTACATGATCATCTTCTGAATTGGAAAAATGGAGGATTCTATGTATTTGAATTATTGTGGTAATCAAAATTTAGAAGGGTAAGGTTCTCATTTCTTTTATAATCATTTATTAAGTAGTCATTGGTACATAAAACAGGTACATAATTTAATCATTTTCTGTATTAAACAAGTTAAGAATTTTTCTATGCATTTGAATTATTTTCATAATCAAAATTTAGAAGGGGAAGGTTATGGTGCAGAAAGACTAACTTTTCTGCATTTTTAGGAAGTAGTTTACTTCTTTTTTTCTCGTAGACCATCCCAACTTCAGAGAAAAGGCGCTCTGAATAAACACTACTTCCTGGCGCCGACAAATATTTTGCTGCAATCTTAATCAAACACGGAAATTCAAATTTCCTTGCTTGCCACCATGTATACGGGTTGTCATGACGTGATATATTACTAATATTTAAGAAAAGATCCATTTCTGTTGAAACTGCATTTTTTTCTGTTGATGTGTTTCCAGAAGCTGTGCTTTTTTCTGCTATCAGCTCTTCGAAGCAATCCATAAAAGTTGAGTGAATAGTCTGATTTAGACTTTGCTCTTCAGTTCTCATCCTCTTGGCCAAAGTAGGGGACGAACTTGTTTCTTCACAGCTCATTTTTATGCTATCGATTAATACATACTGCTTCACTTTTTCTTTTTGCAGTTGATTGGTGAAAACATTCATTTTAAATCTTGGATCGAGAAAGGTAGCAACCAAATGATTTTTACTCGTTGTAATGTCTTCAAATCGTTCTTGTAACCCTTGTTGTATGACGAGTATTGCCTGGCTTAATTTGGGTGTTAGCTCTTTTGACGTGCTCATTTTATTGTAATATCGCATTAAGGTAGCAACATACGGAATAATTTCAGAAATGCAAGCGTAGCCGGAACTTGTAAGTTTTGTTATCTCCTCAAATGGTTGCAATAATTTTAAAAGATGCTCCAAAAGCTCCCATTGTGCAGCAGTCAAATTGGCAATATGACAGTCCGTCAGATAGACAGAAATGGCTCGTTTTTGTTGCATTAGCCTTTCGAGCATATAATATGTAGAGTTCCAACGCGTGCTAACATCTTGGACTAATTCATGTTGAGGGAGACCCAAATCTTTTTGGACAGAATGCAGTTTTTCTTGTGCAGTACCAGAATGATTAAAATGAGTTACGATTTTTCTACCTGTAGCTATCATTTGAGTCACATCTAACTGAACCTTTAGACAATCATTGACAATCAATTGAATAGTATGAATGAAACAACGTGCTGAGGCCAACTCTGCATCACTAACAGCTTTTACTATGTTTCGTCCATTATCATGAATAACAATATGAATTTTTTCACGGATGTCCCACAAATTTGCAATTTCTTGTAAACTCATAGCTATATTCGTTGCTGTGTGTTGTCCCTCAAAATGCTTGATGCTCAATACTACATGTTTGAGGTTGAATTGGCGGTCAATAAAATGTGCAGTAAAACTTAAAAAACTGTTATGATTATGCAAGCACGTCCACATGTCGGTTGTTACGGAAATATAATCTGTCTCTGAAAGTAAACTTTTAATTTTCTCAACCACTTTACGATAAATTTCTGGAATCACATTGTCTGAAAAGTAAGGACGACTTGGTATATTGTACCGCGGCAAAGCGCTATTAATCAGTCTTCTAAAACCAGCCCTTTCTACTATATTTACTGCCTCATTATCAAGTGCGATCATTTCAGCAATTAACACATGGTACTTTTTTGCCTTGGGGTCATTAATATCCCATAGTTTATTAATTTCTGCACATTTTTCAAGAGTTAATTGTTTTTTTGACGTTGAAGGTTTATTACTTACATTCGTATCTTGATTTTTAGTTTCTTGCCCCTTAGGGAACGTGGGTACCAACTTATGATATTCTTCATTGTGTTTATTTTTTAAATGATATAACATTCCCGATGTTGTCGCCTTTCTTCCAACGCCACCACGAGAAATTTTTATTTCGCACAGTTTACACACGGCACTTTTTGGGTCATTTACATCATCCTCGAAGTATGCCCATATAGGCGATTTTTTTTTAAAGGCCATAATCGATTTTTTTATTATTAAAGTACGTTCGTAATTATTTAATTGTTTATTTGTTAAATTTCACACTATCACACTTACAAACAGATCAAAACTAAGAGAGCACAATAAACTGTACTTAACGTAATACGATATCCACGAAATGAACTTGTCGAAACATGCAGTGCGTTAGCAATATACCGCGCAGAGCAACAGCGGGCGCGCGGGCGATGAGTACATTAGAACAAAACAAAGGAGCACGAAACAAACACGTCTGTACAAGTTTTTGGCGCTAAAATCCAGCCGAATACTTTTGCCTAATATTCGGCTATTCGGTCAGGGGCCTCGCCGAATATTCGGTATTCGGTATACTGCCGAATATACTATTCGTTGCAAGTCTACTCTTAATGTGAGTTTTTTAGTTTTTTTTAACTATAATTTATTTTTTTAATTATAGTAAAACAATATTTTTTTAAAAATATATAAAAATCCATGAAGTGATATTTCAAATGTATTCATAATTTCCCAACAACTATATTTTTTTAAATAATGCTAGTCGGCACTCTTTTTTCAATTAATTTAGGATCGGAAAAAAATGACCATTAATTATCCCTTTTTGCGAGAAAATGCAAATAACAAGCAAAATTTAGGAGAACCTGCAATTGTTATTGATCCTCGTCAGGTAATAGCGGAAAAATAAAATAAGCCAGAGAATAGCAGCCATAAATCGATCACTGTAATAGAAATAAAGGGCCCAAAGAATACTCGTAGGCGAATCGATAATGAATCATCATGACGAGTGCTTCATTATAAATAGTTGTGGGATTTTAAGTTGAACAAAACAAAGATAAAAGCAATGATATATTACTTATTCAATTTAACATTGAGTTATGTTTTTATTTTAAATTTAATAAAATAGTCTACGCTTTTTTAAGTCAACTATTCTATTATTATTGTTTTACAATTATTCTTATCCAAATTGTTCTAAATTTTGCAAAATACATCCAATTATACACTTTGTTAATTAAAAGACAGACTATTTAAAAAAAATGTAATTGCTCGTTAGGGATTACTAAGTCTTTTTCGTTTGGCTTCTAAAACGTTTTTTTTTTGTATGAAAAGCTTTTATGTCCTCCAACAATAACATTTAAACAAAGTACTTTGTGTTCTTTATTAAGGCAAATATTCAGGTAATATGAAACAACCTTGATTTAAGCCGAACATTGTTTAATTACGCTACCCACTTTATTTCATATAATAATAATTAAAGCTGAAAATTTCATTACTCTCCATTATAATTTTATAATGTTTACTCTACCAATTAATTACCCAACAATGAAGATTAGTCTAAATGGATTAGATGAGATGAAGTTAAATCAAAAACATGATTATTGTTAATGATGTATAAACATAATTATTGTTGTTGATAATGATGATGTAAAGAAAAAAACCTTTATGTTAAATTTTTTTTAAAATTTTTATATACATACATACATATAGTCACGCCTTTTTTCCGTATGGGTAGGCAGAGACCACTTCCTTACACTTGCTACGGTTCTTACACATATCTCTTGCTTCCTCTACTTTCATCAGTGATCTCATACGTGCTCGTCGGTTGTTGGTTCTCTTGACCTGGCATTTCTTCAAAACAATGTTGATATGATCGAAATATGTTCGCCATGGTCGACATCTACCGACTTGTCCATTTACACTCGCCTTATAAATTTATTTCTTCAATCTACCTTAATCCATTCTATGTACGTGTCAAAACCGTCTAAGCATTTCTTTTTCTATCATTGTAATTACATATTCTTTTACACCACAGCGTTCTCTTATCTCACTATTCTTTACTATATAATCCGAACTTAACAGTTTGTCATGCTTTCTTCTCTTTCAAAAACCATTACTTTCGTTTTGCTTACATTTATTTTTTATATTTCTTTGATTTTAAGGACATCATGCATAACATTAACGATCGCCTGCAACTCCTCTTCAGATGACGCTATTATGAAATGATCATCGGCTTAAAGAAGGCATTTGACGATCAAATTATTCATTTTTAATTTGTACGCACTTTTAAACAATCGTCTATGTATAAATTAAACAGTCATGGCGAAGCTATACATCCCTGTCTCACACCTTTTTCGATGTTAAACCAGTCTGTGTAAGCTCCGTTTATACTGACACAAGCAGTGGAATCCTCGTAAAGTGATTTTATGCTCGTATTAAACTACCGCTCACCCCATACATAGACAATGTTGACCACAATTCACTCCTCACCACTCTGTTAAAAGCCTTTTCCAAGTCTATAAAAGCGCACCTTCTAGCCAGGAACATTTTGACTATACCTCTTAATGAAAAGTCCTGATCCATACATCTCCTTCCTCTTCTAAATCCTGCTTGCACATCTCATATCATCTTCTTAGTTTTATTCGATACTTTTTTAATCAATATCTTTGCCGACTATGCTAGTTAAACTAATACCTCCGTAGTTCTTACAATCCTGCTGCTAACCTTTTTCCTTGTAAAGCGGCACGATAACGGCCTTGCACCAGTCGTCTGGTACGCTACCACTCCTCCAACAAAGGTTAAAAAGGCGGTGCAGCAGACTAGTTATCACGTTTTGGCCAGCCTTCAGCATTTCAACTGTTATTCTGTTGTACCCAGCAGCTTTACCCAATTTCATACTGTTCAACGCTTTTTCAATTTCTGTCGTACTTCTTCCTTCTAGGAATAATACTTTAGAAATTGTTTCAGTGGGAAATTATTTGCTAAATTTTTAAGGTGGATTTAAATCAAAATTAAAACTGTCAATATAAAATTAACTTTTATAACCTTACTTTCATGGACAATACTTTGTAATAATTATTTTGTACAATAAAGAATGCGTTAGTCGCTATCTCTCTTTTTTCCTACAGTTACTGCCTGTAGAGAGAGAAAGAGAGAAAGTAATCCGACTACTTATTATTTTAATTTATCCGCGAAAACTTGTCTACACAATTTTTTGCAAATCACTCGCGAATAACTCCCCCATTGAAAGATAGGTTAGTTTGACGTTTATCAAAAATAGTAACACTTTTTCGCAAACAAAATTTACATTGTCTCTTTGACAAATGAAATTTCCGACAACATACAAATTTAATAACAATAAATATTCCTTAAACAAGCCGCCAATCTACAAAATAGTATAAAAAAACCTATTTATTTTATTGGCACGAAGCAGCTAGCCAGCAAAAACTGTGCATAACAAGAATGCGTTAGTCGCTATCTCTCTTTCTCTCCACTTACTGCCTGCAGATATAGGAAAAGAGAAGGTAATTCGGCTACTCGCACAGCACATAATGCATATAATTTTTAGAGATTTAAAGAAAATAAAATTAGATAGATTAGGAATGCTTAAATGGTTTGGACACGTAGAAAGGATGGATAAAGGAAGATTGACGAAACAAATTTATAAGGCGAGTGTGAATGGACAAGTCGGTAGAGGTCGACGTCGGCGAACATATCTCGATGTTTTAAAGAAAGGCCATATCAATAGTACCAACAAACGACGAGCATGTATGAGAGCATTGATAAAAGTAGAGAACGCAAAAAATGTGTGTAAGAACCGTAGCAAGCGGAAGGCAGTGGTCTCTGTCTATTCCTACGGGAAAAAGGCGTGACTATATGTATATATGTTAACAACCATTTTTAATATCATTTATTTATAAGTGTATAAATAATTGTTAATTTATTGAACCTCATAAGATAATATTAATATATAAAAAATGTATACGCGAATTATTTTTTTTTTGCAAAATTTTTAAATTAAAATATTTGTCGAATAGCGTAAGAAACTCCGTTCCCATCGGGTGTCCAATGACACTACAGGGCTTGTTTAACAATTAATTGTGAACAAAAGATCTTATTTGTTATACGCATAAATGGTAATGGTAATTGAGATTTGAGTGGTACATTGTACAATAAAGCCCTACACTTTATGCCATATAATGTTAATCGAAGCTGATAATTACTTTAATCTCCATTATATTATGCAAGCAAAAATATAAAGATTGTTTGATTAATGTTTCCATTATTGCCTCCGCCGTTATTTAATTAGGCTTGGTAACGAACGATCAATCATTTTTTCACTAAATTAATCATTAGGGTAGCATAAACAATGGTAACAATAGCGAAGAACGGCGAAATATTTACTTTTTGGATAATTTATAGTAGCCATGGATTGCAACTGCAGTGAAAATTACTTTATTTTATTTTTTATATCGAAAATTCTCAATTACAGTCGGGTATTAATTTAAATTGAAATTAATACGCGATGCCCTTTACAGTTCTAATTTAACATATTCCAGCCGTTCGAAAATGTGTAAATAATAAATATCCTTCATTTATATCATGGCGGTAGTTATTATGTTACCTGTATGAAATTTTATATAAAAAAACTAACATTTTCTCCCTACCATTAATAAAATTTAAAAAAAAATTATTTTTTTTTTAAAAATTGCTAATAGTAAAATACACAATTATTATTTATGATAATACTAAGTACCTTTTTAATTTTTGAATGTCACTGTTTTGCATTGGATCCTACTCGCCAGCCACACCTTAATCTCTGGAAATGTTCACGCCGCTAATAGTCCAGTCACCTTAGCATAAGTCCCATTCAAAAGGCGCACCCTCTAGCCAATTTTTTTATAGGTTTTTTGGACCTTCAAGAATACAAGAATATAGTCGATAATATTAATAATGAACTCACCAAATACGGGGGAATAAATCTACAGCAAGAACTCACCAAACTGTTTAAAATGATAATTAGATCCGAAACCATACCAGACGAATGAAAAGTAAGTATATCGATACCTATACATAAAAAAGGAGAGAAAAGTAACCCCGATAACTTTAGAAACATAACGCTACCGAGCTCGGTCCTTAAGCTCTTTACTAAAATAATCGCTAATGGGATCATAGAAAAGGTGCCAATATCATAAGAACAGCAAGGATTACCGATTACCGGTACCAAATAATTATACAAGATCTGAACAGCAGAATTAGAACAAGAATGTGTCTGAGGAAATGCAAATCAATACGGGCATATGACAAGGTAACAGCCGTAGTCCTACTCTGTTCAACATCATTATGGACCAAATCTTTAAAAATATTTAAAAAGTGAACGCTGGATAAGGAATGGGCATTGGCACCATTAAAGTATTATGCTATGCAGACAGTAACACAGTACACAAATTTAACATGAACATCGCAACAGAAAAAACAAAGTCAATGGTTATCTCTAAAGAACCCATAAGGTGCAAATTGGCAGTCGACAACAAGATAATCCAACAGGTGAGAAGATTCAACTACCTAGAAGTGGAGGTATCAAGCAAAAGAAACCTTATTGAAGAAACACGAACACAAGCCATAAAAGCAACAAGAGTCAGCGGATACCTGAGAGATATCATATGGCGAAATAAAATAATGAGTACAAAAAGCAAGCTGAGGATTTATAAAACATGTGTAAGACCTATTTTAACGTACGCCACAGAAACCAGAGCTGAAATATCAACAAGGTAAAGAATAATGAGAACGAACGAAATGAAAATACTAAGAACCATTAAGGGTGTTACCCTCAGGGATAGAATATGAAGCCAAGATATCAGAGAAGAACTAGAAATACAGGATGTAGTAAGATGGGCTTAAACAGGTGCTGGAAAGACCATGTGGAAAGGATGCTAGATGAAAGGTGGGCAAAATGGGTCATGTCGCAAAAACCAAACTCGCGAAGACCGGTAGGCAGACCACACAAGAGATGGTACGAAAGCTGAAGCACAGCGTCACAGGAAGACCTCCGAAAGAGGCTAACCGCAACGAACTAAACAGGACCAGGTTCTATTAAAAGAAAAAGAAGAAGAATACCGTCCTGGTTTTTCGGCCATTGCCGTGGTATATTTTAGCAATAAAATATTATTGAAAATTAAAAAATAGATATTTTTGAGATAATTTTTTTGAAACGCGTCCTATCAAAAAAAGTTTCCAATAAAATGTGTTCATCATAACGGCGTCTGTACAAAAGGTTATCCACAGCAGAGATCGTACCAATGTTTTCTTTCACTAGAGTTCTGTTGGTCAGCTGAATTATTGTAGCATTACTACCAAGTCTTCGGTTTCCTACTTTTAAAATATAATATAGATGGTAAGGCAACATTGATTAAGAAAAATACCATTTTAGAAACAGTTTTACAACATATATCATCTTTGTATGAAGAATTTTAATTAATAATTGAAACAACAATATTATGACTTATTTTATTTATTTAAAGTACCTACATAAAACTTTACACTTATATTAACACTATATATAACATATATTATTACTTACAATACACTATATTTATTAACCTTTCACTTTCACTAATCATTATTTTTTGTTAAGTACACAACACACAGGTTATGTGTATTTGTTAGAATGTTGGATTGGTCGCAGTGGCAAAAGTTTATTAATATCAAGTCCCAAATATTAAAATACAAACTAGAACACGACTAATTAAACAACGCAAACTCTTTTCACTAATAAAAATAATGATTTTAAAATTTGCAACTTTTATACTTTTCATAACATATCTGACATTACATTATTTAAAAAAGTGTGAAAAAAGTGTTAATTTCTTCTTTCTTAATATTGTAATAATACAGTATTTACATTGGGTGACTTGGGTCACTTACGCCTTAATTCATCGTTAGAAATAAAATAAAAACTAGTCAGTCGATAATACTTTTTGGGGACCCAAACTCTTTGCTATTAAATTTCCTACACACACGTATTTTTTTTCATCGAATTTTGCATTTTTTACAATGTTTTTGTTTATTTTATTATCAAGAACTCATAATTTCTCATAAGAACCCATGTTAAAGAAGCGAAAAAAATTTCTAATAACTTTTATCAGTGAAAAATTATAATTTAATATAAATAACTATAATAACCAAGTTTAAAAACTTATATATGTTTTTAAAAATTTGGCTGCATTTTTTCTTTGACCCCCGAACCTCCTTAAGCTCGCTTTAAAAGTTTTACACTTTATTTTATGGCGTATTTAAAAATAACATAAATTTTCTGCCAACGATTTTAATTTTTTTTTTTAATACCTAATGTATAACAAAATTTGATATTTTTGATTTTAAATTAATATTAATTATATTCAGTGGTACTACGTTTTAATTGGCAGTATTTGCTTTTACAGGTAAAAATTAATATTAAATGCCCAATGCTCTAATGGAAAAAAAATTACTTTTAACATATTTTATCACTACACAATTACACGGTGGAAAATAATAATTGTGTACTGACAGATTGTAATCAAAACAAGTAATCTAATGGAATTGTATAAAGCTAGGCTGGGCATTAATGGTGCCCTTAAAACTTCCAATAAGGTGTGGGCGTAGAACAAAATCATTAAAAGCAATGTTGGTGCTCTCTTTTAATAAAAAAAGAGTTTTTTTAGTGCCATTAATAAAATTACTTTGCTACATATAATAATTGTTAATTTCAATACTAATTTACTTTATAATTATCAAAAAAAAATTCTCCATTAATTTTATTTTTTCATAGAAATGTTGACGAATTGAGATTTTCTTTTATTAAATTATAAGTAAATATAAATTGTTACCCATTTTCGTCAACTTATTTTTATTAATAAATAGATAACATCCAAATAACTAAGGAGCTAGCTAGCAAAAACTGAAATTTGTAACAGAAATGCTATCGCTATCTTTCTTCTTTCAAAGTGTAATCCGAATGAACTAATCACTAAACGTCATTTAAATTTAAATAATTTGCGGGGATAAATTATATTAGGTGGTTGGTTACAATTAAAAAAAATAAAATTATATTGTTTTGGTATCCATGATTCTTTGACAACTACAAGTTGACAGTGACGTTTATAGATTATAAAAAAGTAAACAGCTAAAAACATTGCGTAGTTAGACTTTCAAACAGGTCTTAAAAGATGATTGGGGTTAACAAAAGTAATTTAAATTAGGTAAAAATACCACCTCGCAACTGGAAAAAATCAAAAACCAAGATGGTAGTATGGTAAAAGGAAAGGAATGCGTCTTAAAGAGATGAAAGTAATACTTCGAGTTTATTTGAGAAAAAGGATACACAAGTACAGTCTCCATTCGGAGACATAAGTGAAAGTTGCAATGAGAGTAAAATTAGTACGACAGAAATTGTGGAAGCGTTGAACAGTATGAAATTGGGTAAAGCTGCTGGGCCCGATAGGATAACAGTTAAAATGCTAAAGACGGGACAAAGCGTGGTAACTAGTTTACTGTACCGCCTTTTTAACCTTTGTTGAATAAGTAAGTGCATACCAGACAACTGGTGCAAGCTTTACAAGGAAAAAGGTTCGCAGCAGGACTGTAAGAACTACCGAGGTATTAGTTTACTCAGCATAGTCTGCAAACTGTATGCAAAGATATTAATTAAAAAAGTGACGAATGAAACTGAAAAGATAATATGGAATTGTGCAGGCAGGATTTAGAAGAGAAAGAAGGTATGGATTAGGTCTTTTCATTACGAGGTATAGTCGAAAAGTCAGAAGGTCTACTGCGCTTTTATAGACTTGGAAAAGGCCTATGAGAGAGTGGTTAGGAGTGAATCGTGGTCAACATTATTTTTGTATGGGGTAAGTGGCAATTTAATACGAGCACTGAAATCATTTTACGAGGATTCCACTGCTTGTGTCAGGATAAACGGAGCTTACACGGAATGGTTTAACATCAAAAAAGGTGTGAGACAGAAATGTGTCGCTTCGCCGTGGCTCTTTAACTTATGCATAGACGATTGTTTAAAAGATTTGAAAGAAAGTGCGTATGGATTAAAAATGTATGATTTGATCGTCAAATGCCTTCTTTACGCTGATTATCAAGTCATATTAGCGTCATCTGAGGAGGAGTTGCAGGCGATGGTTAATGTTATTCATGATGCCCTGAAAATCAAAGGGATGAAAATAAACACAAGCAATACGAAAGTAATGGTTTTTGAAAGGGAAGAGAGGATGACAAACTGTGTTCTGATTAAAGAGAAAGAGTGAAACAAGTAAATGAGTTTGTATACTTGGGTTTAAAGATTACGAGAGATGAAAAGTATGACAATGACATTGAGCGAAGGGCGTTGTTAGCAGGAAAACAACTTGTTTTCTCTTGCTACGGTTTTTTGGCCTTTCTTTAAAACAATTTCGATCTGATTGATAAATGATTTGAAATAGTTTTTTATAGTAATTTTAATAATAATAATTATAACAACAACAAAAATGGTATTTTTTCAATCTTTCCACGGGACAGTTAGTCGTGTGGACCTCTCGGGTCGCTCACCCAGACCACCGGAGAGCACTGATATTTTCGTTGATTGGCTAAATATTTTCATAAATCAATTTAATTTTTCGTTTATTTATTCATTTTATACCTAAAAATAATATAGCGTTAAAAATATTCACCTTAATATTTATTCCGAATGAAAAGACCATAAATTGTTAAAAACATAGTTTGTAGGTACTCGAAAATAAAACGAAAATTTTATTCTTTTATAAACGTTACCAAAGCTATTTTTCATTGTTTTTGGGTGTTTGCGACGCATCGCTTAAGAAATATGAAGTTGGTTTTGATGAATCGTTGTACACTCCGAAACGGTAAACAAGTTGTTGATGACTTCAAAATTATTATTTCGTTATAAATGATACCCTATTCGTTGACATTAGTAAAAAAATAAATATAAGAGTTTTATTACGTAAAAGGTAATGTTTAAAGCATTTTACTATTTTGTGGTCATTGAATTTTATTTTATTGGATTATTTAAGGCTAATACAGGGTGACGCGCTCTCACCTTAACTTTTTAACGTAGCTCCAGAATATGTGATAAAAGAACTTGATGATATAGATGAAGGTGTAGAAATAAGCAAGAAATTCAAGGCGCTAGCATACGCGGACGACCTGGGGATCATGTGCGACACAAAGGAAGGGCTTAAAAGACTATACGCCAATAGAAGAAAAACGAAAGAGAATAAGGCTCAGGGTAAGTAAAGAGAAAACTAAATACATGAAATTAGATCAAAGAGAAACACACAGAGACATAAACCTAACAACAGATAATGGGTTTTTTGAAAGACCAAAAGATTTTAAGTACCTGGGCTCACTGATAAACGAAACAAATGATGTTAGAAAGAAAATACAGTGTCGTATACATAGCAGATATAGAGTCGTAGTTGCCCTGAGCAATTTGCATTGCGGACACAATCTACCAAGAAAAGTGAAACTAAAGATATACAATAAAATAGTGATCCCTGTGTTTCTGTATGGATGCGAGGCGTAGACCATGACTCTTAGAGATCAAGAAAGGTTACTCTCCTTCGAGAATAAAGTTTTAAGGAAAATAAGTGGACCCGTACAAGATCCAGTAACAACCCAGTGGAGAAAACACACATGTGGTGAAATAAGGAGAATGACCAAACAGTCATGGATCACTAGCACAATAATATCCAGAAGGCTCGAACGGGCAGATCACGTAGTCAGAGCGGAGAATAGTGATATTGGGACCGTTTATAGAGGCAGAACATATAAGAAATAAAGATATAAGTGCCGAAATAAACATATTTTTAATGAAAGACAGAATACACCAAAACTTATTAAAATGAAGACAACACATTGAAAGAATGAACGAAGACAGATTAGTCAAACAAGTGGTAAACTACAGACCACGAAGAAGAAGAGACATTGGTAGACCCAGAAAAAGATGACTAGAATGAAGACGGAACAGGCTGCAAGCCCAATCCTTGAAGTGTAGAAGAAGAAGAAGAAGAAAAATAAAATCAAGTTGATACCGCGTTTTCCATAAAAATTTAATAATTTTATTAGAAAAGTGTTCCATTCTTTGCGTTTAAGATATCGTACCATAAATTAAAGAAAGACTTTTGTGAAATGTTAATAAATAATTATAACGTAATAAATACATCAGTGATATAAATGAAGTTCATTCATAGTTCATCTTGATTAAACTTGTTACGTCACTCATAATATTGTGAAAAAAGGACGAAGTGAACAATCTGTTAAAAGTTTCGTAAACGCTTTTTCAAATGGAGGAAAACGTTTTATACTTGGCGGTTTTGTGCCGAATTATTTGCTATTATGGCAAAGAATATGTTGATGCATCATTATATCCATTTAAGTTTTACTTTTCTGAATTTTTCTTTTGATCGGTATTCAAAAACTCAACAACTATTAACAGCAACTTTTTGGTACAGGCTAAACGTTTAATTTGATTGGCCTATGAAATCGCTCTACAATATGAGTCACTCTTTACAATAGTGGGATTGAACTATAGAATTTATATTAAAACTAATAAAATGATTATTAAACGCAGCTCCTACCTGGCACACATTGTTACGAAGGCACGTAGTTCTACCGTAGCAAATTACACAAAGCAATGGACAATGATGACGAGATAAGCCGATATCAAAACTGTATCGTTTACCTTGTAAAGTTTGGGTCACTGCTTACATATCCAGAGTTAATTGATGTTGGATGTTACCAACAGTGTAACTTCCATCTAGTCGACTGATATCATATGATCGATAATGTTGTTTCCTTTGTATCAGCAGAATTAAATAATTATTTATCGATGTAACGTTTTTTTAAGTTATAAAGATACTCTAATTTAAAATATTTTTGCCAAGGTTTTATATACGATGAAATTTTTTTTTTTATTTTTCAACTGCAAGTAATTTTTTTTTAATATTAACATTATTTTTTACGGGTATGGCTGTTTAACTTATACATAGACAATTGTTTAAAAAATTTGAAAGATAGTGCGTATAAATTGAAAATGAATGATTTGATCGTCAAATGCCTTCTTTACGCCGATGATCAAGTCATATTAGTGTAATCTTAAGAGGAGTTGCAGGCGATGGTTAATGTTATTTATGGTGCCCTGAAAATCAAAGGGATAAAAATAAATGTAAGCAAAACGAAAGTTATGGTTTTTGAAAGAGAAAAAAGCAAGACAAACTGTGAAGTTCTTATTAAGGCAGAAAGAGTGGAACAAGTTAATGAATTTGTGTACTTCGGTTCAAAGTTTACGAGAGATGGAAAGTATGACAGTGACATTAAGCAAAGGGTGTTGGCAGGAAAACAAATGAATGGGGCACTGTATAGCTTTATGAGCAGCCAGAAAATGTCAAAAAAGGCACGTCTGGCTGTGCATAGAGGTGTGTTGGTTCCTAAACTTATGTATGGTAGTAAATGTTGGTTTTGGCAAAAGAAGCATAAAAATAGGAATAATGCTGCGGAGATGAGTAGTCTTAGAAGTATAGCCGGAGTGACTCTGTTGGATAAAGTGAAGAATAGTGAGATAAAAGAACGCTGTGGTGTAGTTACAAAGATAGATATAGGAATGCTTAGATGGTTTAAACACGTAGAAAGTATGGATGAAGGAAGATTGACGAAAAACATTTATAAGGCGAGTGTGAATGGACAAGTCGGTAGAGGTCGACCTCGGCGAACGTATCTCGATCAGATCAACATTGTTTTAAAGAAAGGCCAGGTCAAGAGTACCAACAACCAACGAGCATGTATGAGAGCACTGATGAAAGTAGAGGAAGCAAAAGATGTGCGTAAAAACCGTAGCAAGTGAAAGTAAGTAGTCTCTGTCTACCCTTACGGAAAAAAGGCGTGGCTATATGTATGAATGAACTACTGGTGAAAAATATAACGCTTTCTTGTCGACAATATATCTAACTTAACCAAAGAATTTTTTTAGCAAAAATAAAAAAAAAATGTAAAATAAGAATAATGTATCTAGTACCTAGTAACTGACGAAGAATTTTTTTTTTATATTAAGTTATTGTAGTATTTCAAACATAAGTACCCACTCAATTAAAAAAAAAAGTAGTGTATAACAACTTATAAAAAATTGTCCAATTTAAAAATTAGTAAAACCTTTTGTCGAACTATAGAGACAATAATTTTTAAGATTTTAAAATAATAAAATTTAAAAAATATTTAAAATTGTGCTGAAAATGTCTAAAAACATAGTTTCGAGAAAAATTCGTTTAAATTTTATGTTAGGTACATCTTGAACTAACGGCTAGTCTTCCATTCTAGCTTGGTAATGTACCTACACCTTACTTAGCTGCGGTTAGTCAGGCAGATTCCTTACCCGATGTCTGGTTACATTTATTGCTACAACTTTGTAACAGAGCGTAATTTTCCCAAAATTTTTTCGATGAATAATTCCTAAAAATGGAAAAAATAAAAATCTCTAAAAATTTTAGGGGGATTTGAGCCCCTAATCCAAGATTTAAATATTTTTTTAAGAGTTAAAAAATAAAATTAAAAGGTTGGAGGTAACATTAGTTAAGAAAAGTTGACAAGTTTTTTTAAATTGTTCCGATTTTTAAGAAAGTTATAAATTTTCTAAAGTTTTTTTTATTCTAAGCATATTTTTAAGATTTTATTAACAATTTTGGTCATTAAAGTTCTTTCTTCTTACAAAATAATGTATTATATCAAATTGTTGATTTGTCGTTTTGTTGAAAATTTAATAGGACAATAATACCCCAGATATTTGGTGAAAATTTTGTATGTCGTAACAGATTTTTAAATCGATTTATAAATCTGTTTTGTCAGTCTTCTTTTATCCATTTTATTTACGTGTCCCAATCATCCAAGCATTCCTTTATCTATTTTTGTTGCTACATCTTTTTTACACCTCAGCGTTCCCTTATCCCACTATTCTTTACTTTATCCATCAGTCACTATCTACGTATACAAACTCATTCACTTGTTTCACTCTTTCTTCTCCAATCAGCACCTTACAGTTTTTCTTGGTTTTTTTATTTTTCAGAAACTATTACCTTCGTCTTGCTTACATTTACTTTGATCCCTTTGATTTTTGGGCATCATGCATAATACGTATTAATCATCGACATTATTTGAATTTGGTGACGAACACAATTTTATTAACAAAAAACAGTTGCCCGTAATTTGAAATTAACAAAAGAACTTAATAATTGATTTTTATTTTTTTTTATTTAATAAATTTTACGTTAAACAAGTGGTAGGCAGAGGCCATTTTTTTCCACTTGGTACGGTTATTACACACATCTTTTGCTTTTTCTACTTTCATCAGTGCTCTCATACATGCTTGTCGATTGTTAATACTCTTGACCTGGCCTTTCCTTAATACAATGTGTTCGCCGAGGTCGACCTCTACCGACTTGCACATTCAAACTTGCTTTATAAATCTGTTCCGTCAATTTTCCCTCATTCATCTTCTCTAGGTGTCCAAACTATCTTAGGATTTGTTTATTTATCTTTGTAAGCTTATCTTCTTTTACACCACAGCGTTTCGTTTTCTCACTATTCTTCACTTTATCTAATCGAGTCACTTTGGCTATACTTTCACGACTAGTTGTCTTCGCAGCAATAATCTTATTTTTATGCTTCTTCTACCAAACCCAAAATTTACTACCACACATAAGTATGGCGTTTTGTGTGCACAATTCACCAAATATAGTTACTGACATAGGTACTTAAAATAAAAAATATAGCAAGAAACGGAGCAATAAAAACCTGTAAATAAAATAATATTTTTTTATTAGAGTCGAATAGAGTTTTTACCCGTCAACTATTTGAAAAATTAAATTGTAACTTGTTTTTTTCGTTTTCTTCTCATATAATAATATTCTACTCTTATCTATTAAATCCATCATGGAAGTATTTAACGATGTAATTTTTTGTCAAGCAGTGTAATGATCTGCACAATGCACAAATCTTGCACACACAAAAATTTTCACATAAACTGACTGATTCATCATTAAAACCAGAATCCTTTTAACGGGTAGCAAAAAAAACTATAATACAACTTTAATATGTTTGTATTAAACATGTTTTTTATTTGAATAAATTAAGATAGCAACATTATTCTAACAATGGAATATGTTAAAAATTATTTTAAAACATGAGAAACACAATATTTATTTTATCTGAAATGTCCCAATAACCATTATTTAACATTGAAAATGCTAATTTAATACAACAATAAAGTAGAACAATTTTTGAAAGCAGTTATTAAAATGATGCGGATAATAATGGTATACCCGTAACATCAACTCTTAAAATTTTTAATTAATAAGTGCACATTTTTTATATATGCTGTTAAATTATAAGCCATATAATGCCTAAACTTAGGACATTGAGGTTTTAAAATAGGGTAGTAATAAAAACTTTTGCTCGGCTTATAGGTTCGTAAAAAAGTTAATTTATTTATTAATTTATACTACTATTTACTATTCTAATTATTACTAATGAGGTCGATAATAGTGCCTGCTGCACATTTTTTACTTGCTGATTATTGACCTAAAAATGTTAAGTGTCTTCATTATAAACAGATAATAAAACTTTAATCTAGTTACACAACCGGATATACAATATTTGTCTTGTCTTCGCACTGCACCTTCCTCGAAAGATTAAAACATTTTTTTATTTTTTTTTTCAAACAGATTAAAACAAATAATAAACTATCATAGTAATCATCTACAGTATATATTTTAGTTTTTACTGGTGTTAACTATTACAATTTCTATTTATTTTAAATTAACCAAAATTGTAAATTTGTGCTGCCCTACAATTGTCAATTCCTAATTTATTTTTGCAATTTAGTTAAAATTGAACCTTTTTGAAAAACTTTAAATTTAATAGAAATTTGTACCGTTGGATCTACAATAAAAGAGAAAAAGAAATGGTCATCAGGTTATTGGAAAAATGTCTTGAAAACTTCTTATTGTAAAATATCGCAAAGCTGTCTTGTAAAAATGTTGTTGCTGTTTGTGCTGTCTATGCATAAATAAAACCTACATTTTAAAAAATATATAGTTCTTAAATTTGGTGCGCTAGACCCAAGCCTACTGGTAAATCAGCTAATGAGCAGTTCCTTACTTCAATTGCTGTTGTTAAAAGTGCAGCTGGTTTGTATTTACCTATAAATTACTAGAGAACGAAATATATTTAACAAAATACGCGCATATAGATGACTTTTACTTAAAATATGCAGCTATTTTTTCTTAATGCATATTTACTAAAAATACTTAAAAATAAAACAAAATATTAAATATACTCTAATAGTTAAGAATCTGTTACAATGTAATATAAATTTATAATTAAATATTTTTTAAAATTTTCAAAATCACTAGAAATGTGTTTGGAAAATGTGATAGACATATTTAAATATAAAATATATAAACACTTCAAAAGCACTGTACACGATAATACATTTACTTTAAACTAATGTTTGCGGGAAACTCGCATAATAATATTTTTCCCTTAATAGCAGGTGGGTACCTTTCTTATTTTTATGAACTTACAAAATAATATTATTCCTTTAAAAGCAGCTAGATACCTACTTTATTTTTATCAATTGTTTGTAGGTACAGCGCAACAGAAGTAGTTTGGCGGGCGACTAGCCTCTAAAATAACAAATATTCGGCTGAATATACTTCACATTCGTAAATTTAATGACTTTTAATGTAATCTTTTGTCTCATAATTACTCAGGTTAAAATGAAAAAGTCCAGATAGATAATGATTTTCTTCATATCGCTTCAAGTTATAAAATTCGATTTTTGTGTAACGTTACAAGAAAGGAAAGCCCGCAATCCCAATTTTTTTAACATTTATCCGTTTTATCGATGAGGTCTCATTTACACGACAAAAATTTTTTAATTAACTATACTATAATACTAATTTATAATCATAATTAGTAACTTTATTATTACTTTATACCAGCATCGGTTATTACTTCATAATTTTCAAATCAAAATATTCCGAAAACGGTAAACAGTATAAATTACATTTTTGGTGTAAAATTAAGTAATGTTTAAGTTTATTTGAAATTTTAATTAATAAATCTAACCTTAAAAAAGTTGTGTTCAATACTACTTGGTACGAACCGTGTAGCTCCCTTTATTAGAGTCAGATATAAAAACAAATTCATGGGATGTATCAACTTCTAAAACATATTTGTATAAAATTTCATTACAATGTTTGCAGTACTTTCTGCAAAATCGTAATAAATGTGTATAAATTTTTTTTTGAACGCCCTTTATTTTGAATACTGATGGCGTACGAAAAATTTTTACGTAGCAAACCCCAATTATTTTTCAGTTTTCGACCTATCCTGGACACGGGGTCACCTTTTTTTGTAGTAACACACTGTTTATTATACGATTTTTACCACTTCTTTAAAAAATATATCTGTGGTAATTAAAATGATAATTTTAACACTGTTTTTAAAAAAATTTACCTTGGTTTTAAAAAAAATATATTGAAATTTTTTTATAACCTATCAACTGGTTTATGAACCGGCAGTTACATTTTATTTATTGTCACACCTTCGGTAAATTGTTTCGTTTACAGAAAAAAAGGCAAATAAACCTTTTTTTGAATATAAAACACAATTTTCGTCGTCGCTTTTGATCTCTGCATTATTAAATACAGATTTTTCCAAATAAAACAAAATGCCATTCCGCTTTTATTGAGATCTTTCAATTGGTTAAAGTCGTGTTCTCTTTCTAATGAAATTTATGAAGAATCTACGACGTGTGAAATTTTATAAAGCATACGGGAAATGATTCAAAATTTTAACATAGAACACCGACAGCCGGTTTATTCGTGCATGATTTTATCTAAAGTTCTTCGCAGATATATTGGTGAAATGTTTCTTTTTTTAAACGTCGGCGTCGTTTTTGCATTCGGTTAATTTTTAAAATGAATTACCCTTCGACATAATATTTTATGATTTTACCGCTTTTGTTTGCAACTTTACCATTGAATGTTTTTAATTGCAATAAAATATTATTTATTGTTATATTTGTGATAAGATTACAAACTCTTGAAATCAGTCAATTTTCAACACTCTTTAATTTTTCTTTAGTTGCATATAAATAATTCTTGATCCCTGAGCGCCATGCATAAAAAAAATAACATAGTAGCCGTCGACCTTTGAAGGTTCAACCCATAGACCTATTATACAGAGGAGACGCAACATCCCATTCATAAAACTATGTTTGCTTTATCGCAATGATTACACGAGAGTGGCCATGAGTATGACAGAGAATGCCAATTGATTATCTTTGTCCCGTCCCCGTGCTGGCAACGCTGTAATATTATTGTGGACTTATGACCACGCTTGTAATCAGTGGCGTGCTGTTTAATCAAAATGAGAATATATCTATCGGGTAATATTTAGTTTTTTATGAGAATATATTTATAAATAGGTGATACTCAGTTTTTTATCAAATTAAGGTGCTGTAGCCTATTAAAAGTATTTTTCTAAACCCCAAAAGTTGGGCGCCAATTTTTATTGGTTGTATTATATTTAACAGTTGTATTATTTTTAATTGGTTATAATATATTTGATATATGTCATGTTAATACCAGACTTTGAAACTTATACTCTAACTGACATTTTAAAAAAATCATCGTACCCCAAACGTTTATTCTAATTATTACGTATGAAGGTAAGTTCTATCGGTCTCTATTAATGATTCTCACGCTGGATTAAATGTGTTAGTTATAGATAATAGTGTTATATGGTGTCCTGTGGTCTAGCTTGGGATCAATGACATTTGTCTTTTCAAACCATGTTTAGCAAATTAACAGATTGACCATTTACCCTTACCTCTAACATATCGCTTTTGATGGTTTTTTTGCAGTAAATTTTATTGGTTTAGGTTAATTTACTTTATTATTTAAAATATAGTGGTTTTGTTATAAAAAATTTATGCAAATATAATTTTTGTATTGGTGTGTTAAGTTAAATATAAATTAATGTGTTGATATTTTGGTTCATTGCAAAACACTACTTGCTTATTTAAAATATCAGTAACTTAATTTGGGTTCTTTTGTATACTCCTGTTTTTTTTCAATCTGCAAATTTGCCAAATTAAACAAAAGGGATATGACAGAAATGTAAAAATTGCGATATAATTTTTAACAAATGTAGTGCAACAATAATGGTAGTTAAAACAAATTTTATTGTTGATTTTATTCTTCCATTTTTTCTTTACTTAGCGCACATTACATGCTTGTTTTTACATAAAATATTAATTTTTGTCCAACAGAGGTGATCCATAACATACAGTGGATTTGATAGTGACATAGAAAAGAAAACATACAGTCAAAAATCCACTACAAAAAATCTTTTAATAAATAAGACTTACATCACAAAGAAAGCTTACAACAGTAGAAACATGTTTCAAAGAATTAATCCTTCATTTTCAGCACAGCTAAGATCTAAAGTAAAAATTTTTATATAAATTACAAGAGAACAATTAAGTAAGAGAAACACCGTATTTGTCCAAGAAAGGAATTTTTTTTAGAATTTACCAACCCCAATTGTGATGTTACGTTAGTCAACCTGGTCGACTAGCCGAACAAATTTGTTTAATAGATTTTAATTCTGGAAAAAAAACCATAAACTTTAATTCTGTTTCTTCTAATCATATTATAAATTATAAATTAAAAACACAAGTTTGACCTAAACTCCCACCTCGAAATTCTACACATCTGTGATAAAGGCAAAAAACTTAAACTCTTATAAACTCTTTAAGTCAACAAGGCAAATATAAACTCTAATTTGCTATGCATCAATGATAGCCTTTCAACTCTTTAATTTTTTGATTTCCCATCTCTAATTCAACACACATATCTACTTAACTCAGAAACTTTTTTTCTTTTTTCATGTCACAAATATTCTTGTCTCTGCCGTTTAAATCTTGACGTTTCATCTGTCATATTTCATTCGTTATAAGTTTACTTTTTCCACGTTTCAATAAGATTTAAAAAAAATTGTTAAATACTGTTACAGCTAACTTAACTTCCACTGAATGTTATTTGGGTTAGATTAGGTTAGGTTAAAACGGCGGTTCGGAGCGAACCCACTTAGGCCTTTTGGCTCGTTGTAATACCGTGATGGACAGCGGTGCCTTCTCCCTCTACCGTGAGAACAAGTTGAAACTTTCAATGAAAAGTGTAAGGTTTTAATGCTAACTGAGCTGAAATCAGGTAAGTCATCAAAGTCCGGTTGTCCTAGTATGGAAAGCCATTTTCTGCCTAGTGCAGGGCAGTGGCAGGGAAGATGTACCATTGTTTCCTCCTTTTCCTCATCGTGACAGCTTCAGGAGAAGTCGTGTCGTAGCTCTGCAATTTCCATGCGCCATGCATAAGATCCACCTGCCCAGTGTCCTGTTATGGCCGTGATCGCATTTCCAATGGACTCCCTGGATAGAGTTAAAACATCATTAGTTTGACGTAGATCTAGTTTAGACCAAATCTGTTACAATGATGTGCATGTGGGTTCATTTTGCCACCTCAAGTTGGCCTTTTGAACTACTTTGCCGTGCAGAAGCCGGCAGTACTCCTTGCTGAAATAAGACAGATACAGCTGGGAGGGTGGTGCCCTCTTTTGCTAGCTAGCCCTCTAAACTTAGCTGCTAGCTTATTCAGGGTGGCTAAATGTTATTGGCGAGGAAGTATTTTAGTCCCTAACATTGATTGACCCACAGTTATTATTTTTGTAATGTGTTAACTTTTTTCAATTTCTTGAAAAAATGTTCGTTATTGTGATGCCATTTTTTCCACCATAAACTGGTAAGGTAAAAAAAAATTTCTTACTCATTTGTTCTTTTGTAATTTATATTAAATTTTTAACTTTAGATCTTGGCTGTGCTGAAGATGAAGGATTAATTCTTCGAAACATTTCTCTACTGTGGTATCTTTCTTTGTGTTGTAAGTCTTATTTATTAAAAGATTTTTCTTGTGGATTTTTGACTGTATGTTTTCTCTCCTACCTCAATAATTTTTATTGTTTTATTTTCTGTTTTTATTAATTCTTTGATTTAAAATCTATTATTCCTTGCACTTGGATGTTGAGTAACGTCTTAATTCGGATTTTATTGTGGTGAAACATCGATTTTTTTTTTAAAATTGTTTAGTTGGAATTATTCTTTACTGTTATATTTTATTATGAAGTAATACAAAAAAATTAAAAAAAACTTACTACAAATTTAAATAAAACAATGCAACATTAAGTGCCAAAATTGACTTGACTAGATTTATACATATATAATACAAAATTTATTTTATTTATTAATCTTATAATTCCTTTTCCAATTTTAGTAAAAATAACACGCAGCATATTTTATTGTTATAAATTTAATGATGCAGTATTGACCAAAAATATATGTATTTGATCTACTTTAAAAATATAATGAGTATAACGACAACCGAAGTGGAGAAAAGATTTTATGTGTGTGTAAGCTTAAGCTTTACAATCGATTTTCTGTTCGTCTAAGGTATTCTTTACAATAATTTAAACTGGGTTTCCTTTGCGGTTTATGGCTCATAAATCTTAAATTTAACGTCAAATGCTACTTCAAAGCACGTTTCCATCATTTTTAAAAATATTGCTCAAAACTTATTTGAAAGCATTCAAGATCAGCTGGCATAAAATGCATTTCTTTTTAATTTGATAAATGGAAAATTCAATGTAAAATTAATATTGTTTTTGTGATTTAAATCCTTTACATATTTTTCTTATACTTAAGTCTGGAAATTTTATTAAACTATAATATCGTCATTATACGATTGTTTCCTCATTTTGGGCGCTACGCAATTATTTTTTTGTTTAAAAAAATTATAGATCCCTTTGGAATCAAAACCTCCTAAATTCAAAAAAATTAGTTTTCATTTGTTAACCTTTTTTTATCTATAGGCTAGACGGTTTAAATCAAAACCTGTCAAATCTCCAAACCTTAAAAAGTCGGCCTTTAAATCAAAACCCACTAAATCCATAGTTTTACGGTTGTGTGCTAGGTATTTCCCACTCTTACATCGCTTGGTTAGTTATCTTAAACATTAGTAACCTGTTGCTATTTGAGTTTTTTTGTGTTAAGATAAAATTTACTTTAATAGGTCAAACAATACTGAGCACGCCAAATATATTCTCTTAAAATATTAATAATTACAAAAAAAATTAAACGACCATTTGTTCTATTCCAAAGAAAATGAAAAAGTACTATTTATAAATTTCCTTGCATGCAGAATTAGTTCTTGACCCAATCCGAATAAAAATTTAAATGCTCTTTTATTTTTTGCCATAAATTATTAACAATGTTTCTTTCCTTTGTTTTTTAAAAAACAGTGAAAGTTAATATCAACAAAAATTTTTACAAGGGAAAAATCTGTTATGACACCCACTGCTGTTGACTGTTCTGAAAAGAGCGCGGCTCGGCGAGGAGGTAGTGTGGGAATCATCGGTTTCCGAATGTAACCCTTGTAAGTGGTTTTGTGGGTTATTGTCTCGTGTTTGGGGACAATCTTATCCCTTGTGTGGAGTATTAACAACAGATAACATGTATTCCAGCAAGTTTAGCGATATTGTACCATATTCATTTTTGAAATGAAGTTTAGAAGAACCATATTAGAACTTACGTTTATTTGAAAATGTGTGATTGTACCATTAGGAAAGAGGATTGAAGAGACAGTTGTTCAAGAAAACCACGCCGATTAATATATGTAATTATTAAAAAATATTTGTTAATAAAATGTAACGAACTATGTAAAGGAAGTAGTCAATACTAAAAATGATTTGATTTTTTTTATAAAAAAAATATTACCTTTAAAAAACAACTCTAAACTCTCAGGGATGTGTGTTCTTGACTAAGCAATTGAATTCAATTTGAGGGAACAGATCAGTTCACGGATATATCTATTCATTTTTTTTAAACAAATAAACTTAAATGAAACCAACTAAAATATCACTAAAAAAAATTAAATTTAACCTCGATCAAATCCAATTGTATCTATTTAATTTAGTACTCGTGAACGAGCAACGTGTTTAACCGGTTTTAATGCTGCTAGGTACCTATCACCCTTTTTATTTAAAAATAGTTAAAGTAGTTGTAAAAATAAATTAACTAGTTTATTACAAAAAAAAAATAAGACATTTAAGACAGTTTGACAGACCACATGGCCTATGAATTTTAAACATGTTTTTCGTTTAAATTCAGCCTTTTACATTTAAATGTTATGTCTTTAATTGTAACACTTCCTGTTACCTGACTAAGTAAGCACTGAAGATAACGAAAGTCAAAAGCACTTTGCAATATATTTTTTTTAAATAAACACTTTATATACAAGTACTTCTTCAATCATTCTACAAAAGTGTATTCAGCTTCAAATAAAAAAGTGTTCAAGAATCTTACAAAAAGAAAAGAAAAATAAACAGCATTGCCCTAGACAAACTAACTTCCAAAACCGAGGGCTCTTTTTTATTTAGTATAGTTCTAGTTGTCCTAGTGTTATCGGTTCATTGAATTGAGTTTGTATTTATAATTTATATGGAAATACTGACCAAATTTTAAATAATGATCTTGTCCGTCGATCGGGCCAAACGTAAAACCTGAAAGTTTTATCGCCCTAGCTATCCTTCTGAAGTTATTGTGCGAAAATTAAAAAGTGCAGTAAATTTGAGGATTACCTTGTATGGCAGCTACCTGAAGTAATGTACCGTTATGGCCCATCTTTAAACTCGGTCTTGTCCTTGGGGCAAAACTTCTACCCTGTAAGTTTTAGTGACCTACCGACTCTCTGTCTCAAGATAACGTACCTACAAGATTTTCTACACACACACACGCACGCACACAACAAAATTTGGAACAACCATCATGCTGAAAATGGTACCATTCGACGTGTGGGGCTATGAAACGTGCAGTGCACATGGTTTTGGCGTTTTTGATTTTTGTGGGTAAACCATTACTTTTTCTTTTACACTCTTCGGTTTTGGAAAAATAATAAAAACAAAAAAATTATAATTAAAAATCTCAAGTTCCTGGAGCTACTTCCTTCTGAAGAGTTCTGCTGTGGGTAGAAATCCGCTAATGTACTAAATAACTGATACTATTAACTGTCGCTGAAGGTAGTAATCCACTAATCCATTAAACTGGTAATCTGGTACCAAACAATTGATACTAATCCACTAATCCATAAATCCGTACAATTATAGTCCTTTTTATTTTATTTAGTCCACAATTTCTCTTTTTTTAGTCCTGCTTTTTTTTAGTCAGTCCCCATAAATAATTAAAAAAAAATTAACAAAAATACTAAATACAAATCTTGACGTTAATTGCAAAGTCCCTAAACTATTTTGCTTATAATAACAAAATTAAAAAAAAAAATTGAAACAAAACAAAAAATCACAGTTAATTCCAAATTACAAAAAAAATGTAACAAGAAAATAAAATCTATCCAGAAAAACTATTTCAGTATATAGACCTAGAATAATGTAGAAGATAAATTTTCTTTGGAAAAGCTTTACAATAAAAAAATTTACCAATTATATTCTAAAACCAACAACAATCAGGTACTACTTAATTCAAAAGTCTAACTGTCACTGAAAACATTTTCGTCCGGAGACCTAAATCTCTCATACTTATACATTTTAAATATAATTATCAGCTCGTTATTGGCTCGCAAAAACCTAAATAAATTAACCAGTAATGGCTTTAAAATCCAACCATTTCAACTAAAGTGCAAGGACCGGCTTTAACAATCCGATGTTCCACTTAAGAACAAAATTCCCCTTACAATTTATAAAAATATGTTGGATAATATATAATATGGATAATATGTTGGAGAATTATTTTGTAAAAATAAGATCCTTTGCTTGATATTCAGCTGTGTTAAACTTTGTGACAGCACTGTATAATATTGTAAAGACGACCCTATTTTGGAAAGTCTACAGTAAAAGTGTTAAGTTATCTTTACATAAAAAAAATAAACTATGATACGCTTAATAATTTTTGTAAATGTTTTTTTATTATCGTCAAATGAAATTTTGGACATAAAGCTATTTATATAAAAAAAGGCATTTCAAATATATTTTTTCTACTTTTTTAAAACGATTACAAAATAGTTGATACGTGTTGTAATACAATTAATGTATCCACTTCGGTAGATACCCACATAAACATCTTGGCAATTAGGGTTTGCCCTTCTATTTTCCCATTGAACCTTTACTCTGTGGTTCCGTTCCGGGCTGAATGCCTTCATTACTTCGGTCCACTTTATTTAAAGTAATTTTCGACCGCAAAAGCTTTGTTCTTAACCGGCAATCATAACTGTGATTAGAATGTCTACGATAGCATGTGCATTACACTTTAAATTGTTGCAATTAATGAACAGTTTATGTTATAAAATAAGTCATAACAAGGTCTGCTCTTTTATTAAGGTCTTTATTATAATTTTTTTTAAATATAAACGAAGTGAATTTTCTGACATGACAGGTGTTAAAATTCAAGATCTTAAACGGTTTCAAATTATTAAATAGTTTATACAAACGTTAAAATAATCTAATAATAGTCTATTCCAAACTAAAAATTGTCAACTAAATTATGATTTTCCAGTTAATAAATTAAAATAATTCTGACAAAAGTTTATTTAAACCACGTAATTTAAAAAAAAAAAAGTTAAATATCAGTGCTCTTCGGTGGTCTGGGTGCGACCTGAGAGGTCCACACGACTAACTTTCCAGTGGAAAAAATTAAAAAATAAGTTTTGTTGTTATTATTATTAAAATTATTATAAAAAACGATTTTAAATTGTTTATAACAAATTATATTTGTCATTAACAATATTCTGTTTATGTCAACTGTATTTTTGCAGATTTTTTCTTATCATTTAATAATCGGGAGCTATTTTTATTTGTTTATAACAATTACATTTTTTTTTTAATATTATAATCAATAATAATTTGTAAGTAACAATATTCAATTGTTATAAACAATGTTTGATTATTACTAATAATAATTTTTCACTGTTACAGCGTCATCAATGCTATTCTCTCAATACTGACACAAGTTTAAAATTCTCCAATTCTCCAATTCCTATTTTTGTTTTCCAAAATTATCTCTTTTTATGAAATATTGTCATCATATTTTCATTACAAATATTCCTAACATGCAATAATTATTTTATTCAAAAGTTCTTAATATTCTGTATTAAAAATAGTATAATTTATAAATTGTAAAATTCAAGTAGTTTACCATTTTTTTCAGTTTTTTAAGTCTCCATAAAAAACAACTTGATCAGTTCTAAGTTCTGTAATTATGCATCGAATGCAATTGGTCCCACGTCGATATCATTTTTTATTTTTGAGATAATCGGGACGAAAAATAGTTCCGAACGCACATACGTACATATAGACACACACACAGAAGTCCAAACTATTGTATTTTTCTCTGGGGATCTTAAAATGTGGAGATATGTTAAAATTCGAGATTCGCAATATCGGACCCATTACTATAACTGCACACGGGGAAGTAAAAAAAAAACAAATTAAAACTTGAAAATAATCTAAAAGAGCCAAATAATAATATAGCTCTTTATTGCCTTTATATGGATAAAATTAAGTTACCCATTTTGTTGAGGTATAGCTCTATTTATTCTCGCTGCAAAGCCTCAAATAAATGTTATTTTTAAAAATTCCTGCTACAAAATCTCTTTATCGAAGCATGTCCCATGTATACTTTATTGGATTTTAATTTAGTGGTTACGTAGTAACTAATAAGTGACTAATAATATCAGAGAAACGGCAAAACTGACAACATTGCAAATGTCAAATCTGGAATCTCCGTATCTTAAAATGGGCTTATCCCAAATTTTGTTCAATTCGGACTAACAAATTACGAGATAATTGTCCGCTTCCAGACTTTTGGTCCACTATGTATATTCACAAAGACACCGCATTTATAAATACCCAAGCGCATAGTTGTCAAACTGCAAAAAAAGTAATACTTTACAATTTGTTATTACCAAGTGACTTGATTTTTGGTGCATTAATTGTACTGATACCACAGAAATAATTTATAACTGGCAACTACGCTTCATTACTATTAGTTTGTTGTATCCAGATTATGATTTTTTAAAACTGGCTTTTTGAAGGACTTTTAAAAGTGATAAAAGGTCTATAGTACAATACTTTCTTCCTGTGGTGTGCATACTTCTTTTTACCACATCTGTAATGGAAAGTTCGAATTAAATAAGTATGTAAATAAATGTTACTTGATTAAGTTGTGGGTTAAATTTTATGTATGTTTTATACTCTTCTTCTGCTTTATATGCATTAAAAATTAATTAAATTCCATAACCTACAATTATTAAAATTAATTAATTTGAGTGAAGGTTAAACTTTACTTTAGGTATTTATTATTATGCGTTGCTAGGCTGCAGTTATAATTATTTATATCTGACATGCGCACATTTAATGAAATTGTTTTTACCCGAGTAAAAATGAGGCATTTTCTTACCTAAATACAGGGAAAAATTCGAACTTTCCACGCAGGTGTGGTACAAATACAATCTTTTATATTGGTTGTAGTTTTCGTGCTTTGTGTGTTTTCAGATTCATCTTAAATTTTTACCTAACAGGCATTTGAGCTAAAAATTGCGCTTTAAAATGTGCCAAAGCTCGCGCTTAATCTGTTACCGAGCGCCATCTTCTAGTATGCCAATGACTCTGGGCATTGGCTCGCCATTTAAATGGTGTTTAAAGATTGATACGATTTACTTTGAACTTAAAACAATGCCAACATCGTTTTTTCAATGTTAATTTTTGGTGCTAAAGTTATATACAACATGGGTTTAAAAAAATATTTATTCAACCAATCGAAAATAATATTTAAATAATAATTATTATTTTTGAATTATTTTTACGTATTAAACCTATTTGGTAATGTGTAAAGCTTGAAAATATTTTGTCATTACTCGTCTAAAGCACAACATTTATTAAATACACGACTTTACAAGTTATAATGATAAAATTCCACCAAATTAATTAATTAAATAACAGTAATTATTTATGTTTTATTTACATAAATTTACGGTTACCAAATATTGTGTCGTTCAATATTCATGGTGTGCCTACAACTTTTAATGCAGCAAATTATTTATTAAAATATTTAATTAAAAATTAATTTGCTTTTCGAATTTGGTAACATTTAGCTGTAAAGTTTGTCAGTTTCATTTTTGTTATAAATTTAAGCTTAATTTTAAAAAAAATTATAGTTTTTTATTCCAATATGCTTTTAACATAAAATGTATTTTTAACATTCTTACAAAATGTTTTATTGCCGGGGTTATTTTGTGTTTATAATAAAAATAATAATTTATTAAAGATTACAGTCAAAAAGTGCATTGAAATTTCTTTATATTTTAAAAAAATTTCGTATAAATAGTTAAAAATATAAAATCATTTAAACAAAAAATGTTAAAAGGGCATTCAATATAATTGTACCACTTTCCTAGCCTTAGAACTGTACATAATGGCATGACCATGATGCTAACATCGCAAAGTCAGCAAGCCAGAGGCTAGGTTTTCTGTGGAAAGCTAGAAAGTTTTTTACTCCTGATCAAATATTGACGATGTACAAGGTTTAAATCCGACCTCTACTGGAGTATTGTTGGCACATTTGGGGTTTAGCACCAAAGCATTCTCTTCGTGTTCTAGATTCAATTCAGAAAAGGGCCATTCGGTTGATAAACAGCTCAACTCTCGCAGATACCCTTCACCCACTAAAACATAGGAGAAGAGTTGCAGACCAGACATTACTCTACAGATATTTTCATGGCATATGCTCCAGAGAAATAAAAACTATTTTCAGTAAACAAAAAAAATTAGAATCCTAAATATTACTATAGTAGGACGAATTTTTAAATGTTTCCAAAGATACACTTTTTAAATCTGTTTTAATTTAATTTTGTTTCAATAAATCTTTGTCAATTTAGAATGAAATAAATATTGCCTTATAAATTCCTGGACAAAATTACCACACCACTTATATTTTATCAATAATCTTTATTTATTAATAATGACCATTGGGCCATGGACCTTGTTTGACAGTGACAGTTGTTATTTGAGCTAACTTTGGTATAATAATGACAATAATTCGTGTTTAACTTCGTTTTAGACTAAAACTGTGTTAAATTTTTTATAAAAAGTGCCGATTAAAGCAAAGTGTCTAAGAGAAACAAGCTTTTTATTATGATTGTTTTTATCACATGCATGTTTGAAAGTTTATTTGTGAGTAAATCAAATAAGAAAAATGAACTGCCAAAGAAATTTGTCGATGAAAGAGGCAGTGCGAGCATCGACTCTCCTGGATAAAGGATACTCAATGCGATATGTTGCAGGTTTGTTAGGAAGACATCATTTCAGCATCAGTCACATGGTGAGACGACATAATGAAGTACCATCGAAGACCAGGGAAAGGGCAAAAACGTTGCACCAATCCAATTGATGATCATTTTTTGAGACAATATGCTCTCAAAAACAGGAAATTCACCGGCAATTTGCCAAAAAAGAAATAAGCAGATGTTTGAAATATCGCGATATCATTTCGAATGGTTAAAAGACGTTGACATAAATCAGAAAGTGAGCAACAGGAAACCGGCCAAAAAACCCTTGCTAACTAGAGAACATAAAGTTTAGAGGTTGAATTTTGCAAGATTATATTTAAATTGGACCATCAATAATTGAAAACGGGTTCTGTTCTCCGATGATACTAGGGTTAGCCTAAAAGTTTCAGGTGGTCGTAAACGGGTCTGGCGAAGGCGAGGAAAAAGGTTTGCGAGCTGCAATATCACTCCTAAAGTACCTTTTGGTGGTGGCTCTATAATGTTTTAAGGCATAATTTTCTTTGAAGCTCGTACGGAGTTGGTCCTTACGTACAAGGTCTATGAATGCCCAATACTACTTGGGCAAATTTTTTGTCGAACATGTAATGCCTTTTGCTTCGTTTGTTGGACCTTATTTTTTAATTATGCAAGACAACGCTTGTCCTCATATGGCTAGACAGGTTATTGGCTACCTAAATAATTTTAATATTTCTTTATTAGAGTGGCCACCTAACAGTAAGGACATGAATCCTTTAGAGCATCTATGGGACTATCTCAAAAAAAAAAATTCGAAGTCTAGACCCCCTGTTGCTATTTAGAACCAACTCTTAAAGGCCGTTATTGAAAAATGGGAGGATATTCCGCAAGCTTTTGTTGAACATTTGATATCAAGCATGCCTCGACACATGAATGCAGTGATAGGAAGTAAAGAAGGGCCTACACGGTAATGGTGTTGACCCATTTATCCTCTTTTACTGATTTTTTTTCTTTTTTAAATTTGGAGTTATGCTAGCTCATTTATGCATTTCCAGCAAAAACATTTTTTTAAAGAAACAGTAGGAAAAAATATATGTCATGTCAAGGCCATTTTGTAGGTGTTTATTAGTATTTCAATATAACTTTATTTTGGTTTATAATTGGATTAATTGAAATGGTGCGTTAATTTTGTCCAGAAATTTATAAAAAAAAAAGTTCTCCGAGTGTAGTAAGCAGTTCAAATATGGATGATTCACGAAATCCATTTTTAAACCCAAGAAAAATATAAATCAGCCATATAAACTACAATTTATTCTATCGATTTATTTTACAAAAAACTTTTAACATAGCGAAATTACAGCAGAAACTAATTATGTTAGCACCCATACAAAAGGGGTGAAAAGGGGATGGATTAAAAAAACTGTTAAAAACGCCGATATTAGTGTTAAATTTATAGTTTTCGGGGTCCCTGATTTGGTGATATTCCCAAAGGTGGCAAGTTTTACATAAATATATTTTTTCTTTAGCTCTGTGGTAATCATTGTGGTTGTCTGAATATTTGAAACTTATGTAACTCATTTAAATTAGTTTTTGTTACGTTAAAGTACTTAAAATAAAGTAAAGGAAAAGTATTTTCTTTTAGACTAAATATACGATAATTATAAGTTTTTCAATTTATCGCATATCTCGTTATTTTCTTATTTTTCAACAAAAAATGTCTGGTTAATAATGCCATTATTGCTTAGTATGAGCTGTTAACATGTGATTAAAAGCATGTATGATTGGACATAATGATAAGAGAACGCGATATCAAAATAATCATTAACACGCGAAATGTGTGAATTAAATACCTGTATCACCTCTTGTCACAATTATGACACGTACACCGAAGAGACCACAATTATCTTTTATCTTTTTAACAAGACTATTATAGTTTTGAAAAAATCCAGATAAAAATAAGCCAATTACTTTTTTTTATTATGTTATGTAAGGGAAGGATATAAACGGATCTTTACCAATTATTTTACATTTAAAAAATGAATTTTTTTCTGAGCTAGAAAAATTTGTAATCATCACTTCTCAATTCTTTTGGCAGAATTTACGTTATATTATAAAACTTTTATTGTTTTTTTAAATAAAAAGATTTTTAACGTAAATAAAAACAAAATTTATTAATTAAAAATTGTTTATTTAACATAAAACAAAAAAGTTACAATGCTTACAAAAAATGTGCACAACGAAGGAGAGAACAACAAAACAGATTAAAGTGACTTTAAATTAAAAATTACAATTGCAACAAATAATTTATGCAGATTCCAATATTTTAGATGTTGTTACGATTTTTTTTTTATTAAAGCTTCATCTAGCAAGATACAAAGTAAGTAACTACTAAGTTTGTGTAGATTATTGTTCATAACATTTCTGGTATTTTTTAGGCACATAAAATAATTGAAAAAAAATTCGAATACCAAGAGAGAGAGTCGACTAATTGCAATAACATTTTTTATACTCAGATTCTAATAAAAAAATAATAACAATATGGACAAAATATTTTTACGCTCCAATCTAACAAAAAAGTACGTTTTTAAAATTGCTTTTTCTTCAGTTTATAGCATAGTCCAGTCATTCAACTCAAAAATAGGGTGTAACCTTTAAATTCTTACCCAATGAACCGATTTGCATAAAAATTTGAATTTATGTTTATTATACCCTCTAAAACAAAAGTGACATAAACCTAATTGTAAAAGTACTACTCTTAATTTTAAATTTTCAGGTAAATGCATAGGTTGTTAGGTTAGGTTTTATGTAAGTGGGGCGTGGTCGCCCCTCCACCGCGACGCTTAGTAGGTCTATTGTGGCTCACCCCTAGAGGCTACAGTTCACCGCACAATCCATATGCATAGGTTGTAATATCTACTTTTTTTTAAAAAAATCAAGTAATTAATTTTATTTTTCTTATAACTCTGGTAATTTTTATTCTACAGATCTCAACAAAAAACTATTTTAAAGGATTTTTAAAGTTCAGTAAAAAATTTTTTTATGCCTTGAATGGATAGCTAAACTAGGTCTTTTAATATAACAATTTTAAATCTACTTATATGTTTGTTTGTAACTCGTACATTATAATGTCTTATTCACTCGTTAATTTTTACATATTTTATAAATTTACCATGTGGCACAACACATACGCTAAATAAATAAATTTGGTGTGAAGACATGGACATTGAAGCAATCGTACACTCGAAAATGGAGGCATTCGAACTATGAATATACCACAGAATACTTAAAATACCTTGGGTTGATAGAGTAACAAACATAGATGTTATGAGAAAGATGAAAAAGGGCAAATAAATCGTAATTACTATCAAAAAATGAAAACTGCAATACTTGGGACACATTATAAGAGTGGAGAAATACCACTCTGTGAGTAAGCCTTATCCCATCCAAGTTAAATAATATTGGTAGTATAGTTACTGGCTAAATGGACATTGCGTCATCCCTCGGCCATATAATAATAATAAAAAAAATTCGTTAACCGAGGTTATAAGTGCTCCTAGGTACTGAAATTGGTTTACGCATTCGAAATTGTAGGTGTCCATGGTTATGTTTTTTCCTATTTTATCTCTTTCTGCTCTTCGTCTGACATGCATATATTTGGTCTTTTGCTCGTTGATCGTGAAGCCTACCTACTTGGTCTCCTTCTCTATATTCATGAACATTTCTTTTGTTTTAATCATACTGCTTCCTACCGTGGCAATGTCGTCGGCATATGCCAAGATTATTTCTGGGCCCTTATTTATAAATATTTTTAGACCAATATTCGGTTTTTTGTTAGCCATGTCCAGCACTATGTTAAAGAGCAATGGTGACAGGCCATCGACCTGTTTTAGGCCATCGTTGATGGATAATGTTTCAGTGTTGTTCTTTTATATCCTAACTTTGGCTTTAGAGTTTACTACGCATATTTTGGTTAACTTTTTGATCTTTTCTGGTAACCATCTGCCTTCCAACGCTTGCCAGATACTTTCCCCGGTGATATTATCGTATGCCTGGCGGAAAGCTACAAACAGTTGGTGGACCTCTCTGTTAAACTCACAGCTTTTGTCTAGGAGCGGTCTTATGGTGAATATTTGATCTGTTGTTGATCTCTTGGACCGGAACTCGTATTGGTAGTCTCCTAAGTATTCTTCTGCATATGGGAATATGAATCCACTTGGGTTAAAACACAATAATTACAACGTAAGTACAAAAATGAGTTCTATTTGACACGAGCCAGTCAATTGCAAATGAATAAATTTCACGTTTTATTTACCGTATAAACTGTCTGTCAGTCTCTTCTTCTTGTTTTCTTCGTACCCAGACATGCCATGGGCGTGCGAGAATCTAGTACGAAAAATAATAATTCAAATAATTTTTTCGTATTACTTAACTTTTGCTTTTGTTGAGACTTACTTTATATTTTTTTATTAAATCTTGTTACAAAATCAAATATTTATTTTTTGTTTTGATGTACGTTTGAAAGTTCTCTTCAAATAACTGTTTGGGATTTTTGGATTTATTTTATACCAAAAGAAACTTAAATTGTTATGTAATCAATATCTATGATTTTTTCATCAAATTATTAAAGTTTAAACGATTGCATGTAAAATTACGATATTGTCGTGACAAGCGAATGATTTTTTGTAAAATTTACTGCAATATGATTTTCTCAATTTCCAATAAAGTTTTTGGTACGAACTGTACATAATCTGTAAACTTTTCACAAAAGTTTTTGCAAATCTTTTTCTACGTGCTATCTGAAAACTTTGCAAAACTCATTAAATTTTATAACTTTCCATGAAAGATAATTTGTCTATTTTTCGAATTTTCCACAGATCTTTATATATTCATGTGAATATAGTAGGTTTTGTGAAACGAAGCCAATGAAAGAAAATTTAAAGTTCAGGTCGAAAAAAAAAATGAAAAAAGACAGAGAAAGTGTAAGGAAAATGGAACGCCTGAAAAATGTATCCATTTGTATAAATATGAGAAAAGTTTCAAATGCGGCTTTCGGAGATTTACGTCGCGACGGTGGTAGGAGATATAAACATTCATATAAATTACGGTTTTCCGGGGCTATTTAGGATGACTGTCACAGTTGGAGATGCATTTAACACCCTCCATACTCCCGATATTGATTGAAAACATATAAATCGGCCTCTTGATATGCTTTTTATCTATTCGAAAGTAACCGTTCTACATTCAACGATTTGTTGCAAACTTTATTTTTTTATTGATCTACTCAACTACGTACCAACTTTCATCTAACAAAACGACTAGCTTCTGCGATCGTAAGTTATATAAAGTCATGAATAAATTTTAAACTCCTTACAAAAATGTGCTCTGCTGTCATGACTTCTTAACTTTCGCCAAACCAAACACAATTCATTACCCATGTAATATTCACCATATCGCTCTTTTAAATTGTATAACTCACATGTGACGAAAATTGAGACTACTTGGTTTTTTAGTGGAAAACAAAATTGGATCCGCATGCAATTTAATAATGCATCCCGATTTGGGATTTGTCCAGAAAAGAGTAGGAGTACGTGAAACGCGGCAAGATAAGCTGTTTTTAAATAACATAAAAAGTCCATTCTTGCAGGGCTAAAATGTTGGCGAAAAATTTTGTCCCGCATTTTTAACTGTTTTATTATTGGATTTTTGCGTTTAGCAGCTATATATAATACTAGCTATATACAGCTAAAATTTTTATTCTTCCTTCTTAACAAAATATCTAGGGAAGAAGAATTAGGGTGTGTTTTATCGCTGCCATTGGTGTGCTGACAGTTATGGCCAGGCATACCAGCCGCTGAAGGCCAGCAAACTTTGTTGTAACACTTTTTTTACATAGTTACTCCTTTCTTTAGCTAAACATTTAAAAAAAAAATGTTAAATTAACAAAAAAATACCTATATCAAACAAATATCAAATTTAGCCTGTAGAAAGTTTATCATTTTTTTTAGAAACGAACCTTATCTGATATTTCCTAATGATGTAACATTTTAATGGTATTACATTAAGGCTTATCATCATATCTAAAATACCGGTTTTTTTGATCAGATACTAATAAAAAAATCTAATCTATCTCTCCGTTAGGGAAAATTCCAATCAATATCCTATTTATTATTTTAATATTTATTCACCTTCGTGAGGTAATTTCGTTGGCTGTGTGATTTATGCTTCCGTTCAGAACAGGTATTTTCGAGCCATCAGCGCCATTTTAAATACAAGATACACATTGAAATATGACCCTTTGAATATTTATGTATAATGCTTTCATCTGCCTAATTTATATTATTAGTAGGTACATTTTCTCAAGTAATTTAAATCACAAAAAGCTAATGTAAGTTTTTTACAGTCATTTGCGATAATTTTTAGTAGAAATAATTGTGGCCTAAAAGTTAAGGAATAAAACTAATGGTGTGCACAATTAATAAAAACTCAATATTAAATAATTCTCTGTTTTACCTTTTCTTTGACGACTTTAAATTACATTTTAAAATCCTTTTAACTATTTTTTAACTCCTGCATAAATCACAGACGTTGATATTGGCTTTAATTAAAATTTTAATTTTATTATTCATTGCATATTAATTCAAGAAAAAGTAACACTAGTCCTATGTACTTTTTTAACACTTACTTCGAGGTAAATATACAAGATCGATCGGAATGGACAGATGACCACACCAAGCGCAAACCTAAAGAGAGGATCTGGTATACAGACGGATCCAAGACCAAGGAAGAAACTGGTGCTGGAATATACAGTGAGGGGAGAAACTCCCAAATAAGTGTTTTACTAGGAACAAACATTTCTGTATTTCAGGCAGAAATGTATGCTATCCAGCAATACGCAAAAGAAAACTACTCGGGGGAAGTGCGTAACGCACGGATTAAAATATGCATAAGCTCCAAAAAACCCAAAATATGTTTAAAACGATAGATCTGGAAATAGCAATCAGAATTGATGAGCTTCACCTCGAAATTCTATTGTTTGATGACGACATTGTTCTCATTGCCACTTGCCACACAAAAACTTAAACAAATCGGTCTTAGATAATTTTTCGAATACTTATTATGAAAATTTCTTTAGGCGCGTTAAGCAACATTGGTGGGGGGAAAATGTATAGTTTCGTGTCACCTTGGTGACGTCAGCGTCAATGACGTCAACGTCATCGACAGATGGTTGTTTTCGATGAGGAAGGTTACACCGGCTGTCATCAGTGGTCAAAATAATATTAAAAAATATTAACATTATTAGTACTTACTGTTGTATATAAGAGGATAGTTCACGAATTGTCCCCAACATAAAAGCTAGTACATGAGAATAATGAAACTAATTTATTTTTTAACATTGTCACCTGCAATGTTATTACACTCTTGGTATATCAGTGTTAAAGTGTTTCAAATCCTTTTGAAAAAAAATTAGAACTTTGAGTCTTCAGCTATTCATCTATGCCGACATCACTTCGTTACCATCAGCAAAGCTAATTCCACGAAGATGTTTTTTAATTTTGGGAATAGATGGTAGTCGCTGGTTGCCAAATCTGGAGAATAAGAGGATACAAATTTCATATTCCGCATTGTGAATTGCAGCTATTGGAACACAACTTTTGTGGGCCGGAGCTTTGTCCCGGTGGAAGACTACATCTCCACTCAATTTTCCTAATATAGAGCGCACCACGACTCAATTTTCCTCATCCCTTTTCTCTGATCGCTTCCTGTACTTTTGGTTAAATTCACATATTATTTACCTGTTATGGTGCGCCCTCGCGGTAAATAATCCACGAAAATAACACCTGCAAAATCTTATCAGTTAATGGGACAACACGAAATTTTCTAGGACAAGGGAAACCCCTATGCCGTCATTTCATGTTTTGTTTTTTGGATTCTGGATTAAAGTGATGAACCCATGTTTTGTCGACCGTAAGAAATGTTCGCTTAAATTCATCGGGATTCCTGTTAATGATCTCCAAATGTGTCTCCGTTGCAACCTGGCGAACACGCTTCAGGTCTGCCGTCAGCATTCGTGGAACATAACGTGCAAAGAGTTTTTGAGACCCAATTCCCAAAGTAAAATTTTTTCAACGCTTTTAACAGAAAACCTACACGTCTCTGCTATAGCCTTGACTGTAATTCTTCTGTTATTTAATACCATGTCATAGACTAAATTCACATTTTCTTTGGTCACCACAGTTTTGGGGGCTCCTGCACCTGGTGCATGTTGATACTCTCTTTCCAGTTTAAAATATCGTGACCAGTTTTCTTGATTACCAGGTACAAAGGGGTAGAGTCACCCAATACTTCTACCATGTCCTTACAAATTTCTTGGTACTCTATCGCACCTGTTATCTTAATTTTGTCCATTTTTATAAAATCAAGCACACCTTAATGGAAAAAAAATTAATATTAACAAACACGAACTGATGCGCTGATGCTAATTGGTACACACTAATGTCATGCGATAAGTTTTTGCTAATATTTTATTTGCATTTGTCATTCGAAGCCAACTATTTTGGGGACAACAATTCGTGGCCGCGGACGGCCCGCACTATTCTCTTTCTTTGCTCTAATCATTACTTTATTTTTTTTATTTTATTTCTTTTTAGGTTTCTGTGGCAGGTACATATCTAAATTTTTCTGTAGTCTTTTTTTGGCATTGGTCATTATTAACAAGTCATCGGCAAAAGCACATTATTTTATTGTTACTGGTTGGAGTTTTCTCATTCCCACCTTTAGCTTTTGTGTGTCTCGTTTACTTTCCCTAATTATGTGTCTTATAAATATGTTAAAAAGTGTAGGGCTTAGGGCTCTTCCTTGTCTTAAACCATCTTTAGTTTTAAATTCTTCCGAAGTTTTATTATTTTTGTTTACGTAATTTACGTTTTTTTTGTACATACTTTTTATAACTTGGATAAGTTACTTATTGACTTTTTTTTCTTCTAAAATATTCCAAATTTTTTTGTGGTTAACCCTATTAAGGGCTTTTTTCCAAGTCCATAAATGCGAGGTTGTACTCACTGTTGTACTGCACTATAAATTACTCTTACTGATTCTATTATATCTATGTGTAAAATCTAGACATCTTACATTTATACTTCTAGTTCATAGTAAGTAGATTAGCATTATCAACCTCATCAGTGCGTAGGCACCGCTTTCAAGGAAAAGTCAGAGATTGTTAAAGATGATTTTTAAAAAAGTGTAATATTGGTTGCCAAATTTAAAAGAAGAACCCAAATGAAACCTACCTATTCTTGAAAAATTATGTTTCCCATTTTCCCAGCCACTATTTAAAAACGGGTCCCGTAAAAAATTATTTTTTTTCGCTTTTTTACCATTTGAAACACTGAGGGATGTGTCTGGAAGGAGTACAGGTAATTTGGTTCCCAGAGTGAGAAGGGTCAGAAGAAATATGTAATTCGGTTCCCGATATTTTAGGTTTACCTAATTTTTATGTTTAATTTGGTTCTCGAACGGCGGTTCGGAATAAAGCCACTTAGGTTTTTTGGCCCGTTGTTATACCGTGATGTACGGCGGTCATCAAAGTTTGGTTGCCCAAGTATAGAAAGCCGTTTTCTGCAGGGCAGTGGCAGAGAAGATGTACCATTGTTCCCTCCTTTTCCTTATCCTGACAGCTTTTACAGAAGTCATGTCGTAGCTTTGCGATTCCCATGCGCCGTGCATGAAATCCACCTATTATGTCCTATTATGGCCGCGTTCGCATTTCCCATGGACTCCCTGGGAAGAGTTACAACATCATTAGTTCGACGTAGATCTAGTTTAGGCCAAATCTGTCTCGATAATGTGCATGTGGGTTCATTTTGCCACCTCAAGTTGGCTTTTTAAACTACTTTGCTGTGCAGGAGGAGCTGGCAGTTTGCAATCGGTACACCTTGCTGAGATGAAACAAATACAGCTGGGAGGGTAGTGTCCTCTCTTGCTAGCTCGTCCGCCTTACAGTTACCTTGTATGTCCCTATGTTCAGGTACCCAAACAATGTGAACTCTAAACTTAGTTGCTAGATCATTCAGGGCGGCCCGGCATTGCACCGCTGCCCTTGAGGTCAAGTAGACTGAGTTCAGTGATTTGATAGCAGCCTGGCTGTCGCAAAGAATAAATTTCTCGCTGAACTTATCCCTTATCTACGGCTGGCCGCCATACTAACGATCCATACATTAGAATCGGTCTTATGGCCGTAATATAGAGCCAATAAAGAACATGAGGTTGCAGCCGATGGCCCTTCTGCAGGTATAGGTCTTCACAGTGGCTTTCCTTACCCTTTTCTCCATATTCTTCCTCCATATCATCTTTCGGTCTAGGATCAGGCGCAGGTACCTAGCTCTTTCCGAGAGGTAAATAGTTTATCCTCCGATTTTAAAAGGGGAAAGACAGGAATTTTGTTTCTTCTCGTAAAAATTACTAGTTCTGTTTTTTCTGGGTTTACGCACAGACCGCACCCTGTGCTCCAATGAACTAATTCATTGGGTTCATTTTGCATCATTTTGCAGACAGAATCTCCGAGAATTTGACTTAGACTAGTTAAACTATGTCATCAGCGTAGGCCACGATTTTGCAGCCGGAGTTTTCCATTCGTAGTAGAAACTAATTGAGTGTGAGATTCCACAGTAGAGGCGAGAGTATCCCACCCTGAGGGGTCCCTCTGGTGACGAATCTCCTTATAAAGCATCCAGAGATTTGGCTTTGATTTCTCTAGTGCATAGCATGTGGCTTATGAATTTTACATTCAGTCAGAAGTTAAGTTTTAAATGCCCCCTCAATGTCAAGAAATGCTGCTTTTGCGTACTCCTTCAGGTGGATATATTTCTTTACCTTCTGTACTAAACTGTAAAGGGCTGTCTTCACTGAATTTTTTTACAGTAGGCGTGTTGGGAGTGGAAAAATATTCCTTCGTCCAGGAGGCCTCTGATGTGAACATTAAGTAACCTTTCTAGTGTGTTTAGCGAGAAAGACGAAAGCTTATTGGCCTATTTGGGGTATTTGGGCTTGATTGTGGTACTGTGTAAGAGCTTTCCTCCTTTAGAGATGAAAATGACTCTTACTTTCCTCCTCTTAAGTGGTACATACGCTAGGCTTAGACATGCCTTGTATATGGCTTCTAGCCACGGAATAATTAGGTCCAATATCGCTTGTAATGGTGTCTAAGAGTCCTTTGATTCCCGGAAAAAAAAATTATTTAAACCAATTAAAATATCTGTTTATTTGGGGCAGTAAAAGTAAAAAAGTTATCTTAACCTAACCTGACGTCCTAACGTAACACCAACAGTACCTTTATTAAATGTGACTGAGCAAGCACGATTTAAAAACACAACTGACTGCCACAGAATCAATACAATGTACAACATCAATTTTTAAACTAAAAATGTCGGGAACCAAATTACACATTTTTTCTGACCCTTCTTACTCTGGAAACCAAATTATATATACCCGGAAACCAAACTACCAACACCCTCTGAAAGAATCAGGGCATTTTATAATTAAATAAAGTGGGAACCCTGTTAAAGCAACTGGATTCCTTTTTTATTTATTCCATAAAAAGTTTTGTAATTGTAAGCTAATTTTCTGTTTCTTTTTAAAGTGAAATATAACCAACTATAAATTATTGAAATCAATAATTTAATTATTTTATGCAAATATTTTTTTAATTTCCTTTGTTTGAAGTGTCGTTATTAACCGGAATATAAAAACTATTATGTTACTTAACGATTTATTAATAATGAATAATGACTTTCTACTGAAAAGTTTTAAAAACTTCTTACATATAAAACAATTACTCGTGCATTGTAATTTAATAAAGAATTACAGTGTCGTTTATGAAGAGATGCTTGGAAATTTCATTATGACAGATTATCATTAAAGAGCAGTGATAAAATGGTATTACAATTTACGTATTATTTAAATTTTAATTAAAAGTGCTATTTTCCTTTTTTATACGGTTTGAGTATAATAGTGGCTTTAATAAAATGTTCTGTGTAAACAATATTAGAGTGTAATTAGGTATACGTTTTATAAATTATAAAGCTATTACCCTTTTATTGAATAAGCGCATTAAATTAGCCATTAAAATTTAACGACATTTTTTTACAGAGTAAAAAGGCAAAATTGTAAAGTAACAAAAAATACGAAAGCTTTAATAAATTATTAATTTACCTCTTATTAATGTAAGACTTAAGAAAAGACGCGACAAAATAAATAAAAAAGAAGAATTATTAAAGGATAATAAACAATAAATAAAAGGAACTTGGAGCACTGGCGCACAATAAATACATTAAAATCTTATTTGTTTTTTTTAAACATCAATATTTACTGTAATAATTGGTTTCTGTAAAAAAAATTTAAATTGTTTTTATAATTAAGTAAAAATAAGCATTGATATTTGCATTATATTTCTCCAAATTGTTTCAGACAAATTACTTTTAAAGCAATAGATAAATACAGACAAACCAATAAATTATAATCGTGACTATAAAGGCTAATTGGTGCTAAAAAAAGACCATTCAGCGTAATAAATTAACTTTACCCGCCCGCAATTATATTGGAGGGTTAAAAAGAAGAATATAGCGTTTAAAATTTAATGAAAAGATTTAACTGATAAGTTGTATTTCTGGGGAAATATGCCTTCGTCTTTCAGGCTGATGTCTATGCCACACTCAGGTGTGCTACGCACCTGACAGAATACAGAGATTGATATTCTCACTGACAGCCGCGCGGCCATTGGGACCATCGTAAGTTGCACCACAACATAAAAGGTGGTGTGAAACTGCATGCAGGCCATCACTGAGTTAGCGACTGCAAACAAGGTCACTCTTACATGGGTTCCTGGGCATACAGGGATAAATGGAAACAAGGTAGCCGATAAATTGGCAAGAAATGGGGCCCTGGTGGAATTAAAAAGCCAGTTGATCGGATTGCCAATTGCCGAAGAGAAACATAAATTGAAACTAATCCTTGAGTAAGAACATATCGCTCATTGGACTGCAAATACTGGCTGCAGAACATCAAGACATCTAATGAAAAAACCTTTTCAGACGAGGACAGACGCACTTTGGTCGATAAACCGGAGTAGGCTAAGCAGCACGATTGGCCTGCTCACCGGCCACATCGCACTAAGGGCGCACTTCTTCAAACTTAAGCTGGCGGCTAAGAAAAACTGCCGACTATGCGGCAAAGAGGTAAAAAGCATCATACACATTCTATGTTGCTGCCCGTTGCTAGCGGTGTACAGGTACCAAACCTGGGTCCACATGATAATGGATCCAAGCGATCTAAATAAGAAAGGGACAACAGAAATCCTGTGGTTTGTCAAAACCAGTGGACTGGAATTCTGATGCCCTGAAGACACAGCGGTAGTCACAGATGATTAAAAGATCTGGGTGACATAGGTGCCTATAACAATGGCCCATCCGCAAAATTGTAATGTAATGTATTTCTTAAGAGAACAGCTACACAACATCATTATAATTATAAACTGGTATATAGTTAAAAAAATATCCAAAAAGTTGGTAGATAATTATGAATCTATAATAAATTACAAATCTGTAGTGTTTGAGCGAAATATGGTTCCTTTAAAAATGCTGTTTCTTGTTAAATATGGTTATAACATCAAAAAGTAATGTGTGTTACTCTGTATAAGTATGATAACTGCACACTTGTAAAAAAGTTAGTATTTGGTTTGGTATGATATGGAGAAATCTCTAATAATCTTTAAATACAAGGCCGGATTTAGAGGTCTGGAGGCCTCGGGGCAACAAAGGAGTGGGGGCCCTCTGGCCCCAAATTATTTTCCTCTTTTCCTCTTTCGTGAAGGCTCCGAAGCTGTAGCCCCTGATGCCCCTCCCTAAATCCAAACCTGTAAAGTATTTTTTAAAAAAATGTTAAAATAATTTAACGTGTTCGTACCAAAAAATAAATAATGGTGGTTAATGTTTGTAAATCAAGAAACAAAAAAAATATATAAGTCATGTCAAGAACTAAGAGAAACACTATTAGCTTTAAGCACAGTAATTATTCTATAACGATTTTGTGATACGCCAGAATATGCTCTGGTGACGTCACTGCCAATCGAGAAAATTTTATGCGTGTCACGCCAAATCATGATTGATCTGGAATAACCAATCGAATTTTATTGAATTCTCCAGACAGTAGCGTCGTTAGATAAATATTCGACCGCCAAACGCAGGAGTTATTCAGTATCTAAAGATTGATCTGGGCGTTACTAGTCTACATAAATTTAATAAATAAATGTGTTGCACATAAATTTGAACCCTGAGTGTGTTTTGCAATACGTGTATCATTTAATTAGTTTTAATTAATGTTTATGATTATGTTTATTTAATTTTTCTTAGTTGGATTATTATTATATTTTTAGAAATAGATTGTTGTCTTTTAAAAGAAACAGTATACAATTTATTAATTATTTCATTAAAACAGTTTAAAAAAAATGTGTATTATAGTTATAGAAAATGTATTTCTATCATCTTCCATTAATTTAAATTGTTAGAAAACCCCAAACCAGGCTATTTATGTTAAATAAGCTTTGACTAGCATGGCCGCAACTAATTTCAACACTAGGGAGATTACGAGTAAACATCCCCAGTTCACTGCTATACCAGTAAATATGTTCTACGTAATAAAAACCAAATGGATTTTAGTTATTAAAAAAGACGTAAATATACCTTAAAAGTTAGATATACTTATTTTACATTCGCTATTTAAAGTATAAAATATTTGCGGTTCTTTATTTAAATATATTGTGGTAACGTTTAGCATAACGCGCCGCTATAATTCTTTCCAAAATTCCACAATTAGTTAATGGAACAACCTCTGCGGATATGTAAGAGTATTTCTGCAAATATGTTTTCATGTTTCCTTCGTGTATAAAGCGGTACTAGCGTGTAATCCAAATAAAATAAATAATATTTCATTCGAATGGTAAATATGCTTAATCGCAGAATTATCCACTGTAATTTGTATAATCTCATTGATTTAGTGTTTTAATTTGCCACCTGATACTTTTAGAGTTGATAAATAATTGTTTGAAAACTCCAATCGCACGTATAAATCGTGTGTTGTATAAATAAACACTACTACTGTGTCGAAATCGGATTTTTAAACTGTTTTTCAAAGCATTATTATAAATACCATTAATGAAGAGAGTGCTTTCGCTATCCCCGTTCAATTATAGGGTTTTTAAACAAATATGGAAAAGTTTTGCGGATTAAACAAATTTTAATGTAAAATCTTAAAAGGCACGAAAATCAGCCGACCAGCACAAAATATAATGATTATTTGCGATAAAAAATAAGGTAATTAATGAGCCTTTTTCCTCAAGTACGAAAAATTGCTCACTAGCAGCGCTAGTGGTACAGTAAGGACAAACATTACCCGAGCTCCATTTGCATACATCAGAAAAATGTTTTTGACAGAAAAAGACGTTCCAGGAGCAAAATTAAAATTCGCAAATGTCAAGTACAATAATGTAACAATATTAAAATGTTGGCTTGCGTGTCGTAATTTAAAAATTTCAGGCACAAAAAATGAATTAATTGTCAGGTTAGTAAACATAGTTTAGTTATTATGTAGCGGTACTTTAGAACTCTAATAGCAGATGTTCAAAGAAATAATGAATTTATAATTTATTTTAGACTGAAATATGAGTCAAAAATACTTGGTAATTAAGATAAATTTAATTAAATATCACAAATTGAAATATTTTAGTAACAAACAGGGGTTATATTTTTTTCTAATTTATGTTTATTTACTGAAAAATTAATCAACAGTTAATTACTTGTTACTAATATTTACAATAACAAGGGTAATAACTTGAGTAAAATAAATGTTTTACTTCCAAATTGACAATTAAGTACTTACTTAACCTTACTAATTGTTGCAGAAACTGGATCCGGATTTTCCTCAGTTGGACCTTTACCACCAATAAAATGTTTTGAACATACATTATTAATTTTTCTTTTGTTAAATCCGCTCTCCTAGATACGTGTACGTATTTATTACACCTAACCTCATTAATGTGATGTTTTATAAATGGTATAAAAACACGTTTTTTTCTGGATATCGATTATCCGAAGTTCAATTTGCAAAACTACAATGTTTTGTCGGCATTGTAGTTATATAACAAAAACTTTATTTATTTGAATAATAATTTTAAATCACTCACTTATATCACTTAATTCACACTTTCTTAAATAAGTAAAGTTTAGTATTTGTCTCTACCATAAGTGCTGCCTCTCGTGACAGTTTGCCACACTATTTTCAGGCAAAAGGCTTATTACCAGACTCCAATTCGAACTGTCCCCACCTCACTGACATTGTCTTCGTCGCTAGAAATCATTGAAATTACTCAGTATAAAACTTTTTGCGCTGGTATACACATCGAAGTTCTCAGGAAAAAGACTACGACGATTAAACAATTTCTCCTCTAAAAATGTCTTCACCCTCACCACAACGGCCCCAAAAATAAAATAAATATGCTACGATTAAAAAAAAAACATTAACCCCTGACAAATAAACTAAAAATTTGAAAAAAAAAACAACATTACTAATCCAACGCAATAAAGAATCAAAAAAACGCTCAAAATGATGACTCGTCTGTAAAACAACATCATTTTTATTTTGCTTTTCCATCATTAATTCACACAATTCCATGTTTTACAGATTTGGCTATTGTTTGGCACAACAACAAGATGGTAGGTTCAACCTTCATTTGGTTTTGTAATGTCTTTTTTGGAGTTTAAATTTTTAATTTATTTTTCAGTAATTATTGGTATTATTTCGAATTCGTAGAGTATTTAATTTATTTTCGGGGCTGTTGTGGTGAAGATAAACACATTTTTAAAAAAAATTGTTTGATATCTCGCTTGCGTCTTAGTCTGTGCATAAACAGATGAAATGTAATCTCACTGGCATAAAATGCCAGGACAAAGAAAAGCGAAAAGGCCTTTTGCCAAAAAAAGCTAAACAGCTTCTCGAGTTGGACAAGAAAGACTTGAAACTGGTGCCGGGATTCCTTACTGGACACTGCCCTCTAAGGTATCACCTGAAAAGATGGGAAAAACAGAGAGTGATAGTTGCCGCAACTGCGAGAACTTTGCCGAAACTACAGAACATTTGCTTTGCGAATACCCAGCACTTTTCTGCAAGAGGCTTAAGTTTCTGGAAGGGGCCTTTCTAAAGCACTCCGATGTTAGAAACTTAGCCCCCAGGAAACTGATAAAATTTGCTCTAAGTGTCGGAATCCCGGGCCTCGAATAGATTAAAGGTTATGCACAAAAGATCTGATAGGTTGAGGTGCTTGAGAGGTTGCATAGCAGTCATTTATTTGCATAATTTGTAGGTCTTTTAGGATGTTGTCCCTTCATCTTAGTCTTGGTCGCCCCAGCGGTTTTTTTTCGGCCGGATTATCTTTCCTCACTGTCTTGATTAATTGTTGATTAATGTGCATAGTACCCATTATTTATAATTATTTAATTAAAGGTTGGAATTGATTTGATTTTATCTCGATGAGAAGTAATATTACCTTTTTTCAAAAAATTAAGGTGAGTTAATTTTATAGTGAATGCTGTATTCAATTAATTTAATTTTTTTTGGAAATAAATTTTTGGTTTGTTTTCTAAAATTATAACGTAAGGTATTTTTATTTAGACTGTCGCATTCCCATCGGCAATTATATGTCGCAAGCTCCAGATTAGGTAAACCATCTGATCTTTATGTTTATGTAGAAAAAACTGAGAAAAAATTTAGTCCGTTCACTAGCTTTACAATTTTAGTCAAATTTTTTTTTCTTTCCTTTAATTTTACAGCTAGCCACAGCAAAGTAGGTTATTAAATTGAATGATGTGCTTTCTCGGTAAATTTATGTTTGCTAAACTACTTCTATTTACTTTCCTAATAATGAATACCAGACTGAGCCACAGCAAAGTGTGGCCGAGTTTGGCTAGTATAATATCTTTAATCTCAGACAGAAATTAGGGAAAATAATTTTGAAAATGAAAACTTGGAAGATATCATTTTTAAAATTAAAGAAATAGTCACGTGCCTATTTTTTCCCTTCTACAGTTCCATTATAATTGTGTCTCTGATAGTTTTGTATTCCTCAGGTACCGTATTTTGTTGTAACTTAAATATATCATTCGTTGTAAATAGTGTTGCATACCTTGTAGTGATAGGATTCGATTGTTAATGGCTGTGGCATTTTTGTTGTTCGCTGGAGATGGAGTGGGGTGTTTCGTTATTAGATTTTGCTTTGGTTTTTGGCCTCGATTGTTGTGTGCTGTCGGTTATATTATTGTTTGGTTTGCATTTCTGTGTGGATGGAGCATGGACTTGCGAAGATTGTTGGTTGACGCGTGTTCCGTGTCATTTCTTAATGCCCGGTTTGGGAAGTGGATAGTCGTTTGGTGACAGTCTTGGGAGTGGTGTGGTGAGAGTTTTTGGGGCGGTTTCCGGCTTGAACCGTCTAAGTCGGTGGCGCGGCTCCCTTTTATTTTCTTTTTTTTTTCTACCCTCTACGGCTGAGCTCGGGCATAATTTGCCAGTAGAGAGACCGCTGGCAGAATACTCTATAGAGAACGAAAAAGACGTGGCAAAATGTCATATATTTTTAAATACAATTGCAGAAATATTTAAAAGTGTTGTAATGTGATAATTTTTACATACATACATACATATAGTCACGCCTTTTTCACGTAGGGGTATGCAGAGACACTCCCTTCCACTTACTACGGTTCTTACACACATCTTTTGCTTCCTCTACTTTCATCAGTGCTCTCATACATGCTCGTCGGTTGTTGGTACTCTTGACCTGGCCTTTCTTCAAAACAATGTTTATTTGATCGAGATATGATCGCCGAGGTTGACCTCTACCGACTTAAAACTAAGAGATTAACACTCGCCTTATAAATTTATTTTGTCAATTTTTCTTCATCCATCCTTTCTACGTGTCCAAACCATCTAAGTATTTCTTTATCTATCTTTGTAACCACATATTCTTTTACACCACAGCGTTCTCTTATTTCACTATTCTTTACTTTATCCAATCAAGTTATTCCGGCTATACTTTTCAGACTACTTATCTCCGCAGCATTAATCCTATTTTTATGCTTCTTCTGCCAGACCCAACATTCTCTACCATACATAAGTGTAGGAACCAACACACCTCTATGCACAGCCAGACGTGCCTTTCTAGCTGTTTATAAAGTTATGCATTTGTTTTCCTGCCAACACCCTTCACTTAATGTCACTGTCATACTTTCTATCTCTTGTAAACTTTGAACCCAAGTACATAAATGCATTTACTTGTTCCACTCTTTCTCCCTTAATCAGAACTTCACAGTTTGTCATGCTTTCTTTCCTTTCAAAAACCATTATTTTCGTTTCGCCTACATTTATTTTCATTACTTTGATTTTCAGGGCATCATGCACAACAATAACCATCGCATACAACTTCTCTTCAGATGACGCTAATATGACTTGATCATCTGCGTAAAGAAGGCATTTGACGATCAAATCATTCGTTTTCAATCCAAACGCACTTTTTTTCAAATCTTTTAAACAATCGTTTATGTATAAATTAAACAGCCATGGCGAAGCCACACATCCCTGTCTTTCACCTTTTTTGATGTTAAACCAGTCCGTGCAAGCTCTTTTTATCCTGACACAAGCTGTGAAATCCTCGTAAAGTGATTTTAGTGCTCGTATTAAACTACCGCTTAGCCCATACATAGACAATGTCGACCACAATTCACTCCTCACCACTTTGTCATAGGCCTTTTCCAAGTCTATAAAAGTGCAATAGACCTTCTGACTTCTAGCCAAAAATTTTCCGACTATACCTCGTAATGAAAAGACCTGATCCAAACATCTCCTTTCTCTTCTAAATTTTGCTTGCTTGATTCTTATTCTAGTTAAAAATAGACATTCTTTGTCTTCAGAATTTAATGAAGTACCTTATAATTTGAAATAAACTTTAATGATGTTTTACATCAAAGATGAACTTCTTATACAAAAGAGGCAAAAATAAAAACTTAAAAATGTCGCAGTATGTATTCTGCACATTAATTATTAACAAAACGATTAGTATTGCTATGGACAAAAGTTAGTTTGGACTGATATATTTACTGGCGTAATCATTTCCTATCCGTTAATTAACATGTCGCAGTATGCTGCATGTTTTGTCAGTAATACAGTATTATATTATGTGTGTCAATGGTATTGTACAGACCATACGAGTACCCGGTATAAAGGAAATTGATATAAATGCATTAATCCCTAGTTGGACAATTCAATAAATTGCTTATCGATTAAAATTTATTGGTTAATTGAAAGACAACTATTATACATTTACGGTTGAATGACTGTTGCCAATGCTACAATAGTTGATTTAGATTATTTAAAAATATACTTTGGAGAAAATATATATATATATATATATATATTTGTGTTAAAATTATGCCTGCTGTATGTACCTACATATTTTTAGTATATAGGTATAGGTGGGTCGATTATATATCAGAAAACAAAATACTTCTCTGGCTATATGCCTACGACAGGCATTGAATTACATCTGATATATAACCGTGTGTACTACCCCATCACAGGAAGCAAGGTATACAGATGCTTGTTAAATAAGAGAAAGGGCTATTGAATTTATTTGCTTGAAGAAACCACCTGTATACTAGTTTCGTTGTGATTGCTTCTCATCAGTAAAGGGCAGGTTTTCTTAAACAACTACATTCAATCCTAGACTCCTATTAAGTACACATGAAGGACCACGCAAAAGCGTTAGTGGTGACATCTATACTTTTTAACAAGCACCACCCGGTAAATAACTTCACAAAACAGAGAATACTATAATGTGCAAAAATTATAGTAAACTGCATTATTGCAATAAACTATAAAATTATAATGAAGCCCGACAGCAAAAATTAGATGGGAAAATTATGACTGCTGTATGTACCTACATATTTTTAATATATAGGTACAGGTGGGTCGATTATATATATTCTGATATATAATTGACCCACCCATGGTAATTTTATACTGTACTATATTAAACTTCTTCACAAAAGTTAAGGAAGTTCATAAATTTGGAGATTGCGTTGTAACAAATTACGATTTTTGGTCACCAAGTGTTTAAATGTTATAAATTAAATGTATTTATTTTATATAAGCGTTTGTTTGCCTCTTTTCGCAATATGTTTGCATTTTTAAACAACAATTTAAAGTTGTATTTTCATTAAAATTTAAATTACATACGTTACCAGAAATACCAGAGAGCGTCATCTGCATAGCACAATTATTAACTTTAGGAAATTGAAATATAACTTCCTTTACTTTTGGTTTCTACTGTGCTTTAAAATGTCCTCTTCTTTTTCTTTTACCAATATTTTTTGTCATGAGTTTTAAAGTTGTTGCAACTTTATGATGTTAATAATATCTACATTATAAAATTTTTTCTTTAACTTTGTTTTTCTTAACTAGTCTTTTTCCGTTTTGTTTTCCACCAAATATATTTTTAAGCACTTTTCTTTCCCAAACTTTTAACTTTGTTTGCTCTGTTTTACGAAGAGGCCATGTTTCATTATAATACGTCCATAAGAGTCGTTTTTACTGTTTCATACAATTGAATTTTAGCTTTTCATAGATATTTTTGCACTTTAATATTCTGTTGAGAGCTCCCACACATCTGTTACCTGCCATTATCCTTGTATTTACTGTTCCCAAGTACCTATCTGCGTAAACTTCCACCTCCTTGAATTTTAATCTTTTTTTTTGTTCTGTTGTTATTTACAGATAATTTTTTTTATATTTTGAAACATGGTTCACATTTATATCTGTTAAATAGAAGGAACCGCCACCAGTAATAATAAATGAGCTGACGTATATTAATTAATACTTTTTTATCAATGTTAACATTTTTTCAGGTTTAATATTTTTATTGATAGCATAGGTTAAGTTAGGTTAGGTATCATGTGAGTGGTGCATAGTTCGACCCTCCATTGCGACCTTTAGTAGGTCTATTGTGGCTCACCCCACAATCCAGCACTTCTCACGAAGTTTATGGTTGTATGGGGTAAGATTTTCTTCAAATCGGTAGATTTTAGGTTGGTATAATCCAATATGTTTAACGTTATTCTTCTCATGCCGGGGCATGAACATAGTATATGTTCGGCAGTTTCCTCTTCCAAGCAGCAAAACCGACAGTCCGTTTGTTGATTCAGACCTATCCTTCTAAGGTGGTATCTTAGTCGACAGTGTCCTGTAAGCAGTCCCGTTAAAATTCGCAGGTCATTCCCGCTCCATTCTAGGATCTGCTTAGTTGTGTTTCTCGAGGGTTAAGGTAAGAACGCCTTCGAGTGAGTTAACCCTAGTAAATCGGACCAGTACGTAAGTATTTTCCTTTTCCGCCCAGTTCGAAATAATTGTTTTGGTGGCACTTGTAGTGACTCGAAAGACAGGTTTTGGTACAGAATTAATTGATAGCATAACTTTAACAATAAATACAAAATCTAATTCTTTATGAGAAATGTTGTCATTATTAAAGTATTCTGCACAATATTCCACTTTTTCTTTTTTTAAATATTTTATTTCAAGAAACCTTGTTTACAACGTATTTTATATGCGTTTCGTTTTCTTTTAAGATTGTTTCTCTGACGACGACAGTGCATGACTTATTGGTCTTATATTCTATTTCTTTTTGTTTGAATATAAACTCTTTAGCTTTTTTAATGGAGGTATAAGTTAGTTTTTCTAGTGCAAAAATCAAATAGTACTCACATTTGGATATCTGTGACAGCATCGGAATTAAAACTAAAAATTTATCTTGAAACACTAAATCTTGGGAAGGTAATTAAGAAAATTCTCACTACTTAAGCGAATATCTATTCTAAAATTTCTCTAAGGACGGTACCCTCGCGTAAAATAAATCAAGTAAATATAGCCTTGGACATTTGCCGCGGCACCAACTATAAAACATCCTGGTATTAAATAGTATTTAGTAGTGTTTAAAGTTAGTTGCAATATTTAAGCCAACACCACAACACACACCATCTATCATTTATTTCGGGATATAAAACAAAGACCACCTGCATTTTGCATTAATGAAGATACTTTTACTTAGCTTACAAAGCGACTACCAATTATAATTTTAATTTTAATTTACTGAAATATGAGAGAATAGTTCGAGTATAGTTTTAGATCAAGTATATTGAAATACTTTTACTAGTTTATAAACTGTATAAACCATGAGTTTTAAATTTGCGGTGAATGCGGCATTTCTGATCGCAAATATTGGCAATCCTAATATAGTGAATTTAGATGGTCAGGACACACTGTCCGCTTAAATACCGATTACCAGGTGATATTAATGACCAAATACAGGGTCTCGTTAAAGTTTTGGTCAAAAATCCATATGCCTGTATTATAAACAAAAATATTAATTGCACTTTTTCAGTGTTTTACAGCTACCTTTTAAAGTCGCGAAAGCTTGAAGTTAGTTTGAAGTCAAGTATTTAAAGTAATTATAAAGTGTTTTACAGTTTTGAATATCTAAGTGATTTGTATTTTCAAAATAAAACAAACTAATTTTATGCAGGATTCACTATAAAATTACCTTACCTTTATTTCTTAAAAAAAAATTATATGAAATAATATTAATATCAACTTTTGATTAAATAATCATAAATAATATTATGCACATCAATCAACTGGTCTTAGTAATATCTTTTTTCACACCAACGTTTATTTTTACCATCTACATTAATACTGTTTTTCGAGATTAACGCTTATTGAAGTTAATAGTGAAAATTAAAAGTATTTGACATATTTGAAATTAAATAAGTGAAAAAAAAAATGTAAATTATTTAAATCCTTTTATGGGTACAAAAAATTATTTTTAACCTTTTTGTTTTTTTATATTGTTTTTATCTGAACCCCGCAAAAGGCTTGGAATTTCCCGTCTTCGGAAGAACTTTGAAAAAAAAGTATGTATATATATATCGACTGCGAACACAAACATACGAAAGCTGAATCGTTTTTATTACTTAATAAATATGCGACTACGTGACTACGTGATCTACATGATGATCTAATAGGCACCAATTTTTTTACAAATTTATGGTCATTTTTAATAGGTTTTCTTTTTTATTAGGTATATTTATTTAAGTCGATTATATCGTTAAAGGTAAATAAAAAAAATCCGTGTGGTGTCATAGGACACCCTATAAAAACGAAGTTCCTTACGCTATTTATAAATTTTGATCAAGGTATTTTGTAAAAAAAAAAAAGAAAAAGAAATATAATTGTTACTGATTCTCATACAAAAGATATATAATACCTGGCAAGATTCGAATTCAACGTTTCACCTTTTTGTATCTTTTTTATTCTGCCGGAATTGTTAAGCATTGTTTTTTGGTATTTTATTTGCATTCTGACGTTTGCGCTTTTCATACTCTTTTGGACTTCGAACACATGATTTTACTATGTATCCCTATAACATAAATAGTAAAATAAATAGTAAACGCTCACGACTGTGACATTAATTTTCTCGTCAGTAATTTTATTCCTATGTTAAGAATTATTATTTACTTTTAACTTTGATTAACTCTAAAAGCGTTTTTTTTAGTTTTTTTAAACTATAATTTATTTTTTACTTTTTAGTTCGATTTGTTTTACTAACTAAAGAATGTATGTATTAAATGGTAAAAGTACAAAAAAAATGCATCGGCCGGGAATCGAACTCGGGCAAACGAGCATTCTACCACTGAACCACCGATGCATTTCGTTACGTGACGATTTCTACTAAATTGCTTTACCCGTAAGCCGCGTTAAGGAACTTCGTTTCAATAATATTGAAATTAGGATTAATTTATTGCAGGTATCACGACGATTTTTATTTGTTTAATACTATAAAAATTAATGTATGTATATTCAAGAAAAAAACTTTGTTTTTCTTAAACATTTTTAATAAAGAAGCTTTAACATAAACAAGCATTTTCAAATTCATAAAAGCAAAACCACAAACGGTTTAACATTTCTTACATAATTATACCATAAATGTAAATGTAATAACATTCATTTTAGGTAACGGTCTAAGAATGCGCTTAAGCTTTACTTAAAAGATATTTCAACAATTTATGATACTTTGTTAAAGTAAAATGAAAGTGTTCACATAAAACTTTTCATGAGGATTAGAATCTCTGTGGCTTTATTGTCTTATTGTCTTTCTCTTTATTTTTATAATTGAATAACTAAGAAAATTTCTGCGAGATGGTATTTTATTAATTACTTATTTTAAATAAAATGGTAAAACGAATTAATGACGGTTGACGAAAGTTTTCTAAAATAAGTTTTTTTTAAATACTTTAATTTTTATTTGACTGAAAAAACACAAGAAGCTTTGCTTGATATGGATAACAGGACACCAGGGAGTACCCACAAGTTACTTGGGTTTTAAGTAGATACTTAATGTATGCAACAAGCATTCTTACCGAAAAATGCTTTATAAATAAATACCTACACATTACAGAACTTGCAAAAAACTCAATAATTAAATTTTTTTATGTATTGCTTATTTAACAGCAATTCTTAATTTTAGTCGTACATTTCAGATGCTAAAATTTTATAAACTGATTTAGATAGTTTACAGAAGTGGGTATACTTATGAAAAATTAAGGTTAATAAAACAAAATCAGCGCACGTAACTATCTTAAATCGACGTGGGAACTGTCCACCGGTTAGACTAAAAGGCAAATAAAGTATCAAGTACCTACTCAGACATTTTGGAAAAAATACATCTTGACTAAAAAGCTGCATAAACTCTATTGGATCATAGGTCTTAAATCAAAGTTTTCCCTTAAAAATAAATTGTTAGTTTATAAAGTTATCCCTAAGCCAATTTGGACATATGGTGTTTAACTTTGGGGCTCTGTATCAAATGCTCTATGGTTTGTGCATAATAGCATAATTGCACGTGGTCTAAATGTAGTTTCGGTTAAACAAGAAATTATGAAGTGTATGTTTCACAAAAAGACTTGAAAATCATTCAATTGCTAAAAATTTAGCTTCACAAAATGCAGAGTTTAACATTTTACTTCTCATGACAGCCAAGATTTTAAATTTAAATTTTATTTTTCATTTTTCTATATTTTTTTAAACATACACCTGTGATGTCCCAACTTAATATTACTTGCAAACTTTAATTTAAATGAAAACAACCACTGGGTTGGTTACTTGTCAAAATAAACGGATACTTATTATTTTTTATATGAATATATATATATATTATATATTATTATATATATATATATATATATATATATATATATATATATATATATTATTTGGAATAAAAAAAAAGTCGTAAATAATACTAAATATTTAAAAATAACTGTAAAATTTCACATTTATTATACCAGTTTTTATCACAAACCGAATTGGTTCGTAGATCTGAATTTCATTTTAAGCCACGTTCAAAGGAAATCAAATGCAGATATTGAGACTCAGACTGTAGTCAATTAGCGCTCGGAAAATAAAACGAAAGCATGTTGGGTAAACCATAAAAATTAATATTAATTGCCATCAAAATTTTTTATAAAAAGAAACAGAGCCGTACTGCATAATAAAATAAATAACCTTTATTAATAAAATTATCACTTATGTTTAATTACCAGTAAATAAACCTGCAGTTATAGCACGAAAGGTATCCTAAATGTTGTTTAATTATAATTTTGGACATATTTACAAGAATAAATTAATATATACTTGCATACATATATACATATATATATAGTCAGGCTTTTTTTCCGTAGGGGTAGGCACATACCACTTCCTTCCACTTGCTACGGTCCTTACACACATCTTTTGCTTTTCCTCCTTTCATCAGTGCTCTTATACATGCTCGTCGGTTGTTGGTGCTCTTGAACTGGCCTTTCTTAAAAACAATGTCAATCCGATCAAGAAATGTTCGCCGAGGTCGACCTTTACCGACTTGCCCAATCACACCCGCCTTATAAATCTGTTTCGTCAATTTTTCTTTACCCAACCTCTTTACGTGTCCAAACTATCTAAGCATTCTTTTATCTATCTTTGTAACCGGTTATCCTGATACAAGCAGTGGAATCCTTGTAAAGTTATTTCAGTGTTCTTATTAAACTGCCGCTCACCCCATACATAGACAATGTCGACCACAATTCACTCCTTACCACTCTGTCATAGGCCTTTTCCAAATTAACTAAAGCTCAGTAGACTTTTGGCTTCTAGCCAAGAATTTTTCGTCTATTTTCCGTAATGAAAAGACCTTGCATCAGTCGTCTGGTACGATGCTACCACTCCTCTAACAAAGGTAAAAAAGGCAGTATGGGAGACTAGTTACCACTCTTTATGCAGCCTTCAGCATTTTTACCGGTATCTTGTCGTACTCTGCAGCTTTACCTAATTTTATACTGTTCACCAATGCTTCAACAATTTTTGTCGTACTAATTTCACTTTCATTGCAACCTTTACTTATGTTGCCGAAAAGGGTCTGTGCTTGGGTATATAATAAATAAATAATAGTACTTTACATTTATTTAAGAATTATGATGTGATATTAAATGCATGCGATAAATTTTGTAAAGTAATTTAAAATTTTTTAATAAATTAATAATTGTACTTATCATTATCATGTTTGTAAAATAAATTATAGATATAGGTCTTTATAAGTTGGTAAATCTTATTTTATGTTTAAAGCTAAATTGTTTATAACTATAACACTATTAGATTTGTATAATTCGTAGTTGCAATCACTTTCTGATTAAACTAAACAAATAATGCCAATATTTGCCCTTTTAACTAGTCCGGGCCACTATCCAGAAATTGGAGAGGCGAATATTAAATATTGTATTTTCATTAACAAATATACAAAGCAAATAAAACTGAAGATGTATTCAAGTGTAGTATGAAACGGCTTGAATTGCTAATCTTTGATGACAAACAGTAGAAGTTGATTGCTAGAGGCGCCTCTTCGTCATGCTACTTAAATTAAATACGGTAGACATCTGTTTATCTTGTACATTTTCTGTTAAATAAACAATGATCTGTTATAGTAATATTTGATTTTAAAATATTCAAAAATTTAAGTCTCCCTTTTTTTTGAATTGCAACTGTTATATCTAAAAAAGTTTTTTTTTAAATAAAACAACTAAATTTATTAGTTAAATCAATATTTTTAAAAATTGGTTTAAAAATTAACCTGGCGAAAAAGTTTTACAGGCGTAGCTAATCAACAACATGTTAGATACTTTATTGGATATTCTAGATAAATCTCTCTCTCCTCGGTCCTTTTACCCTCACAAGGGTTTGGTGGCACTATGGCACGATAAAACGCAGGAAAACAGCGTTCTTGGGACATGTGTTACGCAACGAAAGATACCATTTGCTCCAACTTTTAATAGAAGAAAAAATAGAGGGAAGAAAGGGTGTAGGCAGAAACAGGATGTCGTGGCTCCGAAATATCAAACATTGGACAGGAACCACAGAAGAATTAATTTACACCACCAGAGATAGAAAAAATGGTTAGAAGTGATCGCAAACATCCATTAATGGATAGCAGCGGAAGAAGAAGAAGCATCTACCATTTTTATAGCAATTTTCCACTTCTCTCTGTTCTGGGCTAGTTCTGTGGCCTCGTGCAGAGAGAGTACAGTCAAGCTTATGATTCCGTCTACCCATTAGGTTGGAGATCTTCTTCTTAACCTTCGTCCGTCAACTTTGCCTTAAACCACCAGCTTTTCTAAATCATCCGGTCTTCTGGAGACTTGCCCGAAATATCGCAATTTGTTCCGGTTTATTCTCTTGGGCAGTCTGTCCTCGATTTTTAGTTCTTCTAGGATCGATACATTGGTGCGGTGATGAGTCCATGATATTAGGAGCATTCGTCGGTAAACCCACATTTTAAATGCATTTATTTTTTTTCTGTCCGCTTGTCTGATTGACCACGTTTCAGCTGCGTATGATGCAATTGGGAAAATTAAAGTAGAGACCAACCTGACTTTCGTAGCTTTTCTAATTGACGTGCCCTTCCATATGCGTGTCAGTTTAGTTGTGGCCGTTCTTGCTATGGCTAGCCGTCGCCTTATGTCGGCTTCGCTACCTCCTGTGTTGGTGATATAAATAAATTTATCCACTACTTCGAAACCGGCTACCTGTCGGATATGCGGAGAGTTGTTCGTTTTCCGGCTACTAAACTTTGGTTTTACTGATGTTTAGTTTTAAGACGTACTGTTTGCTTATATTTTCCAGTCTTATCATGATCATTTCCAGCTCGAGTTGATCTGTCGCCAATATGAGAGTATCATCGGCATATCTCAGATTACTTATGCGCCTAGATAAATACTACCTAAAATTAAATTCCGATTTTAACAAAAGCAATGATAAAAAAAAGATGATTAATATTCTTATTTACAACTTCAAGCTTAAATGCACCAAAAAAAAAGTTATTGAATTTTGCTATCTTGAAAGCGTCATCTCGAACAATTAAAACAAGACAAAAAATTACAATTACATAAAGTTTGCACGTTAGTATAATAAAAGAGAGATTGGAGGCAATGGAATAGTGGGTTTGAAGGAAAATATCCTGGACAGGTTAAGTTAAGTATCATGTGAGTGAGGCGTAGGTCGCCCCGCCACTGCGACCTTTAGTAGGTCTATTGTGGCTCGCCCTAGAGGTTACAGTTTACCGCACAATCCAGCCCTTCTCACAAATTTCATGGTTGTATGGGGTGAGTTTTTCTTGAAATCGGTAGGTTTTAGGTTGGTATGACCAAATATGTTAAAATATCCTGGATAGAAATAAAGTCTAAAGAAAGAGTGCTACAAGAAATTATTATTATCTTCTTGGAAAAAAAACAAAATAAAAATAAAGAAGTATGGTTGTCTCGACAAGGTTAGGTTAGGTTAGGTTAAAACGGCGGTTCAGATGGAACCCACTTATGCCTTTTGGCCCGTTGTGATACCGTGATGGACAGCAGTGCCTTCCCCCTCTACCATGAGAACCAGTTGGAACTTTTAATGAAAAGTGTAAGGTCCTTGATGCTAACTGAGCTGAGATCAGTTAAATCATCAAAGTCCGGTTGCTCTAGTACCTAGTATATTAAGCCGTTTTCTGCCTAGAGCAGGGCAGTGGCAGAGAAGATGTACCATTGTTTCCTCCTCTTCCTCATCGTGACAGCTTCTACAGAAGTTGTGTCGTAGGTTTGCGATTCCCATGCGCCGTGCATGGGATCCGCCTGCCCAGTGTCCTGTTATGGTCACGATCGCATTTCCAATGGACTTCCTGGTTAAAGTTAAGACATCCTTGGTTCGACGTAGATCTAGCTTAGGCCAGATCTGTTTCGATGATGTTCATGTGGGTTCATTTTGCCACCTTAAGTTGGCTTTTTGAACCACTTTACTGTGCAAAAGGAGTCGGCAGTTTGTAATTGGTTCTTCTTGTTGGGATGAGATAGATACAGCTGGGAGGGTGGTGCCCTCTCTTGCTAGCTTGTTCGCATTACAGTTGCCTGGAATGTCCCTGTGTCCAGGTACCCAGACAATATGAACTCTAAACTTAGTTCCTAGCTCATTCAGGGTGGTACGGCATTGCACCGCTGCCCTAGAGGTCAATTTTTTTTTTTGTTTTTTTTATGTTCTGGTTCCCACGAAAAGGTATATCCTGTAATGTTCAGAGAACATCGTGGGAACCAAGGGAAAGAAGGTAGGAGTTGGTGTTCTTCTTAAATTTCTGGAGGTTGTATGCCTCGGGGAACACCTCCCTAGGCAATGAGTTCCAAAGACTCGCAATTCGTTGGATGAATGAGTCTTTGGAAAGTGATGTTCTGCAGGTCTCCAAAGTGACCACGAAGGGGTGTGAAGACTAAACTTGACGGGTTAATCTCGAAGAGACTGCCAAAGGAGGAACGATTGTTGATATTTCAGAAGAGCATCGCCCATGAAAATATCTATAAAATAGAGACAAATCGCCAACTTTTCTACGGTGTTCCAGACAAGTGAGCGAGTTTGTAAGCGAGGCATCACCGACGAGACGAATTGCCCTTTTTTGGACAGAATCCAGTAGCTTCAGGATATGTTAAGGTGCTGCACTCCAAATATGGGACTAGTACTCCAGTACAGGTCGGATCTGTGCCTTATAGATCATAAGCAGCTGACTGGAGGTGAAATAGCTCTTGGCACGAAACAAAAAACCAAGTTTTTGGGATGCACTTTTGGCAATGGACCTCACGTGATTTTCTCAGGAAAGGTTATTGCTGATAGTAATACCAAGCATCGATATGGATGACTTCAGTGGTATGGTTACTCCTGACAAAGTTATGTTAGGCACAGTGAGATCGGCTTTTCTAGAGAAAAGACATGCTTGTGTTTTGTTTGCATTGAATTCTACCATGTTATTGGATCCCCATTCGAGAATTGTTGCTAAGTCCATATTTATATTGTTAACATTTCTTCCTCGTTCATTTCTGGTTTCACGGGCTGATATAGGGGCCCTGGAAGAGAAAGCGGTATGGAGGGTACTATCATCGGCAAAGCTGTGTACGGGACATGAAGTTGCTTTCAATAGGTCGTTGATGTGAAGTAAAAATAGTGTTGGTGCTAGAATGGATCCTTGCGGAACACCAGCATTTATGAATAGAGTGTCAGATGAAACTCCATCGACCACTACATGGAGAGACCTGTTTTTGAGAAAACTAGCAAGCAGAGAACACAGCTGATGGGGCAAACCATAAGATGGAAGCTTGGCGAGGAGTCCCTGGTGCCAAACTCGATCGAACGCCTTGGAGATATCTAATGCCACAGCTAAAGTTTCTCCATACTTTTCAATAGATAGCTGCCATATATGTGAGACGTATGCGAGCAGGTCACCAGTTGATCTCTGATGGCGGAAGCCATATTGCCTATCATTGATAATTCCTGAGTCTTCCAGATATTTCATGAGCTCGATGTTGATGGCTTTTTCCATGACCTTTGAAATAATAGATAGCAGTGCGATAGGTCTGTAGTTGCTAGGTAGGGTCTTTTTGCCTTTTTTAGGGACTGGCTGTACTCTTGCAATTTTCCAATTGGACGGAAATACTCCCAAATTATAAGAGTGGTTGAACAACTTGCAAAGAACAGGTGTTAGTTCAGGGGCACATTTCTTGAGAACAATCGGCGGGATTCCGTCAGATCCACAGGCTTTGTTGGTGTTGAGACCCAGCAAAATCTTTCTGATAGTACGTTGGCGAAAGGTGATCTCGGGCATGTGACTGTCAATAGGTGTAATGTGCGAGGGTTGTTTTCCCGAAGAATCCAGAGTGGAATTTCCAGCAAATAGGTGCGCAAAGATATTGGCTTTTTCCTGAACAGTCGTTGCTAGTGTTCCATCTTCATTGGTTAGGGGAGGAAAAGAGCTGGAAGTGAAGTTTCTTCCCACAGCTTTGGCGAAAGACCAAAATGAACGGGATCCGTTAGGACATTCAACAAGTTTTGATCTTATTTTGGCATTATGAGCATCTTTTGAACATTCTATTGTCTCTTTGCATATGCCTCTAGCCTCAACATATGCTGCTCTGGTCTCAGGTCCCGGATTTTTTTGCCATCGATGGTATGCTGCCTGTTTGGAAGCCACAGCTCTAGAGCAGTTTCTGTTAAACCAGGTCTTATCGGATGATGTTCTTCTTTCGGTATTCGGTATGTAAGTTTGCATCCCCAACATGATGATTTCAGAAATTGTCTCAGCACATCGTGTTGGATCTACTGAGGAGAAACAAACTCTCTTCCATGGAAACGCTGAGAAAAACATACGAAGACCCTCCCAGTCGGCCGAATTGTAATGCCACATGAGACGGGGTGGTATTGTGCTGCTCGATGGTAATTGGAAAGAGCATGTTGTGGAGATGAGGGTGTGATCAGAGTTTCCAAGTGGGGCACAAACTTTTATTCTATACGGGTCAGGATTGGTGGTGAGGAAAAGATCTAGTGTATTGGCAGCCTGGTTGTTGACATCAGGGATGCGGGTTGGTAGGTCGACCAGTTGTTCTAAACCAAGAGTGATGGCGAAGGCCTCAGCTTGACGACCTGCATCATCAGTTTTGTTAGAGAATTTGAGCCAGGCAGCGTTATGTACATTAAAGTCCCCCATGATTATGGTTTCAGCTGTTGGATGGTTCTCCTGAATGTAGTCCAGTTTAAGTAATAAAAACTCAAAGAGGTTGTTATATGAAGGTTCATTAGGTGATAGGTAAAGGCAGCAGAGGAACTTGGTCACTTTGGTATCAGATAGCTTAAACCACATCACATCAAAGTCTTTTGGTTCCAAACTCTCTTCACGCTGGCATGAAAGGTTAGCCTTAGCGTAAAGGCAGACTCCACCTTTGAACCTGAGTCGAGAATGGAGTTCGTAACCAGGACAAAGCATATGGACCTTGTTGGTGGACGAGTTTACTTGTGTTTCTGTTAGAGCCAGAATATCCGGTTTTTTCGTCTGTAGGTGTTGAGTCCACGGATGTTGCAAAAATTAATCTTTAATGTTGAGTCCCCTCGAGTACCTCTCGCCCGGAAATCCGAATGGAGAGGTATTTTGCTTCCGGAGTGTTTTACTCTAGGAGACTTCATCATTATTACTATTAGGATGCACCTGAAAATAAAGGAGGAATTGGGGAAAAGGAAAAGGAATGATCCATTTCACAGCACACAAAGTCGATATGGTGGTATTTCACCGGGCGATGAGACCATCTTCCACCTACGGTTATCCTTTTAGTCGCCTCTTACGACAGGCAGGATTTACCCTGGGGCTATTCTGAAGCCGACCCCATAATTCTGAAGCCGACCCCATAGTATACTGAGTTCAGTGATTTGATAGCAGCCTGGCTGTCGCAAAGAATGGATATCTCGCTGAACTGTCTCGACAAGGTTCTGCCTTAGTGATAAAACCAATATAAAAAAAAGTTGGGTTATTTTTATTTACCATATTAAAGTGCTTTTATATGATTATTATTTTATAATATACCTTCTGACTTTTAGCCAAGAATTTTTCGACTATACCTCGTAATAAAAATACCTGATCCATACTGATCTCCTTCCTCTTCTAAATCCTGCTTGCACATTCCATATCATCTCAGTTTCATTCGTATCTTTGTACATATTTGCATACAGTTTGCCGACTATGCTGAGTAAACTAATACCTCGGTAGTTCTTACAGTCCTGCTGCGAACCTTTTTCCCTGTAATTGGATATTTTGGGTAAACTAATTCACAGTATAGCTATATGATAAGGAATTTTGCAATGATGTCAGATCTAGAATTATTTTTACTGTTTTTTTAATGCACAATTTGATATTCGCTATTTACATTATAAAAAATTGTGAGTTTTGACAAAAATAAAAAAAAATATTATTTATTTAGACATTTTATTAGTTCGTGCCAAAACTAAAATCTCAACTACTTATCATAGAAATGATAAATTGATTTATTTAAAAAAAGTAATATATACTTAATTAAATATTTAATTAATTACTATCAATCCAAATTTATTTAAAGTAAATAATAATAATAATAACTATAAACTATAAAAAGAACAGTTTGTGCACAAAAGAAATTTTATTGTTTATTATTTGAAGTAAAATTTTTATCGTAACCTACGTTTTCTCGTTATTTCTACCCCACTGGTAATTTTTTTTTAGATTAAAAATCAAAGTTACGTTTGACCGTAATCCATTATCCACGGACTGTCAAATACGGTCGGCTAACTTTATCTATCTTAATCCTCCCATGTGGCTGTGAACTCTTATCTGACGGCTCATCCAGCTACAGATAACTTTTAAAAGATGACCGCATAGGTCAGAGATCGAGGTTTCACTCTCTTCAAATAAACTTTTTTCGGAAACTTTTCTCGGATAAAATGTTAATGATGCCTATTTTTTTTTCCTTGTATTTACGAGTAGTAATTTAATTAAAACAAAAAATAATTTGTTCTTTATAAAAGTTTCATTAAAGCTAATTGTGTAATTCAAAAACTTTTGGACCAATGTTAGTTTATAAGAATTGTGGCATATTAAACTAATTTTTTTATAAAACACGTTAATATTCATTTTTATTACTCATGCGGGATAAGCAGTATCTTAGAGCATGATGTTGCGGTTGAAAAATAGCTGTTTGTCCATTTGAAAATAGTATGTGCAACCCGTGCGATGTTGTCGATTAAAAAAGGGATTTAAAATTGTATTTTATTATAACAATTAACAAACCTATTTATTAAAACATATGTATAACCCCATTAATTTAAAATTATTTTTTAAACTCGATTGGAAAGATAAAAATGACATTTTAATAAAAAGTAGGTACGTATACAATAGTCAAAGCAAAAGTACAACTAGCAGGGCAAAAATCGGAGGAGTTTGTAAAAAAGGATTAAACAAGCTGACAGCCTAAGCCTTTTGCTGTTTATAATTATAACGAACAATATTACCAAACAAATAAAATAAAACCAGAAACAAAAGTTTACAGTAATCGGATTGAAAAACTTAAAAGCAATTAAAAAAAAAAGAGGAGCAACAATAACAAAAATATAAAATGTCTAAACAAGAAAAAAAACACATTCATTCCTAAAAAATTTGCTAATCAAGGACGGAAGAGTTAATGCAGAACTATCACATAAAGCAAACAAATTAATAAAACTCTATTATCCCATAAATAAAACAATACTGAACCATAAAGACCAACATGGTAGCAAAAAAGAAATAAATACAATGGAAATACTTTAAGAAAATGGAAGAAAAAGAAAGTGGATAGAAAATAGTTAAAGACATTAGGAAACTTACTAAACAAAAACCAATATTGAAAAATATAATAAAAAAAAACAAATACACACATGGTTAAAATGAAACCTTCCAGAATAACAAAAAGAATAATGGAAGCAAAAAAATCAATCAAAAACTAAAAACGCAGACAACGGATAGGACGAATTAAATAAATAGAACTAAAAAGAGAACGAAGGATTTTCTGTAAAGGCTTTTGCTGTACGTGACTACGTGTTTTTCACAGAATAATAACATTTATTATTTGTAAATATTTAAGGTTGACATTTAATGCGGCTTGTTAAAGCATTTCGATAGAAGAGCCACCGTCAAAACTAATTTATACCACGGACGAACCTGGCGCCATATTCTGACGCCATATTCATCAACAAACAAATTAAAAAAAAGGCCTTAGAACATAACACACCGGCATTTATTTGTTTCACCGACCTAACTAAAGCATTTGATAAAGTACAACTGAACGACGTCACCAACATCCTGATACAGAAAGAAACACCAGCCAACATAGTAAAGGTAATCTGCAATCTTAGTACCGCCGATTCAGGCAGGGAGATAGCCTCAGTCCAGTTTTATTTAATCTTCTTTTGGACAAAATCATAGAAGAATTAGCAACCATAAATATGGGAACAGAATGAACAACAAACCTATCAGCATGGTATGCTATGCCGACGATGCAGCATTATTCACAGAAAACGAAGACGACTTTCAACGACAGCTCTTCAAGTTCTACCAAGTGAGTCGACAACTTAATATGAGTATATCCATCGAAAAAACAAAAAGCACGACTGATGTGATAGAAATAATTATTAACCAGAAATTGGCTTTATTCAGCAAAATACAACATGATATGTGATATGACATGAACATGACATGAATTAATAATCAATAACAGAAATAGAACAAAACAATCAACTATCGAAATACAGTGTGTATATAAATGATATTTCGAATATGAATTAATTATCACAATGACCATTGCTAAAGAACCACTCAGATGCAAGGTCGTTATTGAAAATAAGCCCATAGAGCAAGTGATGCAGTTAAATACGTCGGCATGAATGTCTCCAGCGACCACGATCTATCAAGTGAGTTAAGAGGCCAAATTAATAAAGCAACAGTAATATCAGGCTGCCTAAGAGAAATTGTATCTGCCAACCAATACATGCGAATGAACAGTAAGATAAAAATCTACAAAGCATGCGTAAGACCCGTCATGACGTACGCAATAGAAGCAAGAGAAGACACGAACAAAATCAAAAGCATGCTACGCGTAGCAGAAATATGGGTGCAGAGAGCGATAGCAGGCAAAACCTGAAGGAATCACGTAAGAAACACGGATATAAAAGAACAATGCGGGGTACAGGATATAGTAAGATTGGGAAGGCAATGGGAATGGTACAACCACGTCAGAAGGATGGCTGAAGATGGACTACCCCGTATAGCACTTGAGGGAACACCAGTGGGAAGCAGACCACCCGGTAGACCACCAAAGAAATAAAAAGACAGCTGGCAATCCACATTACAATAATTATAACGACGAAAAGCTCGAAATTAACAGATCGTTCTGATCTTAAACGAGTATAATTGATATTAAAAAAAAAATTAATCACAGCTAGAACATAATTTAAGATTTGTTTTAATTGCATTTAAAGTACTTATGCATTTATTTTATTTTTAAATTCTTGTATTTATCTTTAATTTATTATTTTTAAATTAACATTAATTACAAAGAAATTAAATCACAGCTTAATTGGGTTGGGGGTTTATAAAATACAAATTTTCTTTTATTTCTTCAATACCAAAAAGTTAAAAAGAAAGAAAAGAAAAATAAAAAATTTAAATCAAAACACCTTGTATCGGTCGATTTGAATATTTCATGTTCATTTCATTGGGGAACAACACTTCGAAACTTTCAACCGATAGAAGTTCGCAAACTTCTTAAATTCGTCGTCGTAGGGATGCGGCACCATAAACCGGGGTAAGATATAATTTCGTGATCTTAGTTTTTTTTATTTTTATTCGAGGAACTTTCGCGTTTTCATCGTAACACGTAAAGAGTGTGAGTAGTTCGTTATGAGTTCCGTGATAAAATTTACTGCTGCCTTGATATTTTACAACAGGGTAAATTACCCACTTTCAAATAGACTTTAATATTTTTAAAAAGTTTATTACTAGATATAATTAACTTACTAAACCTATAAAAAATAAAAATTAAATATTTGTTAAAAAACACATGCCCCGAAAAAATTTAAAATGTTTCTAGGTTAGGTTAGGTATCATGTAAGTGGAGCGTAGGTCGCCCCTACACTGCGACCAAGAGGTTGCAATTCACCGTACATTCCAGCCCTTCTCACAAAGTTCATGGTTGTATTGGGTATGATTTTTTTGAAATCGGTAGGTTCTAGGTTGGATGTTGAACCTTATTCTTCCCAGGTCGGGGCATGAACATAGTATATGTTCAGCAGTAAAATTGACAGTCCGTTTGTTGATTCCGACCTATCCTTTCAAAGTAGTATCTTAGACGACAGTGTCCTGTAAGCAGTCCCATTAGAATTCACAGGTCATTCCTGCTCCATTCTAGGATCTGCTTAGTTGTGTTTCTCGAAGGTTTAGGTAAGAACACCTTCGAATGAGTCAACTCTGGTATATCGGACCAGTACGTGAGTATTCTTCTCTCCGCCCAGTCCAAAATAATTATTTTGGCGGTACTTGCAGTCAATCCAAAATCCGGTTCTGGTCCAGTGAACGCAGATTCGGCCCCCTGTTTTGCAGGGGTGTCGGCTTTTTTGTTTTTCTTCCTCCCTGGTGCTTAGGTACCCACAGCAGGGTCACTCTGTTGTTCGCACCAAGGTACCTCGAGATTCGATGCAATTCCATACAAGTTTAGAATTTATCTTGTTGGAGCTCAGTGCTTTTAAAACAGCGTGTCTGATACTTATGTTTTTGTTTGCTAGAGGTCTGTTTTTCAGCTCTCTTGCACACAATTCGATAGCGAAGACACGGACAAGGAATCACCTATAGAGATCTTAAGCCTGAAAATATTTTATTAGAGAGATATGAGAACGCTGTGGTGTAAAAGAAGATGTGGTTACAAAGATGGATAAAGAAATGCTTAGATGGTTTGGACACGTAGAAAGGATGGATAAAGGAAGATTGACGAAACAAATTTATAAGGCGAGTGTTAATATACAAGTCGGTAAAGGTCGACCTCGGCGGACATATTTTGATCAGATCATTATTGTTTTAAAGAAAGGCCAGGTCAAGAGTACCTACAACCGACGAGCACTGATAAAAGTAGAGAAAGCAAAAGATGTGTGTAAGAACCGTAGCGGAAGTGGAAGGAAGTGGTCTCTGCCTACCCCTACGGGAAAAAGGCGTGACTATTTGTATGTATGCATGTAAATTTTATTTGTTTTGTTCCCAATAACAATAGTCAAGTTTCGTTTAGAATGTTTAGTTACTATTTTTCCAGAATAAATCATAAAAAAAATAAATTGTGTTGTCTGGTTTCGTATTTAAAAGCTACGAAAATGCAGTAGATAAATGTACAATATGCAGACCTAAGATAATGCATTTTATTTTCAAATTTTTTTGCAATTATATAAGATATTCAAAGAGACCTTAAATTTTTGCCCGGCAGTGTAAATGATCAGTCGTATTTTATATTAAGAGAGTTATTAACTTTCTTGGCTGAGAGCAAAAGTTTTAATTTGTATTTCATTTACGATTCCAAATAAGGTGCCTTTAACGTAAAAAAAAGCGCGAAAATGTATTAGCATTACAGGAAAACCAACGTCGAAAATTTAAAAATACTGTACGAGTATATTTATAAGCACTGTAAATTTCCTGACCTGTGGGTAAATATCATTTTAATTTAATGTAATTTTACTAATTTATGTACTGATTTCGATTCACAGACAGAGGAAAATAATTATTTGAGTTTCGATACTCGATAATTATGTCATTTGCTGCGAATTATCCACAATTTGTTTATGCCCAAGTATCGCTTTGTGATCAAATCTAGAAATTTTGTATGCAAGCTGTGGCAGTGAAAATTTACTATAATAATAGACATTACAAGGGATACCGCAAAAACTTATTTCCCGGTAACTAATTACAGTGGTGTTATGGATGGGTTCGGATAAAACACAAGTATTTTGTTGTTAATTACAGCGCTCGAATATACAATATGTTTTAACATGATACACTGTAGTGGCTTATAATGTTAGTCCATTAAAATACAACTTCAGTAAAAAATATAAGCCCTTTAACAAACTAAATGCTTGTAAATAAATAATTTTTATATTTAGAAGTAATTTTTTAAGTATTTTAATAAGTTGTTATTAGAATAACTAATTTTTTTTTAATATTTATTTAATTTTTAATTATTAATAGTCCATTTTTTAGTTTCATTTAAAGTTAATTAATATTTCGTTTAATGTATGTTGGGTTGGGTTAGGTTTGGTTAGGACGATATTAGGAGCTAGATAGACTGTGGTGACAAGGCAACGGACTATTATGTGAGCCTGGCCTTGAGCGGACACGGCTCCTTCAGCAAGTACACGCATAAAGTTGAAAAATACGCAGGTGTGTATATTGCGTGGATTTTGATGATCCATACCATACCCTATTCGTGTGCCACAGGTGGCAGAATGAACGCTTGAGCACTAGGTGAGAGACATTTCCCAGAAAACATTATCAGAAAGATTTTAAGTAGCCCAACTGCGCGGAGAGAAGGATCAAACTTACTTCACACGGTGTTGGATCATAAGAAAAGGGAGAAACAAGAGTCTCAAAGGCAAGATAGTCTATTCAAATATCGCCCACACTTATAATAAAAAGTTTATTTAAAATTCAATATATATTTGCTTATACATTGTATATACTCTCTTTTAGTTAAATATATTAGCAATCGTCTAGTAAAATATGTTTTGAAGAAATTATTTTTTTATCATTTAACCAATTTTTGATTATGTATTAAATAATAAATTGTTTAATTTGTTCTTGATTATTCAGTACAATTAAAGTTAATAAATATTTAATTTAATGTAACTTTGTTTCTTTAAAGGTCATATTTTTAAATATTACCTGAGAAAGAGTTTTGTACTTTTTATTTTTGAATACAGAAAACCCATCGGACTTACAGTATTACGCAAATTAATGTGAATACAGACAATCATCTTGCCTTTTGTTGTATAATCTAATTTCAGCAATCTGGCCTTGCATATAGACCACAAACTCTCAATCGGATTAAGGTCTGGTGAGTTTTTAGGCCAGTCTAGAAGAGTAACCTTTTTGGCCTTAAAATATTTCACCAACTGTGCTGAATCCTGCTGAAAGATTGGTTCTCCAACTGCTTGTACTTTTTCTAGTTTACTGGACAAACACCTTTCTAACATCCTTTTTATTTTTTACTGCTCATCATGCCTTCGACGGGTATAAATTTTCCTGTTCCCTGATACAAAAAAACAGCTCCAAAACATTTTTTTGACTGGATGTTTCACTGTTTGAAACAAATGAGCTGCAGTTAACATTTCATCCACGCCTTCTCACACGAACTTTGATCGGTACCCCTGCACCAAAAAGTGGGTCTCATCTGAGAACAAGATATTTCTTCAGAATTCTTCTGTCCAATAAACATATTTTTTGCCCAAATCAGTCTTTTTTTCATCGTAGCCTCCGTAAGAAGCTGTTTTTTTTGAGGTCTCACAGCTTCTCTGTCTCCCTCCAAAGGGCATCTGCGAATTGTAGAGTCGTAAATTTTCACTTTAGTCTTTTTAAAGATCATAAGATCATAGATTGTTTTTCTGGGGTTCAGCTTGCTGCTTCCCAATAGAAACGAGTCATCTTGGAGAATTTGTCTTCATTTTTCTTCCATATTTTCCCTTCCGCTGAAATTTAACTGACCCAGTCTCCCTTTTTTGTTTAATTATTTTATTTACAGCTCCCGAGCTTACGGAAACACTCTCTAGCAATGTTTCTTTGCGTCATGGATGTATACTTACCAAGGGTTATCTTTTTTATTTTTTTTGGAGTAATGTCCATGATACCAGAAAACACGAAAAAGCTAATTAAAACGTACTATTTCTCCCAAAACCACAAAAAAACGTGTAGCTTAATCACAAAAACGACTTACATTAGCAATAACTTGATGCAGAATGATAAGTTATGGGATACGTCAAGAAACAACTGTTAAAGTATTTACAGCAGTGTTGCCAAGTCAAATAATACAAAAATTTCCCTTGTTTACATTAATTCGTTTTTCGTTTGTTTGTATCCGCAAAATTTAAAAAATGGTCGATGAATTGACTTGAAATTTTAATACAATGCATTCGAATAAACGCGTGTTTTTAAAGTAATTACATATATAATCGTTGGTGCGTCTGTAATTGATCGTGTAATTTCTAAACAACTTAATCGATGAAGGTTATATTCACACATTATATTATTTGTTTCGTCAAAACAATGGTTCATAGATATACTAGGATTCGATAGGTGGCACTGTAATTAAGCTCACAACTGTGATTTAGTGCCAAATTTGGGACCTGATAAGTAGCGTTGTATTTGTTTGTATGTATCTAGAGCGAAGGTCACCTTTCAACAAATTGTAAACTTTCTGATATATAACCGTGCACAATCTCTTTCGAGCACTGTGCAGATGTTTGTTATGGAAAAGAGAGAAATAATAATCGAGGTGTTGCTCCTCATCAGCATAGGGTAGGTCCTCGATAAGACAAATTAATTTTAATACTTTCATGCCTGGAAGCTATTCCGGGTGGTGCTTGTTAAAAGGAATAAATGTCGTGACTAGCGCTTTGCATTTGGCACTTCATGTATGCCTAGTAAAACTGAAAAGTGTTGATTTGTCTCTTTGAACTGCAAAAGCGAGTTTGGAGTACCTGCCCTATGCTGATGAGGGGAAACACCCCGAAACCGGTTTGTAGATGGTCACTTCGAAAAAATAGATTATAATTTCCCTCTTTTACTTAACAAGCATTTGCACAGTGCTCGAAAGAGATTATGCACGATTATCTATCAAATGTAATTCAATGTTCGTCGAGGCACGTTGTCAGGAAAGTAGTTGTTTTTTGATAAATAGTTGACCCACCGTATACCTATATGTGTATTGTATAGGTATCATTCAGTGAATGTAGCTAGTTTTTTATAAATAAGATTTTGTACTTACATTTTTTTTTAATATAGATTTGGCTACTCGTGCCAAGCCAGCTAGTATACGATAAAAAAATGTTGAAATGACTTGCCAAAAAAGTAACTTAACTGTTTTTTCTCATTTGCTTTTAAAGTTTAAAACTTCTCAGTTAAATCCATAATTTTAACAACCTATTAATTAACTACGAAAGTAAGACAAAATGGATTTTGTTTACGAACCCGAATTTAAATAGCATTCAAATTACGTGACGTTTAAAGTTTAAAGAGAGAAGCGTTAACCAAAGGACGATTAACCGTGTAAATGGAACCTCCGCTAGAAATTTACATTTAAATTTTCCAATAGGAAAATTGCCTGGACTAGTGCAAGAGATAGGGTGTAGCAATCTGGGTATTCGTTTACCCATAAAGCAAGATCAATGGTATGCATATGAGTTTGGGGACTCAGGGAATTTAAATATTCTCCTTTTTAGGAAGTAAAGAATGTGGGAGTTTTCGATTATACACGATATGCGTTCTTTTTTGGTCTTTTAATCGAAATGTCTCTCGGGAGGTAAACGGAGTCTCACTAAATTGTGATACACACCATAAAAACTCTTGTTTCGCGGTCTTTAGGGAATCGAAAACTTATTTTCTATTTACATTTAAAGCCTTTCAGTATGTTTCATTTATATGCGGCATTTATCTTTTTCTTTTTATACATGGAATAAAGGAACATCACTGTGATTGTGATTTTTGTATTTTTATTTTGTCGCACAAAAGAAAAGTTAATGCAAAATATCATTTTTTATCATTAATCGAAAATACAAAGGAATTAAAAGCAATAATAGTCAGCTATACAACTTTACTAATATTATTGCATTTGTACACCACTTTTTCTTTAATTTATTTATTTCTTTTTTTTTGTTTCAGGTACGTACTATGATTTCATTGAAATAGGACTCATAAAATAAAGGTAAAATCCTTTATCAATTTATTTCGCCTTTTTGTTTATCAGTGTTATTTTTTTTTAATTTTAAAAGAATCGGTAGGTATTGTGTGACATCCAATACATGTCCAAAGTCATTAAATAGGATGAAGCATAGATACAGTTTTGTATTTACGCTGATCGACTATAGTCCGTTCATAATTTGTCGATAGCACAAAATGTGCGTCCAAGTCATAAAACGGCCGTAATAGTCGTAAAATCATAGGCGGAGGTTCCTGAGGTGTTTATTCATGTCCGTACACAATTTGTTGATAGCTCACTGCAAGTTTGACCCTCATTAGGTTTAGTACGTTTTTGATCGCATTTAATTTATGGCTCGTTGGTGTTTCGGCGTCTACGGCAGTAATTAACGTCTCTAATATTTATTTTGCGAATTTTGTGCAGTGCGTGAGTAACTTTTTTTCATATTCCTACAAACATATACGTACCTTTCGTTCCTGCTTGTTTTGTTTGATTGCTTGCGATGGCTTCGTCATCATCATCAACATCATCAAGTTTTACACCGGTACTGTTGCGTACAGTCAGTAAGTCTGTCTATTCACCAAGAGAGAAGACTATTGTTTTGAACGTTCACGATGCTCTGCTTTCTCAGAATTCCACAAACACTGTTCAGAACATAATCAAGAGTTGTGCCCACATGACGGGCGTAGGGGAGTCAACAATATATAGGTTCCTATCAGAAAGAAAAAAACAAGGTATAGCTAACCCAAATACAAACGAATACTTAAAGAGGGGGAGAAAACCTATTGAAATTGATGAATTTGCCAAAAGAAGTTAGAGACGACCCGGATTTGCCTCATGTCGGACGAACCAAATTGTGGCAAGTTTTAAAAGAATTAAATTTCCGGTGGGAGAAATCAGACCGAAAATCACTTTTGATTGACCGGGAAGAGATAATATGTTGGAGAAGAAAGTATCTAAGATCTATACGAAAATTTCGGGCTGAAGGAAAGCCAATTTACTATCAGGACGAAACGTGGGTAAACGCAGGTCATACTCTCACAAAAATTTGGTCAGATAAAAATATATCAAGCTCCAGGCAAGCCTTTATGGAAGGTTGGTCTACTGGTATTTCCCCACCCTCTGGTAAAGGCAGTAGATTAATAGTTTCTCACATTGGCAGTGAAAAAGGATTTGATAAGCATGGTTTGTTGGAATTTCAATCCAAAAGCACAAAAGACTATCACGAGGAGATGACAGCTGATGTTTTCGAAGAGTATTTTGAGCAGATGATTGAACATATACCACCAAACTCAATTATAGTATTAGATAATGCACCTTATCATTCACGACTAGTAGAAAGACTTCCAACGACTGCGTGGAAGAAACAGGATATCATTGAATGGCTGCGGAATGAGTCCCTGCCTTACAAAGATGGAAGGGTTAAAGCAGAACTTTTAAAAATTGCCCGGCAACACAAATCTAAGTTCAAGAAATACGTAGTTGACAAAATGGCGGAAAGACGAAACATCACAGTCCTTAGACCCTACCACTGCGAATTAAATCCAATTGAACTCATTTGGGCACAAATGAAAAGCTATGTGGCTAGAAAAAATACGTCATATAAAATACAAGCTGTACGTGAATTGTTATATGAGTCTTTACAACATATTACAGAACAAAATTGGCGAGATGCAGTAAGACATGTAATAGAAGAAGAACAAAAAATGTGGGATCTTGACAATATAATTGATGCGACTGTAGAGACACAACCGCTAATTATTAACCTGCAAGACGACTCGGATTCCGAAGATGATCCTGTTTATTTTGAATTTGAATAGTTTTGTAAGTAATCGTAGTTTATATCATTTAAAAATAGGTATTAATTAAATAAATGTATCTTTTACAAATTGCAAGTAACTTTTTATTTTTAAATAAAATAAAGAAATTTTATTAAAATAAAAATACAATTTACAGTACCTACAGTTTAAGAATATTAATATATTTATTTATTTAAAGTAACGTAATGATTTAATCATATACTCTACGACACTGGTCAGTCACTTCCACTCAAAATACCTACATAATCGGATTAAAAGTTCTATAGCTGTATTGTATTTCTTCAGATACAAGGTGGGTTAGTCGAAAACATCTTAAACTGCCAGTTTTAGGTTGGTTTTTGTTATTATATCATACTACCTGTCCTCTCTGTATTTCAGTTCTCTAATGAGGGTCAAACTTGCAGTGAGCTATCAACAAATTGTGTACGGACTATAAGTAGTTAAGGCGTGTTTTCAATTCGACAAAATCGCTTACTATAATCTGAATATAAAGGATGTCACAAAATTCACGCAAGATTTGAATTTGCCGTCATTTGTGCGTTTTTTGTTGAACAACGCTTCTTCATTGTTGAACAAAATTTTAAAAATTATAAAATTTTGGCGGCACAGTTCACAATTTTTGAGTAATATTTGGTCGGAATATTGATTTCTGTCGATACCTGTTTATACCTAGCAGCCCAATAGTTAGACCGGAAAAAATAAAGGCAACCCTAAGTTTACATATTCTATAGGCTTTGTACTTACGGTTGTTGTAAAAATTTTTCGTTTAACTCACTGGTAGAAATTATATTATTATTATATTATATATTTCTTTAGCATTACAAATTTTAAAAAATATTTCCAATATAAATTATATAAAAAATAGCCGTTTTTTTTGGTCAACCTCGTACTAAATTTTCAAGTTAATTTTTTTTTGTAAGGTTAAGGGTCACTTTTCTCTCTCTCTAGTCGTTTACTTCATATCCTGAAGTGTCGTAACCTTATGTTTGTCGTTCACGTTATGGTGTTTGTAATTTCTTTCCATTTGTCTCTATCTGGAACGCATCTTATGCTTTTTTGTAGTGGTTTCCGTGTGAAGTGCTTCGATTTGTCCAACCAGCGTTTGGGCGAGCGTTCCCGAGGTCTCACTCCTTCGGCTTTTTCTTGGATTACAAGTTTTTCAAGATTGTCATCACTTTTTCTGCTCACATGTCCAAAATATTTGAGAATTCTTCGCCTTACTATGGTTGACAGTCTCTCTTTAACTTTTAGCTCTTCCAATATTGACGTATTCGTTCTATGAGCAGTCCAAGGAATTCTTAAAAGCCTTCTCCAAACCCACATTTCCAAACTATCCAGTTTAGCAGTATCGGAAGCTTGTAAGGTCCATGCCTCAGCTCCATAAAGCGCAATCGGTAATACAAGAATTTCGACAAGCCTACGTTTTGTTGTTGGGGCTATATGCTTGTCTCTCCAAATTTTATTCAACTTGTCCTGGCGGTTTTGGCAAGAGCTATTCTTCTTTTAATCTTTATGGATGCGTTTCTATCTTTATTTTATATGGGCTCCCAGATAAATAATTTCATTAACAATTTCTACATCGCGTATGTCTGGCACTCCTTCTACCTTACTGGTACGGTCTATTAGCATCAACTTTGTCTTTTGGCAATTTTGTTTTAAGCCAAAGTCCGCACTTTCTCTTTCTACTATTTTAATGAGTTCAGACATTTCCTGTTCGACCATTGCTATGAGTGTGATATCATCGGCGTGGCTGTAGGTTATTTATTCTTCTACCGCCTGTACTTATACCTCCATTCTATTGCTGGGATGTGAGATAAGTGCAATGGTTCTATAGTTATTACATTTTTGACTGAACCCTTTCTTATACAATTGTATGCATATGGTATTTTGCATTAAGTTGTTTTAGCATTTCTGCGCTCATGTTGTCTTCACCTTTGCTTTTTTTATTTTTTAGGTAGCGAATGGCTTCCTCTACCTCGCATCTCAAAATATCAGGTTCTCGTTCCACATTTCCAATGGAATATAACTTCGTCACTTCTTTAGGGTCACTTACTGAGCATAAAATTACAAAATGCTGACAGATCCAGGTAAAGCTTCGATTGCAATCTTGAAAAAAAGCTGTTGGCCGATATCTCGGAAACTATGCACTTTAGGGCAAAAGTTTTAAAAACCATTATTGTAGAGAATAAAATTTCGCATATTTTGTTTGTTTGTTAAACTTTTTTGTAAAACTTACCGTTAAAAATTTATGGCCCATTTAATGGACCGGTTTTTCTGTTTCTTAAAATATTGGATTAATCAATAAAATGCATATGTTCATTTTTAAAGTTTATTTATATAATTTATAATAATTTATTTATAATATAATAGTACAAATTCTACAGATTAAAAAAAAAACCCGATTTTTTATGTACTTAAAAATTAATAGTTCATTTCCTTACCTAAAATAGTAACGAACTTTTTTATATTTTATTTTATTATATTTCATACAACTAAAAAATATTTAGTAATTATAATTATATTATGTTCAAATACTAGAATAAAATAAGGGGAATATTTTTTAAAAATGTATTTAAAATTTATTTTTAGAAAAAACATAAAACAAATAAAAATTCAAAATTTTATAAAATTTTTGACCGTTTTGAAGGCGATGAAAACCCAATTATATTGGATGTTTCCTCTTCATCTTCGCTACCCTCTTCGGAAGAATACAAAGAGGACTGTAAAGCTTCAATGAATTCTTCGTTTTCGTGGTTAAACTCGTCAATATCAACCGATTCCTCGTTCACTGTCGGCTGACTCGTACATGTTTCCGCCGTGCAATTCTCACAAATCACAGTGCACTCCAAACCCGCTTTTCTGTTATCGGCTGATACGGAAAAACTGGTTCATTAAATGGGCCATAAATCGTAAAAGGTAAGTTTTACAAAAAAAGTTTACAATAAATAAAAGATGCAAAATTTTATTCTCTACGATAATGGGATTAATAACTTTTGCCCTAGAGTGCACAGTTTCCGAGATATCGGCCAAAAACTTTTCTTCGAGATTGCGATCGAAGCTTCACCTGGATCTGTCAGAATTATGTGATTTTATGCTCAGTAAGTGATCCGAAACCTTATAAAAAAAAATTGGATCAGAAATTTAGTGCGAGGTTAAATTCTTTTTTTATATGCTCAATATATGCAAACTAACTATGAAACTAAAAATATTAATGGGGTTTAGTATCACCTTCACAATAATCATTTATCCAATATCCAAATCCATAATAATCAAACAATATTAATATAATGCCAGGCAATCCAACATGGAAAAGCAATAGAGAGAGTATTAAACATTTATTGTAATAGGTATATTATTACGTCACAGCAATGATTCTATATTTCATAGTTATAACTATTACGATTTATTTACCACTAAGAAATCGAAATAAAGTTATTTAATTATTTAATGTGATTTATAAAAACTACCTACATAAGAAATTATTACAATAAAAGATGTTAAAAAATGTAATAACAAAATAAGACCACCGAGACCGCATTAAATTAAATTATTATTATTGTTAAACTAAATGACAAGTAACTGTAAGTGTTCTTTTGTTATAAAAAATTGTCTGCCGAGTTAACAAAAAAAAACGTTGGTTTTTCGTCCGGTCAATTGAGACATTCAAAAATACATAAATTCCCAACAAGCTAAAAGTTAGTGAAATTGTTTAAAACATAATTATAAATAAAATTTTAAAATTCCCCGTCATTGCCGTGTATGGAAAAAATTTTGCTCAAGGTCAAATAAATGAGTTTTTTGCGATTTTCAGCAAAACGGTAAGTTTTATTATAAAAATAAGCCAAATAAAAATTATAAATCATAAAAAAATTATCTATAAAATACGTATTTATACTTTTTTTCCTCAGAGACACCCTTTTTGATATATAACGATTCAACGATGAGGTAGTGTACTTAGCTCATTTTTTTTTAACGTAGGCTAATAGGCCAGTAGACCTACTCCACGGGTCTGATGTGATTTTGTTTAATTTGAAACTTGCAAAATAGCCGATATTAGCAAAACTTTTTGAATTGTTATATTTTAAAAAAGGTGGCTTTTGGAAAAAAAAAATATTGATATATATTTATAAATAATTTTATAATCTTAAATTTTTATCTGAGGTAATTAACTTCCCAGTAGGAAGTTATAGTAATGGGTCCAATTGCATTTGACGCATAATTACGCAACTTAGAAGTGATTATATTTTCAGCAAAATCAGCTTAGCTGTTTTTTATGGAGAATAAAAAAACTGAAAAAAATGGTAAACTTTCGGAATTATTTTTCATCTCGATTATCTTGAGAACAAAAATGATATCGACATGGGACCAATTGCATTCGACGCATAATTACGCAACTTAGAACTGGTTAGATTTTTAGCAAAATCAGTTGAGCTGTTTTTTATGGAGAATTAAAAAACTACCTGAATTTTGCAATTTATAAACTATACTATTTTTAATATAGAATTTTAAGATCTTTTAAATAATATGATTTTTGTTTGTTAGCAATATTTGTATGAAAACTATGATGACAATATTTTAGTAAAAGAAATAGTTTTAGAAGACAAAAATAGGAATTAGAGAATTTTAAACTTGTGTCAGATTGAGAGAATAGCATTAAAGACGCTATTACAGTGAAAAATTATTGTTAGTAATAACTAAGCATTGTTTATGACAATTATATATTGTTACTAACAAATGATTATTGATGATAACAATTAAAAAAAAATTTCAATTGTTACAAACAATTAAAAATAGCTCCCGCTGAAATGATAAGAAAAAGTGACATAAACATAAACAGAATATTGTTAATGACAATTATAATTTGTTATAAACAATTTAAAATCGTTTTTTAAGTTCTATATCATGCAGGAATTTTTTGCAAAACTTTTATAACAACAAAACATGGTATTTTTTCATTCTTTCCACTGGGAAGTTAGTAAAATTTATCGTTTTGCTAAAAATCGCGAAAATCTTATTTTTTGACCTTTGACCTCGAGTAAAAATTTTTCTCAACTTGGGAATGATGGGGAATTTTAAAATTTTAATTACAATTATGTTTTGAACAATTTTACTAACTTTTAGCTTGTTGGAAATTTATGTACCTTCACTCTTGTTTTTTGGTCAAAATGACCGGACTATAATGAATAATAAGGAAACATTGAACGCTATGCACTTAAAATTTTTAAGTTAAAGCTATACCGAAATGACGTAAACAAATTTTCGCGTTTCTTAAACACTAATGATTTTAACTGCAATAAAGCTAACTGTAGAAACTTCTTGGATAGCCGTAAATTATCCAAACGAAGTAGTTACACAAAGCTCCAGTATTATGCAAAATGCGTCGGCTGGTGTGTATACAAACCATATTTCATAAAACCAAAGTATAGCCATCGATTTTCTCACTGTTTCAGCAGAAACTCCAAATTTCATTAATGCAAATTTGCTTCAGGAAATTTCAGATTCAACAAGACGAACATTAATAATTTTGTGATGTGTTATTAGATGTTTTAAGGAAATTCTTATTGCTTAATGTTATTTTAGATATTTTTGGAATTCCTGAATTCTAACATTGATTAAAATTATTAAAAGCAGCTTTTCAATTACAAAATATTTTTAAACGCATTCGATGAAAAGCATATTCGTGAACCTTTCTAATAGGATTAATGAAAAAATAAAGTCAAAAAAAGATATTTTACTAAAGTTCTTAAGTTTTTGGATTAAAATCTTTAGTTTAAATTAAAATACTTTTTTTGGCTTTTACTTTAAACTTATTTTAAGATAGCTTGGCTCTTTAATAAATATAAATTATTATCACCACATCAACATAAGTTTTAGCGGGATGTTAACCGAAACTGCATATTCACGAATTTCTTGATAGAGACTCCCTTGCAGTTGCAATATGTTTCGATATGTCAAGAGCTTTTGACACCATAGATCCACTTTTCTTAAAGACAAAAATTTATGCAATGAGTATAAAAGACTCCATTAATGACTGGTTGCCGGAATTTTTTGGGGAGGGCAGGCCATTTATATATGCGGATGACACGGCGTAGATAGTCTCAGAAAACTCACATGAGGAGGTTACCCTCAGAGCGATCAGTTATTTTTCGCTATGGTGCGAAATTAACCCCCTTGTAGTTAACCTGAAAAAGACCAGTTATATGGAATTCATGGAAAAATACTAATCACCAAGTTTACCATTTGGTAATACAAATATACAGGCTGTCAACTGGCTGTTTCACTTTTCTGAGAACTCTTGTTGATTCTAAATTATCTTAGAATGATCAAATAAATCAACCTTGTAATAAGCTTCAAAAAACGTTTTTTGCTAAATTCTCTCCCAAAAAATATCCCAATGTTTAACAAGGTCTTATTAACGCCTACTAAGGTTCGCATCAGGACTGTAAGAACTACCGCGGTATTAATTTACTCAGCATCGTCGACAAATTATATGAAAAGATATTGATTAAAAGAGTGACAAATGAAACTAAGGAGGTGATATGGGATGTGCAAGCAGGATTTAAAAGGAAAAAGAGATGTATGGATCGGGTCTTTTCATTCAGAAAGGTCAGGTAAAAAGTACCAACAACCGACGACCATGTATAAGAGCACTGATGAAAGTAGAGGAAGCAAAAAAAATGTGTAAGAACCGTAGCAAGTGAAAGAAAGTGGTCTCTGCCTAACCCTACGGGAAAAAGGCGTGACTATAATAAATGTATGTATGTTTGTATAATCTTTGCTTATTAACAATTTAAATTACATAAATAAACTATTAATATCTAAAAAAAAAAACACATTTTATAATTACTAACATGCAGGGGAGTAAATGAGTGAAATAAATTTAATATTTTAATTATTGTAAATATTTTTAGAAAATTCCAAAACAGCAATATTTTTCCCCAAAATGTAGAATGCACCTAATATTAAGAATAATAAGCATTTTAAATTTAAATTTTAATTACTACAGTTACTTGTCCGAATTTTCCAATGGTCCATCACTGGTGTGGGTAAACTTCATATTATTCTGCTCTTTACTGATAACTGCACAATTACCTAAGCTCAAAAGGTTTAGTCCTCTTTAGACGTCTTGATTATTTATTCTATAAGCTGAAGCACTTCTACGTTTGGATGTTTGTAAAGTCTCTCCTTATGACTCCTGGCCACTTTCTTTATTTTTTCTTTAACTGTTCTTACGATGGAGGTCTTCGTTCCGAATTTACCACGGAGCATTAACGATGGTTCGTAGCACTCGGTTTTGAAATACTTGGAGGCAATTGTTATTGCTTTCTTTGCTTGAGGTCAGCGAAGGTCATTTTGAACATTTTTTTCGTTAATTTGGTGAAATTGTGTATCTGTTTTACTAATATTCATTAAAAAAATTAGTTACATCCAAAATATCTTTAAAGTTATTTTATAAAAAAAAAAATTACAATATTATGTAGAAAATCAAATGACGTGATACTCGGCCACACTTGCTATTTAAAATAAAATTGGGGGTTGATGCAGGACTGCAGTGGGTTGCATTTTGGTTATGAGTTTTGTATAAAAATTTGTCCCTCTTCTAATATAATTAATTTGACGTGTTTTTTATATTTTGAAGAACCTCTTGGTTTTTGAGTATCTGGGGTTCTGGGGAGTCAAGTTTTCGTTGGAACACCCTGTAAGTTTAACCTTTTTGTTTTAGTTGTAATATCTCGAATCACCTCGGTGTTCCGATTGTGACTAGCCGGTAGCCCATTGGGTTATCACTCAATAAGATAACCCCTATAACTCGTACAAGCAAAATTGCCCGAAACACAAGGTTTTAGATTTTTACAAAAGTGTGCTCTTTAGACTGTTATTTAGTTTGTCAAAAAAAAATTTCGTGTATGTTATTTATTAAAAGTAGAAATTTTGAAATAGTATTTATTGGAATTGTGCTGGTAAAAATTTAAAAATCATTAGTGCAAAAGATCAGATTTTCTGATTAAGGTTTCCTTATAAATTATAAATTTTAATATCTTCAGCAATGTTTAGAAATGGATAAAGTCACTTCTTAAATTTGTTCGGGTACCTAATTTGGTTATTTTATTCATTTGATTTAAATCTACAATAAATTGGAGTTTTTTCTGTCTGTTTTCAGTTTAACGATATTTAAAGGTTTCAGAAGAAAAGTTACGGATAATTTGAAATAATAAAAAGTTTTTTATTTTCATTTAGTGATTAATAACGAAATTGACTCCCCATTTTAAAAATTACTTTGTAAATTATTACTTACAGGAGAAAAATAAACTCTGTGACTGTTGTAAATTATGGGCTGTTTCTTTTTTGTTCGTTTCGATATTAATATCGCCGTAAATCGTGTGAAGGATTTAAATTGAATATTTTATTTCAATTTCAACTGCCAGTTAAATATGTTACTGAGTTTACCGAGTTATAAATTGTTATTATTAGTTCAGTTAAAATTATTCAAGTAAATAACAATTTACGCTTTCATTGTTGATTGATATTTTTAGACAGCTGTGGGTTTTGTCACTGTTTATGTGATTATATTCGTGTCGATTAAATTATTCATCATTTGAATAGATTTTGTTGATAGTTTCATTAAAATTTGTATAAAATTTCTTTATTTTGATAAAACGAAATGATTGTAGTTTGTTATAAAACATAATAACAAACAAATGTACCATTATTTTTTTTGGTACATATTAATTACATTTTTAAGTTATATGTTAAGAAGCTTTAACTCTTTAAAAAGTCAAGCTCTTCTAAAGATTTCATCTTGTTCGATATCAACAAATAAATAGCAAATATTACAGACTAATAAAAAAAGTATGCAATATAACACAGCCAAACTTAATAAATATAATAATTAATTAATATTAATAATATTACTAGTAATAAGTTAATAATAATTATTTAATAAATTTAATAATAAAAAACCCTTTTAGTGTTTTTTTGGACAGTATTAATTAAAAAAAGAAATAAAAAGTTTTTATGGCACCAATAGTTTTGTTAAGAACGCCTTTGCAAATTGATGTGCGATTCTTCTTCCTCTTCTTCAGGTGCTGTCTTCGTAGCGAAGGTTGCCAATGATAAATGTTATGCGTATTCTTGAAACAGCAGATCTAAACAACTGATTTGTTATGCATCCGTTTCAGTCACGCAGATTTTTCAACCACGAGTGGCGTCTTCTTCCGACACTTCTTCTTCCTTGAATATTTCACTTATCATTTGTAACAAGCTGACCTCCTCATCAAATGTCCCACATCTTGTAATTTTCGTCTTTTAATTGTCAGAATTATTTCTTTTTCTTTGTTAATCCGTCTTAGCACTTCAATATTTGTTTATCTTTCTATCCAGCTAATTTTTAGTATTCTCCGGTATGTCCAGTGTTCGAAAGCCTCTAGTCTTCTTATATCTTTTTTCTTTAGGGTCCATGCCTCCATGCCATTAAGCAGCACAGCAATCTGATTTTCAAGGCCAAAGTGATATCTCTTATGCAGAATATTTTTTTTATTTTTATAAACGCTAAACTTGCCTTTTCTATTCTAATTCTTATTTCCTGGAAGCATTCGTTGTCTTTGTTAATAATGGTACCGAGGTATTTGTATTTTTCTACCTGTTGTACTGGTTGGTTGTGTATGTAGATTTGTCCGATATTGTTTGTTCTTTTGCTAATCAACATGGATTTAGTTTGTTTTCACGTTAATTGTCAGTCCATTTTCTGTGCTTTCTTCATTTAATTTGTTCGCTAGTATTTGTAAATCTTAAAGTGTGCTTGCTATCAGTACTGTATCATTAGCATACCCCAAGTTATTAATGGTTCTGTGTGATTATAGCTGCATAACTTCATTATTTAGCAAAATGGAGCACCACCACATTTACCAATCAATGTCCGAAAGTATTTTTTTTTTAAATTCTTTATTTAGCTCTAAAAATTTTACAAGAGTATGCACAAGGACCCTATTCCGATATCTCATTTACAATGTTTATACATTATTCAGAAGAAAAGTATTACAATAAAATACATTTATACAAATTATGTACACATGCTTATTTAATATACATATTAGTCAGTCTAATAAAGGGAAGTTTTCTTGTGGTTTTGCCTTTATAAAAATGCGTTGTTTATTGCTGCATTAAAGAGCCAAGCAATATTTAGCCAGTACCACTTTTTGCTGCGAATACCACTGTAATATTCATACATTTTATCAGTTTCACCCATGTATCGAGCAATAAAATTAGGATAACTTCTTGTCACTGTTTGCGATTGCTTTACTGTGCCTGTTAAAGAGACTCCTGCGTTTATTGATTATGCCACTATTGTCTTCGTTGGCAGAATCTTCATCGGTGCCCAAATTAGCTTTAGGATCCTATAAATGCAAAACGTTAATAGAGTGGTCCAACAAACTTTTATCTTTTTTAAATTATGGTTTTCAATAGATGTTTAACTTAGTATTACTTGGTGTGGTTTATTTGTTATTATATTTTTCCTTTGTTTTTATTTGAAAGCCCTCCGTAAACAAAATTTTTGAAATTTTCTAATTACAGGGGTGTACCTTTGGGTATTATTATTATATATAATATTATTTACGTTATTGAGTTAGAACACTAACACTGAGACGCTGTGCTGCGTTGGCGTGCGTCGCCTTTTTGCGTTGATCCGTTGCGACGGCGCAATGCAACGCACTAATGATAATAGTAGTCGACAAAAATTTTAATGCTTATCTTTGTATAATTATTTTAAACAATGTTGCATTTAGTACATTCTAAAAAATTCTTATTTTAAAGAAGGGATGTGGAAAACGACAGCCGTAGGGGTGTTAGCATTACTTGTTTTCTATTCCTTGATGTTACTTTATGTGGAAGGTGGAAGTATACTCTTTTTCACTTAATCTGGTATTGGAGAAATTTCACTCAAATTGCCATGTTTTGGATTAGACATTTTTTCATGATGGTTTTATGTTAGTTTGAACAATGATGAAACCAGTTGATACGTCGCTAGAGAAAGCTGCTTTGGCAAGACAATTAGCTCTCTGATTCCCTTTGATCGCACTGTGAAAGGGCACCACATCAGCTTCAGAATGGTTTTATTATCGTTATCGTTTTGTTTTATTGCAACAAGTAGGAATTGGGTATAAATTTCAGGCAGTACATTTAGCGTACTAAGAGAATCAGTGATAATAAGGCATCATTTTATATTTCTATCGTTTGACAATTTCATCGATTTCACAATTGCATATACGAGTAGTTTTACTCTATAAACTGTGGTTATTTGTAGTTATTTAAATAATGCATTGTGGTCTTGTGTAGTACATGCGGCTCCTACGCCCTCTTCTGATTTAGAGACATCTTTTTATATGTAGCTGTAATTTTTATGTGTCTAAATGGTCGCAAAACACTTTTATTATTATCGACTAATCATTACATTCAGTTTAATTTAAGGTGGAGCTGGTGTCACATATAAAAGGGGGAATTGATTATAGTGAAAATGTGCTACCGGTAATTCTGAGAAATTCAATGTTACATTTAATTGCAACTCACGGACTTCTTTTTTCTTAGCAACATACCTATTATTAGTGATGAGTGAATTTTGGTCGACATTGTCTATGTATGGGGTGAGCAGTAGTTTAATACGAGCACTGAAATCACTTTATGAGGATTTCACTGCTTGTGTCAGGTTAAACGGAGCTTACACGGACTGGTTTAACATCGAATAAGGTTTGAGACAGGAATGTGTGGCGTCGCCATGGCTGTTTAACTTATACATAGACGATTGTTTAAAAGATTTGAAAAAGAGTGCGTCTGTATTGAAAATGAATGATTTAATCATCAGATGCCTTTTTTACGCCGATGATCAAGTCATATTAGCATCATCTGAATAGGAGTTGCAGGTAAAAAACTGTGAAGTTCTGATTAAAGAGAAAAAGTGGAACAAGTAAATAAATTTGTGTACTTGGGTTGAAAGTTTACGAGAGATGGAAAGTATGACAGTGACATAAAGCGAAGGGTGTTTACAGGAAAGCAAAAAAATGGAGCACTGCATAGCTTTATGAGCAACCAGAAAGTGTCAAAAAAGGCACGTCTGGCTCTGCATAGAGGTGTTGGTTTCTACACTTATGTATGGTAGTAAATGTTGGGTTTGACAGAAAAAGCATGAAAATAGGATTAATGCTGCGGAGATGAGTAGTCTGAGAAGTATAGCCGGAGTGACTCGGTTAGAAAGGATGGATGAAGGAAGATTGACGAAACAAATTTATGAGGCTAGTGTAAATGGATAAGTCGGTAGAGGTCGACCTCGACGAACATATCTCGATCAGATCAACATTGTTTTGAAGAAAGGTCAATTCAAGAGTACCAACAACCGACGAGCATGTATTAGAGCACTGATGAAAGTAGAGGAAGCAAAAGATATATGTAAGAACCGTAGCGGAAGTGGAAGGAAGTGGTCTCTGCCTACCCCTACGGAAAAAAGGCGTGACTTTATGTATGTATGTATTAGTTAAATGTTAAGTTTGGTACTAAATAATGCATTGTATAATAAAACCTGCTTGTTTATATTTAACAAAATTTTTGTAGGGATTTTTTTCACTCAATACTTATGATTGTTATAACTTTAATTTGGATTAGCTTATATCAAATCCCAATTGCAGGATTTTAAAATAATCCAAGAATAGAAAGATGTTCGATAAATGATACAAATGATTGGTAAAATTTTGCAGCAGAATTCCGAAGAATAACTATATATGACTGTTGTTAAAAGCACTTTAAAAAATTTAAAGAAAGGCTGTGATCAATTTATACAAAGTGCAAAATGTTTGGATTTGTCTTAAATTTAAAAATAAAATATTATATATATTAATTATTATTAATATATATATTAATATTATATATATTATATATATTAAAAATATATGCCATTGCCACTAGTAACATCAAAGAAAAAATATCGTTAATTAAGAGGATAAAGTTAAAAGACCATATTCCGGTTTATTTGTAAAAAATAGTTATCCCTAAATAATAATTACGATGTTTTAATCTCTTGGGATTGGAAATTCATTAAGATGTACATTTCCCTAGGAAGTAACCGCTTCATCTAAAATAAGGTTGTACTTTAGGGAGCATGATTTTATAGAACAGTAATTGTAATTAATTTTTTTAATTACTCACTTTGAAATCTTTTTTAAAGCCTTTTTTTATGTTTGTAAAAGTTAGAGCACTTTGCTTGTAACATTAATGACCCTTTTTTATAAAACTAGCTGTTGCCCGCGACTTCGTCCGCGTGGAATTTCGTTTTATCTTAATATCTTTAAATAAAGTTAACTTTTTGTCTTGACATCCGATTTAACATAAAAAAATTTCTTTATAGACCACCATATGCGTTTTAAAAATAATACGTCACATTTAGTGAATTATTAAGGAACTAAATTATAAAATAAAATAATGCTAGTCAGAGGAATTTTGTAAAATTCTATAGCGCGTTTTAACAATAAACAGCGCCTTCTATTAATTTTTATTTAGGAATTAAACTATAAAACTAAATGAAATCTTACGAAATTTATTTTGTCTTTTTTTTAACTTTGTTATTTGTTCGTGTTGTGACGTCCATAAGACTTTGACGATAGCAATTATTATTTGCCTTGTAACTTTTTATACTAAAAAGATATTTAAATGAAAGTAACTTTTTTTATCATTTTTATTAAATAAATCCTTTATTCTGCATTTATCAAGCTCTATGTACCCATAAAAACTGCATTAAAATCCGTTCAGTAATCTCAGAGTTGTGCCCGGATAAACAAACAGACGAACAGACGGACAAACAAATTTTTTTTTAAAATGCTTGTTTTTGTTTTGGTAACGTAGTAATAATCATATGAACAATCAAATTAATCAAATAGACGAGACATCAGCCTTGACATACAAGGTTTTTGTTCTGATCTAAACTGAAAATGTAACCAAAACAGTCCCATTATTTACACAGATGGATCGAAAACAAGAGAGAAAGTCTGTACAGTCATGATAGTAGAGGAAAAGGAATATAGCTGGGCCTTGAACTTCTATTGCTCAATTTTCACTACAGAATTTTACGCTATATGGCAAGTCCTGTTATTTTTTTTCTTTCCCCATTTACAAAACTGTGTTATTTGTATGGACTTTTCACTAGAAAGCAAATTCACAAAATTAGCCTAAGAATTCTAGAATTAGTTACTTAGTTGTCGCCACAGGAAAAAAAGTGACTCCTATTAATCCCCAGCCATGGTAACATCCTTGGTAATGAGCAGCAAAATATCCAACTCTCTCCCTAGATGATAAAGACATTTCCATTCTATCTCTCGATATTAGAGAAGAGCAAATAAAGGAATAATTAACCAGATATTAAAAAATGGACACAAGATCTTTAAAAAAAGAGAACAAGTTATCTAAGGAATGGAAACTTCTATCTTGCACATCTCCTGGCTGGAGACCTGTGACCCCAGTGTGACCATTGTAATGCTAGAATAACTTTTACCCATTTTTTATGTGTCCAACTTATTTTCAGCTAAGAAATTATGTCAGAATAGAAAATGCAACAGAAAATATATTTTCATTAGTAAAGAAAACATTAAAAAAATTACTTTTATACCTAGAAAACCTCTCTATAACATGATTTAAAAAAAGGATTTATTCATGCAAGATCTTAAAAATTTAATTTGGCTTAATTTAAATTAAACATTTCTTCAGTAGTTATGCCCATTAAAACCGCTATGATCTTATCTACTAATAAAATTGTTATTTTCATGAGAGAAAATGACAAAGAATTTAATGTAAAACACAACTATTTTTCTTCAGATTCTCGTTTGATAATCTTTTGAATGGTTTTGCTCGAATAATCAAAAATAACAAAAGAAAAAAATCGTAATTCCTTGTAGATAATTGGTGCAATTTAATTTCTATCGACAGAAGCTTGTTTTGTGTGCGTAAATATATGAAAAAAGTGTAAGATTTATCCAAGCCAAACGGACAAATAAAGCAACCCTGTGAAGACCATCCAACTAACGGAATTACAGATGATGGTAGTAATGTGGCAACGACACAATATAATTTCGAGAGAATTTTCTCAAATGCAGAGACGGATTAAGAATTAGAGTAATACAATTTTTTATTTCCAAGTTTTAAATGAAAAACAAATTTTTTACAACTAATTTTAATTTATATTTTCCCTGTAAGAGAGGGGAATGTATTAATGCTTTTTGGGCGACCACGTTCCGGCTATTACTTTTGGATAGTAGAAGAAGTGATAAATTGTCACTAGTTAAAATTTGTCTCGATAGGACAAGAGCGGGTCGTTTTTTAACTTACGAAATTGGTATTGGAAGGAAAATACTCTTAGAAATGAAATGCTACCATACGCTTGTGTTAATTTACGATTATTTTGAACAGACGCCTTTAATATTTGTTCTGAAACGAAACGGTAAATAGCGTAATAATAAATTTTAAGTTTAAACAAACCATTTTTTAGAGGCTTTGAATATTTGTTTTACAAATGTCCAATTTAAATATTCGGCGTTCAACAAGGCCTATAGTGTTCAATGCCCTCACATACCTTCGAAAAAATTCCAGAGTGTCAGCAATGGGGGGTGTTGCTAAACATTTCAGGCTCCAGTTCTGGTTACTCCAAGTGCCTTGGTCTGAGAACCGAGAGTTTTTCGCAGTAGTATGAACATCGAAGAGAAGTTTCATCATCCTCCTTACAGAACCTACAAAGCAGGCTTTCTGTAATCTTGTTCATGTATTATTTTTCTTTATTCAAGATTTAAAATGTTTTGGACGTTTTCCTAGATGGCCCTGAGATAAAATATTTAAAAGGTCTCATGCCTATGGCTCTGTCTTGCGTTTGCAGGGGTAGTTTCGTAAGCTCCTTTTGGCTTGCTTAATAGAAATGGTATAAGCAATGCCGCTGGTTGACTCTGGGTCTATCAGCTATTATGATCCACCGGTTCTTGCTAGACTGTCTGTCTCCCTAGTCCCTTTTCTCTCACTAGTTTCCTGTTACCCACATCAAGCAGGGATTTATCTGTTTTTAAAAAAAATCTACGATAATTCTGTCCCAAGATTCTTTTTGCTGTGATAGGACAGTTATAGTTTAAAATTATTTAGCAAGGTTTAAAGCAGACAACTAGTTTATAAAAAATTTCAAAATACATTTTTGCCACGTTAATTTAAGTATTTTTAAACAACTAATTTATAACACTGAAAACATTTTAAGTGTAAACAAATAGTAGTGTGGCTTGGTCATGTAATGAGAAGAGAAAATATGTAATGCTAAAAATATTATCAAAAGATAAATATAATTATAAAGAAAAAGAGGTGAAGGGCATATTTTTAACAAGCTTTTATTAGTTTCACCTGCATGTTTGTATGTTTTTTGTCTGCTTGTATGTATGTTTGTTTGTTTGTGACTGACTTTTTGGCCTTGATTTTGCCCTACTTTAAGCGATTAGATTTAATGTAAACACTTAAAAACCGACGACAATGCAATAAATCGATCAAAATATCCGATTATCCTGATAAGTTTTGCCACGACAGTTTTTGACCTTCCAAAATAAGTAGTTTGCCTATTATCTAGTAGATGGCGCCACTAGCAATTTGCAGTAATACAAATGGTAGTTTGTATTTTGTGTTGCATAAAAGTATAGTGTTAATTTCATAAATTTCTTCAGGGATCTTTTGCATAAGAATAAGAAAGATGGAACTAGTGCGTGAACTACGCATATCGCAGTCACATTATTTATCAAGCAGGTAGTAGTTTATGACTTCCCTGGTGTGTATGTGTATGATACGCCGTTTAATTTGAGTAGATTTCCACACTTTAAAATAATTAAACATTTAATTGAATTAAATTGTTTTTAACAATTATTCATAATAGAAGGTGTTTTAAAAAAATCGAACTAAAAAGCGAAAAAATTTATCGTTTAAAAAACTAAAAAACACGCTTTTAGAGTTAATCAAATTAAAAAGTAAAAAATAATTCTTAACAAAAAAATAAAATAACAAACGGGAAACTTAATGTCACTGTTCTAAAAGCGTGGGGTGCTTTCATTTCAAAACGCAGAGTTAGTTTAAAAATGTCATACAAAGCACCACCAGCTTTTAGAACATTGACATTAATTTTCTCGTCAGTAATTTTATTCTTACGTTAAGAATTATTTTTTACTTTTTAGTTTGATTAACTCTAAAAGCGTGTTTTTTTGTTTTTTTAAACTATAATTTATTTGGTTAAATAATTTAAGAAAATAGTAGTTTTATTGACTTGTTAGATCCGTATTATCAAACATCAAATATTAAGTACTTTACCGATACACATTGTACAATTTTATACAATAAAATTTCTTAAATAAAAACAAAGTTCAACTCTGTTTAGATTTCTATCGTACTTGGCAAAATAGTTTTTGGTCTGACGAGATTACAGAAGATCTCTTGAGCACTCTCTTAAAATAATGAGGCTTATTTTAATTACGATGAAAAAACCAATTTACACTTAAGCGGAGTTAAGATAAAAGCTGAAATCGAAGAACTTAACTGTATCAGAGGCATTTTAGCTGTAAGCCTCCTAATTAATTGATTAAATCCAGCTTTAAAAGAACTTCGTGAATAATCAACAGAAAAATAATAATTTACATAACAAGTGCAAATCTTACCTACTGTTATTTTGGAAGTCTACATGTACAAAGAAAGTTACCGGGCGGTTGCGTACACTATTTTTTTGGGACTAGTTAGTAGCGCACAACGGTCAGAGAGTTTGAGAAACTTTGTAGGGTTACGCCTTTTACTAGCAGTCGAAGGATTATAGAAGATTCCAAGAGGGTCGAATTAATCTTCTTTAATTTATATTTAACTACTCTATACATTTTTATAATCAAAGGGGTAAAAGTGCAAAATTTTATTCTTTACAATAAGGTTGATAAAAAGTATTGAAGATGTTCATGAACCAAATGATACCATTTTTGTCAAAACAGTGCAACAATAGTATATTGTGCAACTAGTGCGATAAGTTGGCGATTGCTCACGAGAGCGTTTCATTCGCTCGAGTGAGCAATCGACAACATCGCACGGGTTGCACATCCGTTTTTTATTGCGAATGCGGAATAAATGCGAGCATAAAACAGGGGTCCAGACCAAAAATATTAACTGAAATAAAAAAATATAAACTTTGTAATGTCAACTTGACAGTTGCGCGTTTGGCTGTTAATCTAAAGGTTGGTGGTTCGAATTTTCGTGCGACAAGGATAGTTTGCATGTGCAAAGGGAGAGGTTTCAAAATATTATTTTGCTGTTTTAAAGTAACACCGCTTTAACAGCCCTTCTTTAAAATGTTAAAAGAAAACTCCTTCTTTGTAAGACATCAAATGAAAACACAAAAACAATGCAAATCAGCCATATAAAAAACAATTTATTCTATCGATTTAGTTTGCAGATAATATTAACTATGGCGAAATTAAAGAGAGAGAGAGAGAGAGAGGCCAGAATAGTCTCCTACAGATTCCTGTCTCTCTGGAAAGGCATATTAATGGAGAGCAACTCGCAGACCACTCCGGGATACTGAGTGAAACAAAAAACCATCAAATTATCGAGATGGTTTCTGACGTGCTAGCCACAAAAATACACGTAATAAAGTCGTTTAAAGTTTTCTTTCCGAAGAGAGATGAATGGGTAAGGGGAAAAATTCTCTTTTCAGAGACTGAATACGTAATGTACACAGATGGCTCAAAAATTCCAGATAAAGTTGGGGCCGGTGTTTTCAGCAGAAAGCCAAAGATTAAAATATTTACCAGTCTTGGGAGGTATGCTACAATATTTCAGGCAAAAGTCTTTGCTATCGAATTGTGTGCAAAAGAGCTGACTAACAGACCTCTAGCAAACAAAAACATAAGTATAATATAAAACAGCCAGGCTGCTTTAAAAGCACGGAGCTCCAACAAGATAAATTCTAAACTTGTATGAAATTGCATCGAATTCTTGGAGTACCTTGGTGCGAACAACAGTGACCCTGCTGTGGTTTCCTGGGCACCAGGGGGTGCAGGGAAACATAAAATCCGACGACACTCTTGCAAAACAGGGGGCCGAATCTGCGTTCACTGGAACAAAACCGGTTTTTGGAGTCAATACAAGTGCCGCGAAAAAACAATTATTACGGACTGGGCGGAAAGAAAATTACTTACGTACTGGTCCAAAATACCGGGGTTGACTCACTCGAAGGTGTTCTTACCTAAACCCTCGAGAAACACAACTTAGCAGATCCTAGAATGAAACAGGAATGACCTGCAAATTCTAACGAAACTGCTTACGGGACACTGTCGTCTAAGATACCACCTCGGAAGGATAGGTCTGAATCAACAAACGGACTGTCGGTTTTGCTGCGTGGAAGACAAAACTGCTAAACATATACTATGTTCATGCCCCGGCCTGGGAAGAATAAGGTTCAACATATTTGGTTATACCAACCTAGAACCTACCGGTTTCAAGGAAATCTCACCCCATACAACCATAAACTTTGTGAAAGGGGCTGGATTGTGCGGTGAACTGTAACCTCTAGGGGTGAGCCACAATAGACCTACTAAAGGTCGCAGTGGAGGGGCGACCTACGCCCCTCTTATATGATACATAACCTAGCGAAATTACAACAGAAACTAAAATGAAGTTGATTACAATCAGCTCCTTAAATTTATAGTAACTGTTCAAAGTGTGCTCCGTTATTTTGTAGGTAATAACATAACCTATTTTTAAATTCTCTTTGCAAAGTTTCGCTAGTAATTCGTTTGCATTTTTCAGTTATTTTTAGCTTTAGTTTTTCAATGTCTTCGGAATGAGTTTTGTTAGTTAATGTTTTAAATAGTTCCACCAAAAAAAGTCAAGTGGTGTTAGATCTGAAAATCTTGCCGGCCATTCTATAAAACCCCTTTTGCCAATCCAATGTTTTTAAAATCGTTCGGTTAGCCATTGTCTTACAGCTAGTGCGTAATGTGGTACATATTCTGTTTATCTGGCACCATATTTCCTGTTCAATAACTTGTCTTTTTAGTGACTGAGTAATAATTAGAATAATTTCATTTTATAATAATTGTAGGTACAATTTTTCTGTTATGTTTTGGTCAATAAAAAGTGGTTCAAATATCTCATTTCCTAGAATACCAGCTCGTACATTGAACTTTGCTGAAAGCTAAGTATTATCCTGTCGAAACACGGATTTTCGTCATCCCAGTACCAACAATTATGTTTGTTAACGAAGCCATTTAAATAAAAAGTTGATTCATTACTAAAAAAATATTTATAACCAAATTTCCGTCTCCTTGTATCTTTTGAGACATTGTTTTACAATTTCAATTCTGCGGTCAGTCGTCTTCACTAAGCTGATAATAAATTTGTATTTTATAAGAAAAGAACTTATTAATTTTAACACTATGTGTATGAAATCAACAGAAATATTTGTTAGTTTTGATTTTTTTGGAATCAAATAGGTAGGATCTATAGCAAAATGACCCAGTACTTCTATTTGTGCAGCTTCGTCGAGAACTCTGGAATTATTTTTTTTTATTACAAACGGATCCAGTTTCTCCAAATCTCCTTACTAATTCTATAATAGTTTAGTGGGCTGTATTTCTATCAGGATGCCTTTCATTAAAAACTCGAGCTGTTCTTCGAGTGCACTTGTTTTGATGACCGTACATAAATATTATTTCTATTACTTCTTGCAGAGAATACAATATTTTAAAATAACTCAAGATGCTACAGCTACAAATAATGGCTAATTTAACGTCACGAATAAATAACTAAATATACTATTAATATTTTTGAAACACAGAAACAAAATGTTAAAAAAAGGTGACATGTATTCAAAAATAAGAATTGATCTCCAACACCTACCTATCCAACAGTGGTGTAGGTCGTTATTGCTATGGTCTTATCTTATTTTAAAAAATTTGTTGTTATCAGTAAAATAAATTGCTGTTTATATGGCTGACCAGAAATCGTACAAACTTCTAAAGAGCAAATTGTTAACTATTTTAATGTCAAATTGTTAAGTGGTTATTTAGTAGCTGTGACAACAACTTCTTGGCTTAAACCGAAAAAATCTACTTTTACAATAAAAAGCCTCTGGAAAAGGAAAAGTTAATTAAATAAATTTAAAACTATTTTCTTTAATTTATTGTGACCGATATTTATATGGTATGATTCTTAAGTGCTATTTTTAATTAACAAATTTATTAGAATGTTTTAAAGGAGAAAACATTTTTTTTAAAAATTAAATAAGATTGTTGTTTTGATTTATTAATAGAGGTTTTTATAACTGTTATACATCATCGTGATTCAAATGTTTCATTTTAGCATTTGGGTTAGACTTATGACCAATATTTCATAGTTTGTGCTCTCACCGGTACCGTGATGATTGCTTTATGAAGCACTTTTCATATTTTATTTTCAGCTGTTTTTCCATTTTCCACCTTTTTAGGTGGCTCGTAGATACTGAATGTAAAATAGAGTAGCGTTTACAAAACCTCGAATCCAAAAAGTATTTTTATTCTCCCTCGTAGTTCATTGTCGCGCCCTTGGGAAAAGAAATCCGAAACAACAAACAAAAGAGATGCAATAAAAGTTGGGCTATTCCTTCAAAATACCTACAATTTACAGAACTATTTTCTTATTTGAAATTTTATTCGAATGTTGAACTATAAAACACCGGCTATATGCGGAAAATGCCATAAAAGTGTTATATATCTTCAATCAATAACTTTTAACGAGGTTTTCTTTGAAATTTTATTTCGCTGTCCGACAAACACTTAGGGGGCAAATATCTCCGTTTTCAAATATTTGGATTGTGTGAATTTCGGTGACTCACAAAACTAAGAACATCGCCATAAAATAATAAAAATATTTTTCTACATAAACTTCAATATATTACATTGTGGGTGAAAAAAAAACAATGGCGATAAAAAAATTAATAAAATACGCATTATAGACCAGGGTAGAAGCCTTTAAAAATAATAAAAAGTGAAAAAAAATAATAGTAGGATGAAAAAACCCATTAGAAAATGAGGGAAATATTGTAAAAATAAAAGGAAAAATAATTTACGGGCGATCTGAGGTCGGGAAGGGGATGGGGGTGAGTTTTTAAGGGTTTTTCTCGATTTCCGGCAAAACTAAAAGTCCTATGGAAAAAAGTCAAACGGCAAAGTTGTAGGTAATAAAAAGATCTAAAACTTTTGTTTTTACACTTTTTTCACATAACCTCAAAATTTATGTGAAAAATTCAAAAAACCAAGTTTTTGGTTTTTTATTTTTATCTTTTACAAAAATTTTTTTTTTCACAAAATTTGGTGAAAACTTACCTTTTTATGTCCCAAATACGCTGTAATTTATTTGATTAGAAATATTTATTTTTTTACCTTTTTTGAATTAATATCGAAAAAGCACCCTAATTTTCAATCGAAAATTCACCTGTCAAAATATCAGCTTTTTTCAAAAAGTTTGTATGTTTTCTGTTCGCTGAAATCTCTACTTTCCGATGGGGAAAAAAATATATGTTACTATAGTAAATCTTCTCAGAAAATGCAAAAAATCGAAAAAAACTCGAATTCGAAATTTTTTTTAAGTACGTAAGTTAAGTTTTTATTATTTTATCCTTATTTTTTTCGTTAGACGGTGGATTTTTACTGCACAAAGTAATTTGGCAAAAAAATGAAACGGTGGAAGAGATAATGAATAAATATTTTCGCTATGTAGAAAAACATTACGCAGTAAGCAGCTATATTGTCTTTGATGGGTATCCCGAAATTAAAAAATCAGTTAGTGTCACAACAGTACCAGCAGCTACTTCAACTAAAAGAGGAGAACGTAGTCGTAGAAAAATCTCAGACAATATTCCAGAGTTCAATTATCAAAATCATACAAAAATACCTTTTTTTGCAAAAAAAATTTTTATCTAACGAAAAAAATAAGGATAAAATAATAAAAACTTAACTTACGTACTTAATAAAAATTTCGAATTCGAGTTTTTTTCGATTTTTTGCAGTTTCTGAAAAGATTTAATATAGTAACATATATTTTTTTTTACCATCAAAAAGTAGAGATTTCAACGAACAGAAAACATACCAACTTTTTGAAAAAAGCTGATATTTTGACGGGTGAATTTTCGATTGAAAACTAGGGTGCTTTTTCGATATTAATTCAAAATAAGGTGAAAAAATAAATATTTCTAATCAAATAAATTACAGCGTATTTGGGACATAAAAAGGTAAGTTTTCATCAAATTTCGTGAAAAAAAAATTTTTGTAAAAGATAAAAATAAAAAACCAAAAACTTGGTTTTTTGAATTTTTCACATAAATTTTGAGGTTATGTGAAAAAAGTGTAAAAACAAAAGTTTTAGATCTTTTTATTACCTACAACTTTGCCATTTGACTTTTTTCCATAGGACTTTTAGTTTTGCCGAAAATCGAGAAAAACCGTTTTTTACCATTAAAAACTCACCCCCATCCCCTTCCCGACCTCAGATCGCCCGTAAATTATTTTTCCTTTCATTTTACAATTTTTTTCTTCTTTTCTAATGGGTTTCATCCCACTATTATTTTTTTTGGTTTTAAAAATTATCGACCCTGGTCTATTAGTATTAAACATATTTAAATAAAGTTTACCAACGATTTAAAATTATGTAAATATCATTAAATTTATAATAAAATTCTTTATTGTTGAAAAACTTATATTGTAATAACATTCCTGGATTCCTAATAAACTAAAACCGTTAACAGTATTATCAGAGATAAGTGACACAATATGACAGATAAGTGACAAAATATCCACGTCAATGCTATATAATTTTTTTTATGTGCTGGTTGCCACGAAAAGGAATATCGTGTAATGCTCAGAAAACACCGTGAGAACCAAAGAAAAAAAAGTAAGAATTGGTGTTTTTCTTTAATTTCTGGAGGTTCTATGCTTCGGGGAACACCTCCCTAGGCAATTTGTTCCAAAGCCTTACTGTTTTTGGAAGTTTTTGGGGACATGTTCTGCAGGTCTCCAAAGTGACCACGAAGGAGTGTGAAGACTGAACTTGACGGGTTAATCTCAAAGAAACTGCTAAAGGAGGAACGATTGTTGATATTTCCGGAGAAATGAAAATTTCTATAAAATAGAGACAAATTGCTAACTCTTCTACGGTGTTTCAGAGAAGTGAGCGAGTTTGTAACCGAGGCATTACCGACTAGATGAATTGCCCTTTTTGGACGTAATCCAATAGTTTTAGGATATGTTTAGTTGCCGCACTCTAAATGTGGGAACAGTATTCCGGGTATCTGTGCCTTGTAGATCATAAGCAGCTGACTGGAAGTAAAATAGCTTTTGGCACGAAACAGAAAGCCAAGTTTTTGGGATGCACATTTGGCAATGGACTTCACGTGAAAAGGTTGTTGCTGATAGTAATACCAAGCATCGAGATAAATGACTTCAATGGTATGGTTACTCCTGACAATATTATGTTGGGCACAGTGAGATTGGCTTTACTAGAGAAAAGTCATGCTTGTGTTTTACATTCATTGAATTTTACCAAGGTATCAGATTCCCATTCGAGAATTGTTGCCAAGTCCATATTTTCGTTGTTGACATTTCTTCCTCGTTCATTTCTGGTTTCACGGCTAATATAGAAGCCCTGGAAGAGAAAGCGGTATGGAGGGCACTATCATCCGCGAAGCTGTGTACTGGACATGAAGTTAGTAGAAATAGTGTTGGTGCTAGAATTGATTTCTGCGGAACACCAGCATTTATTAGTAGAGAGTCGAATGAGACTGCATCAATCACTACATGGAGAGACCAGAAAAAAGAGAAAATTTGCTAGTAGGGAACACAGCTGAAGGAGCAAGCCATAAGATGGAGTCCCTGGTGCCAAACTTAATCAAATGCCTTGAAAATATCTAAAACCACGGCTAAAGTTTTAACATATTTTTCAATAGATAGGTGCCATATGTGTGAGATGTAAGCGAGCAGATCACAAGTTAATCTCCAATGACGGAAACCATAATATCATTCGTTGACAATTCCTGAGTGTTCTAGATATTTCATGAGCTCGATTTTGATGGCTTTTTCCATGACCTTTGAAATAATAATTTAATGGTTTTAAATTTAACCACCAGAGAGAACTAGTGCCGTTAATTCCAAAGTGAGCCACCATGCTCCTGTTTCGAATGGCAATATCTTCTTTACCGTATTTGTGTTCATTCTTTGTGAAAGAACTAAAAAGAAGTGGAATGTTTCTGCAACGGTTGCCTTTCATTTTATTTTCTTGTTATCGCATCTTGAAAAAAATCAGAAACCAGAGTATGAGAGTATGGTGCAGACTGCTTTTTCGCGGTTTTGTAGACTCACCGACGATATATATTTTTACAAAAGAATTAAATTTGTGTATATTGATTATTTCTTTAATAAAAAAAGGGAAAAGAAATTATAAAAATATGCAATCATAAAAAATAAATCAAAATAAAGTCTGACCAATATTGAGCGTTTTTTTTTCTGATGAACATGTGCACAGGTCGATAAAAAAAAATTTATTGTTCGGCGTGTTATTTTTATTAAAACGTGTCAAGTGTGACATCATCCGCAGTCAGTAAAGTTTGCTTTAACTCGTCGATATCAAAGTAACTAAATAAATCAACTAAATAAGAACAATTTTATTATCATCAGATTTATATCTCATATCGTAAAGCGGTCCAAAACTTCTAATTTAATTTTATACGCTGGTAGTAAAGCTCATTATTGTTTAAAGGCGCATTACACTCAAAAGGGAAATTGTAAGGAGGAGAAACTAAGTGTAATTTGGCACGAGACGGCCGTTTTATAGACGAAAGATATAGGATTACAACGAATTGTAACATTCGGGATTTTAGGTCATCTTTTATATTTAAGTGCCTTTTTATTTTTTTCGCCCTACCACATGGTTCATAGTCATTTTGGAACGTTTATCTTGAAACTTTATTTCGCTATTATTAGTTTAAGGGGATGGTGTGAAAGAAAACGAGTTGCAAGCGATGAGAGTTCAGGCTAATCTTCCCTATTTTTTTCCTAAAGATTATAGCTGCTAAGCTCTTTTTATATTGATGCGTAAGACTGCAGACAAGGAAATAAATGAATCGGTTTATTTTCATAAATAAACTAAATTTACTAGACCTATTTTTAATTATTAACCAATATTTTACTAAAACGCTATAGACCAGTCACCTTAGCATAAGACCTATTCAAGACCTATTAAAAAATGGATATTTTTAAGATAATTTTTTTGAAACGCGTCCTATCGAAAAAAGTTTTTAATAAAATGTGGGTCCTAAAAAAAGTGATAACATTTTTAATCAAGCGGTTAATGGCAAATAAAAATGAAAATTTTACATTTCGATTTTGTAACCACAATCGGGAATTTATCAACATATCCGTTTGAAACTCGTACATTATGTACAGGTACCAAACCCCAAGAGAATCGTGAAAGATTTATCGATCTGAGAGATATAGTTTAGCAACAATCTGCGATCATCAAAAAATATTTGCCCTTCAATAGAATTTCCCGAAGAATGCCCACAAGGTGAAAAAAAAATCGAGGAGCTTCGTATCATTAGGCACAAGCGTATTAGAAAAAAAATTGTTGAAAATAGATACCGTTTTATCGGCGATTTAAGATTTTTGCTTATAAACAATTAACAATTTCGACCAAAGTTGTATAGATATCTGAAAAATACTTGGACCATCTAACGCGTTTTTAAAAAACGAACAATTTAAAAAAAATTTACTATATTTTGATTACCGCCCGAGATATAAATGTGTTTACGTTTGTTCAACTTTCTATTGTTGTAATAAAGATTTTTGCAACATTCGAGTTCCTCAGCAATCCCTACGCACCCGGCAATGGGATTCAATAAAATTATTTCCTTTACGAGCAATTATTCCATCACAGTTATCGATTTATTTTGATGTATTGGAAATAATATCGTGCGATAAAAGTGGGGATGGGTCGTTACTCGTGGAACATTATTTTGGAACGGTATTTTTTGATAATGCTATGTGGGCCTTCGTCGGAAAATTCTATTAAAGAGCAAAGATTTTTTGATGATCGCAGTTTGTTGCTAAACTATATCTCGCATGATTCTCTTGTGATTTGGCTCCTGTACATAATGTACGAGTTTCAAACCGATATGTTGATGCACACCCGGTTGTGGTTGCAAAAACGAAATGAAGAATTTTCATTTGCCATTAACCGCTTAATTAACAATGTTAGAACTTTTTTTGTCAGGACTTTTTTTTACAGAAATGTTATGATGAACACATTTTATACGAAACTTTTTTTGATAGGACGCGTTCCAAAAAAATTATCTTTAAAATATCCATTTTTTAATTTTTAATAATTCTTTTTTGCTAAAATATACCCTGGCAATGGCCGAAAACTCAGAAATGTATTCTTGTAGGTCCAAACAACCTATAAAAAAATTGGCCAGAGGGTGCGCCTCTTGAATAGAACTTCGTAAAATATGGCCTAAGGTGACTGAACTACTACATATTGTCATGCTAAATAAAAATTGTTTTTAATTTATTTTTGGGCGTTTAAACAAATTGTAAATTTATGCACAATGGTGTTTTAAGACATACCATATTAATGTTTTATCCAAATATTTTTAACCTGGTTCGTGTTATTTTTTTGCAAGAGTGTAAAATATTCACAGAAAAGGACGAAAAGACAAATAGAAATTTAAAAAAGTTTTAGTAAAGCAATAAACAACGAAGATAACAATGCCCTTTTACAATTTTGTATTGCATGAAAGTGAAAATTGGTTATGCAGAAGACCCTATATCCGTACGAAGTGATTCAATAAAGAAAAAAGGGTCTAAAGATAATGAGATATTAAGGTCCTTTATACAATTTTAAACGAACTTTTTACGAAACAGAAATACAAAAATTAAGTGGTGGGTCGGTCTTATAATAATATTTTTAAAAAAAAATTTTATAATAAAAATTTAAGAAAGTACCCAGTTAATAAATTAAAAATGTAATTTTAAAAGTTACAAAATTTTTATAATGATCATTTTATTTTTAAATTAAACTTTTATTTAAAATAGGGATTTACGTTTAAGCTACTAATTGAATATTTCTTATAGATAAATTTTTTTTATGATAAACCAGTATTGTTAGTATTAGTACTAACGATAAGTTAGTTCAATTGTATTCAACTATAATGATTTTTAAAAATACAACCTTCCAGACAGAGTCGACGAATGGCAATGAAAGTTTATATTTTGAGACTCTTTTAAGAAATTATAACAATACTGGCGGACCCAGCAGACGTTGTCCTTCCCGAACGTTGGCTTGTCTGCTTTGGGAATATCACTATCAAACTCAGCGTCCCCGAAAACTACGAATTTTACACTAATACCAGCCGTTTTTTATAGTTTTTATATTTCATATCCTTCCCGCCTCTTTCATAGGGGTGCTAACGTAATTGGGAATTTTACTATTAAACTTAGCGACTCCGAAAACTATGAATTGGACTCTAATATTGGCGTTTTTAATAGTTTTATATTTTATCTTCTTCTTACCCTTTTTGTATGGGTGCTAACATTATTGGAAGTGTCACTATTAACTTTAACTTCCTGAAAGACTATGAATTCGTCTCTAATATCAGCTGTTTTTAATAGTTTTAATATTTTTTTCCTTTCTCACGTCTTTCGTAGGGGTGCTAACAAAATTGGGGATTTTACTTACAATTCCAATAAGAGTACGTTTTCGTAAGCTTAAAGTGTGGGAAAGTTATTTTCGATATTTACATACAGGGTGTGTTATCCCTGAAAAAGTTTTAGATTACTAACCATTATGCGAGCCATTATGAATAGTCCGTCCCTGGCTTCAAGGCACTACTGTAAATCTGTTTACCTTTTTAAAATAAACATACACGTACGTTATAATTGTGGCAAAAAAAATTTAAAAATCAAATGAACATTACGAAAGTTAAAAATAAAAAACGAATTTAAAATTCAAACTTTGGATGCCTTAACTCGAAAACGAGGGAAATTATAAAAAAATTGGGCATCTGTAAAGTCGATTTACGGACGATAATTTTACGTGATAAGGTCATAAGAAAACATTGATGAAAAATTGCATAATTTTATGAATTGAATTATTATCACTGAATTATCATTATTTTGTATAATACAAAAGAGTTAATTAAAAATTACAATTTTTTTGATAAATTAACATTCATTTGCACTCGTTAATTCAAATAACGCATCTGCCGATGGCGTAAATGAGAGAAAGATGCGTCACAAGCCGAACGCTTAGTCCGATTGTGCCTCTCTATCGCTTGTTCCGGGCTTCGCTTACACGCTCGGCACAGGCGGAACGTGACAATAAGTCATCCTTTTTCGTGCGTGCAGCCGGCGTTTATTGATATATAAGACGTTATCACGTCAAAAAGTTCATATGAAGTACTAAAATTATTGTGACTTAACCTTTACGCTTCCGATTTTTTTACCATTAGTCTCGGCACATCCTGTATAATAAAGTTATTTAAAAAATATATTTTTGTAAAATTACCCAAGACAAATTAACAAATAAATTTTATCTTTTCGTCGTATGCATTCAAATTCTGCTTTTCAATCACAAAACATTTTGGCACAAATGTCGATTAGCAGCAAAATCAGGTATTTTGAATGCACGTCAAGTGCGTACGGTGAGTCGCTCTCCCTTTTATCAAAACACACATATTATCTATCCACTGAAATATTCCCCGGTTTTAAACGTAAATCTGACTAAATGAAAAAAAAATCGAAAAAATTCTTATTTGCCTTGTACTACAAGGGCTTAGGTTGAATGCGCCAACTAAAATCCCCTCAAATTGCTTTCACGTTCGAGGATTATTGGATTGTTGTGCAGCATTAGCGTTGGCTCTGATGAACAGGTGCCCAAGTGAGAAAATGAATTTGCTTACATGAACACTGTATATCGTCGTTTGAGACTGCATTTAAAACTTATTTGCAAACACTTTTATAGAAAGTAGGTTATATTCTACAGGACAACATTACGACACGTATTTTTAAGTTTAATGATTTTTAAACCTTTTAATTTTTGTTATTATTATTGTATTAAATCAGATTCCGCTGAGGAATTTTCTTCCAACGTTCTGTATTTACCTGTACTTATTATCTTCAAAGAAAATTATAATCCAAAACATTTTGTTACCAATTATTTTTCTCTTTTTTTCTTTTTAATCTATAGTTTATAATTATTTTTTTGTAGCGTCAGTTTTTTTCAATTAAAGCGCGTTCTCACTACTTAAGTTACAATTGAACGATTTTACTTCATCGATAAAACATAATAAAGAAGATTCGTATCGGTTTTTGTTTACACATTTCAGCAGTGACCCATCGCATAATTATTAGTTAAAATGGCATCAACAGTAGTTGTGCATAAAATTGTAACTTTATTTTTTAAACAATAACTTATGATAATTACAAAATATCGGACTAAACGGTAAACGTATAGTAATAAAATTGCTCTTTGTTTAACAAGGGAGGAAAATATCACTTTTCCACCCGCACAGTGCCCTTAGTACCCGAGGGCATCGAACGCAAAGAAAGGAAAAGAAACTTTACTTCAGTGTAAAACATATGATTTATTCTAACACCTTTAGCATAAAACCGCCAATTAATAACAAAGAATTTGGTAACAAAGAATATAGTATGAATAATCTGTATTGATAAAAAACAGCTTAGTTCTTATATTTACTCAATAGCCTTAAAAATTTCTACCATAAAATAAAGCCTAATCCTACTACTATTATAAACGCGAAAGTTTGTGAGTATGTATGTATGTTTGTTACTCTTTCACGCAAAAACTACTAAATGGATTTTCATAAAACTGTACAAAAATGGAGCTTATACATCAGAATAACACACAGGCTATAATTTATAATGATATTGTGTAGACCTACTACTATAATAGACGCGAAAGTTTGTGAGTATGTATGTATGTATGGATGTTGGCAGCAATCAGAATAAAAATGACATTAGTTAAAATCAAATTAGCTACATAAATTTTTAACTGGCATTAGTTGATTTCAAATCGGCAATTAAATAAATTAAATTGATACCTGTCAGTTTTAACTTTCTTTGTCAGTGTCAAGTGTGTATAATGTTATTTGGAAAACAAATATTATTTATTTATTTACTATATAAATGGGATAAAATAAGTCCATGGGATAAAGGCATTATTATCATTAATATATAAGTGTGTAAGTTATAAACGAGTCCGTAGCACGAGTAATGTAAGCACACGAATAAGTATTAAATTTTGGTATAAAGATAGATGGATGAATTCCTTGGAGAAGAAAATGAGCTACACGAAGTACTAATCTTACGCAGACTAAGTCGTGGGTACTATCTAGGATAATGTTAATATAAGACTGATTTCGTTACTATTTTGAAAAGTTCAAATATTTAAAATTTATAAATATTTTTATTTATTTATTTTTACTTTATTATATTACGTAACTGACCGCATTCGGTGCGAAGTATTCGCACGGGCCACATCTAGTAAAAATATACATATATTTAATTTTATAGAAATAACTCCAAGTTGGTATTTATTTAAAACAAACTGTGCTTCAGTATGAAACTTTCCTGTTAATTTAACATTTTGGATACTAATTACACTGTAAATAGGTACAGCTTTGAAAGGTAAATTATTAATGTCTATCATTTCAAATGTAATTCCAATTATTTGATTAAGGTGATTTTAAACATTGCAAATGTTTTACTAGATTAACTATGAACATTCCATTAATGATGTATATATACTGTAGATAAAAGTATTAAGATATAAAAAGTCGTTTACGCTTAGTATATGTGATAAAAATAAAGAACTTATTGCATAAAACGTGTGTTCAATTTAAAAAACAAAGATTTACTAATGAGAAGTGTCGCTTGATTTCATTTGGTTCATGGTTACAACAGTTTTAATTATTTTATAGGAATAATTGAGTTTATTTTTACAATAATTAATCTACTGGCTCATTTTTGGTCTCTGTATTATTTATATCTAGGAAGAAGCCCAAATGGTAATAAACAGAGACTAATGGAAAAAAGAAGCGTAGAGATCAAGTCAAAATAATGTACTTTTTAAACTTTGTTTACAGGCTCTCGTTTTCGAGGTATAGGCATCCAAAGTTTGAATTTTGAATTTGTTTTTTATTTTTAATATCGTAATGTTTATTTGATCTGTATAAAATTTTTAGCATAATTATAACGTACGTGTATGTTTATTTTTAAAAGGTAAACAAATTAACAGTAGTGCCTTGAAGCCAGGGATGAAGTACTCATAACGATTAGTGATCCAAAAATTTTGCAGGAATAACACACCCTATATCTTAATATAAAAAATGACTTCCCCATACTTTAAGCTAACGAAGAGGTACTTTTGTTGAAATTATGAAGATAAAATAAGTTGGTTGGCTGATATTTACGGTTTTATTAATGCACATTAGACTAGAGTTGCCCAAATGCAAAAACAAGACGAGACTTAGCCAGTCTTGGCTGCTGACTGCCTAGCCAAAGAAGTGGCAAATACACAATTTTCCGGCCCAGAACCCTTCTGTGGACTTTCCAAAGCCCACTTGAAAAAAAAGGTTCGACGCTGGAAAACAGATGAAATGAAATATTACTGGCATAAAGTGCCAGGACAAAGACAAGCGAAGGAAAGTTAAACAGCTTCTCGAGTTGGACAAGAAAGACTTAAAACTGGCGACGGGACTCCTCACTGGCACTGCCCTCTGAGGTATCACCTGAAAAAGATGAGCAAAACAGAAAGTGATAGTTGCCGCTACTGCAAGAACTTCGATAAAACTGCAAAACATTTGCTCTGCGAATGCACAGCGCTTTTCTGCAAGAGGCTCAAGTTTCTGGAAGGGGCCTTCCTAAAGCCGTTCGATGTCAGAAACTTAGCCCCCAGAAAACTGATAAACTTTGCAGTCTCGGAATCGCGGGCCTCAAATAGATTAAGGGTTATGCACAAAAGATCTGAATGGTTGAAGTGCTTGAGAGGCAACATAGCCTTCACGACCCCCTCTACAATCTTCAATCTAGCATCATCTGAGGAGGAATTGCAGGCGATAGTTTAGATTATGCATAATGCCCTAAAAATCAAGGGGATAAAAAAATGTACTCAAAACAAAAGTAATGGTTTTTGAAAAAGAAGAGAGCATGACAAATTGCGAGATGCTGGTTGAAGAGAAAAGTGTGAAATAAGTAAAAGAGTTTGTATACTTGGGCTCAAAGTTTATAAAAAGTAAAAAATGTGATTGTGATATTGAGCGAAGGGTGTTGGCAGGTAAACAAATTATTGGAGCTCTACATAACTTAAATTGCAGCCAAAGTGTGTCAAAAAAGGCACGACTGGCTGTGCATAGAGAAATGTTTATCCCTACATGAATGGTAATGAGTATTGGATTTGGCAGAAGATGCCTAAAAGAAAGATCAATGTTGCAATGATGTCTAAGAAGTATAACCATAGTGACTCTGATGGATTAACTAAAGAATGGTAAGATAAGGAAACGCTGTGGTGTCAAATAAAATGCAGTAACAATTATAGATAAAAAAATGCTTTAATGATTTGGACACGTAGAAAGGATGAGAGTGTTGATAAAAGAAGAAGAAGAAGAAGTTAAAGACGTGTGTTTGAACGGAAAACAGGCGTAACTATATGTATGTATGTTCACAAATTTAAAAACTATAAAGTTTAAGTTCAATTAAACCGAAAGTTACTTGAAAGTGATGCAGTATTTTTACTTTAAATTAAAGAAATTATGAGAATTGGTAAACATAAATAAAATATTTGGAAAAGGTGAAATTAAGATATAGATTTCACAATATCCAAACAATGGTTTCAAAGTAAGAAAAAAAGATTTTAGAAAATTTTAAAATACCTATTTACTTTATACAAATAGTGTAAACCTTTTTGTATCGGCTAAACAAAGAATCCGGGATTTTAAAATCTTGCTTTAACATATTCGTTTAATGAAATGTTTTATATTGAATATAAAAAAAAAAAATCCCACATTCCCGTGGCCCAAAATATGGATTTGTTAACGCAAACGATCTTCTCTCTAAACAAAACAAGTATTTTGTTTAATATTTTTACATTGTTAGACACATAAAGTTCAAAAGAAACAATGTACCGGTAAAACATATGTTCAAAGCATACAAAGCTTTTCACATTTCTTGGTATTGGAATATTTACGTTCTTATTTACATAAAAAAAGACTCTTTTAAAATGAAGCCAATACATTTTTAAAAGCAAAAGTAAAACAAAAGCACTAAAAGGATTTTCCAAATGTTTTATCAATTTATATAAATGTTTTTAATGCTGTAATAAGGGTTTAAATCGGTAAGTCGTTTGTGATGTAAAAATTCAAATAGGCTTGCTGACATTCTCTTTCACGACGCAATAATGATACAGGTAATATTTTTAAAAATTAGAATATCTGGTGTAAAGAAGATTTTAAAACTGCACATTACCTACAGTATGTAATCAGTAAGGCTAAAACATGTATAAAATAAAATCAAGATTATTCTGTTTAAGTAAACAGTTATGGGTTAACAAACGTTTAATAAATTGTTTAAAATACCTGTGCAAAATATCTCTTTTCTTATATACGAACAACAACCAAATTTTTTAATATTAACGTACGGTTTGGTAAATGTTTAAATAAAGTTTTTGTTTAAAAACGATTTATACTGAAACCAAATACAAACACAACTTCAGAGACCAAACTTTGGCGAGCAAATATAAAGAAATATTTAAAATCAAAAGTAAAAGTTTGCATTCAATAAAAAAGTATAAATACAGGGTGGCCAACCGAAAACGAAACAAATCCATTTGCAGGAATCTCGTCAGCACTTTAGAAAAACGCTCAGATACGTCGACTTTTGATTAAAGGGTGACACTCTTTTCTGGTATTTTTGACTCCACTTCTTTCAACCCCAAGCGAGGGTAAGAATTACCTCAAAATTTTTAAATGGCATGAGGGGTCTAACAAGATGTGTTTTGAAAGCTCTGACAGCTCTGACTAAATGATATAATTCTTGCAAGAAGAGATCTACCTGTTTAACCTATATATGGTTTTAAACAATTTAATTTATTAACTTTGGATTTAATGTATTTTTGACTTTTGGTTTTGCTATATTTTTAAATTTTAATGTTATTGGTTTTTAAAAATTATTTGTAAAATATTTTTTGCCATTTTGATGGTTAATTTTTTATGAAACGTTAGTGTTAAATATTAAAAATTAGTTATTTCATTGGTATTTTTAGGATATGCTATGTTAATTGCTTTTTTATGTTGTTTTTTCTTTAAAAGCTCATAACCTTGGTTTACTGCAACTTACCTAATAATGTTAAATTAATTTTAAAAGTTATTATTGGACATAGGTTTGTTAATCGGATCATGGTAACATAAGACTGGTATGTCCCTGGTATGTCCCTGTGTTCGGGTACCCAAACAATGTGAACTCTTAACTTAGTTGCTAGCTCATTCAGGGCGGCCCGGCATTGCACCGCTGCCCTAGAGGTCAAGTAGATGAGTTCAGTGATTTGATAGCAGCCTGGCTGTCGCAGAGAATGGATATCTCGCTGAACTTTTGTTCGTTGCAGAGTATCCAGACAGCTGCCACTGTAATAGCTGTCATTTTAGCCTAATACACACTACAGTGATCGGGAAAACGAAACGACAAGCTAAGTAAGGGGTCTTCTGAGAAGATATCGCAACCTACTTTCCCTTCCAGTTTGGAGCCATCCATATAAAATACTGCGCACTGAGGTTTCACTAGATTCTCGGCCCAATCTTATCTGAATGGAATTTCCAGGGATAAGTCACCTTTAAACGTAGTGGTAGGTTTAGTTTAATCAGTGTTTTTTGTACACAGGTCGTATTCTCTAAGTAGTCTAGAGTGACCATAGTTTCGGTCCATGCGGTTACAGCATTGAGTCTGAGAGCCGCACTAGCTGCGCATTCTTTCCCAAACAGATCTACTGGTAGTAGATGTAGAATCGTTTCAAGGGCTTTTGTTGGGGTGGTCCTTAGACAGCCTGTGATCAGCAGACATGCCAATTTTTGGACTTTTCCTACCTTTGTATGGTTGACTCAGTCTTATAACTGTAATATAGAGCCAATGAACAATATGGAATTGTAACCCCCATTGTCTGCCGATGGCCTTTCTGCAGGTATAGGTCTCCACAGTAGCTTTCCTTACCCTTTTCTCTGTACCGCACAGTACCTCTACAGCAGCTTTAAGTCTAGGCTAGATTAAAGAGGTTTATAGTTTGTCCCCCAATTTCTGTAAGGGAAAGACGGGAATTTTGTTCTTCTCGTAAAAAGTACTAGTTCTGTTTTTTCTGGGTTTACGCCCAGACCGCACCCTGTGCTCCAATGAACTAGTTCATGTAGTGCATTTTGCATAATCTGAGAATTATGTTTATTGTCGACGCCGGCATTCCAGAACATTTAGCCAGGGTTTAAGAGCAATCCAGAAACCCTGGGCAATGCCAGGTAAAACGGCTAGTATTAATATAAAAAATTACTGTTTGTTATTTTTTATGTATTGTTTCTAGAAAGCCTTCGCTAGTAATGTGCTTAAAATTATTATTTCTTTATTCATCAATTTAGGACTTACATAACTTAGTAACAATTCTCTGCTAACACTTTTATTATTTTAATGACTACAGTCTAATATTAAGCAGATTATTCAATTATTTTCTAGCACCAATAACAACGACTACGTAGACTTTTCATAACTGATACATGACCGTAATAATAGCCTTGTTAAGATTTACAGGACTATTAATTATGCCCTTCTTTTTTCTTTGCAAAAATCTCCATAATACCAGTTAAGCTTTCATAATATATGCAATCATTTTTACAATTCGTGACATATTTATGACAATTTCCACATGCAATAAGATTTCATGATACGCTGCAATAAAAATGATGAAAATTTATTTTTTTACGTAGGTACCAGTTTTTACACCATGGATTTACGTAGACATAAATAAAGAAAAATATTCCAAATAATTCGATTGCTATTAATGCATGAAACAGTGAAAAATTGTATGATTGGCCTTTAACGAATCCCTTCTCAATCATTGTTATTACCGATTACTGCTGACTAATATTTTCGTGAAAAACAATTTCGCAGTTTTTCACATTGGGTACAAATAACAGTAATTTTCGCGCAATTTTATCACAGTTGTGACTAATTCACTGCGATTTGCAATTTGTACCTACTAATCGAAGCAGTGAAAGATTTTATTTACAAATTAACCACGTCTTCGTAGCTTGGTCTGGATTAAATTTTACTAAAAAAATTAACAGAAATTACTGCAGAAATTGGCATATCCAGGCAAAAAACCAAATTGTAGCATAGGGGGGGGGGGTCTTGAAGGCTATGCAACCTCTCAAGCACCTCGACCTATCAGATCTTTTGTGCGTAACCCTCAATTTATTCGAGGCCCGGGATTCCGAGACTACATAGAATCATAAGTGTTACATATGGCTGACCTCATATTAAAGAGGAGATTCCTACAATGATTGAATATACAGAGTGATGTATTTAAAAAACCAAAATGACTAATAATATCAGAAAAAGGGAAAATCTGACAACATTGCAAATGTCAAATCTGGAATCTCCGTATCTTAAAATAGGCTTATCTCAAATTTTCTACAATTCGGACTAGCAATTTACGAGGTAATTGTCCATTTCCAGACTTTTGGTTTACTTTGTATAATTAATTAACATTTAAAAAAAATTGCAGCAACACTAAATCGGTTCAACCTCCGATGATGATTTCGTCCCAAACCTTTATTTTACCCCATTTATAATATTGAACCTCCTGTACATTTTGCTATCGTGTTCCATGTGTTTGCATTTATAGCCCAGGTGCTGTGTTTGAAGACAATAAAATATAGAACAATAATAAAACCATGTTTTTTAAAAGCACAATATATTTAATAAATGAACTTAAAATTTTAATGTTAATTAAAATTAAATATTTATTGTTATTATTATTTATTAATATATTTTAAAATGTATAGTTTTGTGCACCATTATTGCATTCTTCAGCATCATTTAGTGTTAGTACCAAGGCAGATAACATCGAAATTATTACAAAGGGGTATTGATACTGGTGAAGAGCTTTTATATCAGAAATAGTCTTTACACCAAGATCATTAGTAATTTCATTTTAGGTCAATTTTGGAAGGTTACATTAAAAAACCAAATTTGTGGTATGGTAAATATGTTGAATAAGTGGCTAAGCACACTACCAATTTATTTTTAACCAAGCAGGTTTAAAGCACTAATCCATTGCAGTACGCTGTAGTCATTTGTTAAAATAAGTATATTTAATTTGCCGGTTAATAAATCAAACTATTTCTAATAATTCATAACATATATGCATTCATACGTATAGTCACGCCTTTTTCCCGTAGGGGTAGGCAGAGACCGCTTTCTTCCACTTGCTACGATTCTTACACACATCTTTTGCTTCCTCTATTTTCATCAGTGCTCACATACATACTCGTCGGTTGTTGGTACTTTTGACAAGGCCTTTCTTCAAAACAATGTTGAATTGATCGAGATATGTTCGCCGAGGTCAACCTCTACCTACTTGTCCATTCACACTCGCCTTAAAAAATTTGTTTCGTCAATCTTCCTTCAGCCATCGTTCTACGTGTGCAAATCATCTAAGCATTTCTTTATCTATCTTTGTAACCACATCTTCTTCTACACCATAGCGTTCCCTTATCTCACTATTCTTCACTTTATCCAACCAAGTCCGGCTATACTTCTCAGACTACTCGTCTCCGCAACATTAATCCTATTTTTCTGCCAAACCCAACATTCACTACCATACATAAGTGCAGGAACCAACAACACTTTTCTATGCACAGCCAGACGTGCCTTTTTGACACTTTCTGGCCTTATTTATTTGTTTTCCGCTCAATGTCACTGTCATCGTCACTTTCTATCTTTCGTAAACTTTGATTCAGTGATAAATTTCAAACAAGTATAAAAAATAAAATGCATCACCAAAAGTCAATAAAACATATGTAATTATTTTTATTTATGAATTTTTTTTTTAATTTTTAATTTATTAAAAGTACATATTCGTATGTTTGTGCAGTCTTTTTAAATGACTTTGTAACCTCTTTGAGCGCAATTTTTAAGATTACAGAACAGGAATAAAAGCTAATAAATTACAAACTAGTTGTTATGGTACATGGTTGCTTAAACAAAACGGAAAACTTGAAAGTTACTTACTAATTAAAGTAAAGAAAAACTTTTTTGTAAGTTTACTTTCAGTTAGAAAGTGTCGTCTGAAACGTTGAATGTTTCAGGTACATTTCAGCAAATTAAATCTCGCGCACTCTTCGCAATAGCGAATGACGATGAGGGTATATATGCGACCGGATTTCACCCACGGTCGGCTTCAAAGTCTGCGAAATCACTTCATGTCGTAATTTACACTTGAACTATTCTCAGTAATTTTACCCTGAAAGAAAATTACCTCGAGCTTTGAGTCATGATACTCTCTCCCGGTTCACTCGGCCGCTTTGGATTCGTGTTCCAAATGGAACATAAATATGCTAATTTTACAACATAAACTGCATTACTTGAACTAACATTTTTTAAATAAAATTAAATACCCAGTACAAATCTATATGTAGGTACTGACTTTTAAAAATATTCGAACACCCAGTCAGCGTTTTTATATTAAATTTTAATAAAATTTATGTCAACTGTGTGTTTAATTAATTTTAAAATATTGTAACTTACTTTTGCGAACTAAAATATTAAAAAATACATTATAGTTTTGAAAAAACTAAAAAACACGCTTCTAGAGTTAATCAAACTAAAAAGTAAAAAATAATTTTTAACATAAGAATAAAATTACTGACGAGAAAATTAATGTCACTGTTCTAAAAGCGTGGGGTGCATGACGTTTTTAAACTAAACCGGTATGTGTCTCAAATAGCTTAATTGGTAGAGCTCTTGGCGCGTAGCCAATAGATCAGGGTTCGGTTCCCAGTCTTAGCCGTCCGAATTATTGTTTCGTTTGCCAAAAATTACTTACTGAAGGTTTTCCTTTTCTTTTATCCTTCCTTTCCTTATTTTCCTAATAAGCTCAAATTTTTCACTAGTTTTCCTTTAAAACGCAGAGTTAGTTTAAAAATGTCATACAAAGCACCCCACGCTTTTAGAACAGTGATATTAATTTTCTCGTCAGCAATTTTATTCTTACGTTAAGAATTATTCTTTACTTTTTAGTTTGATTAACTGTAAGGGCGGATTTTTTAGTTTCTTTATTTTTCGTTTTTTAGTTCAATTTTTTACTCACCCTCTTGCCAATATACCGTCAACTGCCACATGTAAGGAGCGATCTTGCATGAAACTTATGAGCCATAATTATTATTTATAGCCTTGTATGAAATCATCATGGCTTCTAAGTTTCTTTTTTGTTTCAAAGATAAAGTCTTAAATTTACTCCGACCAATGCCATCCCCTTCTCCAACAAAAAAAAAAAATGACTCCGTAATTGTACTGTACGTCATAGTTAGGCCATGCGTGATTTTTTAAATTATAAATATCTAAGGAATTTATTTTGTATATTTTTCACTTTTTTTAAAATTGTACTCTATTCTCCTAACCATATTAAAGAAGCAAACTCTAGGTCTTACCAGGCTGTAATAAAGTAATTTAATTGTATCTATATTATTAAAGCTGTAAGTTTGTCTCATAAAATCCTAGCATGCGGTTTGCATCCCTAACTATATTAGTAAGATATTAAAAATTAATAACACTTTTTTATTGTATTAGTAGGTTATAAACATTTTTTTCAAAGAAAGTGCTCCTAGGTACATCAATTTATTTATGTGTATATTTATTTTGTAACTTAGTGAGTTGTACAGTGTTTCCTTCCTTTTTGAGCAAGAAAAAACGCTTGAACAGGTCAGTTTTTAAATTCATCGGAGCATTATAAAAGTTTCGTTATTCATCCTCCTTCAGATGACAGGCACTTTTTTTTCCTAGTAAAGGTGGTCCTTGTAGAAAAATAAAAGAATATTTTTAAAAACGACAAAAAATAAAAGTGACATTGTATGGTTGTATTGCGTGACAATAAAGTTATAGTCCGTACACAATTTGTTGATAGCTCACTGCAAGTTTGACCCTCATTAGAGAACTGAAATACAGAGAGGACAGGTAGTATGATATAATAACAAAAACCAACCTAAAACTGGCAGTTTAAGATGTTTTCGACTAACCCACCTTGTATCTGAATAAATACAATACAGCTATAGAACTTTTAATCCGATTATGTAGGTATTTTGAGTGGAAATGACTGACCAGTGTCGTAGAGTATATGATTAAAACATTACGTTACTTTAAATAAATAAATATATTAATATTCTTTAACTGTAGGTACTGTAAATTGTATTTTTATTTTAATAAAATTTCTTTATTTTATTTAAAAATAAAAAGTTACCTGCAATTTGTAAAAGATACATTTATTTAATTAATACCTATTTTTAAATGATATAAACTACGATTACTTACAAAACTATTCAAATTCAAAATAAACAGGATCATCTTCGGAATCCGAGTCGTCTTGCAGGTTAATAATTAGCGGTTGTGTCTCTACAGTCGCATCAATTATATTGTCAAGATCCCACATTTTTTGTTCTTCTTCTATTACATGTCTTACTGCATCTCGCCAATTTTGTTCTGTAATATGTTGTAAAGACTCATATAACAATTCACGTACAGCTTGTATTTTATATGACGTATTTTTTCTAGCCACATAGCTTTTCATTTGTGCCCAAATGAGTTCAATTGGATTTAATTCGCAGTGGTAGGGTGGAAGTCTAAGGACTGTGATGTTTCGTCTTTCCGCCATTTTGTCAACTACGTATTTCTTGAACTTAGATTTGTGTTGCCGGGCAATTTTTAAAAGTTCTGCTTTAACCATTCCATCTTTGTAAGGCAGGGACTTATTCCGCAGCCATTCAATGATATCCTGTTTCTTCCACGCAGTCGTTGGAAGTCTTTCTACTAGTTGTGAATGATAAGGTGCATTATCTAATACTATAATTGAGTTTGGTGGTATATGTTCAATCATCTGCTCAAAATACTCTTCGAAAACATCAGCTGTCATCTCCTCGTGATAGTCTTTTGTGCTTTTGGATTGAAATTTCAACAAACCATGCTTAGCAAATCCTTTTTCACTGCCAATGTGAGAAACTATTAATCTACTGCCTTTACCAGAGGGTGGGGAAATACCAGTAGACCAACCTTCCATAAAGGCTTGCCTGGAGCTTGATATATTTTTATCTGACCAAATTTTTGTGAGAGTATGACCTGCGTTTACCCACGTTTCGTCCTGATAGTAAATTGGCTTTCCTTCAGCCCGAAATTTTCGTATAGATCTTAGATACTTTCTTCTCCAACATATTATCTCTTCCCGGTCAATCAAAAGTGATTTTCGGTCTGATTTCTCCCACCGGAAATTTAATTCTTTTAAAACTTGCCACAATTTGGTTCGTCCGACATGAGGCAAATCCGGGTCGTCTCTAACTTCTTGTAAAATTTTGTTTAAGTTGGGTATTTCTTTTTTGTAAAAAAATTCGTGAATTTTCCTTCGAATACCATTTTTGGCAAATTCATCAATTTCAATAGGTTTTCTCCCCCTCTTTAAGTATTCGTTTGTATTTGGGTTAGCTATACCTTGTTTTTTTCTTTCTGATAGGAACCTATATATTGTTGACTCCCCTACGCCCGTCATGTGGGCACAACTCTTGATTATGTTCTGAACAGTGTTTGTGGGATTCTGAGAAAGCAGAGCATCGTGAACGTTCAAAACAATAGTCTTCTCTCTTGGTAAATAGACAGACTTACTGACTGTACGCAACAGTACCGGTGTAAAACTTGATGATGTTGATGATGATGACGAAGCCATCGCAAGCAATCAAACAAAACAAGCAGGAACGAAAGGTACGTATATGTTTGTAGGAATATGAAAAAAAGTTACTCACGCACTGCACAAAATTCGCAAAATAAATATTAGAGACGTTAATTACTGCCGTAGACGCCGAAACACCAACGAGCCGTAAATTAAATGCGATCAAAAACGTACTAAACCTAATGAGGGTCAAACTTGCAGTGAGCTATCAACAAATTGTGTACGGACATGAATAAACACCTCGGGAACCTCCGCCTATGATTTTACGACTATTACGGCCGTTTTATGACTTGGACGCACATTTTGTGCTATCGACAAATTATGAACGGACTATAGTGTTCTAAATATGTTGGGACACACATTTTGATATAGATACTTATTTAATTTTAATGTATTAAGTATTATAGACTTTTTTTGCGCAAAACTACCTATTAAGTTTTAAGAAGTTTTCAAACATAAATCACCACAATAAAATTATCCAAAGTTTCGAAACATGGCAAATATGTTACGTAAAAGTGAAACAGCAGAGAACATTAACCAAACATTTAATTTTCATTAAAATCCCACAAACAAACATATAGTCACGCCTTTTACCCGTAAGGGTAGGCAGAAACCACTTGCTACGATTCTTACACACACCTTTGCTTCCTCTACTTTCATCAATGCTCTCATACATGCTCGTTGGTTGTTGGTAATCTTGACCTGTCCTTTCTTGAAAACAATGTTGATCTGATCGAGATATGTTCGCCGATGTCGACCTCTACCGACTTGTCCATTCACGCCAATAAATTTGTTTCGTCAATCTTCTTTTAACTATCCTTTCTACGTGTCCAAAACATCTAAGCATTCCTTTATCTATCTTTGTAACCACATCTTCTTTAACACCACAGCGTTTTCTTATCTCACTATTTTTTACTTTATCCAACCGAGTCACTCCAACTATACTTCTCAGACTACTCATCTCCGCAGCATTTATCCTATTTTCATGCTTCTTTTGCCAAACCCAAAATTTACTACCATACATAAGTGAAGGAACCAACACATTTTTATGCACAGCCAGACGTGCCTTTTTGACACTTTCTGGCTGTTTATAAAGCTATGCAGTGCCCGATTCATTTGTTTTCCTGCCAACACCCTTCGCTCAATGTCACTTTCATACTTTCCATCTCTCGTAAATTTTGAACCCAAGTACACAAATTCATTTACTTGTTCCACTATTTCTTCCCTAATCAAAGCTTTACAGTTTGTCATGCTTTCTTCTCTTTTAAAAAACATTACTTTCGTTTTGCTTACATTTATTTTCATTCCTTTGATTTTTAGGGTATTATGCATAACATTAACCATCGCCTGCAACTTTTCTTTAGATGATTAATATGATTTAATCATCGACGTAAAGAAGGCATTTTACGATCAAATCATTTATTTTTAATCCAAACGCACTATGTTTCAAATCTTTTAAACAATCGTCTATGTATAAGTTAAACAGCCATGGCGAAGCCACACATCCCTGCCTTACACCTTTTTCGATGTTAAACTAGTCCTTGCAAGCTCCGTTTATCCTGACACAAGCAGTGGAATACTCGTAACGTGAATTCATTGCTCGTATTAAACTACCGCTTACCCCATACATAGACAATGTCGACCACAATTCACTCCTCAACACTCTGCCATAGGCCTTTTTCAAGTCTATAAAAGCGCAATAGACCTTATGTCTTCTAGCCAAGACTTTTTCGACTATACCTCGTAATGAAAAGACCTGATCCATACATCTCCTTTCTCTTTTAAATCCTGCTTGCACTTCCTATATTATCTCAGTTAAAATCTTATGATTAATTATTTAGTAAGCTATAGATTAAATATTACATTAACTTGGCCATCTACAAATATTTATAAAAGTAACATTAGCAAATGATTATCAGTTATTATAATAAAATTACGATGCATAAAATAAATTTAAAAAAGATGCCTTGTTTTAATAAATCTTGTACTGTAATTATACACATCGTGACAAAAGTTTTGCATCACCTAGTTTTAGTGATAAATTTGATTTCACGAAAATTTGAACTATTGTAAGATGGTGTAACAGATAGTTATTAATAAATAAATTAGCTTACTTTTAACAGTAATATTTTTTAAATTACCAACAGAGTCTGCAAGTCCATGCAAAAGAATTTAAAAAAGCTAATTTTAAATAAAGTCTTGCAAGTAGCGTGGTTTAAAAAAAGATCAAAAACAATTTGAACATTTGAATTTATTCTAAAGTTAAAATACGAATTGAAAAGTAAATAAAAAACATTTACATTTTTAATGTGGGTAAAAGTAATTTCCATGACGGGAGAGAAGATCTCTTGTGGGTTTTTTGTATTAAAATTGGGTATTTAAAAATAACCCTAATAACGATTAGCGGTCATTATTATGCGAAGTATTTAACTAATTTAAACCAGAACATTAGAAAGATGCGACCCGAACAGTTAAATTTTTTTTTTATATTAGGTTTACTGTTATCATTAGAATATTTTTCTCCGCTTTTATTTATTCGCAACGAATCTAAAATACCAAATGCGTGGTATTATTAGAAGGCTAAATTCATTATGCGATTAGAAAAGTATAATAAAAATTTCGATAAATAGAATTCTTTTCGGAATTTCCAGTCAGCAAAGACAACAAAAAATCACGAAGGTATGAATGCAGATAACAAAACTAGTTAATTAGTCAGTTACGGATAAATTTTAGTAGTAGAGCTTGTGATTTTTCTAACCGGCTATGACTCTTACATGTGCAGTGTTAAAATTTTCGCTTTTAATAATTGCTTTAAAATGTATGCATTCGATTTGTAGGGGTTTGTAGATCGACTGGCGTGCTTTTATACGTAATCAAGTTATAGTACAGTCAAATTGCGTTTTCGTTTTTAGTTAACTTATTTAATTTTATTGTTAAAAAGCTGTGTTCTTGATTTAGGTAAGTTAATTTTGGTTTTATATTTAAAAATTGTGAATAAGTCTTTTAGTGGAGTAGTCATTTCGACTTTATTATTTTGGCAGATTTTCCAAGCTATAATTAAAGTTATCTACCTACATAGTAAGTAATTTAGTTAAATAAAATTGTTATTATTAACTTCCCAAAAGAAAGTTATAGTAATGGGTCCGATTTTGCGAATCCAAAAGTGGTAAACTACCTGAATTTTGCAATTTATAAATTATACTATTTTTAATATAGAATTTTAAGATCTTTTAAATAATATGATTATTACATGTTAGGAATATTTAAATGAAGAATATGATGACAATATTTCATAAAAAGAGATAGTTTTAGAAAACAAAAATAGGAATTGGAGAATTTTAAAGTTGTGTCAGTATTGAGAGAATAGCAGTAAGCAGTAAATGATTATTGATCATAATAATTATAGAAATTTTTTCAATTGTTACCAACAATAGAAAATAGCTTCCGCTTATGAAATGATAAAAAAAGGTTGACAGAAAAGTGCTAGGCATTCGTAAAGCAAATGTTCTACAGTTTCAGTTCTCGCAGTAGCGGCAACTATCACTCGCTGTTTTGCCCATCTTTTTAAGGTGATACCTCAAAGGGCAGTGTCCAGTGAGGAGCCCCGTCACCAGTTTCAAGTCTTTTTTGTCCAACTCAAAAAGCTGTTAAACTTTTCTTGGTGAAAGGCTTACTAGCCTTTTCGCTTGTCTTTGTCCTGGCACTTAATGTCAGTGAGATTTCATTTCATCTGTTTCCCAGCGTCGAACCTCTTCTTTTAAGTGGGCTTTGGAAAGTCCAAAGAAGGGTTCTGGGCCGGAAAATTGTGTATTTGCCCCTTCTTTGGCAAGGCAATCTGCTTCTTTGTTGCCTTTAACTCCCTTGTGACCTGGAACCCACATCAGAGTAACCTGATTGTTCGCTGCCAGTTGTCTCAGGGACTGTTTACATTCCCAAGTTAGCTTAGACTCACAAGTGTATGACTTTAGAGCTTTTTGTGCTGCTTGGGTATCTGATAAAATATATATTTCTGCCCTTCGGGTGTTTCTTTCGATGCAGTTCTGCGCACATATCTCTATGGCATGGAATTCTGCTTGAAAAATGGTTGGGGTGTTACCAAGATGTTTGAGAGCCCAAAATTCGGCTTAAGTTAACATAGTCAGTCATTATATTTGATGGGAAACTTCATACTGTCGGATTAACCGTAACGGTGTGCGCGCGCAGCTTCCAATTTTAATCTTTACCAAACGCGCCAAAAGAAGTTATTATTTGGCCTTTACAACTTTAAAAATAAAAATATATCTGGACTTTTCCGATGTCACAAATTTAAAGCTCTAAACTAGAGGGGAGAGTTAGTTGCGGTGTCTACTCCCTCACTACCCTCACTTATTCGTTTCGTTTGCCTGATTACTGTAGTGTGTATCAAGAAAAATGACAGCCATTACTGAGGCAGCTGTCTGGATACTCTGCAACGAACAAAAGTTCAGCGAGTTATCCATTGTTTGCAACAGCTAGGATGCTATCAAATCACTTAGTCTGACCTATAGAGCAGCGGAGCCGCCCTGAAGTACCGAGTACCTATTGCAAATTGCCGGCTCCTCCTGCACAGCAAAGTAGTTCAAAAAGCCAACTTGAAGTGGCAAAATGATCCAACATGCATATCATCAAAACAGATTTGGTCTAAACTACATCTACGTCGAACTAATGATGTTTTAACTCTATCCAGGGAGTCCCTTGGAAATGCGATCGTAGCCATAACAGGACACTGGGCAGGTGGATTTCATGCACGGCGCATGGGAATCGCAGAACTACGACACGATGAGGAAGAGGAAAAAAAGAAGGAAACAATGGTACATCTTCTCTGGCAGTGCCCTGCCCCAGGCAGAAGATGGCTTTCTATATAGGGCAACCGAACTTTGATGATTTATCTGATCTCAACTCAGTTAGCATCAAAGACCTTACACTTTTTAATAAAAGTTTCAACTGGTTCTTACGGTAGGGATGGAAGGCACAGCCGTTCATTACGGTATCACAACGGGCCAAAAGGCCTAAGTGGGTTCTCTCCGAACCGCCGTTTTAACCTATTCTAACCTAACCTAACGAATTTAAACATCCATAATTCGTTGTGTTTAACGTTAAAAAAGAAAAATTTCTTTAAGTATCAGGGTATAAAATCGAAAAGAAAGACGAAAGCTATTATTTTTAAAGTACCTTTAATTAAATTTGTATAATTGCATGCTTAATATGTATTATTAAATCCGAAAAACATCAACATTCTTTTTATAACCTAGTTTTTTCGCTAAGCCCATTACTTTTAAGACCTCGTTGCTGTTTTTAGTACACGCTTTCAATTGCCTGTTTGTTTTCTTTTTCCCATAAATTTCCTTTTACCCAAGTTAGTGCACAAAACACCCTGTACGTGCTGCTAAAGGAGGACGTTTTATTGGTCTTTACGACGAAACACCTTAACGTAACGCGTAAATGTATAAGTATCGAATTGTTACTTTGACGAAATTAAAATTAGTTTCCTTAAATAATGCAGCCAGTCCAAATACCTTTTGATTTTGTGTATATGTATTTAAGAAAACAAAAAACACGTCGAATTTTAAATCAAGGGAAAGGTTTAAAAATGTTATTCTACTGTTTTCAAGTGGCAACCATTTAAAATCCACCACTTCTCCTTTAAAATGTCAAATAGCAACCCCTACCTTGTGATACTTCAAATGAAAACCCAAGAAAAATGCAAATTAGCCGTATAAACAACAATTTAATTTATCAATTTATTTTGCTGATGGCAAAATTTTTTGTAAAATAACATGAGACCATAACAAAAACGACCTACCCTGGATAGGTAGACGCTAACTAGGAATGAATTAACTTACTTTTGAATACATGTCACCTTTTTTGACTTTTTTTGTTATTTTGGTTGTTTGTTACAAAAGTATTAATAGTATTTTTAGTTAGTTATTTGTGACGGTAAATTAGCCGTTATATATGTAGCTGTAGCATTTTGAGCTATTTTAAAATGGTGTATTCTCTGCAAAAACGAATAGAAATAATATTTATTTACGGTCATCAAAACAAGTGCGCTCGAGGAACAGCTCGAGTTTTTAATGAAAGACATCCTGATAGAAATATAGGCTATTATAGAGTTAGTATGGAAATTTGAAGAAACTGGATCCGTTTCCAATGAAAAAAATAATAATCCCAGAGTTTTCGACGAAGCTGAACAAATTTAACTACTGGATAATAATTTATTGTATTTACATATTATTTAGTTGGTTCATAAAATACAGGTTTTAGTAAATAAGCGCGATAAACTTCAGGAGGTGATTTTGCATAAAAAAATAATGACAGTTTGCTATATAAACGTATGTCCGCCAATACTTTGTTTCAGAGATATGAGGTGGGTATTAAAGTTTTTCTTAAAAACTGACGATTTATTTATTGTTCTGAAACCGATATAGATATGCAAATAAAATTTGGTGAGTTTTAAGAGATAGTTATTGCGCATTTTTTAACATGCAATTAGAATTTTATGTTTATCATTAACGCGCTTACGGGTAATGATCCCAAAAATGGTACGCCACTGAGATATTTTAAATTAAAATTCATATTTAAATTCCTCGGTAAATTTATGACAACAAATCCCTCTTGCCTTTTTTTCGTATAGGGCGCCTTTTTGTGCAAAAAAATAAAACATCTTAATGCGTATTTTTAATACAATAACATTAAACCAGAATCCGTTTTTCTAAAAACAAAGCATTTGCGGACATATGCTTATATAGCAAACTGTTATTTCATTTGCATATCTCAACCGGTTTCAGAACAATAAATAAATCATCAGTTGTTAAGAAAAACTTTAACACCCCGTATCTCTTAAACAAAGTATTTGCGGACATACGTTTATATAGCAATCTGTAATTATTTTTTCATGCAGAATCACCCCTTGAAGTTTGCACTTATTAACTAACACACTGTATATTTGTATTTTTAACCCAAATTATACAGTGTGATTTTTCTCGATGGCACATTAGACGTTATGGCAAAACTAGTCAGAAAAGAAATCTGAAAATTTGTAATAAGGAGTTTTCGGCATAGGTCTATCGAATAAAAATATGCTCGACTTTCGGCGACTTCCAGTTGTACCGGATGTTGACGTCAACTTTGTTATTTTAAATGAAACACCCCGAATATTTTTAACTTTTTAAATTGCTTACTTAATTATAAATAATAACTTTTTATAACAAGGTACTCTACCAAAATTCATTGGTTTTCGAAATAATTATTATTTTAGTAAACAAATTGACCTTTTGCTGTTATTTAGAAACTCCATTTATTTCGTAATAAATTATAATTAGTTAATTTTCACTATCTACATCTGTAATTAATAAACAGCTCAATGTTATCTCAGAAAATATTTTAAATTTTGTTTTACAGGGTAAAATAAAATCAACGTTAATTTTGGATTATAAAAAATGCTAAAAACTAATTTTTTTTAAATAGCACACATATTTTTTTTTCACCCTCTACAATTCTATAGTAGATCTAGAAAAAATTTCTCTGTTAAAATTTTCCGAGATTTTTTGATTTTTATTATCTTTTGAAATAACTTTTACCCTCTTAGAGCTCCATAAATATAATGGTCAAGAGTACAGTTGTCATTATTTAAAGTTTAATTCGTCAGATAACGTTTATTTTTTATTGCTAAAATTATTAACAATGGCTAGATACGAATAATAAAAATAAAAAAACAAAAAAATCTCGGAAAATGTTAAACTTAGGTATAGGGAAATGTTAAGAATATTTTTTCTAAATTTACTATAGAATTCTACAGGGTGCCAGTGTGCCATTTAAATAAAATTAGGTTTTAGCATCTTTTATAATCCAAAATTAACGTTGATTTTAATTCACCCTGTGAAACAAAATTTAAAATATTTTTCTGGGATAACATTAAGCTATCTATCATTAATAGCTATAGATGGTAAAAATTGACTAATTATAATTTATCACGAAATAAATAGAGTTTCTAAATAACAGTAAAACTTCAATTTTTTACTAAAATATTTAGAAAACCAATTAATTTAGGTACAGTACCTAGTTATAAAAAGATATTTATATTTAAGTAAGCAAATTAAAAAAGTTAAAATTATTCGTTTCATTTAAAATAACAAAGTTGATGTCAACATCCGGTGCAGCCGATAGTCGCCGAAAGTCAAGCAAATTTTCATTCGATAGACCAGTGCCGAAAACCCCTTATTACAAATTTTCAGATTTCTTTTCTGATTAGTTTTGCCATAACTTCTAATGTGTTATTGAAAAAAATCACCCTGTATGTTACTGTATTATTTTATGTTTTTACTTTAGCACAAAAATAGTTTAACAAAAACATTTTTAGTTATAGTTTTATATTTTATTAGTTTTAAACAATACCCAATGAAAATGTATTAATATTGATTGGAATTCAAAGAAAATCAAATTAATTTTTGAATTAAACACAGTAAGACACAATTTAAACCACGAAGAAACGTAATTTAAGTATCCGTAGAAACTCAAAATGTATCTGAGAGATATACAGAACCGCACGAGTTCTACAAATTTTGATCATGTTTTGCAATTAACCGCAGAAAGGAATATTTTAAAATAGATTATTTCAAAGTGTAGTTAAAAATATGCCAGAAAAGTTTTAAAAATTGAAATCGATTATACGTCAATAATAAATTATTTTTACGTTTAAAATGTTTTATCGGAGGTTTAAAATAGCACCAATTAGTAGAAGATTAAAATGTGAAAAAACAATTCGGATGAGAGTAAAAAAGTAAACATGCATCCAATCCATTGGAATTTTCTTTAGTTTTTTTGTGTTTCCATTTGATTGCTTCTAAAAAAATTCGGTTTGTGTGTAAAACTTTATTTTCCCTTCTTACTTTGCAAAGTACTCAGCTGTATTACCTTTCCTTGTGAAATAGTCTACATAAACCAATGGTTTTATCATAAAACGCTGGCATAAAACCTTTGTGGATACGTAAGCCTGTATAAAAAAAACAAATTGTTGGATCAGACAGAACTTTTCTCATAATCGTTACTTATTTTTTGTTTATTTATTAATACTAATAAAACTCTGCTAGTCCATTATCTAATTTGTTATATTATTCCTATTTTTTAAATTGCTTATTTCACGGCCAATTTTAAATATTTGTCTAACTCTTCTTGCTATACTTTAATAATGTTAAAATTATTGAAAAAGTTCAAGAATAAATCATAAAAACTATTTACTATAGCGATAAAAGAACCCAAAAATATAAACTGAAGATAAATGAAAAAGAAACAAAAAACTTAATAATAAGAAAAATGATAATGTATGATTTAACAATAAAAAGAGCAATCATTTTGGGTTTTCTCAATAAGTTTTTTTTTTTCACTTTAACTTTGATATTTTTTTGTAATTAAATCTAGTCTTTAATAACAACTATTAATTTAACTCTAAAAGCAAGTTTACCGGTATTAAATTAAATTAAAATCAATGCAATTCGTACACAGTGCTCTACACAAGGTAATGCAGCTTTTTTTTTTTATTAAATTGGCCTAATATTCCTTTTAGAAAAAAAGACCAGGATAAATTCCCAGAGATTCCTGTCTCTAGAAAGGCAAATTCAGAGGGTGCGACTCGGGGATCACTTCGATCACTTCGAACTAGCCAAGTCAGACATTAGGCTTCAATATATTATCCTAAGTTATTAGAAGAAATGATATTTTCTTCTTCTCTAGGTGCCGTCTCCGCTTCGAAAGTTGGCAATCATTATAGCAATTCTTATTTTTGAGACCGCAGCTCTAAACAGTTCATTATTACTGCATCCAAACCATTTCCTAAGGTTCTTCTTCCTATAGATCTCTTGCCTTGGATTTTTCCCTGCATAATTATTTGTAGCATTTGATATTTTTCTAACATCTTGAAATGTCCAATGTACAGCAGTTTTCTTCTCTTAATTGTTGGAATCACTTCTCTCTCCTTATGCATACGTCTCATCACTTCCACGTTGGTCATTCTCTCTACCCATGAGATCCTCAATATTCTCCGGTATATCCACATCTCAAATGCCTCCAGTCTTCTTTTGTCGGTTACCTTCAGTGTCCAGGCCTCCATCCCATAGTATAGTATAGACAGCATTTAATCAGTCGTATTTTTAAATCAAGGTTTAAATCTCTGCAGCAGAAAAGCCTCTTCATTCTTGTAAATGATATTTTAAGTTGTTATAAAATATTTTATGTTGTTATAAATAAATTTTAGGACTGACCATTGAACTTGGCTCTCATTTCACATTAATGTTTTTGATGGAATCTGTGTTTACAAGACCAGAACCAGTCTTGGCAGTCACCACAAGTGCTGCCAAAACCATTATTTCGAAATGGGAGAAAAAAAAGACTTACGCACTGGTCGGAAGGATGGATCTGAACCAACAAACAAACTGTCGATTTTGCTAACTGGAAAGTGAAATAGCCGAACACATACTATGTTTATGGTCTTGCTTAATAAGAATAAGGTTTATCATATTTGGTTTAACCAACCAATAGATTTCAGGAAAATCGCAACTCACACAACTATGAACTTTTCGAAACAAACTGGATTGCGCGGTGAACTGTAACCTCTTGGGGTGAGCCACAGTAGATCCATTAAAGGTCGCAGTGGAGGAGCGGTCTTACTATGCTCCACTTGCATGATATTTAACACAACCTAATCTCTATACTAGGCAAAACAAAGTCTAAGATTTCCAGTAACAATTGTCTTATGGCTTATTGTAGTATAATTAGGAAAAAAATGATAACATAAAATACATGCTGAAATTAAAAATACTGTAAAATGTCTGCACCAGATAAAAACTGATTTCAAATCGACTATTAGATTGAAAAAAGTATGGGAAGCACAAATGCTATGAAATTAGAAAAGAAAAAAGAAAGTTAAAATTTAAATACAGGATAAAGTAAATAAACTGTAATAACTAACCATCATTATATTTATTTAAATTTAAAGTTATATAAAACACCTTTTTTAATACATACATACAGTCACGCCTTTTTCCCGCATGGTAGGAAAGAGACCTCTTCTTTTCACTTGCTACGGTTCTTACACACATCTTTAGCTTCCTCTACTTTCATCAATGCTATCATACATGCTCGTCGCTTGTTGGTACTTTTGACCTGGCTTATCTTCATATCAAAGTTGATCTAATCGAGATATGTTTGCCGAGGTCAACCTCTACTTGTTTTTTCACACTCGCCTTATAAATTTGTTTCGTCAATCTTCCCTTATCCATTCTTTCTACGTGTCCAAAACATCTAAGCTTTTCTTTATCTATCTTTGTAACCACAACTTCTTTTACACCACAGAGTTCTCTTATCTCATTATTCTTTTCTTTATCCAACCGAGTCACTCCAGCTATACTTCTTAGACTACTTATCTCCGCAGCATTAATCCTATTTTTATGCTTTTTTTGCCAAACCCAACATGTACTACCATACATAAGTGTAGAAACCAACACACCTCTATGCACAGCCAGAAGTGCCTATTTTGACACTTTTTGGCTGTTCATAAAGCTATGGAGTGCTTCATTCATTTGTTTTCCTACCAACACCCTTCGCTTAATGTTACTGTCATACTTTCCATCTCTCGTAAACTTTGAACCCAAGTACACAAATTCATTTACTGGTTCCACTCTTTCTTCCCTAATCAAAACTTTACAGTTGGTCATGCTTTTTTTTCTTTCAAAAACCATTACTTTCGTTTTGCTTACATTTGTTTTTATCCCTTTAATTTTCAGGGCATCATGCATAACATTAACCATCACCTGTTACTTTTCTTCAGATGACGCTAATATGACTTGATCATCGGCGTAAAGTAGGCATTTGACGATCAAATCATTCATTTTCAATCCATACGCACTCTCTTTCAAATCTTTTAAACAATCGTCTATGTATAAGTTAAACAGCCATGGCGAAGTCACACATCCCTGTATCACACATTTTTCGATGTTTAAACCAGTCCGCGCAAGCTTCGTTTATCCTGACACAAGCAGTGGAATCCTCGTAAAATAATTTCAGTGTTCGAATTAAACTACCGCTCACCCCATACATAGACAATGTCGACCATAATTCACTCTGTCATAGGCCTTTTTCAAGTCTATAAAAGCGCAATAGACCTTTTAACTTTTAGCCAAGAATTTTTCGACCATACCTCGTAATAAAAAGACGTGATTCATACATCTCCTTCCTCTTCTAAATCCTACTTGCACATCCCATATTATCTTCTCAGTTTCATTCGTCACTCTTTTAATCAATATTTTAAGCGTACAGTTTGCCGACTATGCTGAGTAAACTAATACCTTGGTAGTTCTTACAGTCCTGATGCAAACCTTTTCTCTTATAAAGCGGCACGATAACGGCACCAGTCGTCTGGTACGCTACCACTCTAACAAGGGTTAAAAAGGCGGTTACAGCAGACTATGGCATATATATTGTTATTTTTAAAAATGCTTAAAATGCAAGATTAAAATGACCGGTGACGGTCTTAATTGTACTTTTTACTGGTCTATAAATAAATAAATTAAAATATGTATTTCATTCCGATTTTGAAAGGTCTCTAACGGATAAAATCCACAAAATAAAATTGGCCGCCTGCGCTGATATGTGGAAACGATATAATGTTAAAGTGCATGGAAAAGAAGCGAACAGAAAAATATCTTATCCTTCCCCGTAGCCTAATTGGTTAGAAAAGTTGTGCCTTTTGTGCTTCCAACTGTCTGAATTCTAAATTTGACCTATGCAATAAAGAGTGAATGGGGGCTGTTAACCGTTCTATTTAATTTACTGCACACTTTGGCATCGGCTTGAATTGACACGACGTTTTTCTTTATCGAAGCTTCTCGATTTAACAAACAATATTAACAGAAAAAGACGATTTTAACAAAAGCGCCGCGGATACAATTTATAAAGAATTTTTATTTTCTTTGGGATAAATCGTTCCGGAAACTTTAAAGTTAATTAACGAAACTTTTCACAGTTGATTTCTGTGACAAATACGATGGTTGCTTATTATTAAAAATGTATTTTTTGTTTTATTTAAAAAGTATTAATTTACTTTTTTCAAAAACTGCCATCAAATGTTGATATTTTCGTTAAAATCTCAGTTAATGAATTGGCTTTTTTCTGTCACTCGGCTGATAAATACTTTTACGTTCTAGAACATAAAATACTTTTCTCCACGACCATAATTGGAATATACTCATTATGAAATTATTTTTAATAACATAAGGACAACATTTACACTCTAGAGTGAAAATATTTATTCTGTAGCAGTTGTTTCTTATAGGGTTTGCATGTATTTTCATTCTATTACTTGTTACGGTATGAATATTCCGTAATTGTTTTAAACAATAGCGATTGCCATGGATGTCAAATAAACTCTTTGAAGTAAATCAGTCAGTTTTAAGTTAAATTGTGGACGCGTCGTTCTTAAAAGTTTTCTATAAATATTAGCAAGAATTAGATTTAGAATTTGAAAATACTTCTCCTGAGATTACAAATTACGCCAATAACATAACAGAAAACCTACTTCCTCAAAAATTAAAACAGGAATATAAAAAATATTATTAACTTAATTTCTTTAAAGTATTTTTTTTTTGAATTCTTTGGTCGTGAAAAAAATATCGTCTGTTACACGGTTAGAATGAAAAAATTTGATACTCGTGTCGAATTTTTTATTCTAACCTAGTGTCAGAATCTGCTATTACGTTGTAGAAACTAAATATTAAACAGTTGGCCATATGTTGGGAACTTATTTCCGAATTAATTAATTGAATACTCAACATACGGTTACATTAGTTTCAATACATAATAATATTAAAATATTATCCGAGACAATTCGCAAACTCCACAGTTTTCAGAGGGTTGCTGGTTTTTAGTTTTCACTATTTTCTTTTCACTCTTCAGTTTTTGCATGTTTTTCAATGTCACAGATAACACAATGACAACGTTCCTTTCGTGTTTTGTCATCTGTTAATTTGGGTAATCATGTATGGTAGAGATGGGATAGCGAATTATCGATATTGCACGGATCAGGGAGATAAGAAGTATCCATATATGGGCCAACACAACACTTATCCTAAGTGAATAAAAAAACTATTTTAAACATGACGACCATTATAATTATTTATTTTGTACTACTTGTAAATTGTAAGTGTCGATGTGGCAGTGAGTAAGATTTATGCGGAATCCAGTGATATTAGTTACGTAGCTTCCATTTCTGTGTATTTAATAAGGCTGCTGCTGTAATTGTTTAGGTTTACTGCGCATGTTTGTCACAAAAATTTCTCCTGATGAGAATTGGCTTGTAATAATTTAAAAAAATTTACTTATTGATATTTTGTATATCACAGTACACACAGCCCCCCTTATCTGTTAAATTATGATTTTGTTGGTTGCGGCACGAAAAATCCCTGTTTTCGTTACTGACAACCACACCCTGAGATTCTTTAGCAATGAATTTCTTCGTCGACCTGGCCCACGTTTCACTGTGATTTTCTCATTTCTCATTATATGACCGAGATATTCGAATTTGTGCGTCTTTATCGTGGTTAATAATTCGGCGTTTTTTCCATTCTTTAACAGACTTTTTCGTTAGACACATGGTCTGTGCACGGAATTCTTAGAATTCTACGATAAAGCCACATTTCAAAGGCGGCAAGTTTTTTGGTGGTTGCTTCGGTCAAGATTCATGATTCTACTCTGTACAGCAAGACAGAGAAGACGTAGCACCGGAGGAGTCTTATTTTTGTGATTAAAGTAAGAGAGTGGCTCTTAAAAATTGGTTTCATTTAAAAAAAATACTGATCTTGCTTTATCTATCCTACAGCGAATCTCTTGTGAATGGCCCCATTGGTCATTGAATACGGTTCCTAAATATGTATATCTACTGACTTTCATTATTTGTTGTTGATTTATAGTAAGATGTTCATGTGGGATTTGTTTCTTGCTTATAACCATATATTTTGTCTTGTTGACATTTATATCAAGACCATAATCTGCACTAACTTCTTTCACTGGAGTAATTAGTTGTTGTAGCCCTTTCAGACTATCTGCCATGATTATTGTATTGTCAGCATACCAGATGTTGTTAAGCAATTTACCGTTTACGGTTGTTCCAGCATTTACGTTCTCGATAGCCTTTCTAAATATGTATTTCGAGTAGACGTTGAATATTAGTGGAGAAAGCACGCAGCCTTGTCTTACGCCTCGTAAAATATTTTTTTCTTCATCTACGGTAATGTACGCTGACTGGTATAATAGCATATTATCTTTTATCTTTTCCATTGATCCCAATGTTCTTTAGTATGTTAACGAGTTTGTGGAGTCAAAAATACCGGAAAAGATTGTCCCACTTTAATCAAAAATCGACTGGTCAAAGCGTTTTTCTAAAATGTTGATAAGGTTCCTGCAAATGGCCCTGTTTTGTTTTCGATTGGCCACCCTTTATGTATACCCTATAATACTAAAGGTGCTATACCACTATATACAACAGTATTTAATGTATACAACACATTTTCTTGTAAATTGGTTATTTAGGGATAAAAATAGTAGTCAAATATATCAGGGGAACATGCAAATTTTAAACGGGGCCAGATCGGCCCAAATTAAAAAGTAGCTCACACGACAGTATGTGGGAGAAGTTTAAACCAAAAGTTAAAGGATAAAACTCATGCACTTATGATTTATTAACACATAATTTACAGTGCATTTCTCGGCCAATAATTACATAAACAAAATATAAACGTTTAAAATCTTAAAATGTATAAAATTAGACACTGTAACTAGCTCTGCCTTAAATTAAGTGGAATATTCCAAATTTTGTGAGTAACGGGATGTGTTTTTTTCCGTGTTCAATTAGTAGACAAGGTAAAAAACAGCCTTAAAAGCTTTAATTCTTCGTTTCTTTAATTTATACATTATTGGATTTTGCGAACTTTTAGTTAGGTAAGCGCGCCTGTTTTACATTTCTAATTATAAGAAAATAAATAAGACTTGTTGTAGGTCCATTTGCATTAATTACAAACTTTTCTTTGAATACTAATATTTTTTGCGTTTGGAGAGCGATCCGGAAAAGATTCGTTCTTTTAAAATTTCACCTGTTCCATATTTAAACTTTTAGTTAATCCTTTTTTCTTCTTGTCTTTGTTATGTCACAAATAGCTTTAACGGTCGCTAAAAACCCTGATATTTAGAAAATAATTTCAATTTTGTTTAAAGCGGGCATTTTTTCATGACAATGATACACTTAATTATTTTTTTTTTATTTTATATAACTTAGTATTATTACTTTTAGAATTTTCTATAAATCAGTTATCTATGTATATCATAATTTAGTTAAAATGTTATCAAAAAAGAAATTTAGGTACCTACATCCATAAATCATTATTAGATAAACGCAGAAATTTAACTTACAATTTTATTTTTAAGCTAAAGAATTATTCATTTATAAATATATTTGTGCGATCGGGGGACCCCCGAATGTAATTCAAAATGAAATATGTGTATTTCAATTTTTATTTTATATTATTTTTTTGAGGCAAATAATCTAAACGAACGTATTACATCAGAAAGTTTTATTTAATATTTATTTTTAAAAAATTATAAAATACGTTGTTAGACACACTACAAGATGAGAGGGAAACAATCTAGAAAAATTGATAGTATAGGAAAGGGTGGAAGGTAAACGGCCGAGAGGCAGGTCACCTCTTAGATGGATAGATCAAGTAAAGAAAATCACAAATGCATCACTACAAACCCTGCTAACTAAAACAATGGACCGACAAACATGGAGAACTAGGGTAAATGGATGTACCTGGTTTTATGAGATCACGATTTAGAAGAAATTGATCACTACCCTTCTGTCGAGAAGAAAAAAAGGAAAAAAAATATTAACCATCGCCTGCAACTCCTCTTCAGATGATACTATGACCTGGAAAATCCACACATCCACCTTTTTTATGTTAAACTAGTCTGTATAAGCTCTGTTTATCCTGACACAAGCAGTGGAATCCTCGTAAAGTGATTTCAGTACTAGAACTCTCCTTATACATAGACAATGTCGACTACAATTCATTCCTCACGACTCTGTCAAGAGTTTTGTGACTATGCCTCATATTAAAAAGACCTAATCCATAAATAATTTAACAAAAAAATAATTCAGTTTTGTTCATCAACTCAGAAATATAGCGCGAAATATTTATGACAGATTTAGATTCTGTTCTGAGGGTGCAATATTTGGGGAGTATCAAAGTCATAATAAATACAAAAAACAGAATTATTGACATATCTCAGCTTCGTATTTGTTAAATAATTTCTGTTGCAATTGTTTGCACTTTTAAAAGTAATTATTTATTTTTTAGGATATGTTTTTGCTTTAAGGTAAACTCTTTTAACATCTTGTCTTATAAACTTATAGGTAGAAAAGAACTTTTTTGAATAAAAAATAAATCATGTGAACAGTCAATAAACAATTTCAAGTTATTACCGACGCGACGGTCGGTCCCGTAATTATTATACCAGGGTGTATGTTTGAGGAATCTTAACTTCCTGATTCGAGTAAATCGCGGAAGTTTAGCGGTAGAAAGAGAGGAAGTATCGAGCGCGGTAAATATGAATGGTATAACTTCATCACGTCTTTCTTCAAATTTTCGACCTTACATCATTCAGTTACCTCGTTAACGAATTCTGAATTCTCGAAACAAATCTAATTTCCGCGGTATATATATATCATCAGCAATGAGCTATGAACAAATTTGCTGAGAGCTATTTTTGGTGTATTCCTTACCATAAATTTAATCACCGAAACCCAGTTAGTTAATTAGAGAGTTCCCCTTGGGCAGACTTATGGCGGGAAATCGGGTAGAAATGAAGCATGTTATATTTATTATATACATCCTGTAGAGATTAATAAATGTTAATGCGACATGGCGTCATATTTTACCCTTTGGTCATGTATTAATAAAAGAATATTTAACCGAATGGATGAGTAATATTTACCTTACCCAATTAAATGATACATTTAATTACATTCTTTAACTTAAATAACCAATACCCAATCCAAGAACACCCACACCCAGGCAACGCTTTAGTGGGTATTCACTCATTGGGTTGAGTTTATTCAAATAATGTGAGAAAATCTATTGAAAATAAAGTGTGTACATAAAATAACGTAACCTTCTAATATTTTGATTTTTGTTAGGTTTACAACAAAAATGTTGAATAAATCTTTTTTCAAATAATTCAGACCATCTGCATAAGTCGATTAGAAGTTATTTGGGATGCTCCGTTTCTCCAAAATAACTGATTTTTCAATTAAAATGCCGCTTGTAAAGTTTTATTTTTTCTGTGATATTTGTAAAATGGCTTTTTGGAGACCGTTTGAGGTAAATGATGAATCTAACGAATTGCTGAATATTGACGATATTCACAATTATGAAACTCCTCATGATAATATAATTCAAAGTAATGATAATATCCAAATTAATGATGAAATACATCTTAATAATGCAATTCTAATATATAATAATAAAAATAAGACACAATTTTGGGAATTTAAAAATCGAGATTTTTATATTAAAGTTCAACAAGTAATTTGAAATATATATTCATGCTTAAAAGCTGAAAATGTCAATTCAACTCAAGTTGAAATAATTCAAAAAATATGCAACTGAACGAAAACTACTTATTCCACCATTTATTTAGTAATTATACGAGGCGTTGTGATTGAACACGATAAAAAACGAAAACGTATCGTCAGCCGTCGGATAGAATGATGCATCTAAAGATGTGATTCGACAAATGGTTTACAATACATACAAAAAAAAACAAGTCCCAACATTAGAAATTATATTTAAAAAATTGCAAGATTTTAACGATTTTAAATATAAATCATTAGGAACTGACAAATTTTAATAGAATGTGGTTAAGTATAAGAAGTTAGAGAGTCGAATGTGTATTATGGAATCGTCTCTATTGTGGTACTTCAAAACTATTTAAAACAGATCTTTAATTATAGAGAAAGTAATAGAAATATAAATTATTTAGATGAAACGTGGTTAGACACTTACGATGTTGTTCAATAAATAATTAAATAATTTTTGAAAATATATCTGATTTAAAAATAAAATTGATATGCCACTGGTCGGTTTCTTTTGAAGATTTTATGGCTTTAAACGAGATGTTTTTTTTTATAATTTTAAACTGACTTTGGAAGAACTATACAAGAATTACATAAAAAAAATGTGGCTAAATTTTGTTTAAAATCGTTGTGAGAAGGGTCCGTTTTTCAGGGATGTCTTAGCCTATTTCCACACATAAAATGTTCAGTACATCGAAAATTGTCCGTTTTTGAGAGCTTTCCGTTGTGTAGAGGTGTCTGTTAACAGAAATTTTACTGTATCTTATTTAGTTTAAAATTAAGAAGACAAGTTACATTTGCACTGTGTTTTTATTTATTAGTAATTATTTTAAGCGACGTTTTATGCTTATTTTAAAGCAAAATAAAAGACAAGTTTTATTAGCATTAGTGAATTTAGTTTAAGTGTGTACGGTTAAATATAAAATGTAAATTTTATTGTAACGCTTAGAGCTAACGACGTAATAGGGGGGAATTTTAAAATTGTCATTTATTTTTCGGAGTTCTCTGTAATAATAAAAGAACAACGGACTTGTCACAAAACAGCTATCAAAGATCAGTATTAACGTAAATGTTTTTTATGTACCCCGTTTTATTCACTTCTTTTTTTATTCTATCGGGTTAAGGCTGCTTTATCCGTTCTTTGCTGTTATGTATTCTTAGGGACTCATAACGTTACGAATTAGGTTTTAAGAAAATCCCAGATAAGCTCAAAAAAAGATGGAAGTTTTTAATAATGAAATGGAGTTGTTACAATTTGTATTGTGCTAATTTAAACTAATATACAAAGACCTAATTTAATCAAACAAAAACATTTTTTCTACACATTACTTTCTTGTACTTCCACAGATGAAATAAGTAAAAATTAATTAAAATTTAAATGAGTATCTAATAATAAATTTTATCAAGTAACTACAATTTTATTGACTTCTGCTTATTAAAAAAAATTTATATATATATATATATCAAATTTCTTTCTAAAAAAAATTTTATGTTCCTCTTTGCGATAAATTTTTAATAATTTCATGTTAAGAAGTCTTGAAAAAGAAAATAAACATTTTCGAAAGCTTGACTGAAAAAACGAAGAATTTTTATTGAATTGGTCACTCCTAACTGCTACCCAACTAAATTAAAAAAAAACTAAAATATATATATATATATATATATATATATATATATATATATATATATATATATATATATATATATATATATATGTAAGTACTAAAAAAAAATTTTGAAATATTTTATAAGTCCGTCCGGCTGTTTTGTCCAATCCATAAGCTTAATTTTGTTTTAAATAAAAGGTATTGATGCATAAATTTGTTATCAAGTATTTAAAATCACCTTACTTTCGCCGTTATAAAGTTTTACTCTAACGAGATTTCCTCCTGTACATTTCTTATGGTTTCATACCTTCCTTTTTCTATAACTTCGGTTCTAATTGAGGTACGCAGTTCGTTTTGGTCCAAGAACACTTGCTGAAATTGGAATACTTGGGACATGTGATGAGAGGGCGAAGATACAAATTACTACAACTTATTATGCAGGGCAAAATTCGAGGAAAGAGAAATGTAGGTAGACGCAGAATATCCTGGCTCAAGAACCTGAGAGAATGGTTCGGATGCAGCAGCTCAAAATTATTTAGAGCAGTGGTTAACAAAATCCGCATAGCTATGATGGTTTCCAACCTTCGATACAAGACGGACCGTGAAGAAGAAGAAAATTAAAATAATTCGAATCCACTTTATATTCAAAAATTGTTAAAAATATATTAAAAAATATGTAGTAACTTCTTTAAATTTATTAATTTGGACAAAAAAAGAATTATTAAAAAAAAAAAGATATTAGAACATGACGAAGAAATCAAAAAAGTTAACAAAAACAACCTTTTAATAATTTTACATTTTGTCAATTAAGTATTATAATACAACGTACCCAGTAAAAATTATTTGTATTTTAATTTCATAATTGAATCTATTGTTACAAAGCCCCAATGACGAATTTAATAAAATTCAAAACGTAAGCAAGAAATATTTTTCTTCAATAAGCCGATCTAAATCACAACCAACCTTTTAAATTAGCTAATACTGGATTACTTAACTTATGAAAAGTTGCGGCTCCTGGTATTTTTAACAGAGAAGGCTTAACAATGTATAACTTGAAATTTACATTATAAGTACACTCAGCACATTTCCCCACCACCCTTGAGGTTCTACAACGAAGCGTTACTTTTTTATTGTGGGTTGTTTGCCAGTAGCCCTATTATCCCACTTAAAATAGTAAAAAATACAAATATTTTATAGAAAATAAATAAAAAAATATTTCTTTAAAATGATAAACATAATTTTTTATAATTCAAATATGCTTATGAATCAATAGCAATCTGCGATTTTTTTTTAATTAAAAAAAGCTGCATCAACCGCTAGGGTTATTAGCAACGGCATAATACAGATGGTTCAATTGGTTAGATACTTAAAATTAGTATTAGTATATAAATGTGCATGCACGTCATTAATGATCTGTTCGTTTCAAAACTTGATACCAACAATAATAAAAATCACCGTTTTATTTATTTTGAACACATCAATCAGTCTGTTCGTAATATTTTATTGCATTAATCAAGTCAATGTCTTGTTAAATATTACAATTTCTATATTATTTTAGACGGTACATAAAATTGCAGATATTATACATAAATATTTCATTAAATATTACACACAGCTCAAGTTTTATTATGTATTAATATAAACGGTTTTTCCGATTGAAGATATATGAGCGCCAGCTGTCAGTGGACAGTTAGATAAGTTGGCAATTTTATATACGTTTTTAAGACGTTGTCAAACTGTTTCATCTAAAACACAATTATCTGATTACCATGGTGAAATGAACCAAGATAATTTTTTAAAATGGTTTGAAAATCAGTTGCTAAACAGTCTCACTGAACCATCAGTAATTGTTATGGACAATGCCCCTTACCACAGTATCTTATTACACAAAATACCAAACAAGTCCTGGCTCAAAGTGGTTATTGAAGAATGGCTAGCAAATCGAAATATTGTTTTTTTACATACTATGTTTAAACATGAGCTTCTAAAGATTGTAAAACAGTAAGTACATTATATTTTGTTTTTATATAATAGTTCCTATTTATAAAACAATCTCCTACCTGTATTTTTACTGATTTTGTTAACAAAATTGAAACTTGTATATTTTTTAGAAACAAACCACCAAAAAGATATTTGATAGATGACCTAGATGAACAATATGAACATTATTAATTCAATTGAATTAATTTGGGGCATTGCAAAGCAATATTATAATAAATATATTAGCTGTGATGGAAATGCAAAAAAGACTGTTTAAATATGTGTTCTGAAGCACTTCAAACAGTTAACTCAGAGATCTGGAAAAACTCTATTGATCATACAGAAAAAGAAATTGACAAATGGTATAATAGAGAACGAATATTAGAAAGACAAGAAATTACTTCCATTGTTATTGATATTGACGCTAACAGTGATGTCAGTGACTTTAAGTCAGAATCAGAATAGAAAAATAACTTATCCATTCTGTTTCAGACATATTGTCGTAGTAGCTTAATTAAAGTAATGTAATATAGCTTAGAAATACTTTTTTTGTAATTTATTATTATTTTGCTTGAAATGAAAAAGCAGCTATTTAGTAAGTATGTCAGCCCCTAAATAGCATTCTACCCTCATTGTAAAGCATTTTAACCTGTATTATTTTTATTAATAAAATTATGATCAGTATTATTTTTTGTTAGTGCCTCTAATTAATTCTATGTTAATTAGAATTAAATAAAGCAATAATAAACTAACTTAAATAGTTTTTATTAAAAACCTTTTGTTTAGGTACAATTCTCAAAATTTTATTACAATGTACTAGACTAATTAATGGTAAAGTATGTTTATTAAATGATCAACAACATAACTTTATTATTTTCTCAATGTGCGTACTACTGTCTAAGTCTGGCAACGTTGTTCAAATGTGACCTCATACTCGCTCTATGACGTGCATGCACATTTATATTATATGAGCTATATGTTGAAAAATGTGTATATCTTTGAGGAAAGCTATCAATTGTTCAGTGTCACAATTTTCGTCAAGTATGTCTTTTATTGTTGGTGGGATGTGATAAGTAAGTCTGTCGATGTAGTATAGCACGCATTCTGTAAAAACATGTTTAACACTCAGGTCTGTTCCGCACATTTGACATCTTGGTTTGTCACCAACTGTTATGAGGTATCCATGTGTTAAGCGGGTATGTCCCAGTCGCAAACGTGTCAAGATAACTTGGTGACTCCTGTTGTTGGGGGTATTTTTCCATGGAGTACTGATGTTTTTATTTTTGATAGCTTAGAGGTGGAATTATACCATTGATGTTGCCACTGTTGGTGATTGTTTGTAGAAAGATTTCAGGTCAATGTGATTTATTTTGGGTTCAGTAGCACTCAATGAATTTAAGATGGCTGCTTAAGAATTAACAAAATGATTAATTACTTCTTTATAATATGAAGCCATGTACATGTTTTTCTTGAAATTGAAAAGAAGGCTTAGCCTCTCAAGCCTTCCTTGACCAGCCGCCACTGCTTATCAAATTATATTTATAATGTAATTTATTGGTTATATCTAAGGCAAAAAAGATATCGTTTTTGAAACAGTAATTTTTTGTTAACTTGGTTTCAATAGTGTTTTTATTTTTGTTAGTGTAAAATGTATAAAACTTTAAATAAATTGTCTTATCCAATTAATATTGGTAAAGAAAATAAAAGATACTACCTGCCTTATTTGTTCTTATGCGTTTGATAAAAGTAATGAAATTTGAATAGTTAAAGTAAATAAATTTTAAAAATAATCCCCTTAACGACAAAAATTTGGAATTTGTACGTGAATGAATGAAAATCAGTGCTGTTAATAACTGTCATATTAATTTTCACAAATATTTGCTTGCATTACAAATTTTATTGGTGCATTTATTGATGCACAAATAACCATGTAGTGAAATAAACATATACAATTATTCGGCATCCAACACATTTCACAAACAACTCTCCTCAAAAATGTTTTTCGTGAATTGAATTCCCGCACACACGGACACGTTGGCATGTTTTATTAATAACTTCATTTTCTATTCATTTTGCATTACACAATATTGCGAAAACGCAAATGGAAACGAAATAAAAACATAAAATGGAAATCAATGATACGCGTTCATAAAAATCTTGCAAACGAAATGTTTCAAATTCATTCAATTTTTAGGCTGTAAATATTTATTGCGGCACTTAGTCCAAATGACTGATACTGCTGTGGAATTTAAAACATTCTGCTTCGGGATATCAACTAGTTGCTAAGATTAAAAAAAACGATGGAAATTTAACCGTTTATAAAAAATAAATTTTAATAAAGCATCAATGCAAACCATTAAATAAATAATTTAAGCCTGCCAAACAGTAATATTAACATTATAAAGTTTTATTGGTTTTAAAATAACAAGGACCAATAGCACAACACAAAAGTTTTATCATAAAATATACTTAGCTTGGAAATCATTTTGTCTAATATTTTCACAATTAACTAACACAATTCCTGCCAAATGGTTTTATAAATATTTTTCATTATTTAAATAACTACAGGATTAAATGTATACAATTTTTTGTTACTACAGTTTAAAAAGGGATTTTTTTTGACCCAGCATAAAGCTTAAATAAAACTTTTCCTTTTCAGTGATTCTATTCGAAACAACCTACCTTCCTTTCTGTGTAAATAAAGACAACAAGAAGCTCTTTTCTTAACTCAAACTTCTATTAGCTTTAAAATCTGGCATTTGTGTTTATTAAAAATAATAACTTATTTTCTTTGATTTGCCTATCTTTATATAAAACATTGTAATTATTTAAATAACTATACCTTATACCATTTTACGATTTATGAAATTGAACATTTTTTATGTTTTTATTTTTAAAATATTTTTCTTCTTTTTCAGGTCAGTAGTATCAATTTGTTTGTATGAAGATTTTCTACAGTAATCAGTGAGGAATTTTATCTTTATAAAAATATTAAATGAAAATTATTTTTTAAAAACTCAAATATAAAAAAAAATGTACGTATTGGTAACAATGCCGGGAAAACCATAGATATTAGTAATTGAAAAATTTACTACCTATCATTTATGTAATTCCCTTTTCAGGACTCACAATTTTCTCTCGGTATTGATTTATAATTAACACCTAATTTGCTTTTTTTATGGGTTACTTCATGTTTGCATACTTTTTCTAAATTTTTATGATCATCCAGAACGTGTCAAAAAAAAAGACACGACTGGCTGTGCACAAAAGAGTGCTGGTTCCTATACATATATATATATATATATATATATATATATATATATATATATATTGTAGTAAATGTTGGGTTTGGCAAAAGAAGCATAAAAATAAGATTATTGCTGCGGAGATAAGTAGTCTGAGAAGTATAGCTGAAGTGACTCTGATGGATGAAGTAAAGAAAAGTAAGATAAGGCAACGCGTTGGTAAGAAAAAAGATGTAATTACAAAGATATATAAAGGAATGCTCAGATGGTTCAAACACGTGTGTAAGAATCGTATTAAGTGAAAGGAAGTGGTCTCTGACTACCCCTAGGGAAAAATGTATGTATTTTTCCAACACTAATTTAAACTTTAGAAGTATTTTTATCTGGTAGTTAAAAAACTAAATTATTTTAGCTGATAATTTCTTTAGATTTATATTCATATATTTTAATGTTAAAAAAGTTTACTAAAATAAAATAAAAATAAAATTTTTATTACTCATGCGGGATAAGTAGTATCTTAGAGCACGCTGTTGCGGTTAAAGAATAGCTGTTTGCTCATTGCTTACGCCATTTGAGTGCGACAAGTTTACTTGACGCACGCTTACGTAATTTGAGTGCGACAAGTTTATTTGGCGCACGCTTACATCATTTTGGTGTTACTTGGCGCAAATTATACTCAGCACACGCAAACTATCCTTGTCGCACGCAAATTCGAACCACCAACCTTTCGGTTAACAGCCAAACGCGCAACTGTCAAGTTGACATTGCAAAGTTTATATTTTTATTTCAGTTAATATTTTTGGTCTGGACCCCTGTTTTATGCTCGCGTTTATTCTACATTCGCAATAAAAAATAGTATGTGCAACCCGTGCGATGTTGTCGAGTATGTAAGTGAATTGTGGTCGACATTGTCTATGTATGGGATGTGCGGTAGTTTAATACGAGCACTGAAATCACTTTACGAAGAATTAAAAAAAGCTTTTTTAATTTTTTGAATTAAACCCAAATTTTTTTCATAAGGATCAATAAAGTTTAACCGGTTATTAAGACCCATACAGTTTACACCTTTCCAAAATATTATTAATACCTGAAACTTTTTTATTCCAAAATATTACAATTTTGCATTTATTTGTGGTAAGTGTGCGACTATTTAAAAAAAAATTCTTATGATATATTGTAATTGTTTTTAAGACCTAAGTAGTAATAATTTTGGAAAATATTTTGTTTAAAAGAAGATGCATTCATTCTAAAACAATAAAGTATTTTTATAACATGCGAATCTTAAAGAATACATTTCTTGTATAACCATAAATAACGGATTTCTCTAAATTTAAACAATTTATTTGCACTAGTTTTCTATCTATATTTAATCGCAAGATACATCCTGTAGGTAATATGTGGTGTCCAATCACCATTTTATGGAAATTAATGTTGCCCTAGATAATAATTTCTTCTGTCGTATATTATCGTTCTATGCCTCAATTGGTCAAGAGAAATAGCTAAAGTTTAACTATTATTGTTGTTTAACGTCACGTGTAATATAATTTATGAAAATCGTATAAATTAATTATTCTTAGTTAAGGATAGGCACCATACAGTGTAACAGTAATACAAAACATGTGAATACCAATGCATCAATTTAATCAATGTATTTGTATTAAAAAATATTCACAAATTAATTGTTTAATAATATTATGCGCTAAATTTTCTAGTTATATAATTTTCATAACCACCCAGTGGTATTTTAATCTAGTCCTATGAACTTCCAATAATCTATATGACATTGTACACTACCTGTACAGTTGACATAAAGGACTTAATGTTTATGTTTATTTTATTATTGGTGAGATGTACCTATGCATTAAAATAGATTGGACTTGTTGAGAATATATAACTTATGTGTTTTGGAAATCGTTGTTGTCAATATGTTTTTTGTACATCCTAAATATACTGGAATGATTTCTTTAGCACTTTAACCCCCACGTCTATTTGGCGCATTAAATTCTAATGTCACTTTTTTATATCATTTCAATACATACATATAGTCACGTCTTTTTCCCGTATGGCTAGGCCTTTCATTTTCTACGGTTCTTACACACATATTTTGCTTTTTCTACTTTCATTAGTGCTCTAATACATGCTCGTCGTTTGTTGGTACTCTTGACCTGGCCTTTCTCCAAAACATATATGATCAAGATATGTTCGCCAAGGTCGACCTCTACCACACTCGCCTTATAAATTTGTTTCGTCAATCTTTCTTCATCCATACTTTCTACGTGTCCAAACCATCTAAGCATACCTTTATCTATCTTTGTAACCACATCTTCTTTTACACATCAGCGTTCTCTTATTTCACTATTCTTCACTTTATTCAACCGAGTCACTCCGGCTAACCTTTCCAACATACTTCCTGCCAACACTCTTTGCTCAATGTCACTGTCATACTTTCCATCTCTCGTAAACTTGAACCCAAGTATACAAACTCATTTATTTGTTTCACTCTTTCTCCCTTAATCAGAAACTCACAGTTTGTCACACTTTCATCTCTTCCAAAAACCATTTCTTTTGTTTTGCTTACATTTTTTTTCTTTTCTTTAATTTTCAGGGCATCATGTCTAACATTAACCATTGCCTGCAACTCCTCTTCAGATGACGCTAATATGACTTGATCATCGGCGTAAAGAAGGCATTTGACGATCAAATCGTTTATTTTCAATCCATACGCACTCTCTTTTACATTCTTTAAACAATCGTTTACGTATAAATCAAACATCTATAGCGAAGCCACAAATCCTTGTCTTACACCTTTTTCGATGTTAAACCAGTTCGTGTAAGCTCCGTTTATCCTGACACAAGCAGTGGAATCCTCGTAATGTGATTTCATGCTTGTATTAAGCTACCGTTCACCCCACACATAGACAATGTCGACCACAATTTACTTCTCACCACTCTGTCATATGCCTTTTCTAAGTCTATAAAAGCGCAGTAGACCTGAACAAAATTTTTTTCACTAAACCTTGTCATTATCATTATTAAAACAATGTCTATCTGATCGAGATATGTTCACCGAGGTCAACTGTTTTTTATATCTAACAAAAACATAACGAATATTTATTGTAAAATATTTTAAAACAGTCAAAATTAATGTTTTTAAAAGCGCTTTATGTTTTGTTATGGCAAACACTAAATTGGATTAAACAACTCTTTGCTCTTTGTCGTTTTGACTTGCATTCAAACATCGGCATCGCTAGTAAATTGCACGTATTATTTACGGGATGTGCGTGAGAGAAAAGAGACAAGAGAATTTCTGGCTAGATATTTTGGTATGAGAAACGTCGTGCTTCACAAACCACTGAACATACTTGGCGAAATCTCAAAATGGGAAGCACAATGTGTGACAGCGCCTCTTTTGTCATGTTAACCACCATTACGGATTTATTTACCTACTTTGTGCCTCCTATTGTTATCCTAAGAAATGGGATATTTTGCGTGGAATACGAACTTTATAATCTGTTGTTCGCAATGGTGCTTCATATATTTGGCTAAGAAGGAAAATACAGGTTTTGTAATTTATCAATAACTACCTACACAGTTAAAGGATTTTAGCGTTGAGGGGATTATAACCTCTTAATACAACCTTGAAATAAATGAGGCAGCTAAAAACATTTGTCTAGAATTTTTTTTTGTACCTAGTGTACATATAAATTTATTGAAAAGCGCATTCGACTCTTTTCATCTCTGCTACTTCCCAAAATTAAATTCGGAGTTTGTAAAAAATTATGAATATGAAAAAAATTTGTTTAAAAAATTTAAAATAAAAGTTTTTGTATACTTACAATTCAGGCCAAAGAAGTGATACAAAAAGATAAAATGTCATTTTTGTTTTTAATAACATTGTTTGCGTAAAAAATAAAATAAAGTATAAAAATTAAACAAACACAAAAAATACGTCTGTTACAGGTTGTATTACCCTGTTCGTAGGTCCAAATATTATGAATGCCAAAATAATATGATAGCCATTCTATTTGTAACAATCATGTTTTTAAGCATACACTTACAATCATTTTCGTTTTAAATAAAATACTGTCAAGAAAAGTCTTCTTCTTCTTCCTACAGGCGAATCGCCTGTTAATTCTTTACTCATATAGCTTTTAAGTTACTCGCTCTCTGCGATTGCTCGTACTCAAAAGCTATACTCATTTAGTAAAACTTTGCTTTTTTAAACTTGTTGTTACTATTATCAATTGAATTTGAAAAGTCAGTATAAATAATTAACCTGATTTTACTCTAAGCTGTTAAAAAATGTTTATATCTACATATATAATCAAATTTGTGCTGGTAGATCTTCTCGAAGTAAAGTCATTACGGTATTCATTATTTATGTTTCTAGTATCAAAAAAGTTTTTAAGTAATCAAGCAGTCAAAAGTTTTGTAAATTTTGGATTGCTAACTCACAGAACGATAATTTTTTACGTGATCTCCATTCCCAAATTAATGAATTGTTTCCAAAACAAAAGATAAAGAGATATTCAAGCGGTTTTTCCAGCTTAAATACACAATGTTTAATAAATGTAGGGCAATTCCACCAGGGCCGATAAAAAGTTTTCCTGTGGCTAACCCAAGTTACCTAATGCTTACGTATTAAATAGCAGTAAGTAAACAAAGGTCCGTTCTTTTTAATTTCTTTTTAATAAAGTACTTAGTCCATTTAGGATATACTTATAATTTTGTTGCTTGGGGTATATTGAAAAATTATGAACCTCTAAATGATAGTAAGATAATAAACAGCTGGTAAAATTTTGTAAGTTAAATATGATAATAATAAATAATAAAAAGTAATTAAGTGTTGTTAAACCAAGACCAATATAATGTAGAAAAAGTCAAATTCTATTAAAATTGTCCATATTAGGTTTGTTTTTACAGCAGTTACAAATAGTTTACAAACGTAAAAAGCAAGGCGCAATCAAAAATAAGGGTTTATGCAGAGACCAAACTCTCGATTTAAATTGGATATTATTGCAACATTGCAAACGATTTTCAAACCGTTTGAATAAAAATTAGTTTGCTTTTTGTTTCCAAAGTATTAGTTTGACGCATTCGTGGTTCGAGGTGTTTAATATTTACCAAAAGTGTCACTGCTAACAGCTTTGAGGTTTTGTTTTAAAAGTATTAAGATTTTATATAACAAAATAGAAAATTTTTAATTGTGTTTGCAGCATTTTAGTATTTTACAAACCATTCGCAAACAGTACACAACCGCACAATCGTATTTACAATAGTAAATGCCTACTGTCCTCATACATCCTACTACGAGCCATTATATGTTCGGATGGTATTAAAATGAAACAAATATATAAAATATTTTATGATTTTTTCAATTTTGGATGTGTACATTTTAAACATTTCATTTTATACGAACGAGTAACTGAATACAAAAAAAATTGTCACAACATTTCTAAGTAAAAAACTGTGAACATTGAATGATAACAGCATTTTAGTTGTTTTTTAACAAAAAATTTAAATTATTTTAATATGGCGTAACTTCCTTTTGAGCTTTGATTACGGCTTTTATACGCAAGGGCATTGTGGCCGCAAGCTTTCGTCATTTTTCAGCAGGAACTGAGTCACAAATTTCTTGAAGTTTCATACGTAATTCCGGAATATTGCGTTGGGGATTATTTCTAAGGCACTGTTTCATTTTATGCCATCGTGCCTTAATTATGTTGAAGTCTGGGCTGCTCGAAGGCCAGTCTAAGGTATTTATCTCATTATCTGCAAGCCATGTTTTTGTGGATTTAGAAGTATGTGAAGATGCACCAACTTGTTAAATTATATTATCTTTATTATAATGTAACTCTTGAATGCTAAATCTGTTAAACAACCGCCTAACTGCTATGGCGAAGCCAGTTGTCCTTAAACTATCTGAAACTACTGCAGAAACAAACTTGTTAAAAGTGAGTAAAAATAGATTAATATTTACAGACCCATGCTACCCTAACATTGGTGGGTATTATTAATTTTTTAAAGTTGATTTGCTGCTACATTTTCTAATCATGGCAATATTTAACCAAAGTTTGTTTATCTAAAAGAATAAATGTGATATTTTTGAAAAACACAACTTAAAAACAAATTTATATCTTCAAAACCATTTTAAAGTATGTTTATCATAAAATCCCAATTACGTTTGTTCTCGGCAACTTAAATAAAAGCTCGGTGTTTCTTTGTAGTACACCTTTTAAAACTTTTATGCGAACTTTAAATACAAGATATCATTTAAAATTTTAAAACCATTTTCTTGTTGGAAAAAAGAGTTAAGACATTCTTTATTAAACATTTTTTTTTACTTTTTGCTTTGTTTGAATAACACGACTAAGTACGAAAATATTTTGTAATTTTTTAATTCCCGGATCTCTTATTGACATTTGCTAAAACCGCGTGTGAGACAATCTCTATAGCTAGATAAGTGTAAATTGTTTTGCGGAGTAATTAATTAAAGCAATATCATGATCGTTATGAGGATCGTTAGCAGGGCTCTTTTTGTCTGTAGCATTTTGAAAACAATGCTGGCGCAGGATAATGGAATGGCTTTGGGTGCTACCATTTTGTTAAACAAATTATAAAGGTAAATCATCCAATTAGAGGAAAACTTTAAAAATTCATAGCAAATTTTATTGTCTTCAGTAACTTTGTTCTTTCATGATGCTGTAAGTTGGAATTCAGGCATAGTTGAATATACCTTTTTTAATTACTATTTTTGCCACAACGATCTGAGTAGTAACACTTTATAATGTTACATTTATGATACTTTGCAACTTAATATTAATAACGTGTTTTAAAGTTATAATACTTGTGTCCGACCACTGGAAAATTCCTCAGCTTAAATTTTATTAAATGTTTATAACATATTTTAAAATAAACAACACTTTTTTTTTTAAAAATCATTTGTTAGCAGAATATTTTTATGTAAGTTTACTTCAACTAAATTTTTTTTTATTATAGATATTTACGTTCACATTTTTGTCTTTCTGCTTCCTACATTTCCCTTAAAAGCCTTTTGGTATCTTGGTTAAAGAATTTGAGAACTTGGTTTGGTACCACAGGTTCAAATTGCCATAATGATCGCAATAATCTGTTAACGGATGAGCGCTTAAAGAAGAAGAAGTCTTTTTAAACACCTTAATCTACTTTAGTCAAGGGCGACATATTTTTCAACTAACTATTTTAAGTCGTGATTTCAAAAGTGGTCTATATCGAGCACTAAATGTCGACTTTGATCTGCATGAAGTCCATAGTATCTAAAAAAAATGGAGGTGAATAAGATGGAAATGGAGGTCCACGAGACTGTCCCAATCAGGCTTTAAAACTAAGTTTGAGGATGTTTTGAACGTGAAAATGGTGGTGGTTTATTTTTACAAAAGTAACTGGTGTCATATTACGAAAAAATAACTGATCGGAGTAAGCACTAATAAAAAACTAAAAGTACAGTTCAGAAAGAAATATTAGCTTCATATATCTATTAACAATTCTGCATTTAAGACTATCGCTAAAAAGTAAGCAACATTAGTAAGAAGGACTGGCTGAGTAAGACTAAAAACGTATTTCAAATAAAAGAATATATGAAAACACTGGTCAACAGTGGTTTTGTTGCCCTTGGTATAAAAATAATTATTAGTAAATTTATGCCAACAATTTATAAAACTATGAATGATTTTGGAACATTGGCTTTGGTTTTCTTTAAAACTTCATTTTCATATTACACTATAAAAAGGCAGTAAGTATAAGATAGAGTATAAGATTAAATGATTTAATTTACATAGATAAAAAAAAATAGCAAAAACAATGTTACAAATTAGGGAAATACTTTTTATAAGCTTCTCTCTTGTAATTGTTTTTGGGAGAACCTCTTTGTAAAGACCAGCAGTAATCTGCAATCGTATGGCGGTTCCATCTCCTGATACCTGTCCTCCATCACCTTTAGATCTTGGTGAAAGCATTCTCCCTGCTTCTCACTGTAAATTCCCAGATTATCAGGAAATATATTCAGGTGACTGTAGAGAAACTGCGCTCATATGCGCTGCTAAAATCTTGAAGGTTTCCTACATCTTTTGCATAATTTCTCTATAATTTGGTGCTTTATAGGTACCTTAGAAATGTTCTATAAGCAACACAAATTGTCTTTAAGCTTCACTTTTAGAAATAGTCATGATTTTTATGAAGTTTGTATCTTTCAATAATGTCCGAATTTAAGGGGCATCAAATATTCCAGCTTTTAACTTCTTCATACCCAAATAAAACGCATATTAAACTGTTTTTGCAGCTTTCAATGAAGAGTCGTGTCAATCCGTAGATTGTATTTTTTAAACCTATGTCTAGAAGTAATTTTGCGATATTATTAAAGAAGACATGTTCTTCATTTTCGCCAAAAAATGGTAGACGTTCTGATGCTTGTTTTGATAAATTTAGATTTCGTATTAAATCGCTGAGCTCATTTTAAAAAACAACTGTGGAGCTGATGTTTTACCTTCATATTTACTACCACTTGTAGATTGTATTGAATGCTGAAAGATTGGCAACTAAACATCAGTATATTTGTGTATAGACAGTGGTTTTTTCCAGGCCTTTATGTCCCAAGCTAGTTAAACGGGCTATACCAAATCCCAACAGCTCCTTTGCCTAATCCATCGGGTCGTTGATCTGCCCTTGGTCTTTTGCCTTCCACTTTTCCTTCAACGATCAGTTTCTCGATCTTGCCTGTTCTTCTGGATGTATGGCCAACCAAGGTATTGAAGTTATGTTCGATTTATCCTACACAAAAACCGGACCTAAACATTTAGTTCTTTTAGGACAGACACATTGGTACCTACGAAATTTTTTTCGTGATATTCTAAAAACGATAAACCCACATCTCAAAGAATTTATTACGGTTTTTGTTTGCTTCTTTCAAGGTCCAAGTTTTAACGGCATAAGAAGCGATAGGGAAGATCAGTGTCTAAACGAGTCAAAATTTGTGTTTTTTGCGATGTTCGTGTTTTTCCATATATTTGGCTAATTTATTATAGATGTAAAAAGTAAAAAAGGTAATAAATAAAGAATATAATAATAGTAATTCACTGGGGGGCAGTTTCTACCAAATTCTGCTAACGGCACTCAGACAACGCCCATTGTGTTTTCTTGTAATAGCTATTAACGATCTGCTATACCTGTATTTCTCCAGAATGGAAGTAGGTTGCTATACCTGTCTTTGTCCAGTGTAGGAACAGGTCGCCGATCGGTAACTGCCTTAGATGCTTGAGCTCAAGAAAAGCTAAACACAGCAAAATCAGGCTTAGGCTGGTATGCACAGTGCCTTGGCCGAGGATATGGAGGCTGGTTGTCTCCTCTCCACACAATTCACGATTAGGGATTTAGCCAGCCCCAATTTGTGCGTGTGGTCGTTATCACGACCTGTTATTTTGTGTACTGCTCGCCTGATATCCTTTCTACACAATGAGACTGAGAAAGATAATAATGATCAAACATGTCTATCCTGAATTTCTATTTTTTAAACTTATTTAAATAATGTTTGTCTTATTCAGATAAATGCCACATAACTTTTACTACTAAAGGCACCAAATTAAAATAGTAAAGTAACAATAAATAAAAAAAATTTTGTTCTTTTTAAATGTAAATACACAACAAAATATTAAAACTTCTAGAAAATAATGCTTGAGACCTAATACAATTTTAGTAGTTGCATAATAAATATTTTAATACTGATCCAATTTGCGTTTATTTTCTAAAAAAAATAATTTATTCTTAAGCTCCCAAACTTATTTCATTTTCCTCGCCTTACTGCCCTCTGGTTTTATATTGTTTATGGCTAGTAATAGGTACCTGTGGTAGTCTAGGACCAAAGTTGGAAAAAAAGTAGTGAACATAGTAACCCATTGTGAAAAAACTAGTTTAAGGAGGTTCAAAGGTCAAAGCGGGGTGATGAAGCGGGACGTGAGGGGGTCCTATGTTAAATAATCAGCGCTGCCAACTTTAAATAAAAAATATAAAATGTGAAATACTTAATTAGTTCTTATTTACCGATAAAAAATGTTTTAAGCTTAGGCATGCAAAAAAGATTATGCGAATCTGGCATCAGTTATAATTAAATTGTAAATATGTATGTCATATTTATTTAAAGTACAGAAAACTTAGCACTAATATTTACTTTATATATAATACACTTTATTTTTTAACTTTTCACTTTTACTAATCAATATTTCTTGGTTAGTGCACAACACACAGGTTATGTGTATTTACATGGGTGACTTGAGACTTGATTTATCTGCACGAATGCGCCGGTCCAGTCGCTTCTTTAAAGCTCACGTTCTTACGCCGTAAATCAAATTTTTTCATCGTTAAAAATAAAATATTTTAAAAACTAGAAGTCGATAATAATTTTTAAGCACCGAATTTTGCATTTTTTACAATGCTTGGCAGGGTGTTGCTCTAGCGTGTCTCCTGTTTAACATAGCACTAGAAAAAGTAATTCGAAATGCGGAACTGGATACTAGAGGTACTATCTTTAATAAGTCATCACAGGTGCAGGCATACGGAGACCTGACCTCTAGAACTCTTCGAAAAGCAAATGAAATCATTGTAAATTTTGAGAATGCCGCAAGAAATATGGCACTACAAATAAATGCAAATAAGACAAAGTTTATGGCTGCCACAAAAGAACGCAGGTTGAGAGACGCGGGTCGAAATATCACAATTGGAGAATACAATATCGAAGCAGTGGATTAGTTCGTATATCTCGAAGCCTTGATACACCCAAATAATGATGTCAGCAAAGAAATAAAAAGGCGCATAATGCTTGCCAATCGTTGTTATTTTGGGCTGTCAAAATACTTACGTGAATCGAGCCTTTCGAAAAGCACAAAGATTAGAATCTATAAGACGTTAATTGTACCAGTTTTAATCTATGGTTTGAAAACCTGGAACCTGCAAAAGCAGATGAGACGTTACTATCAACATTTGAACGAAAAATCGTAAGAAAGATTTATGGTACTGTTCAAGAGGATAACATCTGGAGAAGATTTAATTTTAAGCTTTATAACTTATACAGAGGGTCAGGAAATAGAGACATAATACCAACAATCAAGATTGGCAGGTTAGGATGGGCAGGACATGCTTTGACAACAACATGCCAACGCGAAGAAACTTTGAGGCTATACCAACCGGCAGTAGAGAAAGAGAAAGACCAAAGCTGAGATGGAAAGAAGGCATTTCTGAGGATGCCAGAAAAATTGGTGTAGCTGACTCGAAGGTCGTTGCCAGAAACCGGAAAGGATGGTGGACAAGGCTGGAGAAAGTCGAGGCCCTTTAGAGCTGTAGCACTACTGATAATGATAATACAATGTTTTTGTTTATTTTAAAATCAAAACCTCATGATTTCTCTTAAGAAACCATGTTAAAGGAGAGAAAAAATATTTTAATTTTTCTAATAACTTTTATCAGTGAAAACTTATAATTTAATTTAAATAACTATAATAACAAAGTTTAAAGACTTATATATGTTTTTTAAAAACGGCTGCATTTTGTCTTTGACCCTCGAACCTCCCTCAGATTTCAAATGTATTTATACTATTCTATTAATATTTAGCAAAATAAGAACATTAATTTAAATTTTTTCTATTTCAAATACCCCTTAAGCAATAACTTCCCAAAAAACTTTCCACATAATTTAATGCAAGAACTAGTTTTAACGTTTCGCAGGTTCGTTCTGGGAACAAAGTTAACTCGTTTCACGGACGCCTCTGTTGATCCACCCTTTTTGTCTATGATACAACGCGTGAACTTGTTACAGTTATGTTTATTACTTGTTAAAATTGTAGATGGTGCCATTCAGTATTTTCCTAAGTTTCCAACAGTTTGTTGAATTTGTGAGGAGGATAAGTTTCGGTAATTCTTGAAGTAATTAAGGCTTTCCACGAGACGAGGTGGTTGAGAGTATATATATCTGGGATATGCCGTGTAGCTGTCCCGCTCATGTTAGTTTGTTGTGAAGTTTTGGCAAAGGTTTATTGCTTACAAACATGTTTATTAAAGTGATTAAAACCTTTGCGGCTTTGACTTTATATTTAATGCACAATTCTTTAACTATTAGCTTTTTAATTCATTAATGTATCGCAATATATTGATAATCGATTTGTCATGTTTTTTCTATGACAAAACACATTTTTATTGTTGACTACAAACAAATGAATTTAGATAAATTAAAAAAAAATAAATTAATTTAAAACCTTACTCAATACTGAAATATTTTTAAATTAAAAACATTTTGCAAGGCTTATCTTTTACTGCAAAGCATAAACAATCTGAAAACTTCTTCAGGCGCGTTGACAAAAATTCGGTAAGTGGCAAACTTATAGTTTCGCGTCACCTGAAGTTGGCGTCAGCGACATATGGTAGACATCATGACTACTTCTTCTTCCATATGTCTGTCAAAAAGTGGCCTCGACCTGACAGCCTACTTTGACTGCTCAATGATTGCTAATTGTTTTATTTATTTAATTTAAAAAATAATTATTTTTTACAAAATATAGAAAAACTGGAAAATAAACTTAAGTGGCTAAATATAAAACTCAAATTTTAATTCAATTTTATTTCAGAATGAAATAAATTATTAAAGGGTATGTTATCCTTAATTATTTATACCTAACAGGCCTAAATTGTCTTTGCATAAATAGAATCATATTAAACAGGGTGACCAACCGAAAAGAAAACAGAGCTATTTGCAGGAACCTCGTCAACATTTTAGAAAAACGCTCAGACCTGTTAATTTTTTATTAAAGGGGGACACTCTTTTCCGGTATTTTTGACTTCACTATTAAACCCCAAGCAAGGGTATAAATTACCCCAAAATTTTTAAAGAGAATTGAGGGTCAAATGAGATGTCTTTTGAAAGCTCTGACAATTCTCTTTACAATAGTTTTAAAATTTTACATTACCTACTTAAAAAAAAATTATATGGTAAAATTCCAATTATTTTAGTTGCTTACTTACTACTTAATTGATTAAATGTTTAAATTGATGACTACCCACTTTCATACAATAATAAAGATTTTGTTCCAAACGTTCACGCACATTCTGAAGAATTTCCGGAGTAATTCGACGGCACTCGTCAACGATTCTTTTACGCAAATCTTCCAAAGATGCTGGTTGTGTTTTATAGATTTTACCTTTCAGATATCTCCACATAAAATAATTATATAGAGAATTGTAAGAGCTTTTAAAATACATCTTATTCGACCCCAAATACCATTTAAAAATTTTGAGGTGATTCTTACCCTCGTTTGGGGTTTAAAAGAGTGAAGTCAAAAAAACCGGAAAAAATTTCTCCTTTAATCAAAAATTTACCGTTCTAAGCGTTTTTCTAAAATGTTGACGAGGTTCCTGCAAATGACTCTGTTTTGTTTTCGGTTGGTCACCCTGTATATTTCCTGTTAAGGTATAGCTAACCATGCTCCCCTTAAAGATTAACAAAATTGTGGCGGTTCTAAAAATTCCTGCCACTTCTCAAAATCACTGTTGAAAAATGATTTGACCAGTTATATAAATGCAGTAAGAAAATAATAGTTATCATATTGCGGTTAAATTAACAATTGTAATGTAATAAGTAAATAAATTGGTAAATGGTTTACTAAATTGTTTTAAATAAATTTAAAGAAAAAAAACCAAATTTTCTTGAGCACCTGCCATTTATGTCATTGTCAGGTTAATTTAAAAGCTTTAAAACTGATACTTAGGTTGATATCATTAACAAACTGTATTAAATTATTTGGAAAAGGAAAATCAACGAAAGAACTAAGCAAATTCGTAGGTGTCAATACATACTTAAACCATAAAATGTACTAAATTTTTAGTAGATAACATTTCTTTTTTCGGTATAACCATCGAATGGATTAAACTTTTACAAAGAAGTAGTAACCCGTATTATAAACAAAACATCAAATTATTATTTTGCGAACTTATTAATCAGCATATTTGTTGATTTATTAAAATAAATGGAATAAAATACCGAAAATATATATCGTTTGGCATTTTTCGATAACAATTTTAAATTGAATTTCAAATTTGTTTGAAAAAACCGTTGTTAAATTTGTTTAAAATGTTTAAAACGAAGCCAAACAAACGAAAAACCTGAAATTAATTAATTAATGTATGCACATATATTTTAATTATAAGTTGTATATTTTGATTTTTCATTAATTAAAATAAATAGCTTACATTTAAAACATTTTATTTTAAAAATCAAAAATCAAATTTTTTTATTTTCATTTTGCTGAAGTAACAAAAAATTTAATATAAGAGTTACGAATATAAGTTCATATAAGATCAGATCTTTACCGTGAGGCAAATTAATGAAAAATTCTGGGAATACGATGTCAATCTCTATCAACTCTACATTGACTTTAAGTAAGCTTATGATAGTATTAAGAGAGAAAAGCTTTATTTACTATTACTGGATTTTAATATACCACCAAAACTAACAAGGCTAATATAAGACTGACCATGAGTAACACTCAATGCTAGGTAAAGGTGGACGGAGAAACTGGCGAATCTTTTGTGGTAATCCAGGGACTAAAGCAGGGAGGTGGGCTGGCCCCAACTCCCTTTAATTTGTCATTCGAAGCGTCATAAAAAAGTCCAGCGTAAGCGTAACCTCAACGATAATAAATAGATCAAATTAAATTATCGGCTATGCAGATGACCTTAATATAATGGCAAGGTCAATACTCTCCATAAAGGAACCTTTCACAGAAATAGAAAATGCAGCAAAATAAATGGGTCTCGTAATTAATAAACAAAAAACCAAGCTACTATTGCAAATCAGACAACAGCGCAATCAATTAGGCCAAAACATCACATTTGATAGTTACAATTTTGAAGTAGTGAAGGACTTTACCTACCTCAAACATATCACATGACAACGATAAAAATAAAGAAATTAGAAAAAGAACCAGCGCAGCAAATAGAGCATATCACTCAATACTACCCATTTTAAAATCGAGAGATGTACACAGGAAGACCAAAATTAGAGTCTATAAAACAATAATTCCCACAGTTTTGACATACGGAGCTAAAACGTGGAAAATCGTAGCCAAAAACGCGGAGCTTTTAGACTGATTCGAACGAAAAATCCTAAGAAAAATTCTTGGTCCAGTAAATGAAGGGGATTTATAGAGGGCACGCATTAATCATGAAATATACCAGTTGTATAAGGAACCAAGAGCGACTAAGATAAGCAGGACATGCTCAAAGAATACCAGACGACAGGGTCCTAAAAAAGATGCTCACAGAAAAACCTGAAGGAAAGAGGCCGGTAGGAAAGCCGAAGCTACGCTGGGAAGATGGGGTACGGAAGGATGCTGAAGAAATACTGGGTATAAAAAATTGGAGACATGCAGCGGTGGATCGGGACGGATGGGGAAAAAGGATTAAGGAGGCCAAGGCTCGATATGGGCTGTAGCGCCATCGTAGTAGTAGTAGTAGTAGTAGTAGTAGTAGTAGTAGCAGTAGTAGTAGCAGTAGTAGTAGAAGTAAAAGTAACAAAAACTTAAATATTAAAGCTACGTATTTTCTCAACCCCGGAATTTACATTCGAAAGTTGGGCCAGCTTTAAATAATTTTTTACTTTGGATTTATTGTCTTTTATGAATCTTTTATTGAATTTAAACAAAATGCTTTAAATACAAGAATCGGTAAACTTAAATTAAATAATTGTTGGCTTTGGAAACAATTTAAAAAAAATTCAATGCAGTTTTTTAAAATAAAAATAACGTTTTTTTAAGATTTTACAATTCTGATATTCGACATAAGTAATTTTATTTGGTATGAACTTTAACTATTAGTACGTTATAAAAGACCGTGAGACAAATTTTGATTTATCTTCAAACTCACTTACTGTGTGGTTAGTGCAAAAAAGCTTTGATATAATCGAAAAACGTTGACGTTAACAAGTATATTAATTCCGTACGTCGTCTTTTATGCGACAGTTGCACGACTGCGGCGCGACTACAATGGCGGTTTGCAAGCTCATCACAACGGCGTGGCGCGGTCGTAGGATTTGCTCAGAACCGAATGTCATTTCGAGAGAAGAGAAAATTGGACAAATTATCTTTTGGAAAATGTTAAGTCGGGCTAAAACTGGCATCTAAAATGGGAAATATGTCACAGTTGAACAAGTTTCTAACAAAGCGCAAAACTAAATAGTAAAAACTAATTATCTTTCGGTCAGATATCTCGGCAATGGGATAAAATTTATCGCAAATAAGAAAGATAATTTTGGATTTAATAAATAAACATAAACATTATTTAAAACAAAAAAACAAATTAAAATATATCGTTAAAAATAATTAAATTTGGTATTGATTAATTTAGGTCCGGTCTTAAATTCAAACCAATTCCTACGAATTCACTTAGCAATTTGAAGCATTTCCACGAGATGCATCAAAATTCCATACAGGCTATTTAAGCATTATCCATAGATGATCTAGCTAACTTTTTAACTTAATCATTGAACAATCTTGATGCACGTACCGCTAATTCTTTTGAAAGGAGTTCCGCAATTAGATGATTTGTTGTACCAGACGACTGGTATAAGGCCGTTATCGTGCCGCTTTACAAGGAAAAAGGTTCGCAACAGGACTGCAAGACTACCGATGTATTAGTTTACTCGGACAAGTTATAGACGATAAATTCTTGGCTAAAAGTCAGAAGGTGTATTGCGCTTTTATAGACTTGGTTTGGGGTGGGCGATAGTTTAATATAAGCACTGAAATCACTTTACGAGGATTCCACTACTTGTGTCAGGATAAACGGAGCTTACATGGACTGGTTTAACATTAAAAAAGGTGTGAGACAGGGATGTGTGGCTTTGCCATGGCTGTTTAACAGCCGCACAGACGATTGTTTAAAAGATTTGAAAGAGAGTGCGTATGGATTGAAAATGAATAATTTGATCGTCAACTGCCTTTTTTACGCCGATGATCAAATCATATTGGCGTCATCTCAAGAGGAGTTGCAGGCGATGGTTAAATAAATAAATAAATGTAAGCAAAACGAAAGTGATGGTCTTAGAAATAGAAAAAAACATGACAAACTGTGCAGTTCTGATTAAGGGAGAAAGAGTGGAACAAGTAAATGAGTTTGTATACTTGGGTTCGAAGTTTACGAGAGATGGAAAAAATAACAGTGACATTGAGCGAAGGGTGTTAGCAAGAAAACAATTAAATGGGGCACTGCATAGCTTTATAAACAGCCAGAAAGTGTCAAAAAGGCACGCCTGGCTGTGCATGGAGAATTTTTGGTTCCTACACTTATGTATGGTAGTTAATGATGGGTTTGGCAAAAAAGCATAAAAATAGGATTAATGCTGCGGAGATGAGTAGTCTAAGAAGTATAGCCGAAGCGACTCGGTTGGATAAAGTGAAGAATAGTGAGATAAGATAACGCTGTGGTGTAAAAGATGTGGTTACAAAGATAGATAAAAGAATGCTTAGTTGGTTTGGACACGTAAAAAGTATGATTGAAGGAAGATTAACGAAACAAATTTATAAGGCGAGTGTGAATGGACGGAAGTCGGTAGAGGTTGACCTCGGCGAACATATCTCGATCAGATTAACATTGTTTTGAAAAAAGGCCAGGTCAAGAGTACCAACAATCAACGAACATATATGAGAGCACTGATGAAAGTAGATGAAGCAAAATATGTGTGTAAGAACCGTAGTAAGTGGAAGGAAGAGTGGTCTCTGCCTATCCCTACGGGATAAAGGCGTGACTATATGTATGTGTATATTATTTTTATTCACATTTGCGGCTTCTTCTATTTTCCATTGCAATTCTGAAAAAGAATTAATTTTTTCATTTTAAACTAATGCCAACAGTTGCGACCAAATTAAAAAATCCAAAGGATTGAAATCAGGACTTCTCGGTGGCCAAACAAACTCACTTAAACGACCAATTCTTTAATGCGGAAACTGTTCGTTTAAGTATTGACGAACCTGTAAGGAATAATGTGGTGGCGCCCCGTGTCCTGCAAAACCACAAGTTTTGTCCTAATGCGAGAGTTATATCCAGTACATATTATGTATATTTAATATTTTTCGCTTTATTCTTTAAATTAATTAAAAAGAAAGTTGTAAAATGTAAAATATTGTCATTCTAAATACTTTTCTTTTTGTTTTCCTACTTATATCTGATCTTTCCGGAATGTATGTATATGTGTAACTGTTAAATATTTTTTAAAAAAATGAAAATATCGTGAATAAGTAAATATTTTTTAAGCAAAATACAATGTCATTTCATCTGATAAGATGAGATGTTTTATATATTGTTTATTTATATTTATTTTTTGATCTAAACGAACTTATTTTCTTTTACTTATTTGTATTTATTTGTTAATCTAAACGAACTTTTTTTTACTTCGGAAAAATATTTTTTGGATCTTTTATAGGTATAAAAAATTAATTTTAAAGACCAACCAATAATTTACCTCTAAAGTAAGTACCTACCTAACAAAAGTCAATCTACCAATTTATTTTAAACGGCCTGGTTTTCTTTAATCTTATTGTACATATTCTCTTGGTGGGATATCCTAGAGGAGGTCCAAAAATACGATTTAGAGGGCAACTTAAAACATGTAATCCCACCCCAAAATACCTAGTGGTGGCAATCGACAGATCTCTTACATTTAAAAGTCACCTCAAAAAAACCGCAGGTAAACTCAAGACGAGAAACAACATCCTCCATAAAATATCAGGTTATAGCTGGGGAGCAGATGCAAATGTCCTAAGAACCTCGTCACTTGCCCTGGTCTATCCTGTAGCGTAATACTGCTGTCCCGTGTGACTAAACAGCGCCTACACTAATGTCGTCGACTCGCAGCTCAATGAGACAATGAGAATTGTATCTGGCACTATAAAACTCACCCCACTAAAATGGTTGCCAGTACTAGCGAATATTCCACCTACCCAATACGACTTAAATCGGCGCTCATGAAGGCATGGAAAAAATGCCGTGTTAATAACCAACTCCCTATCCACCAGGATTGCTCAGACAGAGTTGCCAGACTAATATCGCGAAAACCTTCTTGGAAGCTTGGCCAAGAACTCATTGGTGATGACTTAAACCCGACCGATGCATGGAGAGTAGAGTGGGCAGCCACAAACCCAGAAAACCTGCACTTTATATCCGATCCAACAGAACGCACCCCAGGATTTAACCTCCCCAGAAAGGAATGGACAACACTCAACACTCAACTAATCACGAAAGAACTCAATACTGTAAGTGCAAATGGGGACTTGCAGAGGATCCTGAGTGCAGCTGCGGGGACCCCTCTTAGACGCCGCATCACATCGCCATGGCCTGCCCCAGCAGAAGATACCCTGGCACAATACAAGAACTACATGCAGCGGACGGAGATACGGTTAGATGGCTTAAGGAACTTAAAATCCATGTATGAAAAATAGGTCATTTTGTATATTGTGATAGATTACTGAGGTATTTTATATTAAAATTTTGCATTATTTTTAACCAAAATAGTCGTTTAAAGAATATACTTGACCAAAAGCCATAAAAGAATGTACGAACACATGGACACAATATTCTAATGTATCGTCAGAGGCTAAAAACACGCTTAATCAGGTCGCAAAGCGTGTCTTTATCTTTTTATCGGGCTGTTGTCGTGTCAGCCCATATGAACTATAAGCTTATTTAAGCTCGCGTTTACCTAATTGAGCCGTCTGAACTGGAATCTGCCAAAATTGTGCCTTTGCTTTCAGCAGCCGAAACAATGCCATAGTAGTAGCTATAATTTTCTTCTTTTCATACCTTTGATACATCTCGTTACGCAGATTTTTTTATTACGTTTACAGAGAAAGATGAAAACTGGTTACGAATGGAAAACTTTTTTCTTCTTTTTTTAATAAAAATGCGTTTAAAACGTTATAACTATTGTTGAATCATATTGTAATAATAATGTATCCCTACTTTTAACAATCTAGGCTAACATCTTTCTGACGACCATTCCAGTTTGAAAGTTTGTCTCTATCAAAGCCTCTTAATCCCTTTACCTTTTCCCAAGCGACTATCATGTTGTTGGTCTACTTAATGATTAGGGGAAAAACATTTTATGGTAATTATAAAGTAATTTAGATAGTGCATGAGAGGAAATGTTTAAAACATTTCTTTCTCTGAGATTTTTGTCGCATTTAAGGACTTTGGAAACAAGAAAACTGTATATAGTAGATTATGTAATAGAGGCTGCGTTTAAAAGTTGTCTACTTGGTTTTGATATTTATGTATCAAATTTGTTTTGACACTGTTTCGCCTTTTACTTTTTCTTATGTAATCTTTTTTTTTTCGATTCAATTGTTGCTTAATTATGTTTTTGTCTATGTACTATTTTTTTAAAAAATATGACATTTAAAAAGAGTCGATCAATTGCAAGGACATTTTCTAAATTTAAAAGAAATGATAACAATATGGACAATAAATTTTAACAAGTGCATCCTTTTTTAATTTTGCGTTATTAAAAAAGTCTTTTTTTAAATATTCCTTTTTATAAGTTTAAAAAAATATTTTGTAAAAATATTGTGCAAAGGGAACGTTTAGGGAACATTTACAAAAGGGGGTGCATTGATATTATGCGGGAGGCTGGTTTTTTCATAAAATAGAACTCAGTGCATCAACAATGTTACATTTTTGGTCCCGGTGGTCTAAATAATAAATCCATAACTGTCGTCATAACTTGAGACATTTCAGTACGAAAATATTGTCATTTGAGGTTTGCGAATTCACAAGACAGAGTTTTCACAACACGGTCAATTGAAAATTCTTGGTTAGAAGTTTTATAATGAAGAGTAACTGTGATATCGACATATCTTAGAACAAGCACTTTTATGCTTCATTCGTAAGGACCACCAATTTTATGTCTTCCACTGACAACTCGACATCGTGCTACCCGGCTTAAGTCTGCGTCTTATACGTTGTGGAGCTTATTTTTCAGCAAGTACTTATATTTAAATGATTTTTAAATTTGTTTGTGTAACTTACACTTATCCTTATAATTTGAATAATTTAAATGGTAAATCGTCCTGATTCTGTCTTCGGGTCCACGATAACATGCAGAAGCAAGTCACCTTTAGTTTATATTGACAAACATTTGGATGCAAATAATTACATACCAAATGTATTGCTAAATCTACAAGGAGGTAACTCAACCCCTTGTCCAACAAGACAACGCACATCCTTACACAGGATTACTATAAGGTTTTTACAGGAAAATAATGTGGTCTTGATTTTATGGCCTTTATGCTCCCCATATTTTCCACCAATCAAATATGCATAAGATAGGGTAATTTACCACAGCTACCAAAAAACCTAGTTAAACTTCGTCACCAAATTTTAGAAGGCTGGAATGATATTTCTCAGGATATTAAAAATCTTTCAATTTAAATTATGCCGTAAAGAGTGCTATTTTTAAAATTAATCTATGAGGAGAATATTTAAAATTGGCATTTATTTTACTTTATTCTTTAAATTTTTTAAGAATATATATGACACTGGGCATTTTTCCGAAGATTGGCTCCGCTCTACTTTCATCACGCTTCCAAAGTCAAACAACACAAAGACATGCAAAGACCACCGCCTCATCAGTCTAATGAGTCACTTTCTAAAGCTCTTTATTCGAATTCTACACACGCGGCTTTACAAAAATGTGAAGAAGCTAATGGAAATAGCCAGTTTGGTTTTAAGAATAGGTTCGGAACCAGAGAAGCCATATTCAGCTTACAAACATTAATAAAGAACTGTCGAAATCAAAGAAAAGATGCTTATATATATTTTATAGACTACGAAAAGCCATTTGACATCGTTAGACACTTTCTTCTGATATCTATCTGAAAGAGCTAGGATTGGATGATAAAGTTATAAGACTAATTATCAATCTGTACTGAAACCAAAAAGTAGAAATTCGAGTAAATAACTCATCAACAACAGAACAGTTTAAGATTAATAAAGGTGTTAGACAAGGTTGCATCCAGTCACTAATGCTGTTTAATCTTTATTCAGAAAGAATATTTATGTAAACACTCGTAGATAGCACCATAGGTATTAAAATAAACAGAATTTCTGTTAATAATATTTTATATGCAGACGATACTGCAATTCTAGCGTTCAATGCGAATGACCTCCGGATACTACGACCTCCAGACTCTGCTTAATTGGGTTAATGAGGCAAGTGAAAGATTAGGGTTGAGAAGTAACATCAAGAAAACCAAACTATGGTAGTGAGTGGAAATAATATCCCAAACATTAGAATATATGTAAATGGAGGAAGGTATTGAGAGAGTCGCAAAATTCAAATACGAAGGTTGCATGCTAAATGAACAATAAGACCCAGAACAAGAGATAAGATGCAGGATGGACAAGCAAGAACAACCTTCTTAAAAATACGAAAATTCTTTGTAGACAGAAATTTAAATTTCAGACTATGGTACAAAATGCTGGAATGTTCAAGGTAAAATCGAAAGGGGAAAAAGGGAAATAAAAAAAAAACTATCGTGGTTCCGAAATATTCGCCAGTGGACAGGAATACACAACTTTCAAGAACTACAAAGTGCTGCAATCAATAGAATCATATGATAAGAGAGAATACGAACGCCAACGCAGAAATCTGTATGGCACCTTAAAAAAAAGGAAATTCTTTAATTTCTCTTTTAAAAAAATATGTTTACCCCGTAAATTAAATACATATATTTAAAAGATTGCAATAGCAAGTAATTAATTGGAAAAAATGCCGTTGAGTTTAATCAGTGCATTACTGAAAAAGTTTTTTACTTATTTATAAAACAAAAAGTGCAATGATTTATTTCACAAATAAAACATCTAACAAAACTTCCTTAACTGATCTACTTCTGAATAAACTTTTTCTTCGTATTATTGAAGCGCTACGTTTTTCTGGGAAAAATAAATTGTGCCGACCAAAAAAGTAATAATGAGTTCAAGTTTTATCTTGAAATATCACGGACCCGTCGGTGATTTAGTAAGGGTAGGAGAATAAGGGTTGGAAATGAAATTTGCTGACCTTTCACGTTGTGTGCAGAAACGACTAATTTTGTAAATAATAATTGTACCCTTTTGTTGTTGGAAGTTTGCTCGACCATATAACAGGCATTATTTCGACCGAAAAAATAACTATAACCTAGTGACGAGACGGCGAACTAACATTTTTTTAATAAGCAAATTGCTAGCTGGAAAAACCTTTATTTGAATTTTAATTTTTCTTCATGCCTCTACTACATACCTCTACTAAATTTACAATACAACCAGTTTATATTTATAAAAATTAAATAACACATATCTAACAATTATAATTTTTTTCACCAATCAGGAGAGTAGGATATGAACATTCTTGTAAAAGAAATTATAAAGACGATGAATTAGTATCCAAAAGTAGTGTGGTTGTTTAAATAGATTTAATATAGCCATTGTAAGCGCCTTAACTTATTATGAAGAATAATGAGGTCACCACGTCTCAAGCCAGTGTCATGTGCTCCAATGAAGTCCCTCTAAAGACTGCAGTGGTTTAACTGGAAGAAGAAGATAAAGAAAAGCATCGTGTACATCTACTTTTGATGAGAGCCAGAGAAGTTGCATTACTTTTTGAGCAGTCAAGTTAGTTGCAGGCAGGCCCATTTCTGAAAAAATAAACAGAAGCGTGCTTTTCGACGGTGCCATAACAGACTTTAAGAAAACGCCAATTCACCAAGCCAAGATCAGTAGTATTTTCAATTCTAGCAATTCAGTTGTACTCCAACTTCGAAAAATACTTCAGCTAGAAGGTAAAATGCCTACAGATTACAAGAGAAGTACGTGACTTTATCCACATGTCTGTATCATCGGATACCGTCGATGTCTTGATCGAATCTGATAACTGGGGCAATTTGGCCCATGGAGGATTGATAAAGCTCAACAAAGGATTGCTCGCGGCGTTAACACTATTTGGTTGGACTATTTCTGGACCGGTCCCAAGAAGTCACTTAGCAGCAACTTTAACCACGCAAATGTTCATGGGCGGATTGGAATTAGAGACGAGCCTACAGTGAAGGCTAAGAAAGAAATAGCGGCGAAAGTTCAACAGCACTTCAACGGGAGTGTTAAGCGAGAGGAGAGTGGAAGATACTCTGTCGCTCTTTCGTGGAATTCTAACCAGGCGAAAGGCGAACTCCCGTTAAATTGAAAAGCAGCAGAGCAACGTGTTAGATCTACGACAAAGCGACTGGAGCAAGTGGGAAAAATTAAGAACTACTAAAAGGTAATCAAGCATTGGTTGGAAGAGAATTTAATTGAAAAAGATGCAAATAATTTCAAGGATGGACGCTTTTTTCCTTATCATACAAAGCAACTATAGCCAATCAGAAAAAATATTTGGAAAACTACCAGTCCAAAAAATAAAGGATGGATTACTACACGTAAAAACTGGAGTTGCTAATTCCAAAGACAACGAGGGAATCAGATATGCACTTCTTTTGACTCGACTATAATATATAGATTTCCGTCCTTGGTACATTAATAACTAATAAATTACAAAAATAAAATTAGTTTAATAGTATATTACACACCTTGGGCAGTAAAGTAAGAAATGTCTCAGAGCAAATGTTTGTTGTCATCAAACGTTGTTTGTAAGTTATCTAATTAAATTAATACAAAATACCTAGTCAACGTTTTTAATGATATCCACAATAAATCATCCTTTTATGCTATTTGTTACTTTTCAAAATTAATAACTCATGAAGAAATAATAAAATATCACCCTAAATAATTTCACGTCACTATCTTTGTTATTAATGGAGATATCGTTATTCAATGTGGACTAGGATTTTTTTTAAATTTTGAAAACATCGATATACCTCGAAAATACTTCATTTTCGGTATAGAACATTGTACACAAATGTTATTTAAAATTTCATAAAGAATTCAAAAATAAAATAAAAAATACTATACTAGGTTCTTTTTAAATTTAACGTCTACTTCCGGTATAACCAGAAGCTCCATTCAGGACAACATTATTGACATTTCAACCTTCATTTTCCCGCGCTGTCAATCTGTCGAAAAACAAATGTTTTTGACGCCAAGTGTGATTTCATTTGCTATAACCTATGTGTTTACTAAGGGAAGTATACAATTTAGTAAAAATTTTAATATTTGAACGTTATTTAATTCAATATTTTATATTGAAAGGATTCAGATATGTTTCTATCATTGTCCTCAATTTTTGTTCATCTAGCTGCTACTCCAACGTAGTCGATGCATCGAGGGGGGGTAAAGCTGTTCTTGCTGCAAACAACATTATTGTTTGTGGTGTCAAAGAAAAAAAAATAATAAGTGGATAATCAGATCTTATTGTATGCAGAACAGTGCTATTAAAAGTGATCATTTCGAAATCAATGGATGACATGACAATGATAATTATAAGTATTTATTTACTTTTGACTTCAATAAAAATAACCAACAAGAGAACTTGCCTGTCTTTTTTTAGTTAGTTTTTTATATCTTTTCTTTTTCTTTTCTATCTTCAGCCTTTTGGACTTTGTTATAATGCTGGACACAGGTAAGTTTTTACTTGGTAAAGCAGTGTTTTTCAGGTAAAGTTTTTAGTAGCTCCCTTAAAGATTGATAGGTAATTCTATTAACTACATAAAATATAAAAAACAATATACTTACAATCCCTAGGAGCTATGAAATCTTTCTCAAAAAATTTTTAAAACAAATTTTCATGTTTTTGGTAACTTTCTTTTCTATTTTCAGTTTGATCTCCCACAGTTTTTTTCTATCAACCATAGTCACCATTTCCCATTTTTAAATATGCTCATCTTTTTGTTCCTCATTTGGGAAACAATTTGCTCTGTTGGTAATTTTCACTATTAACAAATTATTAGTCACTATTAAACAACTATAATCTTCGCACAAATGCAAGCTCCAGGGTATATAAACACAAAGCAATCACGCTTGTTCATCACATGATATTGATGCGAGTTTATTCCGTCAAATGGCGTATTGCTTAGCATTAAAGCACAATATTTGAACTCAGTGTCATTTAAAACCTACAGCTTCGTAATTTCAAATTTTCAACATAACTGTATCCACCATTACTTTGATTCAAAACTTTTCGCGTCACACCCTGTATTTAGATCAATGCCAAATCTCTGTATAATAGTTTAAATACCACTTAATATTTTTTGACAATCAAAATAAAAAATCTGTTAGTCAATTATTAATAATCGACCTACATGTGTACCTACATGTTTAATATAATGTTATATGTATGAAAATAAATCTACATGTAAACACTCATTTTAAATGGTGACCAGAAAAAAATCTGATAACTTAACCCTGGTGTTTTTTTAAAAAAAAATATTGTTTAGGTGATGTCAACTACGCAAAATATAAATATTAGGCGGGGGAGAAATAAAGTGATCGGAATTCAAAAACTTGCTTTGAGAGTTTTTGTAACATACGTTCGATATTATTTATTGTAGCCTGTCTGGTTTAAAAAGTAATTAAATCATTGTTTCTACACTTATTTACATATTTTGTATTTTACTTAATAAGGCGATGATAATTCAAACTTTTTAAGTAAGCGATGGTTCAAGTTTTCAAAGTTTTAAAGAACATATTATCTAATGTAAAAGACTCACCAAATTGTAGCAGCAATTGTCAGCATTACCATTTCGACTCTCATCAGCTCCATTTTCAAATCCATTAGCTCCAGTACCAAATTCATCACTTCCGAAAACGCGATCGCGATTTACCGATAACTAATCCTCCAAAGTGTTTATTACGATAACGTCCGTTTAACTCAAAAATACATGCAAAATTTTCATACATCTTAAAATTTTCAGAAATACAGTTCTCGGGCAGTGCGTTAGAGAGACCTCCGAACTGTGGTCGTGCAGCCTTGTCCATGTAACCGAAGAGACTTAAAAGTGCAAATCGATAAAATAACACCTCGCTAAAAAACTACTTACTGTATAATTAGCTCAACGGTATATTAACTACTTACGCAATTAAGTACCCTAGTGCTACATGTCTTTATTGTTACCTAGAAAATTTAAGATCTCATTTGCACACTTACATTTTCAACACATCGATTTAAGCAAGAATATGATGTTTTTATTAATAACTGAAAAAAAATTAAAAATAGCTTTATGAATTTAAAAATTATTTAGTAATACGTTGGATTAAAATTAACATATTTTAGCTTAAAAAGTAAATACCTATGCTATTAAAAAGTTTTAAAGAAAACGACTCATCCCCTGCTCCACTGTTAAAGATCTCTGCTTCCTTTCAGTCTGCATTCTTCTTTCTTGTGGAAAAATAGAAAATCAATCACCTTTGTGCTGGTTCTATGGTATTTTTATTTTTAATATGTTTAATACCTGCAATTTATTTGATTTTTGTAATTTTTTTAAATAAATTTTTTCAAACAAAATCTTTAAATTAACTTTTTTGGATATTTATATTTTTTGTATTATTTATTAATTTTATTTTTAACTCTATTTGAAAAAGTACCTAATTCTAGATTATTTTTTTAACAAATATTTACATACATACATAAAGTAACGCCTTTTTCCCATAGGGGTAGGCAGAGACCACTTCCTTTCACTTGCTACGGTTCTTACACACATCTTTTGCTTCCTCTACTTTCATCAGTGCTCTCATACATGCTCGTCGGTTGTTGGTACTCTTGATCTGGCCTTTCTTCAAAACAATGTTGATCTGATCGAGATATGTTCTCCGAGGTCTACCTCTACCGACTTGTCCATTCACACTCGCCATATAAATTTGTTTCGTCAATCTTCCTTCATCCATCCTTTCTACGTGTCCAAACCATCTAAGCATTCCTTTATCTATCTTTGTAACCACATCTTCCTTTACACCACAGCGTTCTCTTATTTCACCATTCTTTACTTTATCCAACCGAATCACTACGGCTATACTTCTCAGACTACTCAAATCTACAGCATTAATCATATTTTTATGCTTCTTCTGCCAAACCCAACATTCACTGCCACACATAAGTGTAGGAACCAACACACCTCTATGCACCGCCAGACGTGCCTTTTTTGACACTTTTTGGCTATGACTATGCTGAGTAAACTAATACCAAGGTAGTTCTTATAGTCCTGCTGCGAACCTTTTCCCTTGTAAAGCGGCACGATAACGGCCTTGCACCAGTCGGTGGTACGCTACCACTTCTCCAACAAAGGTTAAAAAGGCGATCCAGTAGACTAGCTACCACGTTTTGTCCAGCCTTCAGCATTTCAACTGTTATCCTGTCATACCCAGCAGCTTTACCCAATTTTATACTGTTTAACGCTTTCACAATTTCTGCCGTAGTAATTTCACTTTCATTGCAACTTTCACTCATGTCTCCGAATGGGGCCTGTACTTGTGTATCCTCTTTCTCAAATAAACTTTTGAAGTATTCCTTCCATCTCTTTAATACGCATTCCTCTACTTTTACCATACTACCATCTTGGTTTCTGATTCTTTTCAATTGCGAGGTAGTATTTTTACCTCTGGCTGTTCTGATGGACTTCCAAAAGAGTTTAATATTGTTTTAGAAATCTTTAGATAACCTTTTATTAAATTCATCTTTATCACTTTCCTTTTTTTTGTCACAACCTCTTTGCCACACCTTTTAACCTTTTATACTCATTCTTTGTCATGTTTATATCCTCAATCGTTGCCCTTTGCGTTCTTTAATTGGCTTTTGTAGCTAGCTAATCCAGCCAGGCTTTCTTCTTTTCTGACACTGCTTTTTGAACCTCTACTCACATTTTCTGTAACCTGCATCCTTTCCTTCTTTTACTTACACCGCATACTTCAATAGCAATATCCACGATTCCTTCCTTAAATGGCTTCCACAATTCTTCAACCTCACATGCTTTATCTAAACCGTCAAATTTTTCGGCCAATTTACAAACTAAACTATTGTTATTCTAAAATCGCTCAAGAATGCCTACTTTCTTTCTTTTAAGACTTTTATTTATACTTTCTTAAAAAAAATTTTTTTTTCAATATTATTTTTAATAAATGTAAATTTTATATATTTTTTTTTAAGAAAATCCTGTTTGTAACTAAATAATTTTTTTTATAATTATATATTTTTTGTTATTATAAAGTTTTTCTTTTTTATTTTTTTGAAATAAAATTGTTTTACGACTAAAAATTATTTTTTTTTTATTTTAAACACTTAATCAATTTTGTTAATTGGCAAATATGTTTTTTAAAAATTATTTTTTACAGTTAGCACATTATTACTACGGTGATTTTTATTTTTCTGTTAGAGTATCCTCTTCTCAACACTGGAACTATACTGCATCGAATATACCCTACCACCTAATGAAAACTGTAAAATAGAATAAATATATCTCATCCATACCACTTACCTTTTACCGAAACCAAAGGAAAAACCTTTAAACATACAAAAAACTCGCCTCGTAGAAAATTCATTAAATTCCTATAGAATTTTAAGCGGCGTAATTCTTTAGGAATTTTAAGAAATTTCCCATTATGAGTGTCCATAATTCCTTAAAGATTTATCCTTGGACCGAATATTTTAAACGAACGATTTTTTATAACTGTTAATTGATTATCGATTCGAGTGAACCTGAAACAAAATAAAAATTTTATTACTTTTATTTATATTAAAAGCTTTTGAATGATTAAAAAATTTCATATCAAGCAAATTTGTTATTTAAAAATAACTTTGGTACCTATATTTTTAATTTTTTTAAAAACACTTTAAATTGTTGCTCGATACAAATAATAAACAAATTACATCATTAGGATTTTAAAAGTAAACGATTAGAATTCATTTTATAATGAAGCAAAAATTATTGGTTTAATTCACCCTGTAACTGTAAATCATTTTTAACATCGTTTAAAAATGACGTTTGAAGATTAAATGAAAACAATTTTGAATTCAGCAAATACTTTTAGTTTCAACTTACCCTGTATTTTTACTTTATTTTTAACATGTTTAAAGTAGAGGTTTCACACCTTTGATAAATAAGTGAAATAAAATTTAGGTAGTTTTAAATTGAGAAAAAAAATTTTAGTTATGACTTACCCTGTAATTATTTTTAACATTATAATATTATTGACAATTCGGTGAAATAATTCCAAGGTTATTTTAATCTCGACATAAACAACTTTTAATTCAGCAAAAACTTAATTTTTACTCTATGTCTTCACTTCATTAAACACGGTTATATGGATTACACACCTCTGACATAAAAATTTTAAATTTAGCAATAAGTTTTCGGTTTTTACTCAATCTTATCAAACGTGTATTTTCAAAATTGGTATTTTAAGTAAATACAAACTTCTTTCGAATTTTATTTTACTACATTTTATACTTTTAAATAAACTTATCGAATTCTAACGACTCAAACGTTTATAAAAAGTTATCTAGTTTTATTTAAGGTTAGGAGATATTACAGTGAAAATGCTGCCAAAAATTAACGACTATTTAGACATGTAATTAAAGAAAACTGAACTTCTATATTACGTATTACTTACAGTGACGTTTTAGAAAAAAATTTCGCACGTTTTCTTTAGATTTTTTTGTATTATAACTAATCAAATTGTCTTTTACTTTTATTAGTATTCACTTAACTCATTCATTTTACTTAATGGCATGTAACTACTGTCAAATGTTCTGCCTACGGAACTGCATAATACGTAATGTTCACAGCCAACTTTTAAAAATGATTGTAAATTAAGTTAGTATAATATCTGTGTAAAGTTTAATTTATTTTAAAATATAAAAACATAAAAAATCTAAAAGAATGTTACTGCAGAGGTGAGCAATACCCATAGTAAGATTCGAACAGGTAATATTATTCATTCGGAGTGTCATTACTGAATATTTTACTAGAAAATAACAATAGTAATTTTAAAATTGGTACGAGCTAATTAACAAGTGTACTTTATTTTACGAATTATTGTAATTTAATGGCGTAGAAGTAAGAGTGTAACAAAATGGTAATGTGTAGGAAAATGTTGTTTCGGTTTGTTTTAAATAATGTTTGTGTAGCATTAATAAATAACAAACAAATAAATAAATATTGTTGTAGGTAGCAATTAGAGTAAGTAATTATTCCGTTTATAGGTTAAAATTTCAATAAACACAATTGATGGCTCTTATTATTTAAGAATTTGTATAGAAAACGATATCCAGAATTATTACCGTTTCGATGTCAAGTGAAAGTGAGACAGCAAATTAAATTAGTTTTGACTTTTTTTTACGCAAAATTTCATAGAGGTATATTAAACAAATCAAATTCTAACGACAAAAAACGTATAAAATTATTTATGTAGTTTCATTTCGGGGTAGGCGTCATTACAATAAAAATGCTACCTTAAACTTATGACTATTAAAATATACATTTAAGAAAAAACTGCACTTCTATGTTATGAGTTACTTACAACAAAAGTCTAAAACCTATTTTTACACTTTTTCTTTTAATTTTTTTGATTTATAATTAATTAAATTGCTCACTACTCGCATTTAACCTAACTTGTCAAACTTACTTTTATAAATGGCAGCGTTCACTGTCAGTTGTTGTGCATAGCTGCTACGTCATAATGGATGGCGTTCAAAGCCAACTTTTGTAAACTTTGAGTTTTAAAGAATTTACCCACAGAGATAAACAGTAAATAATTAAAATTGAAGACAATTTATAAACATTTAATATTATTTATAAAGAGTGTCAAGTTATTAAATTAATAGTTTCTGATATGTTAATAAGTTTAAATTGGTATTTTTTAATTACCAATATCAATTAGCGTAGGGGAGCCAGGGGCATGTGCTGATAGATTTTACTTTTTTTTATTTACTTACATACCACTTCATTCAACTTACACGTCTTTCGCTTCTTCTACTTTTATCAGCGCTTTTGCACATGCTCGTCGGTTACTGGCACTCTTGAACTGGCCTTTCTTTAAAACAATTTCGATCTGATCGAGATTCGTTTGCCTAGATCTACCGGCTTGCCCATTCACACTCGCCTTATAAATCTGTTTCGTCAATCTTCTTTCATTTATCCTTTCTACGTGTCTGAACCATCTAAGTATTTCTTTATCTATCTGTTTTACCACTATTTCTTTCCCACCAAAGTTTTCTTTATTACATTATTCTGACTAATAATTTAACGAAAATGAAATTAGTTAGAGATTTATTTTTAAACCTTCGGAAGCGTCAACTATTATACAGGGTAATTCTTTGGGAGTTCCAATTGGACGTTTTAGAGAAACTTAATATAATTAAAATCTGAAAATTTGAAGTGAAAGGTTTTCGGATATGCCGAATTGATCTAAAATATTCAGAGCTTCCAACTACTTCCGGTTATACCGGAAGATGACTAAAACTTGCTTATTTTAAATAATTCTCCTAATACGGGGTTTTGCTACCTTACACTGAGTGTTTTACGAGATACGATCATTTTTATTACGAAAAAATTGTCCTATTTGACATCATTATAATTAATATAAATTTAAAAAACTTTTTTGCATATTTTTCTAGTTTTGTGTATTTTTACTAAACTTGGTCATTTTGTTATTAAAATAATTATTATTGTACAGGGTGATTTAAAACGCATATTTAAAGATTTCTCAACTTTCTTAAATGGACCCTCCTGTATTTTATAACGTTGTTAGACAAAACTTCTACTGCTCTTTAAGTTTCGTTATCAACTCCCTATACCTAAATCAACTCGTTATTGATATATTCAGATTTTAAATTATGAATTGTGAGTCAGTACTTTCTTTGCGGTTATTTAAAACAACACAGTGAAAAATATTTAATATAAATTTATATATAAATAAACATATATATATATATATATATACATATATATATATATATACATATATATATATATATATATATATATATATATATATATATATAATAATTTTTTAAAAAACCAGCTAATTTCACCGTCTGTCACCTATACTATAGGTTCATGTGGGTCGATTATGTATCAAAAAACAACTACTCCTCTGGATATATGCCGCGACAGGTATTGAATTACATCTGATACATAATCGTGTATTATACCCTATTTCGGGTAACAATATGCAAAGGCTTGTTGTTGTCAATCTTTTACAAGAAAAATTCTATTAACTATTTTACTAAATCCTATATACCTACAACTTTCATTTAATAACTTTATATTGACTTTTTTATTTAGGTACAGCCAAAAAATGATTACATTTTCTGAATGTTATTTATCTTTTACTCAGGTACTGTAAGTATTTTTAAAAAATGTGTCCATTATTATACCATGCAAACAAAGACTATTATTACTTTATGCTTACTCGAAGGACCATTATATTTTAATATTATTAATTTTTAGTAATAATCTAGGTTTGATTAGCAATGGCGGCGTCAGCCATTGACCTAAATGGGAAGCATGGAAAATCAAACGGCTTTGCTTGCCTTTTTTTTATTTAAAAAAATAAATTGCATCAACCATAAAGGTTATTAGCAACACATTAATATAATTACAAAAGCATAACAATAACCCTATATTAAACTGTAAACGTTTATGGTTTTCAAAAAGCACTTTATTTATTGAATCATTCCACATAAACTTGAATTGTAGCGTCACAATAAAGAACATACTCAGATATAGTATACTTTAACGTATATTTTAATTACATTTTACAAGGATAAACATAAACTTGGGACTTTCTCACATCGTCTTGGATCGACAGTTGGACGCCGCGTTCTGCGCACACATCTCGCCGTTAGGCTCATATCATGACGTGATCGGCGTAAATAATCATGTAATTTAGGCGAAGTGGAACCGATGGGTAATTTGGAAACACACAGGTACGGCTTGGCGTCATATGAAAAATTTATTGTATTGATTTGTTTTCAGAGAGGATTTCATTAAATCCGAACATACTGGGGGGCGGGCAAAGTGAAGAATATATTGAGCTTTATCAAGTAAACAGAATTCCATAAAAACAAATGGGGGAATAAATGCGTATAATAGTGGACAGGTACTCTAAACTGCTTGACATGACAAGAAGCCCGTTTTTTTTTCAAGTGATGTTGCCTGTTGACGACCAGAGTAGTCATGGGTCATCACCAAGAAAGGGTTCCTCACCACATCAAGCAGTGAAGGACACGTGAACAGTACAATAAATTGACAGATATTGATATTCAACTCGAATTTTAACTTTATTTTCTACTAACAAGTGAATCGATTCGGCTCACCGAACCACTCAATAGGCAGTTGGTGAAGTAATAAAGGCAAATTATAGTAGAAGGACGAGAGAAAGATTATTCAATATTTTAACAACAAAATTATAACATCGGAAAGAAGGCCTGATCCGTTTCCAGGACTGATCTCCGTTGTGACAATCGTCACACATAAACTTTTAGTAAAAAGAGAAAGAGAGGGAGAGAGAGAGTCACCCGACTGGACTGTTATCTTCAGTCAAGTCAGCATAGTAGCATAACATCAGAGATGTCCCCTAACCTGATGTTAGGACAGATACTCCATTGTGGCCATCGCCACGCTTAAATTTTAACTAAAAATAAAGAGAGTGGTAATAAGGGTGGGAAGATCTTTCCCTAGCCTTTGAATTCCTGTTTTTAACAAAGAATAATATACATCCGCTACCAATAAAACATCTTTTTGGGAGGGAACTCCGAATTCGGGATCAGCTAAAGAAGCTAGCAAGTCAGAAGGAATGTTCAAAGATTGCTTATTAATAAACACTTGGGAAAGAAGTCTTGTTATTTGCTTAACTACTGCACATGTGGTTTTAAAGCTCAATAAATTGTCAATGGTAGAACAAAAAGTAACATCCATCATGGAATTTATATTATGATTGTTATTACAAATACCAGACACCCATAAGGATTGGTCATAACTTTTACCATTCAACTGTTTGACTAAATCTGAAACAATAAAGGAATTTTGGCTACCTGGGTCGAAAAGCTTGAATAGGGGGACCTTCTAATGGATATAGAAGAATATTAGCTGTGGCTAAGAGGACGTGGTTCCCATTGAGATTCTCAACACTGCTAAATTGGGTAAAGATTGAGGTGCATCCTCTTCTTGTGTTGAACAAGAGGGCTGACTTCGGGGAGTATCAGAATTATCCCAGTGACCGCCATTGTAAGTCCCTGTACGCATAATATTATTAGAATTGACGCTTAAGGAATTATTGTGTTGACTGGTACGACCACAGTTGACATGTGAAGGAGGGAGTAATGTTTATTTCTACAAATATTACAGGCAATTGAAGATAAACAATCAGAAACTAAGCGTTTGGAACCAAGACAATTAAAACACATCCGATTACTTTTGACGAAAGTATATCGTTTCGAGACGGAAATATCTCCGAATTTTGGGCACGAGTGAATTTATGCCCCGAGGTTTTACAATAACTGCATAAAGGAGTTCTTAGAGGAGTGGAACTAGAAGCAGAGTTAACCGAACGTTGAAAAGAATTATCATTATTGTCTACAATACCAGTTGTTGACTGATCTAAATAAGATTCGTACTGTAAAAGCAAAGCTACTCTACTATTATGTGGTGTGGTCACACTAGAAGACTGATTATGATGTGAGAGTGAATGATTGTCACTTTTTTGCTCTTGAGCGTTTAAATTTTCTATAACTGTACATTTTTTATTTAGAAAATCGAAAAAACAATCACTAGTAATTAACTTTTGTTCAGGTTCTTTTTCCTCTAATGATTTTTTACTTGAGATTCTGATGTAAATGTTCTTAATTGCTGTGCTCTACATTTGTTAACATTACATGACAAAAGATTATTAAAATGGGCAGTGACGATCTGCCGTTCATTATTATATCGCGCATTAAGAAGTCCGATTGCAACATCAAAGTTGCTCTCATTTACTGGCAATTGAGAAATTAATTGCAAAGGTTCATTGCGTACATAGGATATTTAATAATAAAACTTCTCGGTTTTCGAGGTAAGTTTAGAGTTGTTTATTATAAATGCATTGGAGAGTTAAAAAAAGACACTATATTTGGTACTGTCACCAGTAAATACAGGTATATCTTTAAAGGGAAGACGAATATAAGTTTCACCCCGTATACTTTTAGTCAGATTTGCAGGGATTGGAGTTGAATTTAAAGAGTCAAACGAATGCTGCAATTTACAACGTAAAGAGTAATATTTTTCTTAAATAATTTTCCGGTCGGGAATTTGCAGATGCTGATTCAATGCTATCTTGAATATCACAATATTTGTTAAAATGATTTTCTAAATTGTCTAAGCATACTTATCCATATGTGAGTGGTTTTTATCATACGACGTGGATATACGCGTAATCCATGCTTTACAGCTAGAGCGTTGCTTAATTAATGTATCAATTTTAGAGAATTATTCAAATCAGAGGCCAGTAATCAAATGAGAGTTTGGATATTGCATCCGTCTATCTTTATCACAAAGGTAAATACTCAAAAACAATAAAAAATGTCTTTTGCACTTTACACGTAGTAGAGTCAATGTCATTCACGAACAGTTATAGCGCTATATTCGAAAAAAGAAGGAGCTATGGTGCAATTTATTATAGTACAATTATTTACAAAAAAGCGAATGGTAAACACTTAACTTGTCGGTACAAAGTATTACATTAACTACAATGGCTCATAAAAAAATGTTTTTTACTTTTACATTTCCCCTGGTACTAAATTATACATTTACTTTTTATTATCCCCCGGTATTTATAAAATGAACTATAATAGTATTTCTTATTGGCAAAATAAGCTTTATCGAGTCTTTTATTTAAACACATTTAAATAAGTAACAGGTTTCACATTGAACAGTAAATATTATGAGTATTTTTGCATGCAAAATAAAACACGGGTAAATCGACGATTTTATTTCTCTGCAGCTGAAAGAAAAACGGGAGGGAAAGGAGATATATAGCAACATGATAAAATATACATCATGTGAACCTTTATATTAAAATGCTTCCTTCAATTCTCCGAATATCAAAATTTATATACAATGACTTACAGTTAAGATTTTCTTAATGTCCACTTCTTTCTAAGCGCTGCAGGGTGCAGCGAGGAACTCTGGAGTAAGCCGGTAGCGGCTTTATCCAGTCAGGAAACATTAAACACAGACAGAAGTGCTGTGTATGCTGTAATTGCTGGATTGGGTACCAAAATGTCGAAGAAAAACTGTACTGCTTCGGCACTGAATATTGTTTCATTAAATTTCACTAATTAACTTTGCAACTGGATCACAAATCCGGCTCGTACGGACCATGAACAAAGATTATTACTTTATGCTTACTCGAAGAACCATTATATTTTAATATTATTAATTTTTAGTAATAATCTAGGTTTGATTAGCAATGGCGGCGTCCTCCATTGACCTAAATGGGAAGCATGGAAAATCAAACGGCGTTGTTTGCCTTTCTCACTTCATTTATGGAATCATTCCACATAAACTTGAATTGTAGCATCACAATGAAGAACATATTTAGTTATAGTATACTTTAACGTATATTTTAATTACATTTTACAAGGATAAACATAATCTTGGGGACTTTCTTACATCGTCTTGGATCGACAGTTGGACGAACAGTCGCAGAGATCTGCGCGCACATCTCGCCGTTAGGCTTATATCATGCCGTGATTGGCGTAATAAATCATGTGATTTAGCCGGAGGGGAACCGATGGGTAATTTGAAAACACACAGGTACGGCTTGGCGTCATATGAAAAATTTATTACATAAATTTTTTTTCAGAGAGGTTTTTATTAAATCCAAACACTACACTTTTTTTAGGGTAACTGAAGAAAAAATAAATTAATTTTAAAAGCTTTTACAAAAAGTAAAAAGAGTTTCATGTTTAAGTGCAGTATAGTTATTAAAAATAAGTTATTTTCTCTTGGAGACAAATTAAACAAATAATATTTTTAATAAACAACATATCTATTTAAAGTTTAGGTATATAAAAATAATTTTTAAAGTAGTATGATTAATACGATATGCTTGTTTAACAAGTACCTTAACACACATAGGATACATTACATATTTAATTATAAAATACATTAATCCAAACATTTTAATTACTTATTAAATAATAACGGCATTACTACGAAAATATTACATATCGTAGAACATTCATGTGAACAAACTGATCTAAATAAAAGGGTTGCGTGTGTACAAAATGTAAATCAGATATTTTTACCAATTTTTCTAATAAATCTTATGTTCCCACATTTAGATCATTATACTTCACAAACCTTTATAATATTTTCAGTCAAAGATGTGTCAATAATTAATTACATCATCTGTGATAAAAGATAAATAAAGCAAATAAGTAACCAAAACTTTCTTAATATTATCCAAAACATTTTGTTACAAAATAAAAAAAATTGAATATATTTTTATTTGGGGCATTATAACCATTATTCACATACATAACATATTTACTAACAGTGTTCTTAAATAAATTAGCCACTTTTTTTAAATGTTTGTGTATACGTTAACTTAAGTAAGAGTTCTGCCTCGTTAGATAAAGTATGTTCCAGTGTCTTCTTAAAGGTCCAATACCGCACTCGTCCAAAATTTGGGATGTTTTGTGAGAATAAAGATGCTAATCAAACCGCAATGCACATCTTTTGTAAATGCGATGCTTTCACGGAAAGTAAAAGAATGATTTATGTTATGCGCACTATCAAAAAAGTTAAAGAACTCTTTAGTTTTATAAACTTTTGTCAGAAAAAAAAATGATCTAATTTAACCTAAATTAAACAATAAAAATAAAATTGATTTAAACCAACAATTCAATAAGGATTATGCCCCGTTTTAGATAGGTTTCATTAAAGATTCATTCTTAAATTAACCAAAGCTGCCCTTATAGTGTTAATTACTTTTGGATTAATGGAATAAATCAGTTGGTCTTGTTCCACTTGAACAGATTAGAGCTCAGCATTTCTGTCAGTAATTATTAAAGATGTTGTTATCGTTTCTGCCAAGATTAAACTATGTTTTAAACTTGTCATTCTACTTGTTTATGAACTAGTCCAGTGTTTAAATTGTATTACTAAGTTAGAATATTTCCTGACTTTTTGTATTTTTGTTATTCATTTTTTAGATCGAGAAATAGTGTAATAGTTCTTCCAATTAAGATGGATATTACAATTACAAAAATTAACAATTCATTCTAATCTTCCTAAACGATAAATTCTTACTGGATAAATAACATGGATAATTACAAAACTCTATACTTTCTATAACAATATTACTTTCTTAGTTTACTTCAAAACTAAACTAAAATTTTGATCGACGACATTTCTTTTATATCGGCAAACAAACTATTCGGGAATGAGGACGTCCATTCTGGAAGAACGAGGAACCAACGAGAAGATTCTTTCCAAAAATATCGGGCGTATGTTGTTACAAAACAAAATATTTTTTTCCATTGTGATTAATGCACCGTCGCCTTAAGGCAACAATCGACAGGGACGTATTTTGCAAATCATAACAGTTAGGTAAAATTCCTGCAATTTGTGCTGCTTTAAATTATTTTATTGGCTTAGCTTCAACAGTGGGAATTGGATTTTTTGGCATAAACTGGTGCTTAAAAAGTGGGTAGGGGTAGGCAGAGACCACTTCCTTTCACTTGATACGGTTCTTTCACACATCTTTTGCTTGCTCTACTTTCATCAGTGCTTTCATACATGCACGTCGGTTGGTGGTAACTCTTGACCTGGCCTTTCTTCAAAACAATGTTGATCTGATCGAGATATGTTTGCCAAGGTCGACCACTACCAACTTGTCCGTTCACACTCGCCTTATAGATTTGTTTCGTCAATCTTCCTTCATACATCCTTTCTACGAGTCAAAACCATTTAAGCATTTCTCTATCTATCTTTGTAACCACATCTTCTTTTACACCACAGCGTTCTCTTATCTCACTATTCTTTACTTTATCCAACCGAGTCACTCCGGCTATACTTCTCAGACTACTCCCCGCAGCAATGATTTTTTTTTCATGCTTCTTCTGCCAAACCCAACATTCACTACCATACATAACCAACACACCTGTATGCACAGCCAGACTACTCATCCCCGCAGCAATGATTTTTTTTTTCATGCTTCTTCTGCCAAACCCAACATTCACTACCATACATAACCAACACACCTGTATGCACAGCCAGACGTGCCTTTTTTGACACTTTCTGGCTGTTTATAAAGCTATGCAGTGCCCCATTTATTTGTTTTTCTGCCAACACCGTTCCCTCAATGTCACTGTCATACTTTTTATCCCTCGTAAATTTTGAACCCAAGTACACAAATTCATTTACTTGTTCCACTCTTTCTCCCTCAATCGAAACTTCACAGTTTGTTATGCTTTTTTCTTCTTTAAAAACCATTACTTTTCTTTTGCTTACATTTATTTTCATTCCTTTGATTTTAGGGGCATCATGCATAACATTAATCATCGCCTGCAACTCCTCTTCGGATGACGCTAATATAATTTGATCATCGGCGTAAAGAGGACATTTGACGATCAAATCATTCATTTTCAATACAGACGCACTCTTTTTCAAATCTTATAAATAATCGTCCATGTATAAGTTAAACAGCAATGGCAAAGCCACACATCCCTGTCTCACACCTTTTTCAATGTTAAACCAGTCCGTGCAAGCTTCGTTTATCCTGACATAAGCACTGGTATCCTATAATTAATAAAGTAGGTAATTTAATTTAAAGCTTAAATATGACAAACGTAGACACTGAGGAATATTTAAATTAAAAAAATAAGTAATATTTAATAAATATAAAATATTACAGGTATAATAATTTTTCAGGGTGAAAAATTAATGCAATTAGAAATAACGTACCTGTCGATCCCTCCGTTGACAAAGAAAATTGGCTGGACATTTTGAACAAACACCATCAAAATCATAATATTTCGCAAATTCAAACAATAATAATAATTCTTAAAATTGGCAACCATTTCCCCCTGAAAATGTAATAAAAAACTTCAACTATGGATCTATATATTACTATTTAGTTACATCAAGCAAAGGTGAAGACAATAATGACAGTGGTATTGAAATTTTTTTTAAATTCTTGAAAGCTGAAAGGATCTAGATTCGTTTGTGTTGGACCACTTTCTCTGTGAAAATTTAATAAACAAGTACAAAGGGTCTTTATTATTATCATCAGTTGACCCAAATCTATGTCACTTCAGCCACATTTTTTTACCCATAATTCATATTTTGAGCATGCTTTTATATGTATCTTGGCTGATGTTTTAATAATTTTTTTCGAAATTGCAGACAAGGCTTTGAAAAATTTGTAAAATAATAATTATTGCATATAAACGATTTATGGCAGGTATTACTTTTACATACTGCATAACAATAACACCATTTCTTTATTCCTTTTCGATCAGATATTATAATAAAGAGTTGATTGAAATCATTTACTTTTTAATCAACACTTATTTTTGTTATTGTTTTTACTATGACTATACTTTATTTAATATTTTTAATATTTAATTTTAATTATGTATTTTTACATGCTTGTTTACAAAAAACAATCCGAAAAATCTAAATACATAGATAAAATATAATTGACACAAAAAAAAAATACTGTCGACCAAATGAGCACGGTTTAAAATGTTATCTCTTTTTTTCTGCCATAAATCTTCTTTCACTTTAAGCAAGTAGGTATTCATCCAGGAAGCCATTTACTCTATGTAAATTACACACTTTTTTTGAGGTAACAAAATTGCATAAGTAAACTAGTTGATAAGTGTATCCGGAGTGTGTTTTATGTGGCTTCGCGGCGATGGCGGCCACCATTTCGGAACCGGAAGTTGCCGAAGAAGTGACCTCTGCACGCGGCGCTCTGATTACTTCCTTTTTCGGGGACCGCACCATTCAAAATGGACACTGGGTTGAACCACAATTGCCGTATTTAGAACGCTTATTATCATACCGAATTTCTCTATGCAAAAAATGGGTTTTAGTTGTTGACAAATGGTTTGTTATACGTCATTTGAATAAAATATATTTAGTATTCCATTCAAGGAAAATATGTGTTGGATACTATAATTAGCCCCTAGTGTTTTTGGTAATATAATCATTAAATACATAATTTAAATTTTGTTATTGTTGCAAAAACAGTTCTACCTACGTATTAAATTTATTTGTTTTTTATAGGTCAACGTTTTAAAAGTAGATGAATTAAAAAAATATAAACAACTATATAATACACCCTTTTATAAAATTTGACTGTTTTTTATGGCAAATTTTTGTTTTGATATATTATAGGCATTTCCCTTTAAAAAAATTTTTTCTTCATATAAATTTATTGTTGGTTTTCCTGTTTATAACAACAAAATTATTATTGAAAAACATATTCTAAAATTGTCCATAAGTAGTAAGTTTTAGATGTGGGGTTCCAAATTGATATTGATATTCATGCAACAAGGATGCTTGAAAGACAGTGCTGCATGGATAAACAGCTACACATTATAACAAGAGTCTAATTACCATAAAATTTACTATAATTTTGCATGCGTATTTCGTGAAATTTTCAACTTGTTTGTAAATATACTCATAATGTTGTAAATTCAAAATACTCGTATATACATTAGATATAAAGAATTTATCAGCATAAACATTGTCATAAATACTATGCTTGGAAATGGACTTATATTTAAAAAGCATAACTCAAATTATAAGCATGTTCATAAACTTACATAAAAAGTTAATGATGATTAGTTTATTTTTATTCTTTCTTAAGGACTTTGAATTATTGCCAATTAGAAGAAATAATAAAGGAAAAAATCAGAAGCAAGTGTGGTTTGACATGTTAAAATAAAAAACAATTTTTGTATGATATATATGTAGTAATAATATAAAACCAAAAGATAAATTTAATTAACGAGTATAGTTAACTAAAATACTAAAATACTAGTACAAAAAGCAAAACTCATAAATATATATACAAAATTTTAAGTTTCGAGTTGTTAAACATAAAATAAATTTATTTTACACATTTAAAATTATATTTGTAAATTACACAAAAATTATGCCAATATAATAATAGTAACATGGGCAGTGATAAAAGCACACAATTTCACCGAAATTGTTCACCTTGGCTTTAGAGGACGTGTTCAAGTGTCTATTCTGGAAGCAGAAAGGCGTCAACATAGACGAAATACCTCTCAACCACATCCATTTTGTACATGATATTGTCTTGTTTAGTAACGAGCCAAACGAATTATCAACAATAATCCAAGAACTCAAGGACACCTTCCAAGCTGTTGGTCTTAAAATAATCCTTCAAAAGACCAAAACCATGAGTCCAGATGACATTATAGTCACAATTAAGAACCACACTCTGGAGGTAGTCAATCAGTGTAACTATCTGGAACATAACATCCAACTTGGGAGGGAAACAGCAGAGATCACCCAACGAATTGGCCTTGCCTGGATAGCATTCGGGAACCTCAGCTACATACTTCGTCAACCGACCATTCCTACACATCTTAAAAGAAAAGTCTTGATGACATAGACATAGACATGCGTCCTGCCAGTGGCGACATATGGATTTGAAACAATGACACTCACAGCAAACAGTGCAAACCGGCTCCGGGTCTGCCAAAGTGCGATGAAGAGAGCAATACTAGGAGTAAGCCTTAAAGATAGGATACAAAACGAAGACATCGGGAGAGGAACAGGAGTTTGCGACATCATTAAAAAAGTAGCAACATTTTAAAAAACGGGTAAGTGGTGTTAAAGGGGTGCCACTTGTAAACAGCAGAATAACAGAATAACGTTTTTTTTTTACCTTTACGCAAAATCAAAAGTTATTTGGACTGGCTGGTTTTAAAATGAAAGCACTGTGGGAATATATTTTACACAGGAATAATTAAAAATACTAATATATATTCTTTATTTGAAATAAAAAGTTCTTATATAATATACAAAATTAATAATAATAAATAAACATAGTGCTTCATAACATTATAAAGAACACATAAATAAGTTTATTTAACATATTAGACACTCAAATGTTATAATTTTTGTAACAATAAAATTAAAAATAAAATAATATAAAATAACCACCCAAGGAAAACAAAAGGATTTACAGACTGGTTGTTAGTTGTTATTAAATAAATATAAAAGCAACTAATTTAGTTTTTGGGGTATGCAGTCTGTGGCTAAAAAAGTAAAACTCTTGATTCTGTTTATGCTTTATTGGCTCTTCATCAGGAACTGAAAGTCATAGTCATACCTCGGTTTGTGCTCAAAACCTGAATAAACTAACTTAGCTTTTTATCAATAGTGGTAACCCCAAAAAATTAATGCATAAATTAATGTTCATCCATAGCAAATTATTCCCCTAACACTCACAATCCCTTTTCTTAAATCATTACTCGTAAATACTATTTTTCTCTACTCCACTTTAAATCATAAATTCAAAAAATTTTTTTCTAAATATCTAACTATTAATATTGCTTATCAAAACCCGTTACAATTGTATTCAATATTTTCAAAATTAAAAGATAATGATCCCCTGTTAGAACGTTCCAATAAAATTTATTCCATTCCTTGCTCACAATGTGACAAAAAATGTATTGGTCAAACCAAGAGAAAACATAAGGACAGAATCTGTTCCCATAAGAGTGATATCAAAAATTTAAAAAAATTTTACACCTTAGCCATACATTCTTTAACCAAATTATGCTAATGATAATGCCAATGTGTCTATATTAGATAGTGAATCCAACTTATCAAAACGAATCTTTTTAGAAAGGACTAACATTTCAAAGAACCTAAAGCCATAAGAGTGATATCAGAAATTCAAAAAAATTTTACACCTTAGCCATACATTCTTTAACCAAATTATGCTAATGATTATGCCAATGTGTCTATATTAGATAGTGAATCCAACTTATCAAAACGAATCTTTTTAGAAAGGACTAACATTTCAAAAAACCTAAAGCTATGATTGCTAGAACTGGTATCGACAATCTCAGCATTATTTATTCTAACCTGCTTAGTCTTCCTTCATATTTTCCAAAAAATCATATAAATGAAGATTTTGAATAACCCCTCTTTTTATAGTTTGGCCAACCTGTTTTTCGTTCTGACAAATTTCTGTATGTCCTGTTTTTCTTTGGTTCCATGTTAAAATATTCAACTTGTCAGTCTAGCTAATTTTCCCTCCAAAATTATATAATATATATAAGGATTCAGATAATCGGGTTGTTGATTTTTTTGTGAGTTTGAAAATGAAGACCATGGGCATAAAGAAGATTATAAAGTATTAATACTTTTTTCCCAATTAGTTTAACTAAAACAAATGGTGGTGAATAAATTGGATAAACAAAATTAAAAAGCGTTTATCTTGCAAAAGGGGCCATTATTTAAAACAATCGTGGTCCGACGTCGGCATTTAAGGGCTAAGTGAGCCGTCACCCGAGTAGGTCACTGAAATAATGATGGTCGTTTACTGAAACCGTGTCGGCAGTGGATCCTCATACCAACTATCCAGGATAAATTACAAGTTACTCGTCGTTTGTTGTTCCTGACTGTCGACCGGTCGCACGCCATCCGAAAAAACAAAGACCCACTTGTTGTTGTTTTGGTATGTCTCCTCTATTTATTATTATTTATGTTTAGCTTCGCCATGGCTGTTTTACCAATGCATAGACGATTGTTTAAAAGATTTTAGAGAGTGCGTATGTATTAATCGTTGCAGGCGAAACAAAAGTAATGGTTTTTGAAAGAGAAGAAAGCATGACAAACTGTAAAGTTTTGATTAAGGGAGAAAGAGTGGAACAAGTAAATGAGTTTGTATACCTGGGTTCAAAGTTTACGAGAGATAGAAAGTATGACAGTGACATTGAGCGAAGGGTGTTGGCAGGAAAACAAATGAATGGGGCACTGTATAGCTTTATGAACAGCTCAGCCACTTTACTCGCTGAAAGTGGTGGTAGTATAACCAACTTGAAGAGACACGGAGGATGGAAATCAACCAATGTAGCAGAGGGATACATAGAAAAAATTTTAAAAATCAAAATTCACAGATTGAAAAGGGCCGTAATGAAATAAATTTTTCGAAAACTAGTAAAATTATTGATGCGTCTAATTCTAATTTTAACACTGCCACTTCTGTTAATATTCCTAATAATATTAATATAAATAATTGTCATAATTGTGTAATTAATATTTATAAGTAATGTATTTATAAGAGTTATTGTTTTATGCAATTGTCTATATAAAGTTATGATCCATCGATATTCTTTTTAACATACAAAACGGCTACAGAAAAAATATTGTACGTAACACGATCCAAAAGTGATATTACGGGACTCGCAGGATTCCAGGTCGAGCCTTAGGTGAGTCCTGGAAACTTCCTACTCATCCCGTAAAATATCACTTTCGGAACTTGTTACGTAAATTACTATTTTGTCACAAATTCTGATATAATTTATTACCAACCTAAATGTTTTACAATAAAAATCAGTATATTCGAATAATTTTTCTCGATTATTGTACAAAACTAAAAAGCATATTAATTATGACTTCAAAACAAAATGAGCGAACCTTGAAATAAAATATATAAAATAATGTGCCGGAAATTTCCGGTTAATCAAGCATAATGGGGCTCAGTCATTAAAGCTTAAATTATCATCTATTTCAGATTTTTGATGTGCCTCGATTCGTCTCAGCTGCACCTAATGGTGTGCTGTCACTTTAGGATTTGTACTCCAAGAAATAAACCGTACAAAATGGATCGATCGTTTTTTTTTCTTCTACATTTTAATGAATTTTTTTTATGTTTTGCTTGGAGATTAATCACACAGATTTTTCTCAGTCGGTGTAATTAAAAAGTTTTAATTATCTTTTTAAAATATAGAAAAAAAATGGCAAATAACAATCTTCTTCTTCTTCGGATGTCGTGTGCTATGCCGCACGTCGGCGATCATTTTTCCATTTCATGATCATTGAATAGTCAGGCTACCCTCCTCGGCCTGTCTAAAAGTGGTTGTGCCGACCCGTAAACCGCACCAGCCTCTTATATTACGTAGCTTAGACTGTTGTTTTCGATCTCGTCCCATTCTACCGTCGATTTTCCTTGTAGTATTAGCTTTGGTATGGAGTAGCGAGGCCCCTTTCAGAATATTTCCAGATATGACACTAAGACGAAAATTATGATAATAAACCGCAGCCCTGCCAATGTAAGACAGATCGATGGTTTTGAAGTGATTGAGAAATTTAACTATTTAGGATCACTTATCACAAACCAAGGTGGCTGTGACGGAGAAATCAAACGCAGACTGGCCATAGCACGTAACTCAACAATAAAACTAACTCAGATATGGAAAGACCCTGCAATATCTCAACGCGACAAACTGAAATTATTAAAATCCTTGATCTTTCCTATTGCCACATATGCCTCTAAGACCTGGACTTTAAAAATGGCCAATCGAAGAATAATAGATGCTTTTGAAATGTGGGCATACAAAACAATGCTGCGAATATCATACACAGAACACCGTACTAACGCGTCAATTCTTAAGAAACTAAAAATCCCCACAAGGTTATCAACCAGGACAAACCAATCATACCTACGGTATTTTGGACACATTGCAAGAAGAACGAATGGGGTGGAAAAACTTATTGTAGAGGGAAAAATCAATGGTAAACGGGGAAGAGGAAGGTCTTCGACGCGCTGGGTGGATCAAACCAAAGAAATCATTGGTCACGGTCTGCGGGAAGCTTCTCTTGCAGCTCGAGATAGAGAAGGATAATCGATAAAGCAGATGAAAACATTCCGCCTCTGGTCATAACATTTCTAGATAAGCAGTTTCATTAAAAAAAAAGCTTCTCTGGTGCCAAGTCACTTGATAAATCCAAACTATGTATCATCCTTCATATCTTTACACTTTCTGTAGATTCTTGAATGTATTACTAAAAGGAATGATTTTTGCGCGTGGCTCATCAAGCTTATTAGTCTATAGTTTTCGCAATTTCTGGGATTTGTTTTCTTTGAAATGGCAAAAAACGTAGACTTTAACCAATATCTGAGGATTTGCCCGTAGTCATAAATCATGTTAAAGAGATATGTACGATATTTTATATCTTCCCTTTCTTATTGCCGGCAGCGCTGTTCTTATATTTGCTCCAGTTATTTTTTTATTTTTCTATGGAAGTTAAAGGAGTAATGCTGTCTGTCAGCCTCGTCGCATGGTTCTTGTGACAACTTCTCTTAAACTTGCCCATTGACCAAAAAAAATTGCATTTTGGTACCATTTTAATAGACTATTGAACCTTCTAAGGTCTGTACATACCATTTAGTATTATAAAATTTCCTAATAAAAGCTGCTGGGTACGACAGGATAACGGTTAAAATGCTAAAAGCTGGAGAAAGCGTGGTAAAAGTCTGCTATGCCGCCTTTTTACCTTTGTTGAAGGAGTGGTAGCGAATAAGACGACTGGTGCAAGGCCGTTATTGTGCCGCTTTACCAGAGAAAATTTGCAACAGGACTGTAAGTAAGAACCACCGAGGTATTATTTTTCGGCAAACTGTATGCAAAGATATTATTTAAAAGAGTAACGAATGAAACTAAGAAGATAAGATGGGATGTCAAAGCAGGATTTAGAAGAGGAAGAAGATGTGTGGATCAGGTCTTTTCATTACAAGGTATAATAAAAAAAATTTTGGCTAGAAGTCAGGTCTACTGTGCTTTTATAGACTTGGAAAAGGTCTATGACAAAGTGGTGAGGAGTGAATTGTAGTCGACATTGTCTATGCATGGGGTGAGCGGTAGTTTATTACGAGTACTGAAATCACTTCACGAGGATTCCACTGCTTGTGTCAGAATAAACGGAGCTTACAAGGACTGGTTTAACATTGAAAAAGGTGTAAGATAGGGATATATGGCTTCGCCATGTCTGTTTAACTTATACATAGACGATTTTTTAAAATATTTTAAAGAGAGTGCGTAGGGATTGAATAATTAAATCGTTAAATGCCTTTTTTACGCCGATGATTAGTCATATTAGCGACAAGTGAAAAGGAGTTGCAGGCGATGGTTAATGTTATGCCCTGAAAATCAAAGAGATGAAAATAAATGTAGGCAAAACGAAAGTAACGGTTTTTGAAAGAAAAGAAAGTATGACAAACTGTAAGGTTTTGATTAAGTGAGAAAGAGTGGATCAAGTAAATAAATTAGTATACTTGGGTTCAAAGTTTACGAAAGATGGAAAGTATGACACTGAGTGAAGGGTGTTGGCAGGAAAACAAATGAATGGGGCACTACATAGCTTTATAAACAGCCAGAAAGTGACAAAAAAGGCACGTCTGGCTATGCGTAGAGGAGTGTTGGTTCCTACACTTACGTATGGTAGTGACTGTTGGGTTTGTAGCATTAAAAGCATGAAAAAGAAATAATGCTGCGGAGATGAGTAGTTTAGGAAGTATAGCCGGAGTGACTCGGTTGGATAAAGTTAAGAATGGTGAGATAAGAGAACGCTGTGGTGTAAAAGAAGATGTGGTTACAAAGATAAATAAAGGAATGCTTAGATGGTTTGGAAACGTAGAAAGGATGGATGAAGGAAGATTGACGAAACTAATTTATAAGGCGAGTGTGAATGGACGGAAGTCGGTAGAGGTCGATCTCGGCGAACATATCTCGATCAGATCAATATTGTTTTGGAGAAAGGCCAGGTCAAGAGTACCAACAACCGACGAGCATGTATGAGAGCGCTAATAAAAGTAGAGGAACCAGAATATGTGTGTTAGAACCGTAGCAAGTGAATGGAAGTGATCTCTGCCTACCCCTACGGGATAAAGGCGTGACTATATGTAAGTATTAAAAAAACCTGTGTTACTCAAAATATACTTTCTAAAAAATCCAAAAACCCAGTAAGTTAATCAATTTTAATAAAATTTATACAGATTACGTGTTTATCTAAATTTAAAAAAAAAATTACATTTTTACTGAAATATTAAACAATAAATAGGGATATTTAAAATTATGTCAGCCTCGGTTTCTTACGAATTAAATAACTCTTCGGGCGTTGCTTTAAACTAAATGATTTATGTTAATCTAACGAATGTTATAATAAGATTCTTGAATCGTTAACTTGAACTAAATAATAAGGAAGTTCTACCAAGTAACTGAAAGCAATCATCTTTGTTTGACTGAGATAGTACGAAACTAGTAAATTTTCAATTAAGTGAAAAGGTTGTGACAAGGAACTTCCGGTACCTCTTAGTAGTTTCACCGTCTGTTTCGTACAGACGAACAGACACTCTCATGTCGGTAAACGTGTGAGTATGTGTATGTGAAATTTCGGCTGTCTGTGGCATTAATTGATTAGCGCAGCTTTCTGTGAATAGGTAATAATGCACGCTGGAGGTTGGGATTTATTGAAATTCTTGGCTTCATTACTATTCATTGTTGTTCACATGTTGACGCTCCATTACGAATGAATACATTATTATGATTAACAGTACGCTTCGCCGCGTTTATTATCTTCGTTATAAGGTGATCCCCGAGAATATCGTGCTTGAATTCAATTACTTGTACATAAGCAATCGCCGCAACTACATAATTAATTCTATACAGTGTGGAACAGCCGAATGGAATAAATTCGATAACGAATAAATGAGAGCATGTTGGGAAAAAGGCTTGGTTGGACACGTCGATTTGTATTTTAAGATGCGCATTTTTTTCAAAAAAAATAATTATATAGGGTGTGTCATGTGACAGTGGCCGATACCAACTTTCTTATTTTAAATACAACTCCCTTTATATTTTTTATTTTTCGGATTCTTCAGAAAATTCCAGACATAATTCATGTACAATGTCCCATACCTATCTTTAACTGTTTCGGAAATATTAAGTGTTTTCAGATGTATTACAAAAATAAACATTAAAAAAAGAAAATTATTTTATTTAACAAATTCGCTACATTACACTCAATACATTGCCGCTATTGGTCTAATGAGAATCCTCACTGGATGAGAGAGGAACATACGCAATATCCTAAAAAGTTAATGTTTGGGCAGGAATTGTTGGAAATCATATCGTAGGTCCCTTTTTCATTGATGGCAACTTGAATGGAGATAAATATTTAAAACTGCTCTAAAATAATGTCGTGCCAACTTTGATAAACTTATATCCTGATCCAGCAAACCCACAAGTTCCTGCCAATATACTATGGTTTCAGCAATATGGAGCACCTCCCCATTACCAAATCAATGTCCGGCAGTACCTGGACCAAAATTTTCTAAATCGGTGGATAGGGAGGCGCGGATCGATAGAATAGCCAGCACGATCTCCTGATCTGACGCCATTAGACTTCTTTTTGTGGGGATATGTAAAAAGTATTGTATACAAAACTAGACCACTCGACTTACATTGACTTAAAAAGACGAATCATGCTTGCGATTAGATCAGTTACGCCTGAGATGTTGAGTAACGTTAGAAGACATTTCTATACCAGATTAGCATGTTGCCAAGACGTTCGCGGCGAATATTTTAAATATCTCTTGCATTGAAATTAATGTTTTTTTGTTTTTTTTACATTATTTGTGAAATAAAATAATTTTCTTTTTTTAATGTTAATTTTTGTAATACATCTGAAAACACTTAATATTTCCGAAACAGTTGAAGATAGGTATGGGACATTGTACATGAATTATGTCTAGAATTTTCTAAAGAATCCAAAAAATAAATAATATACAGGGGGTTGTATTTAAAATAAGAAAGTTGGTATTGGCCACTGTCACATGACACACCCTATACAATTATTTTTTTTTTGAAAAAAATGCGCATCTAAAAATACAAATCGACGTGTCCAAGCGTTTTTCCCAACACGCTCTCATTTATTCGTTATCGAATTTATTCCATTTGGCTGTTCCACACTGTATGGTCCATCTAGTACCTCTTATTTTATTGAAATATTTCTGTTAAAAATTTGCACTTGGTAACTTGTTTACGTATGAACATTCCACAAAGATAATTTTTTATAACAGAAAGCAACTAAATAAAAAAAAGATTCTAAGTTACTGATTATAAATAAATAAAAATAATTTTATTTTATATTTTAATACTAGCTTTTGATCGCGACTTTGTCCGCGTAGAAGGTCGAAAATGGTTCTAATAGGATTTTTAATTGGTTTTTTACGTTATTAATTTTGTAATAACATATAAATTATTATGTTAAAATGTTTGAATACTTATAAAATATAACAATCTTTATTATAGTGTGGAGATTTAAAGGTTAAATAAACATGAAAATAAAATAAAATTTTGTTATATATATTTCATGAACACGAAGCTCGGCCTTTGATGTGGTGAAAGTGACACGGGGGCATTATCTTTTTACAATGAAATCAAAATACTACACCTATCGCAGTATTTCTTTGCAAACAATATTTTTTGTTTTTTTATTCGGGTGCTAGAATCACCAGACTACTCTGTGCGCTTACTCTGAAGCATACCACATACAACTGGCCGTGGGAGAAGCAGCTTTCTCTCAAGTCTGCTGCCGCTACCTTAGGAGTTTGACCTTAAGCTTTGTTTATGGTTGTGGCGAAGCAAACTTTGATGGAAAACTGCACTCTCTTGAATTCGAAGGAGTAATTTGATGGTGTTAGGGAAATCCTAGGAATAATACAGACTCTCCTTGAGAACAACCTGTCAGTATAGTTGCCTCGATTACATTGCGATGCAATGTTTTTACTTGTTTGAGTTGGGAGACCGGAAGGCTTTAGTGTATTCAGGAACTCGACCGGATAATGAATGGCATCATCGGTGGTTATCACAGAGTCGACGAATTTATATTGATATTCGATTCCTTCGAATGATCTTAAAAGTATTTCATTTATGACTGAAGCTTGTACGTTTTTTAGTGTTAGGATGGCACGATCGCCTAACCATTCTGCAGATAAATCGTAAATATTATTATTTGGGTAATTTTAGGCTAAAAGCTCTTCTACAGTAAAAACATTTGTACCTAACTCTGTAGGAAGAATTATATTATTATCCAGTTCCGGGAAATTACCATTTCCTATTTTAAGCGACAGGTTTGAGAACTGTCCGGCAGTAACATCTACCCTAAGATGGAGTCTCATATTTTTGGTAAGGCTCAGTTTTGTCACTGAAGGCCACAAATAAGACCGCTTCACGCACGCTTCAACTTCGTTCGCTTACATTCCTCTGGGCACTACTGGTAAAATCTGTCGGAAATCGCCTGCTAACAGTACAGTAACTCCTCCCATTTGACAATTATTTGTTCCTTATATCTATAGATCTATTTAAGGCTTTAAACCCCCTTTATGAGCCATAGTACTCTCATCCAAAACAATTAATTTCGTTTTGCGGAATATTTTTGCCATATTACTTTGTTTGGGTATATTGCAGAGTGGGGTTTCGGTTTAAATCAAATCGAGAGGAAGTTTAAACGCGGAGTGTGCAGTCAAGGTATAAGTTTTTTTATTCAAATATCCAAGAACAAATAAAATTGAAATTTTGAATTCTAATCCGATTTAAATATTCTTTTGTATTTGACATTTTAATTTTAAAGAGTATTGTATTGCACTAAGCTTTTATGTGAGTTCAATGTATTTTGAATAAAATCGGAATGAGCTTTTAAATATGTGTCAAAATAAAATGTAAATTAAATCAAAAGCACTAAGAAGTATTGATATCAACTTCGAAGCAAATCACCCCCAAAATAACTTACTACCCCTTTTTAACGCCGTTAGGCAATAAGTTTCAATAAAATACGAATTACGTCTTTTATCAATTCTGTTAAAGAAGGTTTATTTAAAATTTGAAGTAGATTGTACCAAGGAATCACACCCTTCAAGTTTTAAGTCTCTACGATGAGCAGTTTAGGCTGTGCGTTGATCCCTCAGTCATTTGGGACAAAGCATTTTATATGTATATATAAATAAATTGGAATATTGTATTTTGGTCCCATATTTTGTTAATTTTATTTCTGATATTTATAATTTGGCACAAAAACAGCTCAAAAAAATATTTAAAAAACACGTTTTGTTTTATATTTTATCGGTTTTAAACACCAAGAAAAATTTACTAGTATGAATTTGAGCCATTTGCAAGCTAGAAAATTTACGCTCGACAAACAGATGTAGAGCGAGCATCTGGTATATCCCAAAACATATTTTTTTTGCTCCAATGTCTGTAATGGAGATATATCTGAGAGACTCATAAAAAGAACGAGATCAACAAACCATAATAAAGATCCTTTTTGCAATTATCTGCAAGAACGAAACCGTACGGTAACGGCACCTGTTTGTTACAAATATGCAGACGTTGCATGGAACACAAGTTTATGTTTATGATCGTTATAAATTGTTTGCACGAATCTTACTCAAGATCAAAAAGACCACTGAGATGTCAGTTTTTAACAAAAGGCATTTGTTTTGCTTCGTTTTTTAAAATTTAATTACATTATTAATTACCTATTTTGTTTCCAGTAGTTTTGTGTACCCATTTTAAATTTGTATTTTAAATAAAAAAAAAATACAACAAAAAACACACGCACACTTATATAATCACAAAACTAAACCACACCTATAGCCTCCTTTTATATGATTACATATTCCCGCTTACATACATTTACATGATCACTTAATAGATGATATTACCACGTTTAGTACTTAACTGGTAAACTGTCCACGACTAAGTTCAAATCAATACTCCGACGAAGCTTCCTTACTTATAATCCAAAGTCCATTATACCACGAATTGGTGTAGGGTTTATTTTTCATTGTTTTTTACAAATGCCCTTCATTTTTTTTATTTTGCGTAAGTCTACATTTTTACCCTATCTTTTGTAGCAACTCCTTTAACTCTTTTTAAATATATTTACTTTTTCTATTTTTTCTTTTGTATTGTATTATTTTATTTTTGGCCCTGGTTTTTGACCAATTAGCCAGCTCTATAATTTTTATTCATTTTCCGGGCTATCTGTAGGATTTTATAAGGTTAAATGTTAATATATTTACGTTGGTTACATTTTCATTCATTTCTCGCGACATTTGTGTACAGATTTGTTAGTAAATTTTTTTTATTACCTTTCTTTAACTTTTTTATCAATTAAAAATTTTCATTTTTTTATTTTTATTTCTCTTTTCATTCTTTTCAAATGCCCACATATACAATTATAAATGTTTATATTTCGTGTATACAATAACGTGTCTAAATTGGTGCTTAACTTGACTCCAGCTTCTGTTAGTTCCTTCATGAAATCTTGATTTTGTCTTGTGAAAAACTGACATTCTCATAATACGTGGTTCAGTGAACCTACTTCTCCGCATTTGCAATTTGGTGAGTTTTCTGAACCTATTTTGTATTTAAATTCCGGGTATAAGCCATGCTCACATCGTATTCTGTTCATCATTTTGATAAGATGTCTGTCCGAGTTATTTTTAAACCACGATTTTCTGTAAATTTGTGACTACACTCCCTGAAAATTTGCGGTTTTTGTTTTTATTGCGTACCTTTCTTGCCAATTCTGCATCTGCTTATTTTTTAATGTAGCTTGAAAATCTGTGGCTGGATCTTTAGTGGCTTGTTTTGCCAGTTTGTCCACTTTTTGATTATTTTTTAAGCTATTGTGTCCTTTAATCCATAGTTATCTAATGTTTTTATCTCTAGACGATTGAATTTCTTCTAAAATATTGATAAAGATTAAAGATGTTTTTTATTCTTTATTTATAAAACTACATTCCTGTAATACTTATGCGTTTCTTCATTTTTCAATTTAAGTAAATTCGTTGCATAATTTATCATTCCATGAAATCTATTTCAAATACCAAAATGTATTAAATAATGCAACCAAGTATATTAGTACATTAATTTGTCATGCATTCAAATATCTATCACATTGTAGAAGTTTGAGATTCATATAGAATAGTGCAATAAACGTTTCCACATATCGAGATTTCGCCTTGAATATAAAGTAGACGTATAATGGTTGGAAATTTTCTCCGGATAGAAAATGTAATTTTACTGGTGTATTGGGTGTACCTTACATACAATATCTATTCGAATAGTTAAAAGAAGCAGTCCGTATTGTAATTTGAATATAGAATGCAATGAGAATAAAAGTTGTACTTTTATTTTACATGGATAAACATTTAGTTTAATTTAAAATAATTTTTAATTTAATATACACGTTCAACTGTCCATGTCGTTGCTTTATAAATTTATCTTTTAATTCTATGAAACAAAAACGCAAGTTATACACATGTAAATATTACACCATTTTTTTTACTGAATTTTTTAAGAACTAAAAACAAATTAATAAAATCTTACAAAAAAAAGTACTGCTGGTTTTTATTTACATAAGGTTTACTTTCCCTTCAACGCCATTGTCACAGCGGTGCGAGAAAAGAATTGAGGAGAAGTGGTGGAGTGTGGCTTACTTGGACCTGCTGCCACAGGCCTCTCTGGAGGATCTCGCCGTGAGCCTCGATGGAGATGGTGGCGTACTTCGATAATAGATAGGTCGCTGATTTAGTTGTTCTACCTTCTATAAGTTGCTGAGGGTTGTGTGGGTCATCACAGTGGTAATCTTGATTTATTACACGTGTATTAGTTTTCATTAAAATAATTGCCATTTCTAGTATATTGAACTTGATACATGGAGACGCCATTTTGTCTCCCACCAAAACATGATAAATAATACAATTTCAGGTCTCGTATCATTGGAATTTTTGCAATAAACTAAACTAGATATAATCCATAATACTATTCACATTTAACTGTTTAACTGCAGTTATGAAAATTTGAAATAAAAATAAAATTATGTGCTACATTGCAAACAGGTCAGGTTTTGAGCTGTTTTGAGCTCGATGCTCTTAGCTCGGTGGTTGTGAAGCAAGAGATGTTTACCGCTCGGGAGTCTAGACGCGAGAGAGAGAGTTCGGAAACCGGTCAAGCGTGGCTTCGTTTGTCTTGCGCTGAAGTCAGCGCTCTCATTGGTCCACGCGTAACGGTCGTTTTTTTGCACACGGTTCTTGCCACTGGCACGTGCCTAGCGGCTGATAGCTTGTCGGCGTCAGGGCCGTAATAGAGGAGTTTTAAATCAAGGAATTACGTGTAGAGAAATTCAATTGTTTATTACATTTTTTTTTTGTTTGTCATAGTTCCTAGCTGGGCCAAAAAGACCTTACATTGTGGTGAAGAAATTAAAAAAAAAATGTATGAAGGACCTTGAAATAAGTAGGGAGTTTTTTTTTATAAAGGAATCATTTTTTTTCAGTAATTCTAATAATACATTTTGCAAGAAAATGTAAAATGAACGTTTTCCTATTAAGCTTGACACTCAATTTATCATGATTAATAAAATAGTTGTCACTATATTTCGCTCAAGTATTTCCGCTGAAAACATCATGAACACATTATTAAAAGTAAGAAAGCAGAAATAACTTTAGAACCAACTATATTACACAAAAAGTATATTAAATTGGTTTTTATTTGCCTAACAAAAAGCACTTGCAGCTTTCAAATAGTTCCTTTATGTTGGCAACACGACAACAAGAAGTTGATAAAAATCTATTCTACAATAACGTGGTACATGCAATATCTGAAGGAAGAGACTTAGAGACGTAACGTTCCAAATAAAAGAGAGGTATGCGAATTAAACGAGCACTTCTCAGTTTCTAGAAATATAAATAGGAATATAACAATTCACATTTGCTACACGAATACAGTAACGGGCCGAACAACAAAAAATTTAAAAAAAATGGATAAACTTACGTAATAGGTAAACCTATTGAAAAAAGATTTTTTTCAACAAATTTTTTTAGCTCCTTAATATTATTTTTTTTTTAAATGAAACTATGGATTACGAGGGCAGTTTGTCAGTGACTTTTTGAATTTTCCGCGCAGTTACTCCAAATGCAACAGTGCTGCCGTCAACTATAATCTATCTGTGGGCAACTTTCAAATTTTGAGCAAGCTACGTCGTGCAGTTGGTGTTTGATAGCCGTTCAAAGCAGACAACCTCGTGAATATTTACGAAAATGGAAAAAAGTGAATTTCGTGTGCTGATTAAGCATTACTTTTTACGTAAAAAATCTATCACTGAAACTAAGGAAAGACTTGATAAATACTACGGGGACTCGGCACCATCAATTTCAATGGTTAAGAAGTGGTTTACAGAGTTCCGTTGTGGTCGTACCAGCACTAGTGACGCCGAACGTCCAGGTCGCCCAAAAGAAATGATCACGCCGGAAATCGTCGATAAAATCCATGAAATGATATTGGATGATCGGAGAATGAAAGTGCGTGAGTTGGCTCATGCTGTAGGTATCTCAACTGAACGGGTACATCATATTTTACACGAATATTTGGACATGAAAAAACTCTCTGCGAGATGGGTGCCGCGATTGCTCACACTAGACCATAAGCGCAATCGTGTGACCACTTCAAAAGAGTGTTTAGCGATGTTCAGCCGTAATGCGGACGAATTTTTGCGCCGTTTTGTTACTGTGGATAAAACATGGATACATCACAACACGCCAGAGACCAAGGAACAATCGAAACAGTGGGTTGCTCGGGGTGAACGTGGACCAAAGAAGGCGAAACAGAGTCTGTCAGCCAACAAGGTCATTGCCACAGTTTTTTGGGATGTACGCGGTGTCATTCACATCGATTACCTCAAGAAAGGTAAAACGATCACCGGCGAATATTATTCAAAGCTTTTGAACAGATTCGACGTTGATTTGAAGCAAAAACGGCCGCATTTGGCGAAAAAGAAAGTGCTGTTCCATCAAGTCAATGCACGTGTGCACACTTGTCCAGTCACGATGGCCAAAATTCACGAATTGGGATACGAACTGCTACCCCATGCAGCATATTCTCCAGATTTAGCCCCCTGCGACTATTTTCTGTTTCCAAACCTAAAGAAATGGCTGGGTGGTAAGAGATTTGAGTCGAATGAAGAAGTCATTACCGAAACAAACGCGTATTTTGAGAGCTTTGAAAAAACGTATTATTTGGAGGGAATAAAAAAATTAGAAAAACGCTGGACTAAATGTATCGAGCTAAAAGGTGATTATGTAGAAAAATAAAATGTTTATTTGCGGAAAAAAATTTGTTTTATTTAAAAAGTCACTGACTTATCAAACCGCCCTCGTATTATAACATGTTTTATTTAATAACTTAGCTAAAATTAACTTTTTGTGCCTAACCTCATAGCTTTTTCGATATTTTCAGATTTAAATAATTTTAACGCAGCTTTGATTGTTGAATATTGTTGTTAAAAAAAACTTATGCCAGGCAGAGACTATAATCTTAAACTTCGGGAGGGTTGCAGTTTAGCGCCAGAATGTTTTATTTAAAATTTTTGTTTTATATGTTTAAAAATTATAATTTTTACAATTTAATAAAAACAAAAAAGAAACAATGAAAACCTATCATAAAATATAAATAAAATGTTAACTCCACCCAGTTAACAATTTAAAATTTCCCAAAGACAATCGAAAGCTAAATACAAATTATACTAAATACAAAATATTCTTTTTCACAAATAAATTTATTAATAACTCTGTCCAAAGTTTTTAACCTTTACTCACGTATGACCTGGGATCCCTGACTTAGTCGCTGGGCCCCACTTTGGCAGATTCTTGATGCTTATCTCTTTTCCATACTCATACGCCTGATATTCATTTCTTCAACCTGGGTCTTTTTTTAACAAACCCAGATATAAATCCCTTTTTAATTTATTTTTCTTCTGTCTTCTTTAATCACAATATTTTTACTAATACTGAGATTAAATTTTTTTCTATATACGTCTGTCCGGTGCAAAAAAATAATTTTTTACTCACACTTTATTTTTTAATAAGTATCTCTAAGAACACCGTTTCTAAGTTTTTTTTCATATTTTTCTTTTACACACTGTGATAACAAATTTTGAATTATAATTTCTAAACATGTTTAAAAAACGCTTACAATTTTGAATCCTCCTTTATTTTTGACATCTATCTGTCATGTGATCACATGTTAATTTTAGGCAATTTTATAAATGTAATTTAATTTTTCCAAGATCCAAATGATATTTTTTAACTTTTACATCGATATACAGGGTGTTAGTAAATAATTGCGACAAACTTCAGAGGGTGATTCTGCATGACAGTTTACTGTATAAACGCATGTGCGCAAATGCTTCGTTTATTATTATAAAAAAAAATACGTGGCCATTTCGGGACTGACTAATGAAAGCTACGGTTTAACTTCTTACGTAATAATTAGAATAAACGTTTGGAGTACGATGAATTTTTAAAACTGTCAGTTAGAGTATAAGTTTCAAAGTCTGGTAAAACATATCACAGTCACCTTTCACCAGATTCATTAATACTTCCTAACTATTTTTCATATTCTTAAATTCATTAAATTAAATAAAAAATGTAATAAAAAAAATACCATGACTCAAGAATCTCAGTGTAACCAAACCTCCTCCTTTTCTGAAGTCGGTTAAAAAGACCTGAATTATGGCTTTATTCTACATAATAACACGTGTTATTTAACATGACATATATCAAACATAATATAACCAATAGAACAAAAAACAAATGTCAAATATAATGCAACCAAAAAAAAGTAGATGTCAATTATAACATAACCAAGAAAAACCAGCTGCGGGCCGCATAGAGGGAAAATTTACCGTATACGTCTTCGATTTTCTACGACGAGTCCAATCCGCGAAGCCCAACATAAAAAGCATACCTTTATATATAATTTGACAATGACAGTTAATTTTAAATCAAAAGTAAAAACAATAAAAAACAAAAATAGAAAAAAGGAGAAAATTATTCAAAAGGTATGATTATCAGTAGTAATAACCCAAGGACATTGATAATTGTCGAAACAATTTTATAACAGATTTCGAAAGCTTGTTGCTTGGAAACAGACCGACGCCGTAGGCGGAGGTCTGTTGCCTATAAGCAACAAGCTTGAGATAGATGTTATAAAATTTTTGAGCATTCATCAATGTTCGAGGGTTATTCAGATAGAAATTTTTTTGCTGATTTTGGAAATGAATACAGAACAGAAACAATTTATTTGAATGTACAATTATCAAAAGTACAATTGGAAAAATTGAATGATGAGCCAGATGTATTAGTTTCTATAATAGATAAAGATGTATTTCCACTGCGCATGCTGTTGATAATTTTATTTTGATGTTCTTCGTCAATATTCAAGTAGGGTTTTATCGAGTTGGGATTGTTATGCCCCGTAAAAGCTTACTTGTTATGTTCCATATGGATTTTACAGTAGCTTCTTTAAACTCTGTACCATCTTTTCTTCTCATATTCACAGCCCAATCCTTTAAAATCGACGCCAATTCTTCCACCGTCCGATTTCCATCTAATTCATATTTTCTTACATCACAAAAGTCCATGAACGCTTTCCACACAAAATTTTTATTGTAAACAGTATTCTTCGGTATATTCGATGCTATAATTTCATCAATATTATCTTGAGTATCACAACCAAATCGTGACATATTGAAATATTTGAATTGTCAAAATCGAATTGAAAGGAAATGTAGGTATGTATCCATAGCAACATGACATGATTTAGTAAAAAGAACCCATGGGCTCTTTTCAGTATAATTTTGTTTTGATTGGTTGTGTTCGATCAGATGACCACAAATTGACTTATTTTATTGGATATCAACTTGAGCAAAAAATTTTCAGACCTAATTATTAATTGTATTGGTAAAGAAGGTATGGATGAATAAAACTGATTTTGTCAATATCTGTATTTTTTATTATTGGTTTTGTATTTATTTTCATTGATATGCTTTATTTTTTAAAAGTCTTTTTATAAATATACTAAAAAATAAAAAACTTACAATACGATAATTTAACAATTTAAGATGAATACTGATATACTGATATACCCTTTACCTAAGATTAATAGTATATTGTGCAACTATTGCGATAAGTTGGCGATTGCTCACGAGAGTGAAGTTGAAAGCACGAGCGAAGCGAGAGAGTGAGCAATCGATAACATCGCACGGGTTGCACATACTATTTTTTATTACAAATGCGGCGATATGTGGGCACAAAAAAATTTAATATCTTAATCAAAATGTAAACTTTGTAATGTCAACAGTGATAGTGACAGTTAGTTCGTGAACGTAATGTTTAAGTATGATCGGGCGAGGCGAACGAAACGAACGAAGTTGAGAGGAAGATATAAGATAGAAAGAGAGAGAGTTACGTTTTAAATATTGAGTCTGATAAGCCTGCGCCAAGTAAACTTGTCGAACTCAAATGGGCAAAAAGCCATTTTTTAACCGCATCGGCTTGCTCTAAGTTACTACTTATCCCACATGAGTAATAAAAAATATTGAAACAAAGGGCTTAAAATTAAACGGTAATTTGACAATTTGATATCACGAAGTGACAAATTCAGACATCAGCAATAACACAACATCACATGACTTTAGGCAAAAATAAAAATTAAAGTGGGCAAATTTCCTGCTTTTTAGTTTTTGGAACTTCCTAGTCTCGTTACTTTTTCCTGAAACTTTCTTTTCAAACACATCTTTTTTTTTTGTTAGATATATCTCTAAACCCAATTTTTTAACACAAAAAAATAATTCTTATCAAGTTTCTTGTCTGTTTAAATATTTTGTTTAGTCTTAGCTTTTACTTACACTTAATAATGTTTTGTTAAAAGACAACCAAGTTTACTTGTTTATATTTGCTATTTTTATAAATATTTTATATTTTTATACTGTTATTGGTTCGCTATTATTTTTGAAAATATATTGTTTTTTTAAAATAACCAAATAAAAATTTCAGTATATTTATATAATTTATGCCAGTCCGTATCTGCAAAACAATTTAGTTCAGCATATGAATTCCGTCTCAAGTAAATTTCTGCTTACACTTTTAGCTCTCTCATACCGTTTTCTGGAATTGGATATATAAATAAAGTTTAGTAGTTCTTCGACAATATTTACATTTATAGTACTTTACATGTTGCGAACGGTGTTGGCAGGAAAACAAATGAATGGGTTAGGTTAGGTTAGATTAGGTATTATGTGAGTGGGGCGTGGTCGCCCCTCCACCGCGACCCTTAGTAGGTCTATTGTGGTTCACCCTTAGAGGCTACAGTTCACCGCACAATCCAGCCCTTCTTACGAAGTTCATGGTTGTATAGGGTGAGATTTTTTTAAAATCGGTAGGTTCTAGGTTAGTGTAACCAAATATGTTAAACCTTATTGTTCCCAGGCTGGGGCATGAACATAGTACATGTTCAGCAGTTACGACTTCCACGCAGCAAAACCGACAGTCCGTTTGTTGATTTAGACCTATCCTTCCAAAGTGGTATCTTAGTCGACAGTGTCCTGTAAGCAGTCCAGTTAGAATTTGCAGGTCATTCCTGCTCCATTCTAGGATCTGCTTAGTTGTGTTTCTCGAGTGTTTAGGTAAGAATGCCTTCGAGTGAGTCAATCTTTGTATATCGGACCAGTACGTGAGTATTTTCTTTTCTGCCCGGTCTGAAATAATTGTTTTGGCGGCTCTTGTAGTGACTCCAAAGACCGGTTTGGGTCTAGTAAACGCAGATTTGGTCCCCTGTTTTGCATACCTGCCAAGACTGGTAGATATTTTAAAAAGTAGTATATTTAAAATAGTATATTTAAAAAGGAGTATCTCCGTCCATGTGGAAAAACGCTAAAGTCCAACCGATTCCGAAAAAAGGAAAGAAGACTATTCCTGCAAATTATCGCCCTATTGCATTGCTCTCAGTCATATCCAAAGTTATGGGAAAAGCGATTAACACAGAACTTATCAAATATTTGGAGAAACTTGAGATAATTTATGACAATATGGATTTCGACAACTTCGGTCTACTGGAGATTTGCTGGCTTATGTCACTCAGCTCTGGACAAATACTATTAAAAAGTTTGGTAAATCCCGTGCAATAGCCTTGGATATATCTAAAGCCTTTAACCGCGTTTGGCACAAGGCATTGTTAAGTAAATTATCTGCCTACGGTCCCCCATCCAAACTGCGCCAATGGCTCTTGAGCTTCATGCAAGATCGCTTCTTACATGTGGCAGTTGACGGTATTTCTTCTGATGCGTTTAAAACTAATGCCGGGGTCCCCCAGGGTTCCATCCTGTCCCCCACCTTATTTCTTTTACACATCAACGACCTCTTGAAAACCACCACGAACCCCATTTACAGTTTCGCAGACGATAGCACACTTGTCTCAACTTTCACATCCTATCGATCACTTTCGGTGAATGATACAAATAGACTCAGGCAGGAACAGGTTGATTCCATTAATAGAGATCTTGAAGCAATCGTCGAGTGGGGAACCAACAATCTTGTTCAGTTCAACGCCCAAAAAAAACAAAGTGCCACGTTTTCCAAGAAAGTGAATTCCTCAAATCATCCCATTACAATGTCCGGAAATACCCTTGAACCAAGTCCCTCCATCTCAATTTTGGGAGTCACGGTATCCAATAATATGTCTTGGCATGACCATGTTGCTAACATCGCAAAGTCGGCAAGCCAGAGGCTAGGTTTTCTGTGGAAAGCTAGAAAGTTTTTTACTCCTGATCAACTGTTGACGACGTACAAGGCTCAAATCCGACCTCTACTGGAGTATTGCTCGCACATTTGGGGTTCGGCACCAAGGCATTCTCTTCGTCTTCTAGATTTCATTCAAAAAAGAGCCATTCGTTTGATAAACAGCTCAACTCTCACAGATACCCTTCACCCTATAGAACATAGAAGAAGAGTTGCAAACCAGTCATTGCTCAACAGATATTTCCATGGCAGATGCTCCAGAGAAATAAAAACTCTTGTACCACCATTGGCCACATTCGGCCGAAGAACTCGGCACGCTGATCAGTCTCACCCATATACTCTCAAGATTGACACTACAAGGACCAATCTTTATCAAGAATCCTTCTTTTACAGGGCAGCTACGGAATGGAATAAGCTTCCAAAATCAGTTTTTCCAGAGAACTATAACCTGCAACTTTTTAAAAAGCGTGTCCACAATCATTTCCTTTCTATAATCCCTTCCCCTTCTAATAGTCGCAGTGCGGGCCGTCCGCGGCCCACACGATAGGTCTACCCTTTTTGCGACCATTTTAATAAAAAAAAAATCTTTGGTTTCCTGCTGAAAACACCGGCCACAACACCATCTGGGGTTTTTAAACCATCTGTGTGCATTACGTAAGAGGTTTTTTTTCCTCCCTCATTCATCTCTCTTCGGAAACAGGACTTTGAACGACTTTTCTACGTGTATTTTTGTGGCTAGCATGTCAGGAACCATCCCAAAAATTTGGTGGATTTTTGCTTAACTCAGTATCCCGAAGTGGTTTCCGAGTTGCTCTTCTTTTATTTGCCTTTCCAAAAACAGGAATCTGTAGAAGACTATCCTGGCTTCCCTAGAGAATATCTAGGAAAGGAAGATTTTGGAGGTGTTCCATTGCTGCTGTTGGTGTGCTGAACATAGCTCCAGTTATAGCCAGGCATGCCAGCCACTAAAGGCCAGCAAGCTTTGTTCTAGTTTTCTGTATAATTTTATAACTTGGAACAATTAAACAATTTTTTAGTTTTTGGGCTATCATAATTAGGTATATTCTTAAATTTTTTACTTTTTATTAAAATGAATTAACAATCTTATACAAGAAGCCTAAAAATTAACAAGCAGCAAAACATTTTTTAAATAAAGATAAAGTATTAGATATAATATTTTAAAATTCATATTGATATTTTTTAATTTATTTTGATATTTTTAAATTATTAAGTGTATAAATACTACTTTTGTTGGCTTTTTTTTTTTTAAATTATTAATTAATACTATTACCATACTTTAGCATTATTCAATAAATACAATGTATAAATTTTTGAATTTATATTTTTTAATTAAATAGAATATGGTACTTCCATTGTTTGCGTTTAAAAAATATTGTTTTGTAATTCGAACAACATTCACATTGTTTTTTAATGAACGTTTTTTATTGTATGGAACTTTAGTTTTTTGTATTTTCGGGAAAAAACCTTTGTCAAGTATTTATTATTGAAATAGAGTAAAAAAATAGTGTCATATTGATAAAGGGCAGAAGAATAATATTTTGTTTTTAAAACAATAAAAACGTTTAAAAATAAAATATAAATTTAAACAAAAAATATGTGAAAAATTGATAGGTTCCATTTTTTTTCCGATTTATACCCTGAGTTATTTTAAAATATTCACTTTTCTTTTGTACAGCAAAAACCGCATGTTGCAAATTATTATTACAACTTCCAATAATACTTTCGATGTTTTTATGTTAAAAAATTAAGTTAAAACCATTATAAATCCATATTAATAAAATTAAAATAGATACAAAAAATATAAATGTTGCAAAGAAATAATAATAAATAATAAAGGAACGAATTACATCAGAAAGTTTCATTCAATATTGCAATTTGTGGGAGTGATTTCGTGAAATGGGACGGAAGTGTGTAAAATCCTTTCTTTCACTTTCTTGCAATTTGTGGAAGTGTGTAACAGGAAGTTGCGGAAGCACGCGATATTTGATTTGACAAATGAGCGTGCGGTGGTAGAGTTGGCCGTCAGATAGCCGTCAACCAATTTTTCGAGAGGTCGGTACTGTCAACCATCAGCTGTGCACGTAAGTTACAGGATTGAGTATAAAGTATATAGTATAAAGTTTGCTGTCATATGCGTAAACTATATAAATACATATTTACTGTTGATGATAAGTCTCAATAGAGTGCAGATCATTGATAAAAAATCAAGTAAGGAATAATAAATAAGTAATCGAATTAAATATTTTAGTATTTAGCTTTTTAATAAATTCTTGTATCAAGTTATACAATTTAATCAACTTACTGTTTTAAATCTGTATTACATACATTTGCTGCAGTTTCCATTTTTAAAACTTAATTGCAATAATAAAACAATATTCACGTATGATCTAACATAATAAATTATAGTTTAAAAAAACTAAAAAACACGCTTTTAGAGTTAATCAAACTAAAAATTAAAAATTTTTTTTTTAACATTACATTACATTACTGACGAGAAAATTAATGTCACAGTTCTAAAAGCGTGGGGTTCTTTCATTCCGAAACGCAGAGTTAATTTTAAAAATGTCTACAAAGCAGTGACATTTTTTTTGACAGTGACATTAATTTTCTCGTCAGTAACTTTATTCCTATAGTAAGAAATATTTTTTACCTTTTAATTTGATTTACCTAATCTAGAAGCGTGTTTTTCAGTTTTTTTAAACTATAATTTATTTTTCGCTTTTCAGTTCGATTTGTTTTACTAAAAAAATTATATATTAAATGGTAAAAGCTCAAAAAGAATGCATCGGCCGGGAATCGAGCCTGAGCCACCGATGCATATCGTTACGTGACGATTTTTACTAAATCGCACTACCCGTAAGCTGGGTTAATCGGGCCAGGAATACTGCATACAGACTAAAGTTCCAGGGGATGGAGGAGGAACGGGATTGACCATTCCAAGATCAAGGCCCTCCACAAACACCCTTTCACAATAAAATCGTACAAAATTTCGAAAAAGACCTTAATTGGGAAAAACTATAAAACAAAAATACCAACCAGAGAAAAATAGTTGAAGAAAACAACATTGACCAGCCCAGGAGTGAAACGATGGTACACTGATGGATCAGGGTACCAGGGACGCTACGGGGCAGGTGTGTTTGGAGCATCCTGCAACCACAGGGAAAGCATACCTCTGGGGAACTACGCCTTGGTCTTTCAGGCTGAGGTATATGCTATACTCAGGTGCGCTGTGCGCTACGCACCTGACAGAAAACAGAGTGACCAACAGTGAGATTGATATTCTCACTGACAGTCGTGCGGCCGTTGGGGCCCTCGTGAGTAACACCACAGCATAATCGGTGGTGTGGGACTGCATAAAAGCCCTCACTGAGTTAGCGACGGTAAACAAAGTCACTCTTACATGGGTTCCTGGGCATACAGGGATAAACGGCAACGAGGTAGCCGATGAGCTGGCAAGAAATGGGACCCTGGTGGAACCAAGAAGCCAGTTGGTCGGATTGCCAAAGCAAAACATTTATTGAAATTAATCCTTGAACAAAAACATATTGCTCAGTGGAATACAAATACTGGCTGCAGAACATCAAAACAGCTGATGAAAAAACCTTTCCAGAAGAGAGCTGACGCTTCTTTACGATGGACCGGAGTAGACTAAGCAGCACGCTTGGCCTGCTCACAGGACACATCGCACTAAGGGCGTACCTCTTCACACTTAAACTGGCAGACGAGAAAAACTGTCGACTATGCGGAGAGGAGGAAGAGAGCAGTATACACATTCTGTGTCACTGTCCGATGCTAGCGGTGTACGGGTATCAAACCTGGGGCCGTATGATAATGGATTCAAGCGATCTAAAAAAGACAGGGTCAACAGAAATCCTGAGGTTTGCCAAAATCAGCGGACTAGAATTCTGATGCCCTGAAGACACAGCGGTAATCACAGAGGATCAAAGATCTAGGTGGCATAGGTGCCGATACCAAATGCCCAACCGCAAGATTGTAATGTAATGTAAGCTGCGTTAAGAAACTTCGTTCCAATTTTTTTTTTAATTTTGGCAATTCATGCATTTTTAAGTATTCACTTCTTTGACGCTCTTTATTAAAGAAAGTAGCATTTTCTGGCATAGTCTGAGAAGTACGTATTTTCTGGACTGGAAGGAGAAGTTGTTGGTATTAACATAGCAATTTGACATTAAAATAATTTACATTTTACTTAGATTTTGGTTACAATTATTGCAATTAATTTAAAAACAAACATTTAAATATATCCAGCATTCTTAACAAATCTAATCGTTTTATTTTTAGCAGGAATTTAAATTTTAATGAAAATATTACTTAAACGAGAATTACATGTCTCTTTTTTTTGTATTGTGAATTAAACTTTAATTTTTAAATTTTTTTTATTTTAAATAACACATACGGTTTTTTAAATGCTTTGGCGCGCCCTCACTTTATGTTAAAAATAATAAGATTTTTAATATTTATACAGAAAAGCAAACCAAATATTTGTTGTTTTTTAAATATTCGATTATTTTTTGGTTTTAAAAAATCTTGTTTTGATGTACTCGTAACATATTATATAGATAGAATATTACAAAATCAGTCAGTGTGAATAATATCGCAATAAACTTGTCAATATTTTGATTAATGATTTCATACACTGCTGAATTCGTATTATCTTACATGCGAGTTACGGGGTTAATAATATTAGTGCGATAAATGTGATTAAGGGTGACAACAGTCAATGCTGGGACAATTCATTCAACTTTCCATCAGAATGATATTGTACAAGTCCTAGTTTAGACAAGCGTACCATTGTTATACAGTGTTATACAGTGTTTCAAAAAAAGGTGACCTCGTCTCTAGGATAAGTATAAAACTAAAAAATAATTGGGGTTTGCTTAGGGAGTTGAAGAAAAAAAATGTATACACATTTATTACGATTGTGCTGAAACTACTGGGAACATTGTATTTAAATTTATTACGAATATGTTTTAAAAGCTGATACATCCCATGAATTTGTTTTTATATCTGACTCTCATAGAGGACGCTAGTTACACGGATCGTACCAAGTAGAATTGAACATAACTTTTTTAAGGTTAGATTTATTAATCAAAATTTCAAGTAAACTTAAACATCATTCAATTTTACACCAAAAAGGTGTTTTTGGTAAAACTCGATACTGTGTACCGTTTTCGGAATATTTTGATTTTTGGCGCAGAAGTAATCTAATATGCTCCTTTACCATATTTTAAATGAGGCTTTATTATAATATGTACATAGTAGGTATGTATAATACGACCGTATGCCAGAAAGTTGAATTTCCTGGTGGATTTGATATAAAAGCAGAGGTAAAGCCGAGGCTTTTATATCACATCCGTCAAGAAATCCAACTTTCTTGCCGTTGTTTATATACTATTTTTCTTACTTTCCAAGCCAAAAATATAGTCAAATAATTAATATTAAAATAGCGTATGATACCTCACTTGCTTCAGAGTCACCACCCGACCATTTAGCCGGGCGCAACGCGTGCAAGAGCAGTGGTGTTCAATAAATATTAATTAATTACTAACATTAAAGTAGGTAAATTGCAAATTTAATGAAAATAAATAAAAGATCGTAATAAATAATTCATGGTTCTAACTGACTAAACTTTTGTTAGGTTTTAAAACAAAATTAATTATGAAAATTAAGAGACAACGGCTGCTTATGAACTCAAACTAATATATTATTTACTTGAATTGCCGCTTCATCACATTGATTGTTTTGAGAATAAACCGCAAGAACAATTCTAAAGTCTACAGCAATATTAAATTTAGTATTTTTTTGACATTTTGTATAAAATCTAAATTCTCCAAGACTAAAGTTCAAACAAAATCAATTACCCAGCTGAAACTTTCTCGAAACTTTGAAACAAAAACGCAAAGCCCGTTATATTCATGAAAAGCATCTGCGTCTAGCAAATGTTTGTTTGCTGAATAACTATGTGGGGTAAAATAATGAAGTAATGCAAAAAAGTTAAGGGATCGGTTTATTAGCCTAAACTTCTTCGGATAAAGAAATAGATTTGTCTATGCTCTTTGTAATTAACGTAAGAAGACCGTGAAAATTAAATTTATTGTCTAAAAAATAAAGTTTACACATTCATTATTTTCTTATTCTTTTTCCTCTTATAATAGGACCTGGTCCTGTTTAATTCGTTGCATTTTGCCTTATTCGGAGCTCTTTCTGTGACGCTGAGCTCCAGCTTTCGTACCATCTCTTAGGTGGTCTGCCTACCGGTCTTCGCGAGTTTGGTTTTTGCGACATGGCCCACTTTGCCCATCTTTCATCTGGAATCCTTTCCACATAGTCTTTTCAGCTAGTAGTCTTGCGTGTTTAGCCCATATTACCACATCTTGTATTTCTAGTTCTTCTCCGATATCCTGGCTTCTTATTTTATTCCTGAGGGTTACACCCTTGATTCTTGGTATTTTCATTTGGGTTGTTCTCATTATTTTTTCGTTGTTTTTTCTGGTTTCTGTGGCGTACGTTTATATAGGTCTTACGCATGTTTTGTAAATCCTCAGCTTGCTTTTTGTACTCATTATTTTATTTCGCCATATGATATCTCTCAGGTATCTGCTGACTCTTGTTGCTTTTATGGCTTGTGTTCGTGCTTCTTCAATAAGGTTTCTTTCGCTTGATACCTCCACTCCTAGGTAGTTGAATCTTCTCACCTGCTGGATTATCTTGTTGTCGACTGAGAGTTTGCATCTTATGGGTTCTTTAGAGATAACCATTGACTGTGTTTTTTGTTGTTGTGATGTTCATGGTAAATTTGTGTACTGTTGTCTTGCATAACAGGCGGTTTATGTTATCTTCATTCTCTGCTATGAGGATTGCATCGTCTGCATAGCATAATACTTTAATGGTGTGATTGCCGATCCTATATCCAGCAATCACTTTTTTAATATTTTCAATAATTTGGTCCATAATGATGTTGAATAGAGTAGGACTAAGGCTGCCACCTTGTCGTAAGCCCCTACTGATTTGCACTTCTTTGGACAGTCCATCAATCGTTTTTATTCTTGTTCTACTACCGCTGTTCAGTTCTTGTATAATTATTTAATTCGTTATTGTGATTTTAATTTAAGTGTGGTTGTAAAATGTAGTTTTAAACAGTACAAAGTAATAATAATAAAAAGAACGATGTATTTAACAAAACATCCAATTTACTTGGTCTTATCTACTTGTCCTCAGTTTGCAGATAAAGAATAATATTTTTTTTTTAAATCTTTCAAAATAAAAAGGTTTCAAAACGGGCTACCATTATCAAAGACCGTCCCAAACCATTCCCAGCGAATTCATTTAATGCTCATTCCTGAAATTTTCGGTGTGTCCTATCCCTAAGGCCATTTAATCATTTTCAACATTCAGAAACAAAACTTGACATTTTACTGTTAAAAAGAGTCTTAACCATACCATATGTACACAATTATTACCCTTTTATTTTTTATAAAACCTATTTTATGTAAACAATTACTACAGAAAATTATTTATTTTATAAAAAAATTCTCACTGTCAAAAAAAAATGTAAACCATTTTATTTTTGCTTTATTTACTGCTTTTGCTTTAAAATTACTTCGAAAGTTATTTTAAAAATATCATTTTTAGGAATAAATTATCATTAAAAGTCCTCTCACGTGGCTGAATTAGACGAGATTACATCTGCATAACACGTACATACATATTATAGTCACGCCTTTTTCCCGTAGTAGTAAGCTCAGACCACTTTCTTCCACTTGCTGCGGTTCTTACATACATCTCTTCTTTCCTTTAATTTTATCAATGCTCTCATACATGCTCGTCGGTTGTTGGTACTCTTGACCTGTCCTTTCTTCAAAACAATGTTGATCTGATCGAGATATTATGTTCGCCGACGTTGACCTCTACCAACTTGTCTATTCACAATCATTCTTTCTACGTGTCCAAACCATCTAAGCATTTCTTTATCTATCTTTGTAACCACATCTTATTTTACACCACAGCGTTCTCTTATCTCACTATTCTTTACTTTATCCAACCGAGTCACTTCGGCTATACTTTTCAGACTACTCATCTCGGCAGCATTAATCCTATTTTCATGCTTCTTCTTCCAAACCCAACATTCATTACCATAAATAAGTGTAGGAACCAACACACTTCTATGCACAGCCAGACATGCCTTTTTGACACTTTCTGGCTGTTCATGAAGCTATGCAGTGCCCCATTCATTTGTTTATCTGCCAACACCCTTCGCTCAATGTCACTGTCATACTCTCTATCTCTCATAAACCCAAGTACACAAATTCATTTACTTATTTCACTTTTTCTGTTTTAAACAAAACTTGACAGTTTGTCATGCTTTCTTTTTTTTTAAAACCATTACTTTCGTTTTGCTTACATTTATTTTTATCACTTTGAATTTCAGGGCATCTTGCATAACATTAACCATCGCCTGCAACTCCTCTTCAGATGACGCTAATATGACTTAATCATCGGCGTAAAAAAGGCATTTAACGATAAAATCATTCATTTTTAAAACATACTCACTCTTTTTCAAATCTTTTTAACAATCGTCTATGTATAAGTTAAACAGCCATGGCGAAGCCACACATCACTGTCTCATACCTTTTTCGTTGTAAAACCAGACCGTACAAGCTTCGTTTATCCTGACACAAGCAGTGTCCTCGTTAAGTGATTTTAGTGCTCATATTTAGCTACCCTCACCCCATACATAGATAATGTCGACCACAATTCAGTCTTCACCACATAATACGACGATTGGCAAATATCTTTTCTTGACAATTACCAAGAAGTACGCGTAAAAATCTTTGCTTAAAAAAACCCCTCCTAAAAACTGCAAAAATGCTTATCAAAAAAAACTTCAACATAACCGAACGCTGGAAAGAGGACTGGGAGGATAATGCGGCTCCTGCCAAACTGGGCATGCCATGCGTTACACACAGACTAGATGCTTTCGACCAACGAAGACAAATATGTTTCGCACTTAACAGAATAAGAATGATCTGTGGCAGATGCTCAGATTCAATTTTTAGGTGGAAAAAATACCCTTTTCAAACTGTGACTGTGGCGCAGGAAGACAAACTATTAAACACCTGGTGAAGTAATGTCCGATTAGATCCTACAGTGTCAACCAATCTGATTTCTTAGTTGCGACAAAAGAGTCAATTTAATATATTTGTAACCTCTATGTTCGTTTGTAGAATTCAGTGCTTTTGTTACCCGCTATAATTATAACAATGTATTGTATCTACTTTGTTGTATTTTTTTTTCATTATTATATTTATAACTTGCCTATTATGTAGCCATACGCTAATAAAATAAAATAAATAAACTACTCGTCAAGTAAAAACTGTCTTCTTTTGCATGCTGACCGATGCGTTAAATAGTTCTGCCTCCGCCACTAAAACTTTCGTAAAGCTCTTCGTAGGATCACGACGTTTCTAGAACTTGTCGATAGGGATCGTAAAGGCTCGTATTGTTGATTTGAGAAACGAAAACAAACGGACAGAGCCAGTTTGGCCCATTCTCTTAATAATTTATAGATCATCATTTGGTGTGGTTGTGTGGCTGTTTATTGCTGCTCTTTAACTTTACCAATATGTTAACAATACGTTAACAATACGTTACCAATACGTGCCAATACGTAACAATAAGATACCAATACGTTACAAGACATTACAAATACTTTACAATAAGTTACCAATAAATTGTCAAAAATTACCAATAGTTACTAGTCTACCAAATTGTTATCCAACAAATATTACACAAGTTACCAATGGGTTGTTACAAATTGTACCAATAAACTAGTCAATAGTTATTGATGGTTTAAAACACGTTTATGGAATAATAGCTACATTTATAAAAATTCGTTACGTATGGAGTAGGACACACAAAAAAACTTGAAACTGGTGACGGGGCTCCTCACTGGATTCTGCCCTCTAAGGTATCACCTTAAAAAGATGCGCAAAACAGAAAGTGATAGTTGACGCTACTACGAAAACTTTGCTGAAACTGCAGAACATTTTCTTTGCGAATGCCCAGCGCTTTTCTGCAAGAGGCTTAAGTTTCTGGAAGGGGCCTTCCTAAAGCCCTTCGATGTTAGAAACTTAGCCTCCAGGAAACTGATAAATTTTGCTCGAAGTCTCGAAATCCCGGGCCTCGAATAGATTAAGAGTTATGCACAAAAGATCTGATAGGTCGAGGTGCTTGAGAGGTTGCATAGCCTTTACGACCCCCCCTACAATCTACAGGACATCATATTCTTATAGAAAATCAGTTTCCAATGGCTTAGGACACCGTCGGATATATGGTTTATTTGATTTTTTTACGTCATTTTTTTGTGACCATTTTTTTTTCATTGTTACTTTTAGTCTTATTTCTGTTAATTGATTTTTGCAATTTTTTATTTATTTCAAAAATTCAAGACAACATTGGTGCTGTTTTAACACTTTGGTCGTTTGTAGGTAATAAAATAAATACGTACTTGGCGCTCAACTTTGACTTACTTTTTATTTAAGTTAGTTTGTTTAGTAAGATAAAAAAACGACGGGTTGCACTCCGGGAGTGCTGGCAGAAGTGAAAACTTGAATATTAACGTTGTGCATTTTTGATATTTTAGAATGGTAAGGGAATAATTTTGCACGAATTGTTTTAATTATCAGTATAAAAGTATTATTTACTGCGATATCAATAAATTCGATCGCTTAAATAACTGTAATACCAACAAATTCGCGTGGTAACTGAAAAATTGTTAGCACGCTCTTTTTCATTTTTTGAGATCGAATATCTCAAAAACTAAGTAACAAATTAAAAAAGTGAGGTGACAAAAAGTTTTATTAGATGGTAAGGAACAAAAAATGTCCTATCAATCATAGTTTATTTCTGCATAGTTAAAAAGTTATAAACGAAAATGTGCGGGCTCGAGCAGGCAAAAATTGTTTATAATAAAAAAATACAATGACACGTACACTTTTTTTGCCTGCGAATGGTTTTTTTAGAATCTTCGTGCAATTTTACACAAAAATAACCTTCTTCTAAAAGTGGAGGTTCGATTTTCTAATACCCCTATTTTTAACTGCATTTTTACTGGACTACACGAACATTCGCGTAAGTGCCCTGCGCCGCCTAAACGAAACAGCAGGCGCAGGCATACATTTTCGCCGCGCCGTAGAAAGAGAGGGGGATACTTTCTCTCTCTACGCTCCATTCGTCTTACGAATTTTCGATCAGGTCACGTGTCCTGACGCGAGTTTAACATTTTTTACCCATTACAAAAAAAGTGTACAACGCCGCTAAAGAAGTTTTCACTTCAAAAAAAAATAATGGATTAAATTCGCGACCTGATTTATTTATTCCCTTGAGTTAAATCTAACCAAAAAATCAAGACCTTCCAAGTGTCGATATAGTCGATAGAGTTGATAAAGTCATAAGAGTCTTAAATTTATTTTTTTTTACATCAAACAATTATAGTATTACAATCGACTGCTATAAAAGTAATAAATAATAATAATAATAATAAAAGTTCATAAAATAGCTCGTGTAAAATTTTAAATGGTCCCTGTGAGAAACAGGTACCCACATAATAGGATTTATTTAATTTATTTTAAAACCAGTTTACTCGGCAGTTGTGTAAACTTTTGCACTAACTTTAAAATCCTGACAATTTTCTAATGAATGAACTGTAAAATCCGGATTCCATCCATTTTGTTTTAATTGTCACCAAGTTAACCTGGTTTAATTTAAACCAAGACATGAATTCATTGATGGTAACAGTACAAATAAGGTTTTACGCTTACTTGCATTATTGTAAAACAAAAAAAAATTGCTGATGTAATAAGTAATAAACATTTACAATTCTTTTAAAATTGTACATCAAAACATTTTTTTATAAATCCTAAATTCCTGTTATTTTATTGATTTATATTTGGAAAATATGGTTACTTTATTTTAACAAATTATTTTAAATTTTCGGTTATTTGTCTTATATAAAGTAGTTTTTTAAAAAGAAGCTTTGTTTTGTAAATTTTTTAAAAAAATTGTGTTACTCACAAAACAATTTTTTATGGATGAAGATCTTTTTATTATAAACTAATTTTTTTTTATTTTCCATTTAAAATACTCGTAACTTACAACTGTGTATAGTTCTTACAGTTTATGTAAAATTGAATTTCAGCTGCTTTACTTTAATAATTACGTACAGTAAAGATTATTTTAAAATAATATTATTTGTAAACAATATTTGTTACATGTACCAATATGAGCATATCTTTAACAGAACCATGTTTTTTGCTAAATTATTATAGTTTTTAATAACAAACATCAATATTAGTAATTAATAAAATAGTCAAAAATGAGACCTTTGTTCTTTAAACAAATATAGACTTAGATAACCATAATTTTTACTAATAATAGATGCAATTAAATGATAATAATCGTAGATTTTACATTTAACCGCATTTGCATTTATCTTTTTCCCAAACTAATAGTAAACACGTTTCTCGATTCCCACAAATGTGTACATGTTATGGTTCCACAAGTAAGAATATTAATTACAGCAGCACAAAGGGCTTGTCATTTCTAACATCTGCACAATTATTCCAAACCTTATCATTGAAAAAGGACTTTGAATCTTAGGTCTGACATCTGTTTCTAAATTACCATTTCTTAAAGCGGGAAAGCTCAAAGCAGCTTACAGTTTTGATGACAAATTTACATGAAGCTCTAATAAAATGCTACTATCCCAAATTCCCTAATTGTAAAATCTTCTACTTTCTATTAGAATTATACTATAAAAAGGTCTTAAATAAATAAAACAGAAGTGTGGCAATGCCTAGTTGTGTTAATAATTTTTTAATACAAACAATTTATTAACTACATTAAAACGTAACAGTTAAAAGATTACAACATTTTTAACATAATGATTAATTACATAATCTAGTGTTAAAAATGTGCTCCATTTGTAAGTTAATAGTACCCTAATCTCCATGATTGTTTAGATCTTGACTAGACCTTTAAGAGTACATAAAATCATAGGTGTTACATATAGCTAAACTCGGATTAAAGAGGAGATTCCAATAATTACTGAATATACAGGGTAATATATTTAAAAAACTAAAGTGACTAATAATATCAGAAAAACGGCAAATCTGACATCATTGCAAATATCAAATCTGGAATCTTCGTATCTTAAAATAGGCTTATCTTAAATTTTGTACAATTCGGACTAGCAATTTTTGAGATAATTGTCCGTTTCCAGAATTTTGGTCGACTCTGTATAAATATTTGTACATAAATAACTTTTTGTGTTAATAATAATAAATAATGATAAACTATCAACAAAAATTTTTACCTAAACTAAAGCTTAAATCCAGTTTTTCAATATACCTACCTGAAAACACTATATTTACATGCCTATTTAGGCACTGAAAGTGAGCTTTTTCTGTGCGCCCGCAGGAAAGATTTTACGATGCACTAGTGTCATCAGATGCCTCCTACATGTCAAAATAAAATAATTCCGAAAGTTTACCATTTTTTTCAGTTTTTTTAATCTCCATAAAAAACAGCTTAACCGATTTTGTTAAAAATCTAATCAGTTCTAAGTTGCGTAATTTTGCGTCGAATGCAATTAGTTCCACGTCGATATCATTTTTTGTTCTCAAGATAATCGAAACGAAAAATAATTCCGAAAGTTTACCATTTTTTCAGTTTTCTGATTCTCCATAAAAAACAGCTTTAACCGATTTTGCTGAAAATGTAGTCAGCTTTAAATTGCGTAATTATTCGTCAAATACCATTGGTCCGATTTTTTTAAAAATCTAGTCAGTATTAAATTGCGTAATTATGCGTCAAACGCAATTGGTCCTATGTTGATATCATTTTTTGTTCTTGAGATAATCGAGACGAAAAATAATTCCAAAAGTTTACAATTTTTTTCAGTTTTCTGATTCTCCATAAAAAACAGCTAAACCGATTTTGCTGAAAATCTAGTCAGTTTTAAATTGCGTAATTATGCGTCGAATGGAATTGGTTCCACGTTAATATCTTTTTTTGTTGTCGAGATAATCGAGACAAAAAATAATTCCAAAAGTTTACCATTTTTTTCAGTTTTTTTATTTTCCATAAAAACAGCCTATTCCATTTTGTTAAAAATTCAATCTGTTTTAAGTTGCGTAATTATGCGTCAAATGCAATAGGTCCCACGTCGATATCATTTTTTGTCCTCGAGATAATCGAAACGAATAATAATTCAGACAGTTTACCATTTTTTTCAGTTTTCTGATTCTCCATAAAAAACAGCTTTAACCGATTTTGCTGAAAATGTAGTCAGCTTTAAATTGCGTAATTATGCGTCAAATACCATTGGTCCCACGTTGATATCATTTTTTGTTCTTGAGATAATCAAGACGAAAAATAATTCAGTTTCATTTTTTCAGTTTTTTGATTCTCCATAAAAAACAGTTCTTTAGAAATCGCAAATTTTTCTGTTTATTGCTTAGCAACGGGGTAAAAAACGCTTGTTTTTTTAAACAATTTTGATATTTTTAGTGATATCTTAAAAATTTGTGGTTTTCAGGTAGATATAATCAAAGTATTGTTTATTACACGTTCTGAAATGCTTTTTCCATGCTTGCACGATAGTAGGCAATTCTTGACAAAAAGATATATTGATTTAATTTTAAATTTTCGAGATTGTTACCTTGCACAATTTAGTAATTAACCAAAATAATATTTTATATATTTTTTCAGTTTTCCAATCGGTAGATGCTGTGTTGTCCCGTAGTGCAACGCTGCCCTGTGATATAGATCCAGATGTTAAAGAAGACAGAGTTTATATGGTCCTCTGGTATCGAGATGGACATAGCAAACCAATTTACAGGTAAAGTACAGATTAAGTCTTATTTTTACTTATTATTTTTATAATAAATTGTATCGACTAAAGTTTAAATATATGTATATGTTGTAACTGGATTAACATATTATATTATTTATGTTTATGCTATGACACTGCGGTGTAATGAGTGTTGCATAACTGTCAGGGGCCTCTATTACTCGTATCTACCAATCAGAGTGGTTGCTAAATTAATTAATCAAAGTAGTTGCATTTTGTCTTGGCCATTTTTGTTGGTAATCTAGCTTCTATTAAAAGTGTTTGCTTTTCACCATATTTTTTGTATAGACACTGGCTGTTAGCGTGTGGTGATTTTTGATGATTTTAAGCTCAGGACGTATAGTCTTCTAAGCGGCTTTCAATTGTGTTTTTTTATTAAAAAAAATAAATTACAAACTTTAATTGATCTTGAAAAATAGCGAATCTAAAAAAAAAAGATATTTCAGTCAAATTTTGTATCAAATTGGGCAAGCAATGAATTTTTTGACTCGACGTCAATTTAATCGATTAAAGAGATCTAGAGTAATAAATCCTACAAGTTGTGCCTCAGAATATCTTTATCTTACGGTAAGTTTATTTTCTGTACAATTTAATTGTTATATTTGTTAAACGTTTCTCTTTTAATTGCAAGCCTTAAGTTAATTACCAGATACAGTTTACTTTTTAAAAGATTCATTTTTGTTGAGCAAATTTACGATTTGTTCGAATTAATTAATGTATTTCTACGGTTCTAGAGTCTCTTCTTCTTTTTCTTCTTCTACTTCTAGAAGATCTGTCAATCTGTTAATTCTGATGCTGCCTTTGCATCTTTGCCTGAGAGTTAGTAGATTGCCAACTATCTCTCCATATCTTAGGTGGCCTCCCGGGAGGTCTTGAGCCGGACGGGATGTTTTCTAGGACTATTTTCGGAAGTCTGTTCTCGTACATCCTTCTTACATGGTTGTAGATCCAACAGTTTATATTAAATTGTTTGAGTAAAAAAATGTAAACCAACCTGAATTTGTTTTACATACAGAGTGGAGCAGTTCTTGATATTGTAAAAAACAAACAAAAAACATTATTCTTAATGTAGGAGATGTACAAAATGTCTTCAATGTTATTTAACATCTGTGATGTAACCAACTTGATCTCCAGCGTTATTTATCTTTTTATATTAGCTAAATCTGGTGGTTTAGTAGTTCCTTGTCGTTATATTTTCAAATTGGTGGATAGGGATGTGAGGATCGATAGAATCGCCAGCACAATCACCTAATCTTACGCTATTAAACGTTTTCTTGTGAAAATATATAAAAAGTATAATATAGATTACTAAACCACTAGATTCAGCTGACTAAAGAAGACAAATAACGCTTGCGATAAGGTCGATTATACAGATGTTGCATAACGTTAAAAGAAAGTTTTATTTAAGATTCGGATGTTACCATGAGCATTTGAGCATGTGAGCATTTTAAACATGTCCAATGTTAAATTGTATGTTTTTTTTACATTAACAAGAAGTACACAGTATTACTTTTTTTAGTTTTTTACGTGTTGGATCGAATGTCGTGAATCAGGTGATTTTATTTTTTCCAAAGGTTATTTTTGCAATTAATATGAAAAAATAACATTTTAAAATAGACGATGAAAGTCCTTTTATATGATGTATTACAAACCTCTACTTTCTATTAAATAATTTGTGGGTTATAACTGTCACTTAAAGGTGCTTCATTTAAGGGATAAAAATTTTCGTTGAGGGATGTCATTTTATAAACTAAAATTATGCAGAGCAAATAAAAAAATGAATTTATTCTATTTGGCTGTTTTACACTGTGTGTAATTAGCAACAAATTAAAGTGTAGGTAACAATTTTTAAAGTACCAATAAAATATAAAATAATAAGAATGATGAAACGAATTAAGAAAGTATTTACAAAATGGATTTTACTTTTTAATTGTAGTAAATAAGAAATAAAAATATTAAAATAATTGTAGTTTTTATTGGGATGAAAAATAATACATTTGAAAGTTAATTTTGAGTTATAAATAATTTATGTATTAATGGGAAAAGCGTGTGTCTAATTTAAAATGCTCTTTTGGATATAAATTAAAGGGTTAATTTTTTTTATTAGAGTGCTTATTGCATAAATATTTATCAGCGGAGTGATTGTCGTGATTTAAAAAAAAGTTTTCAGTTACACCAATAATAATATTTTGAGTATGTAGAATAGAGAATACGACCTGTGCACAAAAAACACTGACTACACTAAACCTACCCCCATGTTCGAAGTCGACCAATCCCTGGAAATCCCATTTGGAGAAGTTTGGCCGAGAAACTAGTTAAACCTCAGGGAGCAGTATTTTTTACAGACGGCTCTAAACTAGATGAGAGAGTAGGTTGCGGTGTCTTCTCAGAAGACCCCTGATGCCTGATTCCTGATTACTGTAGTGTTTATCAAGCCAAAATGACAGCCATTACCGAGGCAGATGTATGGACACTCCACAACGAATAAAAGTTTTTAAGTACTTTAAAGCAAAATTGCTGTTTGGTCATACTTGACCAGTTGCAGTTTCAATGAAGAGGAAAAAAAAGATATCTATTTTTCGCGAAAGCTAGGCTACTATCAAATCACTGAACTCAGTCTACTAAACCTCTAGGGCAGCAGTGCAATGCCGAGCCGCCCTAAATGAGCTAGCAGCTAAGGTTAGAGTTTACATTGTCTGGGTACCCGGACACAGAGACATACCAGGCAACTGTAAGGTGGACGAGCTATCAAAAGAGGGCACCACCCTCCCAGCTGTACTTGTCTCATCTCAGCAAGGAGTACCGATTGCAAATTACCGGCTCTTCCTGCACAGCAAATTAGTTTAAAAAGCCAACTTGAGGTGGAAAAATCAACCCACATGCACATCATCGAAACAGATTTGGCCTAAACTAGGTCTACGTCGAACTAATGATGTTTTAACTCTATCCAGGGAGTCCATTGGAAATGCGATCGCCGCCATAACAGGACACTGGGCAGGTGGATTCCATGCACGGTGCATGGGAATCGAGGAGCTACGCACAACGGGCCAAAAGGCCTAAGTGGGTTTCTTCCGAACCGCCGTTTTAACCTAACCTGTTTTATTTACAGACAAATCATATAATTTATACCAATAAATGCTGCTGCAGCAGATACTCCCATGCAACAATTTATTAGTTCACATCTACCCGTTTAATTTTTTGCCTTGTTTTTTATTAAATAAAAAAAATTATAAAGACCATGAATGCAAAAAAAATTGATGTTTCAAATCTAGTTTAGACTTACAGTATTATGCACTCTTATTTTTTATTTATATTAACTTTTTTTTTGTATTACAAAACAAATATTGAAACGAAAAAATAAACTGTACTGAACATCTATTTTTACCGGATATATTAAAATACGTTACTTTACTATACAGAGTGGACCAAAAGTCTGGAAACGGACAATTATCTCGTTAATTGCGTCTTCAAATTGTACAAAATTAGGGATAAGCCTATTTTGAGATACGGAAATTTCAGATTTGACCTTTGCAATGTTGTCAGATTTGCCGTTTCTCTGATACTATTAGTCACTTTTGTTTTTTAAATACATCACCCTGTATATTCAGTCATAATTGGAATCTCTTTTTCAATACGAGTTTAGCGATATATAACACTTATGATTCTATTTAGTCTAGAAAGTCTTAAATAAATAAAACAGAAGTGTGGCAACGCCTAATTGTATCAATACTTTTTTTTTATTACCATTTTTAACAAAATTTAAATGTAACAATTAAAAATTAACATAATAATTACTTAATCAATTGTTCAAAATGTGCTCAGTTAATTATCCGTTTTCAGACTTTTAATCCACTCTGTATACAATTTTTAACATTTTTTTATTCTTTCAATAATTATAATTTTTCCTCCATTAGCATATTTTGATGCAGCTCTAGTTTTACTTAACTACCTTAGGTAATTATAAACCTAATTATAACAAGTTTGTTATTGTTTCATTATCATTTTTAGTACATAACCATTCTGGTGCATTCGTTTAGAGCATATTATGGAAACATTTAAATAATATTAATTTTTTAAAGATGTAGTCGTTTAAGTTTTAAAATATTTTATATAGTACTGCCATTTAATTGAAAAGGTACAAGTAAATTGTTGGTTTATTTTATTAAATAGTTTGATTACCAAATTATCTATCTAAATATAGTCTTCGTTAAACACATATAAATAATATAATATAAAGATCTTTGAAATATTTGTGTGTGATGAGTGTTGAAGAATTCAAATTACTGTTAACTACGTGTATTTATTGAAACGAAAGAAAAACTTGGCAAGTGAGGTGATGTGCGTCGTGTCGAAGTTCGTCGAGAGACTGTTGGAGTTCGTTGAGAGACTGTGACGAAGGCCGTTAAGAGACTGTGACGAAGGTCGTTGAGAAACTGTGACGAAGGCCATTGACAGACTGTGTCAGGGGGCCGTTGAGAGACTGACTGACGGAAACTGACAGACCGACTGACGTTGTGTGCCTCTGTCCGTCCTTTTCATCTACGTCCCCCGAGTCGTTAGTTTTATGACGTTTCATAGATGATGCTTAACTTGGCGGAAAGGAATTTGTAGAGTTATACAGATTTACATTGCTACTGTGAGTGTACGTAAGTAGCTGAAAATGAAAGGAACTTCTGGTCATAAAGGTTAGGCTAGTGTCGTGTTTTATAGAAAAGGAACAGATCTTAGGGTCGTAAAGATTAGGATAGTATACGTGCTTTCTTGAAAAGCACAAGATTCGGGAGTAAAAAGATCTTCAGTGAAATTAGTCGTCGAAATTTTGAGGATTCAAAAATGCAAAAGTTTTGTCACGTCGTCTGTGCGTAACCTGTCTGTATGACCGCTACAGATCGATTATTTCTCTTAGATCTACATTTTCTTTACATGCATAAAATTAAGTTTTCTATTTCTTGTTAAAGTATAGCTATCCATGCTCCTTAGCCTAGTAACATCGGGTAAATTCAGGCAGAAAAAATTGCAGAGAGCTAAAATTTGGCACAGTTGTTCAGTGGTTAGTCTGATCTTAAGTTTGACACTTAGGTCTCTAGTGCAGAATACTTTCCGCATGTTTGTAAACGCAGCTCTTGCTTGACCTATTCTGCATCTTATTTCTCGCGAGTGTCCTCCAGTCTCGTTCAACATTGTACCCAGGTATTTGTACTCTTTCACTATCTTAACCTTCTCATTGCGATAATGTCCTGGTGAAAACGTTCTCTTTGCTCTTCTTAACAGGATTCCATTTTGTTTTTAAATTTATCTAAATGAGCATGTAGCATATGTACTTTTAATGACATCCTGCACCTTATGGCCCGGAAGTTTTTTAACACATCTTCAACTAACTTTTGGTAATTTTCACCTTCATTATTTCCTAAAAATTCAGAAACTACAGCTTGAAAACTATTCCAACTTGCTTTTCGAGTACGATTCAGCAACTCCGGAAATTTTTACCGGCAAAATTTTTTCTAATTTGCGGACCAACAAAAACTCAAGCTTTAGCCTTTGTTTCTGATAATTTCGGAAAATACTTTTAAGTACTCAAAAGCTTTCGACTTTTTATTCAGTGTTTTAACGAATTGTTTTATCAACCCTAACTTAATGTGCAAATGCGGCATTTACACTATTTCCGCTTCATCAATCAACTCAAATTTCACGTTTTGTTTTCTGACACAAAATTCTGTTCTTATAGGCCATGATCGTTGAACATAGTGCTTAGCATCCGCTCTGCTGTCCCATAAGCACATATAGCGCGGATAGGTACTTTGTATAAGCACCCTGTAGTCCCATTAAAAATCCCACCGTTTTAAAATCTCCAAACAGCTGCCAGTTTAATTTCTTTAATTTCCACAATCAGGACAGGCATGCCTTCCCAATTCAACTCATACGTAGCAACATCGTGCAGATGCTTAGTCAATGCCGATTGAGCTAACAGTCGATTGGTCGAGATTGATAAGCGAAAACTAGCTTCGCCATCTTCTTCGTCTTCATCAGCATAGGTGACCGTATGGGCAAATACAAAGGGAGTGTCGTCATCTTCGGGAATGGTTGAGTTGCTGATGCACCAAGCCTCGAGTTTACCTAAGCTGATGGCGCTCGGACTGTAAAGCCTCTTCTTTAGTGCTTGAAGGTACTTGCTGATCCGTGATTTGAATCCTTCCTCCTTAAGAGTCTCAAAGATGCGTTTGGGCTTCATTCTAAATGTGAAATTAATAAATTTATTCAATACCTATTCAACTGCTTTTACTTACCGAGATTGTTAAAAAGAGATTCGATCTTCTTTTTCATGCCGGTATCGTAGCACGAATGAGCAGATGTAGCACGATAAAGGTCCACACGCATGGAGGTAGCATCATCAAGAGTTTGGGACAAATCATAACTTAAAAAATTTAATTTAATGTTCTAATAACAATATTATTTGTTGATTTTTATAAAATACTAGCCATCATATATTAAAAAACGCTCAAACTAAAAAAAATATTGCTTGTTTGAAATAAATATCGCTCAAAATAATCGCTTAAGAGTTATTAACCAATTAAAAAAAATATCGCCCATTTAATTAAAATTATGCTCATTCTATTTATGAATATATCGCTCATTTTATTTAAAATAACGCTCATTTAACTGACACCCATAAACTTTAGGACAAAAAACGATCATTTTTTTGTAAAACCGTGTTTTCTGAATAACCAGCAATATAAATATTAACCCGTTTTAATTCCTTATAGTTTATAATAAATTTGATATGCTTTAGTAGATGTTTAAATGAGCTTTTATGATAAACATTATAGAATTGATTATAAATCTGAAAGGAAACCCCAAATAAGGACCGCAAGCATTGAGGCTGTTCCACAATTCTCGTAGACCAGCATTATCTTAAAAGGGCATGTTTCGAATACCAAATCTAGAGCTGTTTTGAGCGATGTAGATGAAAACATATGTTTCCCAACCTGTCCGTAATAAATTGCGGTCAGAAGGGTTTGTAAACAGCCCTCGTCCCTACAAATTGTAGTTTGAGCCGTTATAAAAGCAAGCACACAGTTGTAAAATATAAATTTCTTGAATGTGGCATATTTCATGCAATTTAAAATGTATATATTTTTATTGAAACAATTTATATTCATAAATTAATAAGGTCAACTGTCAATAGTATACAATATGAGGAGATACAAATATGTATATTTAAATATTACATAGTTAAACCATTACCAAGGTGGTCGTTTTGTATTGATAATGACTTATACCAACAATCACATTTATAAAAACATTATACACAAATAAAAATGATCTATAGAATCTTCTCTTCTGAGCTGGAAATTTTAAACTAAATTGAGGTTTTTTAGTTGATACATTCAAACAAATTAATTTTGACTAAGGTTATTTAAACCACAAGCTATAGGTAAAGAAAAATTAAAAAAAAACTAAAATAGCAATATTTTTAACCCCAATTTGCATTCAATTGTATTCTAAGATATAATAACTTAATTAGTAGTGTTTTCTCCTTGATTATTTATAACAGTTTTACATCTTCTTTGAAAGGATGGAATAAACTTATTTATTTCTTGATCATGCTTCTTAAATATTTGTTGGCGATTATGAAAATGTTTGCCACCTCTCAAAACTTGTCGTTAAAGTACGGGCGGTAGATAAAAATCACCACTGACCGCTTGTAAATTTTGGGTTAAATTTTGACCTGAAGAGGGTATATCCTAAAATCGCCACCACTCTTGTCTTCAAAATAAGAAGCTTCCTGTGGATTCTAGGTAAATTGTATGCAGAAGAGCATAATAAACAAACAAAATATTAAAATTTTTTATTTAAAAGTAAATAAAACGGTTCTTTAAATAAATATTTTCAATACATACGTGGATCTGTAAAATGTGTTGGGTTTTATTTTTGCGTTTGTTATTATAATTTTTAAAAAAGTGATCTGATTATTAAAATTAGCTCTAGGTAGGTGTCAAAATTCAATGATTATCGCTTTACATATATAGAAGAAAATGATATAGAAACGACATTGATGAAACTTAAGAACAGAAAAAGTCCAAGCCCAGACGGTATTCCAAATAACCTTCTTAAATACGGCGGTAGAAGCCTAAAACAGCAGCTAGCAGCCATAATTCACAAAATCCTTTTACATCAAAAAAATTCCAGACAAATGGCACCTACGTACCACAATCTAACTGTTCAAAAAAGGAGACAAAAAGATACCCGCAAACTACCGAGGCATAAACCTTCTAAATACAAACTTTAAGCTAGTAACAAAGATTATAACAAATAAAATAAATAAACTCACCACATTGGGCGACGAAAAACAAGGATTCAGATCAGGAATATCTTGTACAGATGCGGTATTTGTCCTGCGACAAATAAATGAAAAATCCATCGAGTATAACAAACCAGCCTTCATGTGTTTTATAGACCCGGAAAAGGCCTTTGACCGAATACAACTGGAAGACGTGGTACACCTTCTATACAACAGGCAAATCCCATATAACATCATAAAAACCATCAAAAATATTCACCAGAAAAACAAAATACAAGCCAAAATTAATGGCACAACTACCGAAGAAATTCCTGTAAATAGTGGTACTCAATAAGGAGATTTAGTCCATCGTTATGGACGAAATAATAAAAAGCACTCGTAACCTGATAGGGTATAAAATGGGGAACAAAGACGTCAAAATCCTATGCTATGCCGATGATGCTGTTCTGATTGCAGAAAACGAAGATGATCTACAGATATTACTATTCAAATTCAGCACAACGGCAAAAGCAGCAAAAACGAAATGCATGACCACCTCAAAAACACCTTTCAGGTGCAAACTGGTTTTGGATAATAAAATTATACAACAGAAGATGAAATTTAAATACCTATGCATAGAAATATAAGGATACGGTGACATCGAGGCGGAGGTAAGAAACCAAGCAGCAAAAGCAGCACGAACATCAGCTTACCTGACCGATACAATCCTCCGAAACAAATATTTCGGAATCGAGACCAAATCCCGAATCTACAAGACGGTTATCCGACCTATATTAACAAACACAGCGGAAACTAGACCAGATACATCGAACACAAAGAGAATATTAGAAACCACCGAAATAAAAATAGTGCGCAGGATCGCTGGAAAGTCACTTCTTAAGAGTGAGAGAAGTGAGGACATTAGAAGAACATGTAAAAAAGACAACGCAAATGAATGAATACTGGGAAGAAAGAAAAAGTGAAACGAACACATAGATCGGATGAATGACGACAGAATAGTCAAAATAACTAGAGACAAGTCGCCATTGGGGCTCCGAAGCGTTGGAAGACCCCGCAAGAGATGGAGCAACAACCTCTCTAACAATAGAACGGCAGAGAATACGAAGAAAAACAAGCAGTTTACTTACATTAAAGAAGGAAGAAGAAGAAGATATTTTCCCATAAATAAAAAAAACATTAAAAGATCCATGAACGCCCGTGGCGATTCTTGGCTGTGGGTGTCCAGGTACCTGTGTAAGCCATGGCCGGTTATTGTGCATGCCAGAACAATATTATAATTATCTAGAAAGGTAGCAACTGTTGCCGCAATATGTAATTGTGCATTATCATAAATCGGTACAAATTTTCTTCAATGACTGCGGCACAATTGGTATATTTCATCAATATACCTACTGGCCTTTAAAAATTTTTGTAGTAAAACGAGATCCGATACTGATCTCACCCCAAACCATTACTATACTTTCTATATAAGAATGAACCCCCTACACATTCTGCATTGTGCCTCATTGCCTCTTTACATTCCTACACGTCAAGGTGTATCACAAATCTTAACTCGCCTGAAAAAAATTATTATTGAACATTTTAACAGAACGCGTGTGTCTCAACCCAAACTAAATGAGTAGCGCGATTGTATCTCGTTAAAGACATGTCATTTGTCTGCAATTGTGAGCTTCGTGCCAACGATTTCTAAAAGCTGCATTTGTAACTGAGATGCCGTTACCGTAGGGTTTCTTCTTTCAGCTAATTACAAAATTGTTTTTAAATGTGTCACTTGCACGCGCAACATCTGTATGTCGAGCGTCATTTTAAGCAAGCATTTATTCGCGGAATAATATGGCGTCTTTTTATATCTAAGTAAAAAATTCTTACACATTGTCTTTATTGTTTAAAACTGATAAAATATAGAACAATAACAAACGAAATATAAAATTATGAAATATTTATAAGGTGAGTGTGAATAGGCAAGTTGTTAGAGGTCAACTTAGGCTAACATATCTCGATCGGATCAACATTGTTTTGAAGAAAGGCCAGCTGTCAAGAGTACCAACAACCGACGAGCATGTATGAGAGCACTGATGAAAGTAGTGGAAGCAAAAGATGTGTGTAAGAGCCGTAGCAAGTGGAAGGAAGTGGTCTCTGCCTACCCCTACGGGAAAAAGACGTGACTATATGTATGTATGTTTGTATATGCCTTATTAAAATAATATTTAATAAAAATTGCAATTTTTATCAAAGTATGAATAAAAACTACATTAAGAATTTCTTCTTCCTCTTCTACTTGTTATAGATCTAGATGATCTGTTGATTCCGGACTTGCCTCTGTAATATTTCCTGAGGTGAGGACTGTCTCTCCATCTCTTTGGTGGTCTTTCAGGTGGACGGGTCCCTGCTGGTTTTTCCTCTAGTAAAATGCGTGGTAGTCTATCGTCGGTCATTCTCTTCACGTGGTTAAGAATTTCAAAAAACTTATTTAATTGGTTATTAGGTAAATAATTTTTCCTACAACTGCTGTTTTGTATTTCTCATAGCTTACTTAATTTCAAAACCACGTATTGCTCTTACCGTGAGAAATATTTTTTCTCACGGTACTTTGCCCACACCACATACATTTTTATGGAGAATTAACAAAAAAATACGCTTTTTATGTTGAGCTTATTTACTTATATAAACCTGCAATAAGAACCACTATTTGTTTGGATTATTAAAGTACTGCCACCGTTTTTCTAGTTTATTGACCAAATAAAAAAAAAGCAATGATCATAAAAAAACTTTGTATCCAGTGAAATTTTTTATCATCTCACGCAAATAAAGTTAATCGAGGTAAATGCCGCGCGAGGCAAGTATTCAAACATGGCAAATAATTACAGATTTAAGAGCGTCATCTTGGTATGCACTATCCAGAATATACTGACTATAACAATAATTTAACTTAATTGTTTTATTTACGAAAATGAATTATTTTCATTTAAAAACCGGATTTTGGTGATCTGTTTTCTCTACTAGTTTAAATAAAAACGTATACACAAGCTCTCATAGAGAATTACCGAGACATTTTTAATTATCACAATAAAGTTTTTTAAAATTAACTTTTAACATTTTAACTAAAAAGGCGAATAATTAGCTCTTGCGTTTTAATAAATATTAAAATAGTCATTCATTTAGCAAGCGAATAGAAATCTTGCTAATTTACACGCAATGCGGTCTCTTTTTGGCGACCTTTAACCCTTTCTAAAATTTTCATATCTCTTATCCCAAAGCATTGACTAATTAGAAATTTTAGATATCCTGGTTCGCTTTGATAAAGGGATAATAATAGTAACCGAAACCCAATTTATTCAAGTGGCATGACATCTACGTTGATTAATTTCCACTTGGTTAAATTATTCCTTATTTGTAATTTTCTTCTTTGTATAAAACCCGTTTGATACTTACGAATTAATTGTTTTTTTTGCTTTGAGTTGGTAAAATTAAACTATAATTTGTTTTTAGTCATGTTTTGTCCCGCAACAGAATAATGCATTACTGCGTTATATAACTTATTATTGTTACAACCATATTAACAGTACTATTGCCCAAAATTGGTCTTGGTCTTGTTCTTGCATTTTTGCAAATTTGTAATAAATGTATATAACATTCTGAACTAGTTTTGTTTGGAGTGTGCCATAAATGCTGGTGTAGCTTTAAGGACATATTGTATTGCTTCTGTGACAGTCAGTAAAATATCAGTGCGACCATAGAGGTGCACACGACTAACTTCCCAGTGACAAGAATAAAAAAATACCATCAATCAATATATTCCCATCATTCCATGGCGGAACATAGGGCCTCAACAAAGTTTCTCCATCGGACTCTATTTCTGGCAAGCATTTTGACTTCTTACTATACCATATGTTGTTATAATTATTATTATAAAAAATATTGTCATCATGTTTTTATACCAATATTTCAAAAACAAAAAAATATTTAAAAGATCTTAAAATTTTGTATTAAAAATAGTATAATTTATATTACAAAATTCAGGTAGTTTACCATTTTTATCAGTTTTTTGAATATCCATAAAAAAACAGACCGATTTTGCTAAAAATTTAACCAGTTCTAAGTTGCGTAATTGTGCGTCGAATGCAATTGGTCCTACGTCGATATCATTTTTTATTTTCGAGATAATCGAGACGGAACATAATTCCGAAAGTTTATCATCTTTATCAGTTTTTTAATTCTCCATAAAAAACAACTAGACCGATTTTGCTAAAAATTTAATTAGTTTTAAGTTACGTAATTATACGTCGAATGCAATTGGTCCCACGTCGATATCATTTGTTATTCTCGAGATAATCGAGACGAAACATAATTCTGAAAGTTTACCATTTTTATCAGTTTTTTTATTCTCCATAAAAAAACAGCTAGATTGACTTTGCTGAAAATCCAACCAGTTCTAAGTTACGTAATTATGCGTCGAATCCAATTGGTTCCACGTCGATAACATATTTTGTTAATAATAATAATAATTGAGACGAAAAATAATTCCGAACGCACATACGAACATACGTAGATACACACATACAGACGTCCACTTAAAAACTATTGTATTCGACTCTGGGGACCTTGAAATGTGGAGATATGTCAAAATTCGGGATTCGCAAAATCGGACCCATTACTATTACTTTTACTGGGAAGATAACAAATTAAATCCTGTAAGTATCCGTCTTATATAAATAAAAGATAATCCAGCTTTAAAAAGAATCTTAGCTTAAATAAACAAAATTGTTTGTTACTTTATTTGTTTTCTTTAACATATTATTTGAGTTATATTATATTTGATGAAGAAATTAAATTCCTGTTCTACCAAATACGAAAATAATAAAAGTTAAAATTATCTTACATCCAAATACTTCAAAAAAAATTGCAGGAAATTTGTATTAATTTTGTGGAAGAGTAAAGTTTACTGCAGAAGTATGCAATCGCCTTAACCATCTTTTAAATCTTAACTTTACAACAAAAGTAAAGTTGCACGAATTAATCAAGGGATGATTGTTTTGTCCAAGAAATTTGTTAAGAGCGAACACAATATTGAATTAATGGGACCACGAAGCTTCCGAAGAGAGAAAATTAGGTCGAAATATAAGTATCCTGGAAAACCATTGTCAGAGTTATTCTCTTAAGTGGCAATGAAGGATAGTGATCAAGATTAATGGTGATTGCGATCATCAAAATGTTCTTGGAATTTTCTTTGTTTCTTCCTTAAATTATTTTAAATAAAAATTTACCTAATTAACTGGTAATCAATATTAATTTTTTTATACCTAGTCGAATTTGATACTAAAGGTTTTCAATTATCTTTTAGCCATTTTTTTTGCTTGGATTAAAAAGTAAATTTTTAACAATAAAAATATTGTACTGAATTCAAAATTCTTTTACAGTAACCTTAAATAAATATGGCGTTACTGTAACTTTTTTATTTGTTATTTGTGCTGTTAAATGCACAAAACAATTTGTGAGAATAATTACACTTTTGATTAGATTAACATTGTTTTGAAGAAAGGCCAGGTCAAAAGTACCAACAACCGACGAGCATGTATAAGAGCACTAATGAAAGTAGAGGAAGCAAAAGATGTGTGTAAGAACCATAGCAAGTAAAAGGAAGTTGTTTCTGCCTACTACTATGGGAAATCAAGAGAGCCATCCAAAACATTGAACTCATTAATATGGGTCACAACACATCTGCAAAGATGTTATGATTAGGAAGAGAGATGGGAAAAAGGCGTGACTATATGTATGTATAGATAATTTGCCTGTGTATTAAAAAAAATTGCATTTTTAAATTTAATATCGGTTTCTGTAGGTAAGGAAAATCTCGGTGTGTTTATTTTTAAATAAATTCATTACCTAAATGTTAAAAGGAAATTGTATTTTAATCTGTGTTTGCACATTTTTTTTTAAATGAAATAATCTTTTTTAATTTCACAATAATTAATCTTGTCGATAGATGGCGCTTCGGTAGGATTGGGAATAAATATTGAAATAAACGAAATTACTGAAATCTCGAAACGAATAACCAATCGATCTAATCAATCACTTCCCCACTAATCAATCAACAGATAATTATCAAGAAAGCAATCCGTCTAAACAAAAAGCGGCATTCACAACAGTAACAGGTACTTTTTCCGCAAATCAATCATTCTTTCATCGTTTAATGTGGCTTGTGTTTCTTTAAAAAAAATAAGTGTTTTGTAACAATTCATTATTGCTAAGTTATATTGTATGTGCTTCTAATGTTATATTTTAAACAGGGGCGTAGCTACCGTCGTATGTGCCATATCATTGATATGGGGCAAAAAAAATGTATCATTATCATTTGCAATGCATTCTTTAACTCTTAAATATAAAAAGAAAATATTAAGGAAAATATTTAAATAAAATATTTAAATCTTTGACAATATATAAAACTAACCATCAACGACAACTAACCTTTTTACGAGTACATTTTTATTAGGTACTTAAAATGGATAGATAAACCTTTGCATGCGAACCATAATTTTAAATCCCGGACAAGGTGGTCGTAAACTTAAACAAATTTTAATTTTGCTCCAGGTACAGTGCAACAAAAGTAGCTTGGCGGGTGACTAGCCTCTAAAATAACAAATATTCAGCTGAATTTATTTCACATTCGTAAACTTCTTCCTCCGATTGTACTTGAGACACACGATTACTGAAAATTTCGTCGTCGCCGATCGGTTCGTTATTCGAATGTTATCGTTGTGCGCAGATTTCAATAAAAAATTATCATTATTATCTTTCCAAAAAAAAATTTTTTTTTATTATATTTAATTGTTAATTATTGTTTAAAAAAACTGAGATATCTTAATCCTTTGTAGTCGGTTCAATTTAAAAGGAAATAAATTTAAAATTATTCATTTTTTATAAACACAAAATTTCTTTGAAAGTTTACACATACAAGAAGAAAAAAACAAAACAATAGAAACGAACGAATGGACAAAAATCTTTGCAACAGGTAAAGAATAAATAAACTTAATATCTAAATTTAATCAAGCACTCTCACATTCATACATAAATTAAAATTATATCTTAGTAAATTTTATAATTGATCTTTTTTTCTTTTTATATTATTAATTTAATTATTTTCTTTAAATAACTTATCTTTGTTATTATTTTTAAACAAAATGGATCTAACCTAATAAATGTTATTAAAATTGCTACAATAGAACATAAAATTAAATGAAATGGTAACGATGGAAATTGTACCCTCTTGATAAGTATCGAATTAACGTCCAATGGCAGTTTTAAGCCACCTAGATATTTCCAAAAAAAGATGCACATTTCTCCCACAAATAAAGTGAAGATGTTACCTTAATCCAGGATATTGGTGCAGTTTACAAAAGGTAAGTGTTTAATGTCACATTTATTTAAGTAGGTAAATTAAATTGTTCTTTTGCTCTTTGATTAAAGTTTTTTCTAACAATGGCGTTTTCGAACATGGCGGAATCTTTTTGTCCTAGTTTGAGTTTTCACAATAATTTTTATATTATAACATTAAAATTGTTTTAAATTGCTAACAATTATGACAAAATAGGTAAGTCTGCAGTGATATTTCTTTTTAACAAAGTTTTGATGAAACTATTAACTTTAGAATAAATTTTTTCAGCAAGGGTAATGGTTGCCCTTAGAAATAAAAACACACATGATTAACACTGAATAGGCACTCGATTGGCGATGGACTGCTCAGAATTTTCTGTCCCAATCCTTTATAAAGTAATACCAAAATCATAGCTGGCTTTGACTTTAAAATTGAAAAAACCAATCAGATTATTGGATTATAGGTTTGTTAATAAATTTTTGAATTATTAGTCAAATTTAATTAGAAATTAAACTGTTATAAATTATTGATAATCTGTCTTATAGTTTTTACATATTTTATTAATCAAATATTGTTAATTCTGGGCAATGATAATTTTCAATTAATTACCAAAATTTTGAAAAATTTTTTGTATTGGCATGTTTTAGTAACGCAAATATAATACAGGATATCTTGCAACTATTAATTTCATTTTAAAATTTAATTCCTTAATATTAATTCATATTATTTTTTCAGATAAAAGAGACTACCTTGATTTTTTTGATATACTTTATCTCTCTGTAGAAGTCAAATTAATAAAAATTTCCTTCCTACAAAATTACATTTTTAAAGCAATCAAAAACACACAAATCTATAACTATAACATTAAATGATTACATAGACATCATATTAAACATGTTAATACTTTATATTCTCATTTCTTTTTGTCAAAAACCTTTCTGCAAAACCATTTGAGATTTTCAATCACAGCTTTTTTAAAGAATTACTAAATATTCTTATTTTATTTGTTCAAATTCCTATGTTCCCCTTTTTATATCCTCTCATTACATACATATAGACACGCCTTTTTCCCGTAGCGGTAGGCAGAGACCACTAACTTTCACTTGCTGCGGTTCTTACCTTTTGCTTTCTCTACTTTCATCAGTGCTCTCATACATGCTCGTCGGTTGTTGGTACTCTTAACACGGCCTTTCTTAAACACAATGTCGATCTGTTTGAGATATGTTCGCCAAAGTCGACCTCTACCGACTTCCGTCCATTCACACTCGTCTTTTAAATCTGTTTCGTCAATCTTCCTTTATCCATATTTCCTACGTGTCCAAACAAAAGAACAAATTTTTTCGATAACTACCAAACATTGTTGAAACGTGTTTTTTGCCATCATGAATTGTCAAACTATACTAAAGACAAATGACAGCTAGTGATATTTTTACTATTTTAAACAGCTCTGATGTTTTAAAAATATATCGTCCCCATTGTGAAACCCTTTATTTTAGTGATTGCTGTTCTACCGTTGTTTTGTTGGTTGTTTGTCGAAAACCAAAGAGATAAAAAATTCTATCGCTGTTTTATCGACCGGCAATTAAATACTATCAATTTAATTTTTATTCTATTTTTGCTTTGCAGAACGGCGCGATAGGTAGGTACTCAACGTATCGTCGTATTCTACATGTGCTGTTGGCATAATGAAAATTGATAATCTCAATTTCTGTCCCGTATTAAGTCAACGTCGGTAGAGGGCCGACCAATCATAACTCAGTCCGCATATACGCGTTTTTCATTGAAAAATCGAATCTCATTTTTAGATTATCAATAATAAACATGCCGTGTGGTGTCATTGCACATCCGATAGGAACGAAGTTCATTACGCTAGTCGACAAATATTTTTTTAATTTGTAAATTTTGATCGAGGTATTTTACAAAAAAAAATTATTCGCGTATAAATTATTTATGTATAGAGCTAGGAAAATATGCAAAATGCATATTTGCGTGTTTTGAATAAATTTTATGAATGCATTTATTTAATGTGCATATATTCTTAGGTATTTTCGGATTTCTGCAAAAAATAAAAATTTTCAATATGGACAAACATCTGGGGAAACAGGTAATGAAATAAACGAAGTAGGTATTCCTCGGAAATACCCTATATCAGTATAATATACGACAATAGACCCTACCGAGCGATAAGCCGATTGCCGTTATAAAATCAATGGTTTTTCCTGAAAGCTTAACAATTTTTCAGAATTTGTTTTACCAAAATACTCAAATTGCAATCGTCTTTGGATTTTATAGGTTAATGAAACTATTGACATTAAGCCAATGAAATCACCTCCTTTAAAATTTGAAGTTTGAAAAGAATCTAGAGTTTAGTTATGTCCTGTCTTTAGTTAGTTCAGTAAAGTTTTGTTTGTTTTTTGTTTTGATGTGGCATTAGATAATCATACGATCAAATTTTCTTTATGCAACCGGCCCTAAGTGTTTATCCGAAGTGTGTGATATTTAAAAAAAAGGGCTAGCAAATCAATTTTTCTAAGGTAGTAAATTAATAATAAAAAAAGACTTTAAAATCATTGATGACAACCACATATTTTGCACAGTTTTTAACAAACCGGTAGCTATAATTATGTCTAAGTAATTGTTTTAATTTTCAAACATTGTTCTAGAAATATAAACCAAAGGCCTGTTCGTTTGTCATGCTCGCGCTGCTCAAAACTGATTTGAGCAGTATTTCACTGTTCGTTTGTTGTAAGCAATTGATCAGAGACCGTTCGTTTGACAGGAGCAAGTTGCTATATACCAGATAAAGCAGGATTTATTTGCTTCACCAATTTAGGCACAGCAGAAAAATCATATCAGTTTGATCTAGCAGAATTTCAAAAATCGGATATTAAAAATGAATAGAAAATTCAGTTTAATTAATGGTGAAGTAACTGATGCAAATTCTGAGTTGGAAAATTATTTGAACGTGTAAAGCTGAATACACTTTTGTAGAATGAATGAAGAAGTCCTTTTGTATATAAAGTGTATATTTTAATAAATTATTGCAAAGCGCTTTCGACTTTCGTCATCTTCAATGCTTACTTAGTCAGGTAACAGAAAGTGTTACATTTAAATGCTATGTCTTTAATTGTAACATGGATGATTTAATAAAAAAGTTTGCTGAAAAAAGACGAGACAAGTATATATTTAATTTAAATGCCTATTTGGCTCCTAGCCCTTAATTGTAAGTAATTGATAAACAGCTCAACTCTCACAGATACCCTTCACCCACTAGAACATAGAAGAAGAGTTGCAGACCAAACATTACTCTACAGATATTTCCATGGCAGTTGCTCCAGAGAAATAAAAAATCTAATACCACCACATTCGTCCAAAGAACTCGGCACGCTGATTAGTCTCACCCATTTACTCTCAAGATTGACACTACAAGGACTAATCTCCATCAAGAATCCTTCTTTTACAGGGCTGCTACGGAATGGAACAAGCTTCCAAAATCAGTTTTTCTAGAAAACTATGACCTGCAACTTTTCAAAAAGCGGGTCCACAATCATCTCCTTTCTATAATCTCTCCCCCTTTTATTAGTCGCAGTGCGGGCCGTTTGCGGCCCACAATGCCCTTTTTGCGACTATTTTCAGTAAAAAAAATTACCTCAATATAAATTTATTTTATTTAGTGCAAGCGTTTTTGTTTTGTAAAATATCTCTATCCTTTATTTGGGATTCGCCGCAGTCGGGCAGAAGGGCCCCCCAGACAAATTGATATAGGGCCCGTCTAGAGCTTGCCACTGTTTGAGCTATAGAACGTCGATGTAAAACTTAATTAGTTCAAGTAAATTAAATTTTATGAATAAGTAAGGTAAGCAATATTTCATCACCTTAATAAAGTGTCTTTGCATGAGAAATTAATTGAGTGGTTTTTCAATTAAAATCTTTTTTATTGGATTAGAATTTTCTTTGCTGTAGATGCTCATCTTTCGCGGAACAATAAGTCAAATATAAAAATCACCGTTAACTACATAAAAATTCTTTGTATTTCTTGTGTACTGTATTTCGCTTTTCGGCCTAATATATTCGTACCGTATTACATAGTGTAGTATTTTGCCTTGTAAAATATAAACTATTCTTATCAACTTGGATGTGTCTGGTCTTGTTTATATTGCTCGAGAATAATTTAGTTGGAACTAAAAAAAATAAAAAGTGTTTTAATCAGTAATTGCAACACCAATGTAATGAAAAAAAAAAGCCTCTTTTGACGACTTTTATGGAGAGCTAATAATTGACTCCTATTTTCGTCATTGTTACAATGTTATATTTATTTTTTTAAAATGTAATACCGTAGCATTTATTATTTTTCTGTAAAACTAATACATTAAAGTAAAAACCAACTAATATTTGTTTTTAAACCCTTATTACATTACTTTTTTCGTACCTTTTTTAATGCCATTTTTAATTCTTATTGTAGGCAGTAAGTGTAAAGCTGCACTTAACAAAAATTAACTATGTGATTTATTTTATTTATTTGTAGGTTGCCTTCACGGAAAGGTTATGAGTCTGAAAGCTCAAGGCTAACTGTGAGACTCCACTGACTCTGTCAGGTCTACTCACTAAAAACTCCACCCCTATTTAGGTCCGTCTAGCTCCGGTGACACTTAGGCCAGTTGACCCATTGTATCTTGCCTATGTGTTTTTGTATCATTGTACAATGGAGACCGGACCCGCAGACCTCCCGACAAGGACCCGGAAACAGCAAAACACATACTACCTTGTACAAGTTTGTTCAAATTCTGTACTGGGTAGGCACAATGTAGCCGCCCAAGAACCGCCCATGCTCCCTAGCGCCCCGCATCAGTACAGCACGCGCTCCACCGTCTCCGGCTCCCCGCCGCGCAACTCACAGGCCAGGCCTTCATTATACAGTCCAGTGATTCTTAGCTGATTCATGTTCATCGGTAACAGTTCTGCACTGTCTTTTGATGTATTATTTCTCGTGTTTCTTGCCCGGTATGCTTTTCCAGTAGTTTTTGTGTTTTTCCAAACCTCTTCTTGCAAGTTCGTCTACTTCTTCATTACTTGCAACTTCCTGGCGTCTTGGAACCCGTATCAGTTTGACATGATTACAGTCTACCAGCGTTCTCAGTTCTTTTTTGCAGTCAACGAGTATGAGAAAAGGGGGGTGTTCTGGCACCTGCACAGAACTTAGGCTGTTTACTACAGGATTTCGCCTGGTTTCTTGTAGGCTCCGTTAGCTACGGTGCTTCCCCACCACCATGCATCCATCAACACGGGACGCATAATATTTTGGATTGGGAGTCTTTTAGTCGCCTTTTACGACAGACAGACCATACCTGGGATCTATTTTATTTTTCCCGCATCCCCAGGGGAATTATTTGTAGGTTATGTCACGCCGAACAGATCATAAATGTATCGATAAACATTACATTTCCACAAATGTCTTTAAAATCCAAAATAGGCACGCAAAAGGCATGGTGTAGTAAGAGTTTTAATAATTTCCTAGTGAGTAGGGCACCTGTTAATTTATTGTTTTTATAAAAGAAAGAAAATCTTGCCGTTACAAACATTGTCTTTGCACATTACTATTGAACTAACAGACTTTAAAATATATAGTCAACTTCTCAAAAATAACAATTCAATAAAAAATTAGCACTTAAGTACAACTAAATTATTCAGCCATTTATTTTAAATAAAAAAAATTTTAAAAGGCCCCTTGACGCTTAATTATTATTAATAATTAATATTGATCAATATACCAACCGACTGCAGATCCTATTGAAATATTGCACAATAATTGTTTTAATCAGAAAGAGTTTAATTTTTATTGTGCAATCTGGTATATATTGCTTTGTCTGTTGGTAATATTGCGCAATGTTGGTTCAGTTTAGCCATGTGCAATGTTATTGTGCAGTATATTGATAAAAATATTGCGCAGCTAGGGGGCACTTAAGAAACATTTTTCTATTTTTAACATTTGTATTAAAAAAACGAACTAATGTCAACATGACATTACTTTTTTTGTGCTTGCACAGCTTTATAGGGTCTGTTTTGTTGCCTAAATGGTTTGCAAAAATTTTCTTTTGTCCAATTAGAATAAAAAATTTAAGATACAGAAATTATTTGTTAAACCTTTATTGCTCTTTTTAATTTTACCAGTGGTTGTATCTACATGCATACATACATAAAGTCACGCCTTTTTCCCATAGGGGTAGGCAGAGACCACTTCCTTCCACTTGCTACTGTTCTTACACACATCTTTTGCTTCCTCTTTTTTCATCAGTGCTCTCATACATGCTCTTCGGTTGTTGGTACTCATGACCTGACCTTTCATTAAAACAATGTTGATCTGATCGAGATATGTTCTCCGTGGTCGACCTCTACCGACTTGTCCATTCAAACTCGCCTTATAAATTTGTTTTGTCAATATTCCTCCATCCATCCTTTCTACGTGTCCAAACCATCTAAGCATTCCTTTATCTATCTTTGTAACCACATCTTCTTTTACTTAGTAGCTAAGTACAAAAAAATATTTTTTTTTAACTTTTAATACAGTTTGGCACCGTAGACAAAGCGAGAATAATTTATGGACAAATATGTCGAACCAAAAGGGTAAATACACGATTTAAGCGTTGGGTTAAATATTAGGTAACCAGAAAAATAGACAAGGTTACTAATTGCTGAGCCGCAATGAAATATGTGCCTAACCTAAAAGTTTTCACACATCGTGTGTGAATTAGGAACTTACACAACGGTAATAAATTAATGTGTTTTGTAAAGTTTGTTGTTATGTTTATGTTACCGTAATATGAGCAGCAGTTTTTTTAACCATTTCTAAATGAATTAATTTGCATAATTTTGATTTTGTACAAATATAATAATAAACTTAAAATATGATAAAGGCTCAACGAATAAAAGCTAAGCACCAATAGAAACATTTGACTTCATACTTAATATTTTATACCTTTTAATAAACTTTATTTATTAAAAACATTATTTAGATTATCCATTTCATTTTTTCCGCCCTTTGGAAACATGTTGTGTATAAATAAATTTTTTTTACCATCCTTTAACTTGGAAGAACAAAGTAAGCAAAGTTAATTTTTTTTCACGTTACAATTTGTTGCTAATTAGTTACGCAACTAGTTGATACAGGGTGATTTTTCTCGATGGCACATTAGACGTTATGGCAAAACTAGTCAGAATTGGCATTTTAATCTTTATTTTCTCGCGCTGTCATTCTGTCGTTTTTGACGCCAAGTGTGATGTTTACTAAGGGAAGTGTACAATTAAGTAAAAATTTTGATATTTGAACGGATATGTTTCTACCATTGTCCATAGTCGCCATTCCCGATTCTCCAATATGCTTAACTCTCTGACCCTCATTTGGAAAATGATGAAAAGACAAGTTGGGATTTTTTTATACACAGATTCACATCCAGGTATACAACAACTTGCTCTGCTGGTCATTTTCACTTTTAAAAAATTATTAGTCATTATTAAACAACTATAATCTTCACACAAATGCACTTTTCCAGGTAAATAAACACAAAGCAATCACATTTGCTGGTCACGTGATATTGATGTAAGTTTATTCCGCCAGATAGCGTAATGTTTAGCATTAAAACTCAATAGAAATCTGAAAATTTGTAATAAGGGGTTTCCGGCATTGGTCCATCGAATGAAAATACGGTTGTGCCGGAAGTAGACGTCAACTTTGGTATTTTAAATAGAACCTTATATTTTTTATTTTATTCTCGAATTCTATATTTTACATGAAATTTTAAATAAAATTTGTGTAAAATTTGTCCTATACCAAAAATTAAGTATTTTCGAGATATTTCGATTTTTTTCAAAATTTTGAAAAAATCTTAGTTTACATTGAATAACGATATCTTTATTAATAACAAAGCTAGTGACGTGAAATTGTAACCAATTAACAACAAACGCTTGCCCGTTAACTTTATATGTCCAACTCATTGATATTTTATAAAGGGTGTTTTAAACTAAGCCGCCAACATGCACAATTTAAATCATTTATAATGTGCTTACCTCAAACACCCTGTATTTTATTACATTTTTCGCTGTATTTTTTTAAGACAATTCGTTTGGTATCGGTATACCCTATACCTAAATTCAACCACTTTTAAAATATTTTATTATCTTAGTTAAAACATAACAACACTTAATTATTTCAACAATAGCAAAAAATCATCATTGGTAAATCCTACAGTTACCATTATTTACTATGAAATACAAACTGGTAAAGAAAACTGTCAAAACAACAAAAACAATTAACGTTCTAACTATCAAATCTTTGACAGCCAAGGACTATTCTTTACTTGTTGTGTGTTATGTTTTGACTAAGATAATAAAATATCTCAAAAATGTTTGGATTTAGGTATAAGGAATACCAATAACAAACGAATTGGCTTAAAAAAAATACATCAAAAAATGTAATAAAATACAGGGTATTCTATTTAAAGTAAGCAACTTATAAATGATTTAAATTGGCGGCTAAGTTTAAAACACCCTGTCTAAAATATCAATGAGTTGGACTTATGGAGTTAACGGACAAGCGCTTGTTGTTTATTGTTAACAATTTCACGTCACTATCTTCGTTATTCATGGAGATATCGTTATTCAAAGTGGACTAGGATTTTTTCGAAACTTTCAAAAAAAATCAAAATATCTCAAAAATACTTCATTTTTGGTATAGGACATTGTGCACAAATTTTATTACAAATTTTCAGATTTCTATTCTGACTAGTTTTGCCATAACGTCTAATGTGACATCGAGAAAAATCATCCTGTATAAAGAACTGATAATTTGATCCCCTGTATAAACGGTTTAAATTTCACTTGAGCTGTTGAACGTAGATGTAAAACGTAATTAGTTTGTGTACATTAAATTTTATGAATGAGTAAGGTAAGCATTATTTCATCTTCTTAATGAAGTGTCTTTGCATGAGAAATTAATTGAGTGGTATTTCAGTAAGGATCTTCTTTACTAGAGGCTTATCTATCGAGGAACAACTTGTCAAATATCAACATCATCATTAAATACATCGAAATGATTAATACGTTTACCTTATCTATATTTTAATTAACGTTTAGTATATTATTTGTTTGTAAACATTTTATTTTTGATCTTAGTTGATCAAAATATGTATTTTTGATCTTAGTTGATCAAAATATGTTTTCCCACACTAGTGCGGGAAATTTTTTCCCACACTAGTGCGGGAAAAACATTTATATGATATCCTCGTAAAATATAAGTGGTGGGTGACAAAATATGAAAGTTCAAGCTTTTTTGTTGCAATACTAAGTGAGTTTGTTCAAAATCATCCATCATTTTGCACTACTTATTGAAAAAATGAACAAATATTGATAAATAAAAATGTATTGTTATGAAAATCGCCCTATATATAGACTTTGATTGATCTGATAACGAGTAGGTAACAATTGATGTTGTCATGCCGATCAATACACAAATTTGTTTGTAATTGTCAGAGTGACAGACAAAGCGTTATAAAATTTTCGATTCAGTGAAATTGCCACAATGGATTATTCATCTGATGAAGAACTTCCACAAGAAATCGTGCAAGCAGCTACAGATGCGAACTTAGAGTTATTGCCAACGAAATCTAAACAAAGGTATGAGAAGCAATACACGAGTTTTATTGAATGGTGCAACAATAAAAAAGTGAAAACACCAAATAAAGAAGAAGTATTCTTGGCTTATTTTCTAGAAATGTCTAAAACATGGAAGCCGAACACTTTATGGGCAAGATATTCAATGTTGAAGAGTGTATTCAAAGTAAAGCAAAATTTGGATATTAGCAAATTTTACAAAACAACTGCATTCATTAAAAGACAGAATGTCGGTTTTCGACCGAAAAAGGCCAAAATCTTCACTCAAGAAGACGTTTCAAAATTTATGACTGAAGCACCCGATGACATATACCTCATGATTAAGTTAGTAGCAATTATTGGATTAGCTGGTGCTTGCAGACGAGAAGAGCTGACAAAACTCACCATTGACGACATAGACGACAAAGAAAACCTGATAATTGTTAATATCAAGGATTCCAAAAATCATTCCTCTAGATCCTTCGTGATATCTGAAGAAGCAAATGATGGTTATTTTTTGAACGTATACAGAAAGTATGTACATTTACGTCCAAAAGAGACTCCTCACCGTCGTTTATTCTTGTATTACAAAAGTGGAAAATGTACTGTGCAATGTGTAGGAATCAATACCATAGGAAAGATACCCTCCGAAATAGCAGTATATCTGCGCCTTCAAAATCCAGAGCTTTACACTGGTCACAGCTTCAGGCGTTCCTCAGCCACTTTACTTGCTGACTGTGGTGTGGGTATAACTAATATCAAACGCCTAGGAGGATGGAAATCGACTTCAGTTGCAGAGGGGTATTTAGAAGACTCCACCAATCGAAAAAAAGAAATGTCCAACAAAATTCTCAATTTGAACACTACATCGTCTTCCGGGTGCATTTTAGAACCATCCACGTCTATATCGATTGGCGACGATTTGATGCCTGTGCCTGCACATTCGATTTCTTTCGATAATGTATTGCCCGAGTTACCTTCTTCTTCAGGAAATCAGCCATCTTCAAAAAATATGCTGGCTTCCGCTATAAATTTACATAATGCATCAAATTGTGCATTTACAATAAATATTACGAATAATTAGTGGATAGAAAATGTTACTCTTGTTAGTTGTTTCCATTTGCATGAATAAATAATTGAAAAAATGAATTTGTTTCCTACGCTTGTAGAAAAAGTATTGTTCCTAACTTATGCGGAAAGTGTCTTTCCCGCACTCGACTGCTTACCCGAAATCCGCTCCGCGTCGTTCGGGTTAACGGCAGTCGCGTGCGGGAAAGCATCACTTTCCGCACTTGTTAGGAAAATTACTATTAAATATCGCGTTTGTAATACTTTAAATTTTTTTTATGAAAATTCCACACCTGCAATTTTAAACCAATCTAAATACGTTATTTTGACAGATCACCACGGCAACGGAGGTATTTTAGTGGAAATTTTTTTCTCGTAGGAGACCCTACAGCGAATTATACTGGAAATTTTTTGACGTTTACAGACCATTCTTGACAGACTGGTTTTTATTTATTTATATAATATTTAGTTTTGATACATTTTAATTACAAAGCTAAGATGTTTTCTATATTCTTCGGACACCTCCTCTCTTCTTAATGGCGAAAATGCAGGACTTTAAATGTTTTCAATTAAGTGTCTATGTCTAATGAAATATATATAATATTTAGACACTAATTTTTTTATCTTTTTCCCATTCAGTACTTTCAATTTTGCGTAGTTTAGATGCAAATATTCCTGCAACTGCTTGGCTGTGGAATTTTATAAAACTTTGATAACAATCTCCTTGTAGTCTTCGGAGTTCTTTTTTCGCATGTTGAACCCTTAGTCTTCGAGAATAAGCGCCAATTCTTCCACAGGTATATCTGCTCTATTGAAATTATAGGTACGATTTTTCTGCGCAAAAGTTTGTAAACTGCCTCTATACGATTGAATTCGATTTCCTGGTATTCGCGGGTGTCAACTGCTCAATCTCCTGACGAATATTTTCTCTGCTTTCTTGACCGAAGCGAAACATTTTTTTACGTCGTGCCACTTGACAGCTTCAAAAGTAAAATAATAATTTCGAGGTAAGGGTCTCACTTGGTTACCATGGCAACTCAACAATCAAGTCGACCACACATTTTATGTTTCGTGTTGGTGACTTGATGAAGAAAATAATTTGCATTGTTGAGAATCGAAAAATAAATTTTAAAAATATTCGATTTTCAGCACAATTCGGTGTGGAATTTTCTTACCGAATACCACGCTAGGTCAAATTAATATCCGGGAATTTTTTCTCGTTTATGAATATTCCGGAATTTTCGGAAATAATTTGACCTCTAGTGGTATTACTAGTGAAAACTTTGGATGGCAACAGCGACCGCTCCACAAATTAATTTCTGTTTGAAACCAAAAAGGTTATCTCAATTATTTCCATTCTGCAAAACGCGAGAAGACTAAACTTGAAGTATTTTTTTTTCACTTCATTATTCTTAAATTGATAAACTATATCTGGAAAAATACTGTACATTATTAACTCAGACCTGAAAAAAATATGTCTTTATTAGTTCATCGTGTAGCTATTTTTTTATTAAAGAACTAAGTTCCAAACAAACTTTCCTAATTGTTCCCAAGGACCTTAAGGATTTTTAACCGTATGTGGCACGACACCCAATGACTCTGACTTGTGCATCAAATTTAATAGTGAATTCATGCAATTTTCCTGCAAATAAAATAACTTTTTTTTTTCACCATCAAAGATTTATGTAAGTTTGATATTCAGTTAACAAAAAACATTATCCACTTTCGTCTTTTTAAAATGAGCAAATAATGGCAAAATACCTTAAATGTGGACAATTTTAATGTCTGTGTATAAAAAACTCCGAAAATTATGTAATTTTGATGAGATTTAAAAAAACACGAATGTAGATTAGTTTTAATAGTACACATAAATAGTCTAAAAAATTATAAAAACGTCCCAAAACAATAAAATTTATCTCTGCATACATTTGAGGTTAGGTAGTTTGGCATTTTTGGCGAGAACAAAAACAATCGTTTTTCCCCACTCTGTGGTTCAGGTGTTAACAGATTTGCAAGGTTGCCGATGTCAACTTTCGCATCAAAAAGATTATAATGTTTAATCATTTGTGACTCTGTCTCTATATCTTCAAATATTACTGAAGAAAGTTCTCTATACAAAAAGATACTAAGCGAGAGACAAATTTGCTTTCGGTAAAAATTTTTATCAAAACAGGTAAAAAGGAAAAGATGTCAGCAAGAAAGGTTGGAGTTTACTTTCTTGTCAACAAGAAAGCCAAGACATAAAAAAAAATTGACTCCTTCCCGCAGACGATTAAGAAACAGATGTGTTCTTTGTGTTTTGAATCTCATGATGAGAATTGGCTACAATTTGGATATTTTAAGATTTGGGTCCGCGAGGCTTGTGCGAATATATCAAAGCTATTAAATTAGTATACTTGCGATTATTGTAAAGTAAAAATGGTTAAAAAAACGTGCCCTATGGCAATACACTACCAATCTTTGGTGCAAGTGAATGTTTTAAAAAGAAAAACCAAGGATCCTTGCAATTTCATAATAAATGGCATTTTTTGACATGTGAAAAAGTATGTGTTATCCAGTTTTTTTTGATATTGACTTATTTTTGTTAAATTTTAAAACAAAAAATATACAAAACAAATTTGGAAATATGAAAAAACAAACTACAACATTTCTAAACATGTTGACTGCCATGTGCATGAGCAGTTTGATAAGTCAGTGACTATTTGAATTTCCCGCGCAGTTACTCCAAATGCAGTGCTGCCTCAACTATAATCTATTAGTGGGCAACTTTCTAATTTTGAGCAAGCTACGTCGTGCAGTTAGTGTTTGATAGCCGTTCAAAGCAGACAACCTCGTGAATTTTTACGAAAATGGAAGTGAATTTCGTGTGCTGATTAAGCATTACTTTTTACGTAAAAAATCCATCACTGAAAATAAGGAAAGACTTGATAAATAATACGGGGACTCGGCACAATCAATTTCAATGGTTAAGAAGTGGTTTACAGAGTTGTCACCCCAATATCTTTTTTAAAGAAAATTCTGCAAAATTACCAACAATTAGTCCACATTACTGTTCTTCTTTACTATCGGTATCGTTCTCATTTGCTTCCTCCAGCTCATCTTTACTTTCAACATCATTAGACTTTACAGTCAATTGGGTTCGATCTTCAGTATTCTTTTTTATTGAAGGCAGAGCCATCAGAAGAAATGGGAATTTTTTTTTCTGTTTACCAGTTCCGAAATAGGCCTGTTTACGTTCGTAAGACATTTTATACACTTCCACAAACGCGACTATGCCTCTACAAAATGTAAATGGTGACTGAGCACAGTGATAAACTTTTCGCAATACCTACTGTTTGTTTTTATGAAAATAGTCGCAAAAAGGGTAAACCTATCGTGTGGGCCGCGGACGGAAGAAATGGGAATTTTTTTTTCTGTTTAACAGTTCCGAAATAGGCCTGTTTACGTTCGTAAGACATTTTATACACTTCCACAAACGCGACTATGCCTCTACATAATGTAAATGGTGACTGAGCACAGTGATAAACTTTTCGCAATACCTACTGTTTGTTTTTATGAAAATAGTCGCAAAAAGGGTAAACCTATCGTGTGGGCCGCGGACGGCCCGCACTGCGACTATTAGAAGGAAAAGGGATTATAGAAAGGAAATGATTGTGGACACGCTTCTTAAAAAGTTGCAGGTCATAGTTCTCTGAAAAAACTGATTTTGGAAGCTTATTCCATTCCGTAGCAGCCCTGTAAAAGAAGGATTCTTGATGAAGATTGGTCCTTGTAGTGTCAAGCTTGAGAGAAAATGTGTGAGACTGATCAGCGTGCCGAGTTCTTCGGCCGAATGTGCCCAATGGTGGTACAAGAGTTTTTATTTCTCTGGAGCATCTGCCATGGAAATATCTGTAAAACAATGACTGGTCTGCAACTCTTCTTCTATGTTCTAGAGGGTGAAGGGTATCTGTGAGAGTTGAGCTATTTATCAAGTGAATGGCTCTTTTCTGAATGGAATCTAGAAGACGAAGAGAATGCCTTGGTGCTGAACCCCAAATATGCGAGCAATACTCCAGTAGAGGTGGGATTTGAGCCTTGTACGTCGTCAACAGTTGATCAGGAGTAAAAAACTTTCTGGCTTTCCACAGAAAACCTAGCCTCTGGCTTGCCGACTTTGCGATGTTAGCAACATGGTCATGCCAAGAGCCAAGACATATTATTGGACGCCGTGACTCCCAAAATCGAGATGGAGGGACTTGGTTTAAGGGTATTTCCGGACATTGTGATGGGATGATTTGAGGAATTCACTTTCTTGGAAAACGTGGCACTTTGTGTTTTTTGGGCGTTAAACTGAACAAGATTGTTGGTTTCCCACTCGACGATTGCTTTAAGATCTCTATTGATGGAATCAACCTGTTCCTGCCTGAGTCTATTTGTATCATTCACCGAAAGTGATCGATAGGATGTAAAAGTTGAGACAAGTGTGCTATCGTCTGCAAAACTGTAAATGGGGTTCGTGGTGGTTTTTAAGAGGTCGTTGATGTGTAAAAGAAATAAAGTGGGGGACAGGATGGAACCCTGGGGGACCCCGGCATTGGTTTTAAACGCATCAGAAGAAATACCGTCAACTGCCGCATGTAAGGAGCGATCTTGCATGAAGCTCAAGATCCATTGGCGCAGTTTAGTTGGGAGACCGTAGGCAGATAATTTACTTAACAATGCCTGGTGCCAAACGCGGCCAAAGGCTTTAGATATATCCAAGGCTATTGCACGGGATTCACCAAACTTTCCAATATTGTTTACCCAGAGCTGATTGACATAAGCCAGCAAATCTCCAGTAGACCGAAGTTGTCGAAATCCATATTGTCTGTCATGAATTATCTTAAATTTCTCCAGATATTTGATGAGTTCTGTGTTAATAGCTTTTTCCATAACTTTGGATATGACTGAGAGCAATGCAATAGGGCGATAATTCGCAGGAATAGTCTTTTTTCCTTTTTTCGGAATCGGTTAGCGTTTTTTCACATGGACGGAAATACTCCTTTGCTGTATGATAACTTGAAGAGTCTACAGAGAACTGGAGTGAGCTCTTGAGCACAGGTCTTCAGGACAATTGCTGGAATTCCATCTGGTCCTACTGCCTTATTAGAGTCAAGATTTCGTAGGATTTTCCTAATAGTGCGATGGCGGATAGCGACCTCAGGCATTGATGCGTTTATTCTAGGTATCGTTGGGGGTTGTTTCCTATTGGTATCGAGGGTTTAGTTAGAGCTGAACATTTCGGCCAGCAGATCCGCTTTTTCTTTGGAAGATAGGGCTGTTGTGCCGTCGGACCTATCGAGTGGTGGTAAAGAAGTTGTGAAATTCTTATTTATGGCTTTAGCCAAAGACCTGAAGGTCTTTGATCCAGGAGGGGCATTGACAAGCTTGTTGCATATTCAATTTATGCAAGTTAAGACCTGAAAGCTGTGTACTTCAGGGAATACACCTGGCGCAGAAATACATCATTCTTTGGAAAATTAATTTTAAAAATTGGTATGGCTTTAAAGACCTTTCCCAAAAATACCCGCGGCAGTTAACGTGCTAATACACAAAATTCAAAAATCAGCAACCCGTTATACAAATGAAGGAGCTACAATAACTAATTTAAAGCGTCATGGTGCGTGGAAACCGCCGTTAGTGTCAAAAAAAAAATTAAGCTGATTAAAAAGGTTTTTTTTATTTAAAAAAAAACAATGCACCTTATCTTGCAATTTACTAACCAACATTTTGTATTTGACCTAATCTACTACTTTACTGTCCTAGTTATCCCCAATGGTCCACTTTAGAAATTAATGTTGATGCTTACTACACTGTTGTGGCTTAGGTTAACTGAACTAAGCTTTAACTGTTAGTTCACACGAGTTCAAAATTTTCGTTGACTAAATTTCTTAGTATTTGGTTTGGTACTTTTTGATGGAAATCATATTTACTAGTACAGCCCCATAGTTAAACACTGGTTGGAAGATTTGTTTGTATACTAGCACCCTACTTTTGTTTGTAAGTTGTAAGCTTTTTTCTAGTAACCAATATAACTTTTTATATTTCAGTTTCTGTTCTTCCGTTTTTTTTCTGCTACTTAAGTTTGCTATTCATACGCAGTCCTAAGAATTTAACTTTTGTGTTAGTATAATTGGGTGCGATTGTTTACTTTTTTGAAAGTAAAATTGATATAGGTGGTTTTTCCTTCATAAATTTTGATGCGTCATTTGCTAGTCCAGGTATCTATTTTATTAATTGTATTTTGGAGATTATTTGTTGTCTCTTGAAATTACTTTCCAATATTTAGTATTGCAGTTACGTGTTCCGCATACTTTTTTATGGAATGGAAGCTTGGACTTTGACAGATGCGATGTACAAAAAATTGGAGGCCTTTGAAATGTGGACGTACAGAAGGCTATTAAGAATCCCCTAGGTAGAAAGAGTGCGTAACACCGAGGTACTTCAACGCCTCGACAAGCAGCTGGAAGTTCTGTTTACACTAAAAAAGCGCAAACTGGAGTATTTTGGTCACATCTTAAGAAATGATAAGTATCGACTTTTAAAGCTTATTATAGAAGGGAAGATTGAAGGACAAAGAGGCCCGGGTAGAAGAAAGATATCCTGGCTAAAAAACCTAAGACAATGGTATGGAGTGAGCACTACCACATTGTTCCGCCGAGCTGTAGACAAGGTTCAGATAGCGCTGATGAATGCCAACGTCCGAGGAGGACAGGGCACCTAAAGAAGAAGAAAAAGTTACGTCTGCAAAATGTGACCAATTTAACGTTTACTGTAACAGTCAAAAGAAATAAAATAAAAACTTTTACGGAGTAAATCACATATATTAAGAATCCAACGTTTACAAATAATAATATACCGGTGGAAATAACCAAGTTGTTGGTAGATCTGCTACAGTAAACTATTTCCCTAATTATTATACTAAATAACTTAAAGGTTCAATTTGTTTGTCACTTTCACATTAAATATAAAATTGGAGGATTTTTTATGTTTTGTGGATAAAATATCGTACTTTATTCATAAATTATGACCATTACTTTACTCGTATGATTAAACTATTCGCCTGCAGCTTGTGTTTTAAACTTCATACACGTGTAGTAATTGCTGTCACTTTTCATTTATTAATAATATGCTATTAAAGTGTAGGCTGTCACAGGTAAAAAACGGTGCTTTGTTATTGTTTGAATCAGTCGATTTCAACACTCTAATGATTTTTTTTTGCTTTCATTTTAAATTCATCCTCCAGCTGTCCCTGAGCGCCAACGTATGTGAGTTGGTAACCAACTATAAAAATTAGCAAACATATATAACGTTTTCTCTACATTCGCGATATCTCTAACCAGCACGGCAGCCGGCTCCCTTTCTCTCTTCTTTAACGCGCAGTCTCGATTTTACACAGTAGTAAAGTTCCCCTCTCAACACGTTTTCTTGAGTCGACGCAATAGTTAGTTTTCTTCCAACTGTAGCATACATTAAAGGTTACACCCATGCCGACCAATCCATACATACGTACATATAGTCATGCCTTTTTCCCATAGGGGTAGGCAGAGACCACTTCCTTCCACTTGCTATGGTTCTTACACACATCTTTTGCTTCCTCTACTTTCATCAGTGCTTTTATACATGCTCGTCGTTTGTTGGTACTCTTGACCTGGCCTTTTTTCAAAACAATGCTGATCTGATCGAGATATGTTGGCCCAGGTCGACTGACAGTCTATGACATTTTTTTGTTGCGATCGCAGGTTGTATACGTTTTGTTGGTTACAAAAATAAGGAGAATGAATCTCCATAACATGACCAATTCTGAACAGCCATCAAATATGCCCCGCCCACCAAAACGTATACAACATTTGGTCGCGACATAAAAATGTCATAGACTGTCAGCCTTAAAAAGCAGACAAGTATGTCTCCAGAAGATGCCATCCACTAGAGATAGCGAAACGTCGAGTAGAAACTCAGACCTACGACGGCCCATATACCCGAAAAACCATTCACCAATAATACCTCGGTAGTTTTTACAGTACTGCTGCGAACCTTTTCCCTTGTAATGCGACACCAATCCAGTGCGGAATAATCTGTGCATGCTCGATGTTTGATTTGGCTCCTGTTTTCTTCAACCTTTTCGTGTTGTATATTTTTAATATGTCGATTTTTGGTCGATACACCGCTAAATTATTTTACGCACGCTTGACAAACCAATTTATGGGTCTTTTATAATACGTCCGCGCATTTTAAAAGTTCTTCACCGGGTACTGTTGGTGTAAGGTTAGAACGTTAGATAAGGTTAAGCTAATAATAATCGGTATTAATTAAGGCGGTAAAAGTAAAAAAATTAGCACAACAGACCCCAATTTCTACAGTTATTAATTTATGCAAGATAAAAGTAAGCAACGTTTGCAAAGTTTGCCTTTCTAATAAGTGAGTACATGAAACCACAAACGAAAAAACGTAGTTAACTATTGTAAATAAATTCTTACCAAACTTTTGTACTTTTAATTAGGAAATATTGTTATTTCAAGTTTAAAATAAAAATAAAGTAAATTTTAAAATGTTCAGCAGTGTAGTAATGAAAACATTGTCGAGTTGTGTACGATGTTTTTCATTTTGAATGTTTCCGACCTAATTTCGGTTCGTCCAATGCGCGAGTCAACGTTATCAATGGTCGTGTATGTATCCGCCGCGCCGCCCTATATCCCGTATCCCGTATCCCGTATCCCATATCCACGTGTCTATCCGTTAACGTCCGTGTGTCCGTCGAATATCTGATGAATTACATTCCGTTTGCTGTGTTGTCTGCGGGGACAGAGATCATCCGTCGGTTCGTTTCATTCAATTTCCAAATTTACATTTTAATTCAAGTAAACAAGTCTCTTTTGTATCTCGTTTGATGGAGCGTGGTCAGCGTGAAACGGCGTGATCGATTACACTAGACATTTTTTACATTTTGTTTAACGACCGGATTGAGTAACTGTGTATGATTTGTTTCTTTTTATGAAGAGCTTGCTTTTGTTAGTTACTTTAATTACGACCGGTACAGCTGGATTTATTTTTAATTTATCTGCACTAATGAAGGACGGATGAAGGTTATTATCCTGTCGTTGTTAATGCTTTATTAAACAAATAAGGATGCAACACGGATGCAACAACCTTTTTTGATGATGACATTACATAAAAAAAATGGATTGGGTCGGGTGACCCAGGACAGAAGTGAAACTTCACTCTCTTTACATTGAAACAAAATTTATCTAAATTTTAAAAATTTATAATTGATTATAAATTACTCACTTACTCTGTAGCGCTACAGCCCCTGATGGGCTTTGGCTGACGCGACAACTTGTCTCCATTTAACTCGATCGGTCATAAGCTCCGTGCCATTTTCGACGACCAATTTTCTTAAATCCACTGCAATGTTGTCTCGCCATCTCAATCTGGGTCTTCCAAATGGTCTTTTTCCCTCTGGGGCTTTCTGCCTTACCATTCGTATTAGCCTATCTTCGGGTTGCGTACGTGCGTGTCCTGCCCATCCAAGCCGTTGTGCCTTTATTAAGTTAAACAGATCTGGTTCGTCGTATAGCTCTTTCAGTTCTGCATTTGTTTTACTTCTATGCTGTTGCGTCTGTGGATCCTTTGTCGGGCCGTATATTTTCCTCGGTATTCGTTTTTCGAATCTTTGGATGACCTCCTCATTTCGTACCTCATTGCGTCCATGATTCGCAGCCGTACATGATGACAGGTCTGATGACAGTTTTGTATATTTTAATTTTGAATCTTCTCGTAACTTCTTCTTTGTCGGCTGTAACGATCGAACTGCGTGACATTTTTAAAGTTGTAGTTGATTATGAATGACATTAAATTATAATAAATTTAAGTGTTATAGTAGTAAATAATTGTGTTATAGCAGTAAATTACTTTGAAAACATCTTCCAAGAAGCTCTCGAAGGACAACAATTAGGCATTAAAGTAAATGGTACATGGATCAACAATATACGGTATGCAGATGACACAGTCCTGATATCAGATAATACGAATGACCTCCAAATACTCCTGGACATACTTGGAATGCACAGCCGACTTATGGAAATTAACATCAACATAAAAAAGACAAAATTCCTAGTAATCACCCGCAAATTGGATGAGTTCCAGAACGCGAAATCTCATACGATAGTAAAGACATAGAACGAGTAAAAAAGTTTAACCATCTGGGGACTGGTCTTCAGACGTAGACATCAAATGCCGGATAGAAAAAGCGAAGAGCTCTTTTCTGAGATTAAAAAACATCTTTACAAACTCTGACTTTGATCTTAGTCTCGGAATAAGATTGCGTTTGATCTGTACTATTGTATGGTATGGAAGTCTGGACATTGAAAATTAGCACAATCAATAGGCTGGAAGCATTTGAAATGTGGATCTATTAAAGAATTTTGAAAGTCCCATGGACAGCAAGGAAAACTAACGAGGAAATTTTGAGGACGACAGAAAGAGAACGCGAATTTATGGGCACGATAAAATGCAGGAAAACATTGTACTTGGGACATGTGTTGTATTGTATGAGCTTTATATATGTATGTCCTTCAAAAAATCCCAAACGGCTGGACCGATTGGAATAAAATTTTTAGAAGTTGTTTAATACATAACAGGGGTGGTTTTAGTAAAAAAAAACTTTTGTGTTAGCACCCGTACGAAAGGGGTGGAAAGGGGATGGAATATAAAAACTATCAAAAACGGCTGAAGTGTCAAATTCATAGTCTTCGGGGATGATGAATTTGATAGTGACATTCCCAATAATGTAAGCACCCATACAAAGGGGAAGGGCAGGGGATGGTATATAAAAACTATTAAAAAAGCTAATATTAGTGACAAATTCATAGTTTTTGGGGTCGCTCAGTTTGATAGTGATATTCCCAAAGCAGACAAGCCAACGTTCGGGCAGGACGTCTGCCGGGTCCGCTAGTAAAATATAAAACTTTAATGAGTTCTCACAAAAAGTTTACATTTTTGTCACCAGTTAGCGTTAAAGTCATAACCCACAGTCCCTATATTCTTCGACTGTCAATAAAAACAAGAGGCTTTCTCAGCATAAACGTCTTTAAAACAAGACGGCTAGACACTATTATTTAATTCTGAATTGAAAGATTGTTACAACGACTTGCCAAATAAGCAGACTTACTTTATTCATAAACAAATTAGTTTGAGGTTAACCAACAACAGACTGAATAATCTCAGGGATAACGTTACCGTCTGGCACCAGTCCTTAGTTAACCTAACATTAATTTGTTTATATTGTTGATAGCGTGTTAGGTTCAGGCACATTTATCACTTTGCACATTAATTTATCTTTTAGCTAAATACTGAATAATTTGTTTTGCTTATGAAGTAAGTAATTTACATTTTATACAGCTACAAAAACATTTTTTTGGACAATTTTTTTTAAATAATTTTAAACAATATTTAATTTAATTTACTTGCTTTGTTTTATTATTTTGTTTTTGTTATTTTTATTAGTTTCGTAGCTGATGTCTTATTAGCTAACAATTACAACTAACTAGAGATTATAAATGCATTGGTTCTCACAAAACTAGACAGTAACGTGTCTTGTTTTATGGAAATATTTTATCCAAATAATTTTTTTGAAAGGATTTAACAATTACCAAAAAAAATGTAATATATTCGCAGGCTAGGCCTTAATACGATGAATCGATGAATAATACCGTAAAGTTTTTTGGTTTATATGATTTACGATTCAAAATATTTTAAAATTTTAAACAGATACCACTTCCTTTCACTTGCTATGGTTCTTACACACATTTTTTGCTTCCTCTACTTTCATTAGTGCTCTCATACATGCTCGTCGGTTGTTGATACTCTTACCTGGCCTTTCTTTAAAACAATGTTGATCTAATCGAGATATGTTCGCCGAGGGCGACCTCTACCGACTTGTCTATTTACAGTCGCCTTATAAATTTGTTTCGCCAATCTTCCTTTATCCATTTTTTCTACGTGTCCAAACCATCTAAGCATTCCTTTATTTATCTTTGTAACCACATCTTATACAATAGGAGATGAAATTTAAATACCTAGGCATAGAAATATCAGGATATGGTGACATCGTGGCGGAGGTAAGAAACCAAGCAGCAAAAGCAGCACGAACCTCAGCTTACATGAACGATACAATCCTCCGAAACAAAAACAAAAACTTTTTGACAGGGAGAGAAGCAAGGACATTGGAAGAACATGTAAAATAGACAATGTAAATGAATGGATACTGGGAAGACAGAGAGGGTGGAACGAACACGTAGACCAGATAAATGACGAGAGAATGGTCAAAATAACTAGAGACAAGTCGCCCTTAGGGCACCGAAGCGTTGGAAGACCCCGCAAGAGATGGAGCGACAACCTTTCTAATAATTGAACGGCAGAGGATACGAAGAAAAACAAGCAAATTGCTTACATTAAAAAAGAAAGAAAAAGAAGAAGATAACAAAATACCTTATACAAGGAGAGACGAAACTTATTATTAAAGAAATTAAAAGATTGCTGCTTTAAAAAAATGTCGCGTATTAAATATATGGGAGTAATAATAAATAGCAATAACAATTCTTAAAATATAATAAGTTACTTCAATACAAACATCTTAGCCAAAAAACAAAGTTTTAAATATATAAAGTAGTAAAACGTCCAATTACAATATACGCAGCGAAAACAATGTGCCTGGCAGCCAAGGACAAAGAACGCTTTAGTATATTTAAGTAAAAATCATTCGTAGAATCAACGGACCCAAAAAATTTAATTATAACGAATACCAAAGACTAAATTACAAGAAAACATAGTAAAAACAATAAAAGCTTAACAGCTAAGGTTGTGGGGACATATTTATCGCAGAGATCCAAAACACCTTATTGGAAAAATAACTGGATGAATTCAACAAACAACCAAACCAAGAGGAAGGCGAAAAGAAAAATGGAAAAACCAAATAGCCGATGACATCAAAACACTTGAAATTGGAAACTGGTATTAAATTTTCAAGAACAGAAAAAAATGGTAAGAAGTCGTAATTAAACCAAAACAACATAAAAAACTGTAAATGAAAACAGAAATACCAAGCGGAGTGATTCACCGCAGCTAAGGAATCAAAAGAGCTCCAAAAGGACGACAATCTTTTCACTAGAAATGCTTAAGCTTATTGTTGTTTATTCCATTTTAGAATAAAAATTTAAACACGTGTAATGTTACACAAAAATATTAAAAACAATTTAAGAAAATGGTAATCGATTGTTTTTAAACCCTACAATATTAAAATGTTCTCGTTATTTAGATGCGCGATTTAAAAAAATACTGAAATAATTTTATCTGGTTATTTGTATGAGACAAAAACTGACTTAACCATGATCTAGTACTGAAAATTTTATGGTCGCAGCTCGCCATTGAGCTAAAATTTTTTTATTAAATTCAGATATAACGGCGAATAAAGGTCACTAAATCTCATGCAACAATATAGTTGTCCAGATTGTAGCAGTAGAATATGCATTATTTTTTATATTTGTATTATTCAGTCAAAATAATATTAATAGTATTATTAAGTCGCAAATGGTCGGTGTACCTACGCAGTTGTCAATTTTTGTACAAATATTGGACGAAGAGAAGTAAACCCCCGCAGAAACCTAAATATAGATGGCGACGATATAGAAGCGGTTAGCGAGTTCGTGTACCTTGGCCCCCTGATAACCACTCATAATGACACAACAGCCGAAATAAAACGTAGAGTCCTCCTTGCCAACAGATATTACTTCGGGCTCACCCCCCAGCTCAAATACCCTAAGCACAAAGTGTAAACTCTATAAAACATTGATAAGACCGGTTTTAATGAACGGCGCCGAAACATGGACACTTACTAAGAGTGACGAGACCATCTTAGGGTGCTTTGAGAGGAAAGTACCAAGAAAAATTTACGGAGCCATTGAGAAAAATGCCTCATAGACTTCCAAAAGGCATTCAACAAGATCAAACATGATGTATTGGTAGAGACTTTAGACCATATAGGACTGGACGGAAGGGATATTAGGATAACTAAAAATTTATATTGGAACCAAACTTAGTAGGCTGAGTAGGCTCGAGTAGCATTTAAAAACATAAGTAGGGTCTTGTGCTGTAGACATCTAAAGTTAACTCTAAGAATCCGACTTCTCAGATGTTATGTCTTCTCCACATTGCTATACGGTATGGAAGCCTGAACTATAAACAAGTACGAAGAAAGACGACTTGAAGCCTTTGAGATATGGGCTTACAGGAAAATATTAAAAGTTTTATGGACGGAAAAAGTATCCAACTTGGTAATATTCCAAAGTCTGAATAAATCCACCGAAATTCTTACCACCATCAAAAGAAGGAAACTGCAATATTTCGGACATGTTATAAAAGGCGAAAAATACCGATTACTGCAGAACAGCATGCAGAGAAAAATTTATGGTAAAAGAAAGTTGGACCGCCGAAAAGCATCATGGCTCAAGAATCTACGTGACTGGTATAAACTCAACTCAAGCTCTCTGTTCAGACTTGCCATCGACAGAGTAAGGATAGCCTTGTTGGTGACCAACGTTCTAGAAGAACATGGTACGTAAGAAAAAGAATTGAGAAAAATGGGATATGGAGAAAAAAGTACAACTTTAAGCTGTATAGGCTGTTTCGGGGATCTGACATAGTCAAGGAAATAAAGTTGGGCCGGCTGCGATTGGTAGGCCATGTTATGAGGATAAAGGCAGATGACTCCACCCGAAGGGTTTTACTGGTTAAGCCCGTAGGCCAACGCAGAAGGAAAATACCTTAAATGAGGCTAATAGATAACGTAGAGGCCATTTAAAAAATGTTGGAATAACGGCCTGGAGAAGATGGGCGCTTGACAAGGACGCCTGAAAGGAAATACTTGAGGAGGCTAAGGCCCACGAAAAGCTATAACGCCGTACTGATGATGATGATGATTGGACGAGGCTTATTTTATTAAGATTTATCTTTAACTAGTATTATAGTGTTCTTGTATTTTTTGTAAAATAGAATATTGTAGCGAATGAATTTATATTTGTCTAATTTTAAAATCATCTATGAGCAGACAAAACCTTTTAAAAAAGGCATAACCAGCTGTGCATAGACGAGTGCATGGTAGTGAATGTTGGGTTTGACGAAGAAGCGTAAAAGTAAAATCAATGCTGCGGAGATGAGTAGTCCAAAAATTACAACTGGAGTAACTTTGATGGATAAAATGTGAGATACTGTGATAAGGGAATGCTGTGGTGTAAAAGACAATGTGTTAACAAAGATAGTTAAAGAAATACCTAGATGGTTTGGACACTTAGAGAGGATGCATAAAGGAAGATTGACGACACTTCTTTAACAGGCAAACGTGTATGGGCAAGTTGATAAAGGTCGTGTTAGGCAAACGTATATCGATATATTGAATATTTATAAGTGATAACAAACTATAGGTACACGTTTTAATCAAAAAGTGACGTTGCAAAGGTTGGATTATTTCTGCGGTATCAGTATCAGTATAATTTTGCCAAAAATTCAGTCGCTTAGGAATAACAAATTGTAACGTATTACTTTTTTGCAGTTGTCAATTGGTAATAATAAATTCAGTGAATATTATAAAAAGAGAAAAATTAAATCTGACTTCAACTATAAGACAAAATTGTTTCTTTCCAAAATAACACAAACATGGTTGAAATGAAGGATTTCATTGACCAGTCATAAACGAAGATAATAATAATTTTAAAAATAAATAACACGAGTACAATTTGGAAAGTGTTGACGCAAATTCTTACCAAATTAAAATAATTGTTAATCGCATTTTAATTTTTTTCCAACAAGTTTTAAGTAAATTAACCAAAAACATTTACGATATATTGAATTCAAAACCCATCTAATTGTAATTCAGTTTTGGTCAAATGTTCACATCAGTAATTACATGTATTATTATAATTGGTTTAATTCAAACATTACCAATTGTGTTGTTTTTACTATCGTAATTAAATTGTTATGTGCGCCAGTTATATTATTGTATCCGAAAAATATGTCAGTATATAAAATAGATTATCTCATACACAACAACATACCGCGAATCCGTTAACGATGATTTCGGTGCATATGTTTATAATCTGAATCTGAAAGTTAACAGTATTGCGTTGTATTGCTTGCTATCCGCCATCGCACTATCAAGAAAATCCTACGAAAACTTGACTCCACTAAGGCAGTAGGACCAGATGGAATTCCGACAATTGTCCTTAAGACTCTTCAAGTTATCATACAGCAAAGGAGTATTTCCGTCCATGTGGAAAAACGCTAAAGTCCAACCGATTCCGAAAAAAGAAAAGAAGACTATTCCTACGAATTATCGCCCTATTGCATTGCTCTCAGTCATATCCAAAGTTATGGAAAAAGCTATTAACACAGAACTCATCAAATATCTGGAGAAATTTAAGATAATTCATGACAGACAATATGGATTTCGACAACTTCGGTCTACTGGAGATTTGCTGGCTTATGTCACTCAGCTCTGGGTAAACACTATTAAAAAGTTTGGTGAATCCCGTGCAATAGCCTTGGATATATCTAAAGCCTTTGACCGCGTTTGGCACCAGGCATTGTTAAGTAAATTATCTGCCTACGGTGTCCCAACCAAACTGCGCCAATAGATCTTGAGCTTCATGCAAGATCGCTCCTTACATGTGGCAGTTGACGGTATTTCTTCTGATGCGTTTAAAACCAATGCCGGGGTCCCCCAGGGTTCCATCCTGTCTCCCACCTTATTTCTTTTACACATCAACGACCTCTTAAAAACCACCACGAACCCCATTTACAGTTTCGCAGACGATAGCACACTTGTCTCAACTTTCACATCCTATCGATCACTTTCGGTGAATGATACAAATAGACTCAGGCAGGAACAGGTTGATTCCATCAATAGAGATCTTAAAGCAATCGTCGAGTGGGGAACCAACAATCTTGTTCAGTTCAACGCCCAAAAAACACAAAGTGTCACGTTTTCCAAGAAAGTGAATTCCTCAAATCATCCTATCACAATGTCCGGAAATACCCTTGAACAAGTCCCTCCATCTCGATTTTGGTAGTTACGGTGTCCAATAATATGTCTCGGCATGACCATGTTGCTAACATCGCAAAGTCGGCAAGCCAGAGGCTAGGTTTTCTGTGGAAAGCCAGAAAGTTTTTTACTCCTGATCAACTGTTGACGACGTACAAGGCTCAAATCCGACCTCTACTGGAGTATTGCTCGCATATTTGGGGTTCAGCACCAAGGCATTCTCTTCGTCTTCTAGATTCCATTCAGAAAAGAGCCATTCGCTTGATAAACAGCTCAACTCTCACAGATACCCTTCACCCTCTAGAACATAGAAGAAGAGTTGCAGACCAGTCATTGCTCTACAGATATTGCCATGGCAGATGCTCCAGAGAAATAAAAACTCTTGTACCACCATTGGCCACATTCGGCCGAAGAACTCGGCACGCTGATTAGTCTCACCTATTTACTCTCAAGCTTGACACTACAAGGACCAATCTTTATCGAGAATCCTTTTTTTACAGGGCTGCTTCGGAATGGAATAAGCTTCCAAAATCAGTTTTTCCAGAGAACTATGACCTGCAACTTTTTAAAAAGCGTGTCCACAATCATTTCCTTTCTATAATCCCTTGCCCTTCTAATAGTCGCAGTGCGTCCGCGGCCCACACGATAGGTCTACCCTTTTTGCGACTATTTTCATAAAAAAAAAAGAAAAAAAAAAAAAACCAAGTCCAAATAACATCGAATCAACATCAACACCAGTTGTTCGTTAAAGTCATATACATGTACTGTAGTAAGTAGAAGGATGATGGTTTTACTAGGTATAATCCTTTAACTAACATTCGGGTTGAACCATAGGAAATAAGACCCGTTACTCAAGGCGACATTTTTATTTTAACAATATAACAAGAGAAGGTAGAACTACCTCCAAGTCGCGTTAATTCACAAGTTTTAAGTCGCAAGTTGACAAGGTAACAAATCTGACAACAGTGTCAAGAAATATGCCGCCGAAAATATTAACTCTTGAACTTTTAACTAACGTACTTTTCACCACTTGAACTAAAACTAATAATAAAAGAAAACTTATTATGCAACTTGTTACTGTGTGATACTTATCGCGTATGCACTTGTAACGGTAAAGAGAGAAATAAACTATATTTGGAATTACACGTGTCTTTCAGAATCACGTAGCTTTTCTGAGAGAATACAATAGAGAAAAACCTTACTAGATTTTTAATTTTACTTTTGGGATGAAATAACAATAGACCACTAATAACAAAGCGAATTTAGAGATTGAGACTATACCGGTTTATATATTTACTACGCTCGCGAGAGATACATGCTCATTACATCAAGACCTGATTTCAACTGTTTTGTGAGGCGGCGCGTGCTTCGTCGCGTAGAAGGTACTAGTTAAGCTCCGTTCACACAAAGGGAATTCTTAACTGACTTTTGGACACAGAGTTGCTTTACACGGGAGGAATTTTCAAATGAAATTCCGACACCAGTAAGTGTAAATTATAAATCGAAAAAAAATACATCAACAACAAAACTAGCCGTTATTTTAAAGGACTATGGGTTCAATATAAAGAAACATAATTAAGAAGACTATAAAGAATCAGTGATCAAGACAATGTGAAATAAAACCGCAAAATTAATGCAAGATATGTACTACAACAAATTTAATAGATGATTCGACCCATTCAATGATATAAAATGGAAATCCGCCAGAGATGCTAAAAACACCAAGCGTAAGTTATTACAAAAAAAACCCGAAAAAAGGAAACAAAGTTCTGCAAGCTTAAGCATTACAAGACCATTACAAGATTAGAGTATAACCCTATATCTTCCAAAACGGCGCAAGGGGAGCACAAAGATGTGCGAACAGTAAATGGTTAATACCAAATACCGAAGATCCTGATATTTGTTCTGTTCGATTGCTCGAGAAATCACTCAGCAAGCGAAATGATAATATCAAAACTGACAGGTTATTTTTAACAGTAAAAATTGCTTGGGATAAACCATATTCTTCAGGTTGGTACAAAAATATGCCAATTGGGGTGAACATGATGTCTAAGTGGATCAAAGAATCAAAAGATGATTGAACTCGATATAAAAAAAAACTTAAATTACCAACCATTCCTCACGATCGACTACAGCGTCTCACTTTGCCAAATCAGGTATCAATGAGCAGAAAATTATAAAAATCACAGGATACAGCTCATCTAATTCATTGAAACCTTACCTGCAATTTGATAATGAACATCATTTAAATTTAATTAATAACCTAAGAGAGAGAGAGAGAGTGAGGAGGTATTATTAACTTTTAACACATCAGAACAAAACAATTTAGAAAAATCGTCCACCCAAGGGCACAACATCTATAATAATTGTATTTTTCATGTTCAAAACTTCAATGCATCCTAATTTAAATAACTCATTCAGTTTATATTGAGCCAAATGATATAAATTTGTTGAAATAAAAATATAAAATCTTAAAAGTGATTTTTATTGTAACGTCAAAAAATAATCTATCGAATATCACACGAGAGTTCGATAGATTAGATAATAATTCTCCAGGCTTTTTTTCAAACTTGTTGCCATTTGGCATTAGCCACTCGAGATCTTTGAGCAAATTATTTTTAATTTATTCTTACTCTCTTGTGATATTACTACAGAAAATTAAACGCCCATATGCCACTCAACCCCTCTTCCTATTTAAGATTCTAAGCCTTAGGGGGTTGAACCACGAAGACTTAAAATATTTATAAGTGTCCCCCTTTTAAATAACTATTGACTTGTTTTTTTGATTTTCCATATTATTTACCGGAAGGAAGATATTAAGGGTGGAAAGTTTTCAAATTAACTTCCTGTAAATATATTTTAAACAAAGACATTTACATTGTTTGCCATTTTAAATGGCTAAATTCTAGTTTGTTTTTATTTATTTTGTCCCGTGTATTGTACATGATCTAATGCATACTATGTGAGATAGCAAAGAAAACAAGCAATTACAGGCATGAAAGAAAATATGAATTTTATATTTTGGGGTCAGCTATATTAGGGTTATTTACCTGATTCCTTCACGCATGATATTTTGTGTAATAAATTATAGCGATACATTAATATTCTCATAAAATCGAGCAGAAAATAATAGAGTGCAGCATAGTGCATAAGAATGTGGTGATTTGCAATTTAAAATAGAGTATCATTGTGAAAGTTTGTAGGGAAAAGTAGCGGCAAACATAATAAACACGTTTCAATTTCAAATCAGATATGAAGAAAAGATTTTGCTTCACTAAATTGTATACAAATATTTTATTCAGTAGACGATGGCTACGTTTAATTTCTACAAGTGATAGTTAAAAACTTCCTGCATGAAGGATATTTAAGAATAACATAATAACACCAAGTTTATACCTTAAATGTAGTAACATTTCTACCAAATCAAATACTAACAATACAATTTCATTTGTAATTTAAATTTGTTGAGGCACGCTTGTTTGTGAATACAAATCGACCCAAAATGTAATTGGAAATAAAAAAAAGCATTTTATATTATAGATTTCCTGCCAATATCAGTTGAGGCTAGTGTGTGATTTGCATTTTCATCAATAAAATTAATTTAAGGAGCCAGAATTGAACTTTTTTTAAAGCCTAAATGTTTTTCTTTTACACCCAATCGATTTAGTTTAGATTAGATTTGATGGGAGGCTTTTTGTAAATATGCACTTTGACCTGGTGCCCTCTCTACGGTAAGCTTCTTTTCCAGTCCCAGTTGTTTTACCAACTACCAGAGGCTGTTGGGGGTCATAATGTAGCTCTCATATTTAGGTTTTTCTTTGCTCAATCACAGGAACCGGGACCTTGCTAGTCCTTCGAAGTGGCATGGGCGTGTTCCTCCGTCTCTTCTTCTTTAAGGCAGAAACGCCATTCAATGTTCTCCGCCCGTCCTAACCAATCACCTGTCAGCAGGCCCACCGTTACTTTTCTTCTAAATCTAATAGGGAACTAACAAAAAAATATCAGGCAGGACAATAAAAGAAAAAACCGTAATCCAGTAAAAATTACACTTGTTGTCCTTAAAAGGTTGTTAAAACTAAATGAATCGAATAAGTAATATTATTAAAGAATCAACGCAAATAAAATCAAAAACATGAACAAAAAATTTAATTTATGCATTTTCGTAGACTTGAAAAAAGCCTATGACAGAGTGGTCGATATTGTCTATGTATGGGGTAAGCAGTAGTTTGATACAAGCACTGAAATCACTTAATAAGGATTCCACGGCTTGTGTCAGGATAAACGGAGCTTACACGGACTGTTTTAACATCATAAAAGGTGTTAGACAAGGATGTGTGGCTTTGCCATCGGTGTTTAACTTATACATAGACGATTGTTTAAAATATTTAAAAGAGAGTTTTTATGGATTACAAATAAATGATTTGATCGTCAAATGCCTCCTTTACGCCGAAACTATAGGAATAAAAGATAAAAGTAAATGTAAGCAAGACGAAATTAACGGTTTTTAAAAAAGAAGATAGCATGACCAGCTGTGAGGTGCTGATTGAAAGAGAAAGAGTGAAACAAGTTAATGAGTTTGTATACTAGGGTTTACGAGAGACAGACGGAAAGTATGACTGTGATGTCAAACAAAGAGTGTTGGCAGGGAAACAAATTAATAGGGCCCTGCAGAACTTTATGAGCATCCAGAACGTAAAATCCTTAATATAAAATTATTTTCTGGTTTGATAGATTGCTTAATTAATCGTTGGTTTAAAAAGATATTTTGATTTCTTTAAAGAAAATGAATAGCATTAAACTTTAAAAAATTTGAATACTATTGAACTTGCAAATCTTAAATACCTTTACTTTATTAATTTCCCACTGAGTTGTTGTTCACGTGAACTCCAACTAATGTTTTAAAAACTTTTTTCAAAAGGAAAGGAGACGAAAAGTTAATAAAAAATGTCGCACCTTATAAATGGACTAAATATACACTTTTAAACCATCAAATATTTCCAAATTGCTTGAAAAATAATTTTTAATCCCAGAAGATTACCGCCAACCGTAACTGTTTTCAAATTTTATGTATCAGCTAAAGAAATAATTACAGTAATCCTACTTGAAATGTTAGTACTACTACCGACTTATTTCGGAGATGAAACATATTTTTAAATTTACCAGTTTAATTCATAAATTGGTCGTTTGCTTTATATTTCGTTGAATATATTTAAGCCATTTCAAATAAGAATCTTAAAAAATAATCGTGGTCTTTTTTTTATCGAGAAAAAGTTTAACTAAAGGCAATTTACCACTTCTAATATTTAGAGTCACCACCAATACCACCAACTCCTAAAATAATAGCCGCAAGGTGGGTCGCACAAAGTTGTAACAATGGCTCACCATATTGGTTTAATCGATCAGAAAAAGTATATTTTGTATCAGTCGATTCTTCTTTGAGGGCCCTATTAGCTATCTGATGTTGGTGACCACTTGAGAAAACGCATTTCTGTCCTTGACCAGTCCAAATAGTACTTTTGCTGCTCAATTACAAGTTAAGTCGCGAATGTTACGCAGTCACAACATCTTCTTTCTGCCCACTCCTCGATTATCTATCTTGCCCTCCATAATAATGTGGAATAAATATATATCAATATCAACAATCGTTCCTCCTTCTTCGAGATTAATTCGTTAAGTTCAGACTTCACACCCCTTCGTGGTCACTTTGAAGACCTGGAGAACATCTATTTCCAAAGACACATTGCCTAGGAAGGTGTTCCCCGAGGCATACAACCTCCAGAAATTTAAGAAGAACACCAATTCCCACCTTTTTTCACCTGGTTCTCACGATGTTCTCTGAGCATTACAGGATATCTCTTTTAGTGAAAACCAGAACATAAAAAAAGAGAAATTTCAGAATCCATCGCATTGTCTTCATTTAAAATGCTGTCAGGCGGTTTAACGTATTAGTTCTTAGTGTCCATGAATGAACTCATTACTAATGTGGTCTTGACTTCTCAATTAAATTTAATTCGGGGGAACAAATAGATCAAATATCGAATCTATCCTTTTTTTTTAATATCTAAAAATATCTGACAAAACTAATTGAACTAAAACCGAAATGCTGTTAAGTAATTTTAAAAATAATAAAATTACTAAAAAGAATGAATAAAACCACAAACGTAACGAGTTAAACGAATTCCAATGTTGTTGTCACCTTTTTTTAAATAAATAAAAAGTTGCAAGTTATAAAAAAAAAATTACAAATGGCACATAAGAACTCAGACTGTGTTTCCAGGCTATGGCAAACCAAGATTTCAACCACCCATATGAAACCATAAAATGGGCTTATTAATCAACCTCCTATCATTGGTGGACTACTTGTGTCAATAGGGTTTATCCCGTTGATGGCTAATATTTTCTTACATCTACAGATCTCTAGTTCTTATTTATGGGTCTCTTAATTTTTTCTTTGGCAACTAATTTGGCATTTTTAGTATATTTCGTTATTCCGGTATTCGTTGGTAACTACATACGGTGTATCATAAATAATAGAAAATAATTAAACTGAAAAATTTTGGGTTTAAATAATTTAAAAATGATTTTTCCCCATTACTTTTAAACTGTTAAACTAATCTTTATTATATTTTCAGAAATGTAGACACTTCAAACCTTACTAAATTATAGTAAATAAACGTTTCTGGCTACTACCAGAGGCGTTCGACAGGAACAAGTCAGAGTTTGACCCTGCCATTGGCAGAATTGTCACGTTAGCCCAATTTTTTTATTTTCCAATACTTTCTGTGTAAATAACATCATTTATCTTAGTAACGACATGCAGGAGATTCGTGCCAGAATAGAACAAGCTCGTGCTTCGTTCCTGAAGATGCGTAAGGTACTTTGCAGCAGAAATTTAAGCTTGCCTCTGCGCGGCCCAATGCTTCGCTGTTACGTATTCAGCGTACTGTTTTATGGAATGGAAGCTTGGACTTTGACATATGCGATGTGCAAAAAATTGGAGGCCTTTGAAATATGTACGTACAGAAGGCTATAAAAAATCTCCTGGGTAGAAAGAGTGCGTAACACCGAGGTACTTCAACGCCTCGACAAGCAGCTGGAAGTTCTGTTTACACTTAAAAAGCGCAAACTGGAGTATTTTGGTCACATCTTAAGAAATGACAAGTATCGACTTTTAAAACTTATTATAGAAGGGAAGATCAAAGGACGAAGAGGCCCGGGTAAAAGAAGGATGTCCTGGCTAAAAAACTTAAGACAATGGTATGGAGTGAGCACTACCACATTGTTCCGCCGAGCTGTAGACAAGGTTCAGATAGCGCTGATGATTGCCAACGTCCGAGGAGGACAGGGCACCTAAAGAAGAAGAACAATAAAGTCATTATTTTTCGAAATATTTAAAGTTAAACATAACGTAGCACAATTTTAATGTGTATTTATCATGGCGGTGTTTTAACGTCATACGTTTACATTTATTAAGCAAATAAAACTTTAAAGTTAATTTTTTAGGTTTAACAAGAAAAACAATGTAAAGACATTTAATTTCTACGTCAGGGTTTAGATTGTCTGTTATAAGGGAGCATAGGTATTTAAATTTTCTGACTTTTTCTATCTATTCCCCATTCGGTTCCAGTTGAGTGCGTTTGTAATCGCAACACTTAATTTTAAAAAATTAATTAACATCGTTCTTGGTATTTTAGACTTTTGGAGAAAAATTTACAAGAGATAGTGTTGAGTAATGAGAATATTTTACAGCATTTTAATGACTAAACAGTAAATTAAGCGGTCATATAAAAGCCGTAAAGACAATTTTAACGATCCTTGACTTCGTTTATGACAGTTTTATGCGAAGTAAATTTTTTAAATATTACTAGGTTATTTTAAATTTACTTTTTTGTAATGAATGTAATTGCCACTACGTTTCGATTCCCCCCATCGCTTCGTTAATAATAAAACGGAACAGTTCTCCAATTAAATTAAGAAGTTCGAGCGAAAATATCGCGCATTGTACTTCGCGTGTGTCCACGAATTTTTATGTTTGTTTTGCTCAATTTATAAGTTGTTAAAAAAGTTCATAAGCAGTAAATATGAAAAATAAAAAAAACTTTTACCGTTTCGTTTTATACTTTCAATGGCTTTTGATATAACTTGCTGAATTAGGAAAATTTTCTCCGGTTGAAGTTGCTCTTCAGATTTTTTGCTTCTTGCCATTTCGACTTAATAGACCGAGCGAAAACTGAAAAAATTCAATATTTGTATGATTTAAAATTCGTATTTAAGAAAAAGTAGATGGATGATTTAGATAAAAAAAAAACAAGCGAGTATTAGAGTAGTCGCATATGATGTGTAACATTTGACATCTCACCTTAGTAATAAGCAATTTTAAAATCAGGAAGTCTAAGGGAAACTGTATGGGCTAATCCTTATATGCGAAAGGAGAGTAAAATCAAAATATATAAGACATGCGTCAGGCCAATAATGACATGTGGTATAGAAGCGAGAGAGGATACCAACAAGACCAAAAGGATGCTACGACTCACCGAAATGTCAGTCATCATCATCATCCAGCCTTATTCTCTTGTCCATTGCTGAACGTAGGCCTCCTCGAAATATTTCCATCTTTCCCTGTTTTGCGCCTCTGCGATCCAGTTCGTGGTTATCCTTTTGAGGTCATATGTCCATCGTGTCGGTGGTCTACCCCTGCTTCGCTTATCCGATCTCGGTCGCCACTCCAGAACTTTCTTTGTCCACCTTCCGTCCTTCATTCTAGCCACGTGTCCTGCCCATCTCCATTTCTGCTTTGTAATTCTCTCTATTATGTCCTCTACCCCCGTTTTTCTCCTTATATCCTCGTTTCTGACTCGGTCGTTAAGGGAAAGTCCTAACATGGATCTCTCCATTTTCCGTTGCGCTACTTGTAGTTTTTTAACTATTGTTTTTGTTAAGGTTAGGGTTTCAGCCCCGTATGTCATAACTGGGAGAACACACTGATTGAAGGTCTTCCTTTTCATACTTACGGGAATTTCTGATTTAAATATGTCCCTAAGCTTTCCGTACGCTGCCCATCCCAGAGATATTCGTCTGGACAGTTCGCACGTCTGGTTGTCCCTGCCGATCCGGATTTCATGGCCAAGGTAGGTGTATTTTTCTGTGATTTCGATGATTTTGTTTTCTATTTCTACAGATTCGCTTGGTACTAGGTTGGTTAACATTTTTGTTTTGTTATAATTTATTTCCAAACCTGCTCTTTGTGTTGCCCGTTGTAGATCTTTTAGCATTTCCCTGGCTTCCTGCATGTCATCTGCCATTAGAACTATGTCATCCGCAAATCTTAGATGGCTCAGTCTTTCCCCATCTATCATAATTCCCTTATTTTCCCAATTCAGAGTTTTGAAAACATGTTCCAGGACCGCAGTGAATAGTTTTGGAGATAACGTATCGCCCTGCCTGATTCCTCTTTTTATTTTTATTTCCCTTGACGATGTATGCAGGTGAATTGTTGTTGTTGCGTTTTTGTAGATATTGTATATAATGTTAGAGTATCTTCCATCTATTCTGCATTCTTTTATTGCTCGTAATATTGAAACTAATTCAACGGTGTCAAAGGCTTTGTAAAAGTCCACAAAGATTAGGGTAAGCGGTTTGTTGTATTCTACTGTTTTCTCGATGAGGGTTTTTATGCATTGCAGATGATCGTTAGTCCCGTAGCCAGAGCGGAACCCTGCTTGTTCTCTAGGTTGGTAGAAATCCAGTTTATTCTCTAGCCTGTTGGTGATTATACGGGTGTAGAGTTTGTACAGGTGATTGAGAAGGCTAATGGGTCTATAGTTATCCAGGTCTGTCATATCGCCCTTTTTATGAATTAGGATAGTAACAGAATTGTTCCATTGGTTCGGGATGGTTTGATTTTGAAGGCATAAATTGAACAATTTTTCTATTGCCTCAATAAGGGCAGGACCTCCATTTTTTATGGATTCTATCACTATTCCATCATTGCCAGGTGCTATATTGTTTTTCATTTTCTTCAAGGCGTGAATAATTTCTTCCTTAGAGATTTCGGGGATGTCCTCAGATCCTTGGTTTGTAATTTTTAGAGATGCATGTTCATCTGGTTCTAGCTTTAGTTTGTTTTTGTATAAGGTTTGATAGAATTCTTTAACTATGTTTAGCATCTTTTCCCTGTTTGATTCTATTTTCCCATTTTTATCTTTCAGCTTTATGATTTCTCGTCTACCTGTCGTTAGTTTGCGTCTCAATACTTTCATACTTTTATTGTTCTCTATAGTCTGCATGATTTTTCCTTGTTTATATTTTAAAAGTAACCTTCTGTTTTCCATTTTCGACTTTGTCGTTGGGGTAATTCGTTCTTCTTTCTCGTTACTTGGGCAGAACTTTTTTTGGGCATCTTCGATTGCGTGGATTATTGAGTCATTCAGGATATTTAGATCATTCGTTGGTGTTCTTTTTAGTGTGTTGTCTATGTGTTCTTGGAACTTTTGTTCGTTCGTGGGTTGTCTCCAGTTTTGTGTTTTTCTTTTTGTCATCATTTTACTTCTCTCTTTTCTAGTGTTTATCTCAATATGGGCTCTAATCATTCTGTGGTCGCTTCCTATTGTAAATCTATTCAGTACTGTCACATCTTTAATAATGTACTTCTTGTCGCTTATTATGTAGTCGATCTCATTTTGTGTATTTCCGTCCGGGCTCTTCCACGTCCATCTTCTATGAAGTTTTTTGTAAAAGAAACTATTCATCTGGAATAGGTTGTTCTCCATTAGATAGTTTACTAAAGTCTCGCCTCTTTGATTTCTGCCCGGGCTGCCAAAATTTCCTAGAGCAAATTCAGACGGATCAGATTTTATTCCAGTTTTGGCATTAAAGTCGCCACATATTATCGTGAAATGTGTATGGTCTTGATTTAGTGCCTTTGTTATTTCGTCATACAGTACATCTATTTCTTCTTCTGTGTGGTCCGAAGTTGGTGCGTAGATTTGTATAATTTTTAGGCTGTATCTTGGATTGAGTCGAAGTATCAAATATATCACTCTCGTTGATATGGCTTGTATAGTGCTAATATATTCTGATACGTTTTTATTAATAAGGAACCCTACTCCTCCAACTGATTGTTGTTCTTCTCCGAAGTAGTAAAAAGTGTTGCCGGATTTTAATTTCTGTAAGTTTTCACCCTTCCTTCTGACCTCGCTAATACCGACTATATCCCACGTGATCTTCTCCAGTTCCATTTCCATTTCCAATAATTTTCCCTCTGATAAAAGAGTTCTGGCGTTGTAGGATGCAATTTTAAGTTTTATCCTGTGTTTGGGGTTTGTTTTTCTCATCATATTTTTATTTTTATCATGTGTCTTGTATGTCTTATACGAATTTATGCCTCCCCCAGATTCCTTGAGGCTGCCCTCGGATGAGGGGTGGGATTTTGATTTACCCACCTGGGGACCATGTCCTTTGTTTTTTAAATTCGCCATATTTTGAGGGGTTTTTAGCCTTAATCTTCCTCGCTGGCCAGACGTGTTGGAAGATGGATTGGGATAATTGGTGATGGGGAGATTGGTATTGACAGGAACAGCTAGGGTAGGACAATAGTTTCCCCCGTACGGTATCAGGGGATAAACCACGGCTCGCGTACGCAGGGGCGCATCCCTGAAGTAGATCTGCCATCTATTGGGACCATAGATGAGTATCTACCCGCTACGACATTTCATATGTATACGACATTTCATATGTATACGACATTTCATATGTCAGTACTGAGAACAATATCCGGGAAAACAAGAAGAGATCACGTAAAAAACACAGACATTAGAGCTCAATGCGACGTACAGGATGTGGTGGGATGGGGAAGGCAGAGGAAAAGAGAATGGTATAACCACGTGAAGAGAATGACCGACGATAAACTACCAGGTTTCCGTCCACCCGGAAGACCACCAAAGAGATAGAGAGACAGCTGGCAGTTCTCATCTCAGAAAATATTACAGAGGCAAGTCCGGAATCAACAGATCATCCAGATCTCTAACAAGTAGAAGAAGAAAAAGAAAATTATGTTCTGAAGAAAATGGGTCAGGTATTATTTGAAATGAATTTTCATATCAAACAATAATTCTTTTTAATGAAAATTGTATATAATTTAATTGACACTAGGATTGACAGAAATTAACCTTAAAATTTAAAAAAGCTAAATACTGAAATATTTTATTCGAATAATTATTTATTATTACTTACTTAAAATTTTTATCAATGATCTGCACTTAATTGAAACTTATTATCAACAGTAAATATTTATTTATATAGTTTACGCTTAAAAAAGCAAACTTTATACACAATACAATTGGTTGACGGCTATCTCCATCCAACTCTACCACCGCGCGCTCGTTCGTCAAATCAAATAGCGCGCGCTTCCGCGACTTCCTGTTACACAGTCAACACACTTTCATCCCGTTTAACGAAATCACTCCCACAAATTGCGAGAAAGAGAGAGCAAAGATGTTACACATCAAAAATCACATAAAACAACCTTACATTTAATTATAAATACTTTTAGAACAATTTTTTACCCAAGCGGTGCTTTGGTTGTTTAAAATTTGTCACAAAAGGTTAGACTAACGAGCTAATTTATTTTATTAAAAATTTTAAAATTAATGTTTGTAAACATTTAGAAGACCGTTGAAATGTCAGTAAAGTTTAACAAAAAGCAATCGCGCTGCATAGTTTTTTTTTAGAGGTGAAATGAGAGGTTATAAGTCCGAAAGCTCAAGGTCTACTGCGAGACTCCAACTCACTAAAAACTCCACCCCTCTTTAGGTCCGTCTGGCTATTGCCGCCGGTGACACTTAGACCTGTTGGCCCATTGTATCTTGCCCATGTGTTTTTTGTATCTTTGTTAAATGGAAACCAGCAAACCGCCCAGCAAGGATCCGAAAACAGCATAACACAACCCGCAAGCCAGGCCTCCATTATACAGTCTTAGCTGATTCCTGTTCATCGGTAACAGTTCTGCCGTCCTTTTATGGCACGGTCCTTTGATGTATTATTTCCCGTATTTGTTTCCTGGTAAACTTTTCCAGTAGTTTTTGTGTTTTTCCGAACCTCTTCTTGCAAGTTCGTCTTCTTCCTCATTACCTGCAACTTCCTGGCGTCCTGGAACCCGTATCAGTTTGACGTGATTACGTTCTACCAGCATTATCAGTTTTTCTTTGCAGTCAACGAGTATGGGGGAAGGGGTGGTCTGGCCCTGAGTGCCCCCTGCACAGGACTAAGGCTGTCTACTACATGATTTCGCCTGGTTTCCTCTAGGCTCCGTAAGCGACGGTGCTTCCCCACCGCCATGCATCCATCAGCACGGGTCGCATAAAACTTTGGATTGGGAGTCTTTTAGTCGCCTTTTACGAAAGGCAGACCATGCCTGGTATCTATTCTATTTTCCCCGTATCCCCAGGGGATGCGCTGCATAGTTAGTTTGGGCTAAGGCGAAATGTCTAATGTCCTATTTGTTTTTCAGAAGTGTTAAGATTTGTAAAACATCTTAAATCAAGACGTGTTAAAGTTTGGAGAGTCAGAATGTACAAGAGGTCATTCTTATAAAGGATGTACAGTAATGGTTTAAAGTAGAATCAGAATCAGAGGTAGGGCCGATCTGGTTTTGGTGCACAATTTTTTAAATGTCAATAGGTACCTAACATTGACCAATTGTGCTTTCATATGCCGCAGGTAAAGAAAACTTAAAACTGATGCATGATAATGCACGACCACAAGTTGCGGTAACAGTGGCTAGATTTCTTGATAAATATGAGTCCAGTTAACGAGCCACAGCCCCCATGTAAAAGTAATACAAATTATTCGTATAGATTTCAAAATTCTTAAAAACATAGCGTTTTTTGCGTAAACAGTTTTAATGGCGAAAAATTGCAAAAGTAAAGAAAACAGTATTTTGCTTTTAAAAAAAATTTAAAGTCGTAAAGTCAAAAGTTTAATAATAAAATTAAAGGTCTTACAAATGCGCGTCAAATGAAATTTAAACCAAACAGATCAGTTTATAGACATTCAAGGAAAATTGGAAAAAATCGAAAATTGCATTTCATTAATTTTACAGTATAAACTTCAACTTCGCATAAAGAGACTTTTGTTGTTTACTGCAAATTTAACCCAGAACAAGTCAAAAATGGGTTTTTCTTTTGTTCGAAAAAAGGTATAATTTTTTTAGTTATAGTGAGTTTTTAAAAAAAAAAGACATTTTTAAAAACTGGAATTTACAGAGCGAAAAATGATCGTACGGAAAGTAACAAGGGCTTATTGTATTGGTCAAAATTTTCATTTTTCCGCGATTAAAAAAGCAAATCGATTTTATTAAATTTTCATGTAAAAAAAGCGTTTCAAAATTGTTTAACTTTTTGACGACGAGACAAATGCGATTATAACGATCCCAACGGCCGTTAATGCTCTGCACACAAAATACACCTCGTTCATGCACATTTAGGTGCATCAATTAAGCCACGTAGTCATTGTTGGAGAAGATGTTGTTGACTTAATGGTGCTGTTAAATCAATTAGCTTCAAGTAACAAAATAATATATTTTTTGAAAAAAGGTAAAGGGCGAAATGTCGACCGCTAGTACAGCAATGACAGTTTCATTTATACTCAAATGAAAAAATACGTCGCATTCTTTCATTGCACTTGGGGCTGTGACATGGTTTTATAAGCAAAAAAAGAACTAAAACTTTTTGATTCAGCTTACCTTCTTCATTAATCGATATCTTTTATGAATCAAATGTTCAAAGTGGAGAAATCGCAAAAAATATGTAATTCTTCTTCTTCTTAAAGTGCCATGCAGATTCCCGCGTAGGCGTCCATCGTTTCTCTTATTATATGATTCTATTAATTGCAGCATTTTGCAGTGCCTGGAAGTCCCGTATTCCTGTCCATTGTCGTATGTTTCGTAGCCAGGATAATTTTCTTCTACCTACTCCTCTTTTTTCTCCTTCTATTTTACCCTGGAGAATAAGACGTTGGAAATGATTACGTTTTTCACTTAGTATGTGTCGAAGATAGCCAGTTTTTCTTCTTTTGATGTTTCCGAAAAGTTCACGGTCTACTAAACTAGCTCTTCTCAGTATATCCTCGTTCGTCACATGGTCAACCCACGATACTCTCAGCATTCGTCGCAGGTCCACATCTCGAAGGCCTCAAGTTTGTTAATAATTGCTGTCAGGACAATAACATAAAGTATATTAAATACACCAACGGTAAAGAAAAAAGACACATTATTGTGCATGCAAATGAAAAATATGATTTTGTTGATGGGGAGTATCTTTGATTTTCGTCAAAATCAAAATCGGCCGATTATCATGACAATATGAATACAGAGATGTTTGTGAAATAGTTAAAATAGAAACTATTACCATCGTTACATGTACCATCTGTCATTGTATTAGATACATAATGCTCTGTACCTTTCGGAAATTTTAAATAAATAATCAACAAACTCCTGGACGGTAAAAAAAATTAAAGAATGGCTTTCATTTCCTTAGTATTGCTTTACGCCAAAATTATTATCGATATCTAAAAGGCACAAAATAGAAAAAATTTACAAAATTGATCAAATTATACTCTATGGACATCGTGAGCTAAAACTTTAGCCTTATTAATGCCAATTAAAACCCATTGAGTTTATTTGGTAAATATGCAAAAGTTATTATGACATTGACATCGGATCTAATGGTTACAGTGATAAGACCGTTTTGGAAACCTGGCAACGAGCACTTAATACAGCCACTCCTGAAATTTGGGAAAAATGTGTCATATAATGTAAAAATTTAATAGAGGAATGGTGGGTTCGTAAAAACCGCATCGAAGCTAATCCTGTTCTCATTTACAATCCGAATGAGGATAGCGACGACAGTGATTCCGATGATGACTATAAATCTGATGCTTAATAATACCGTAATTACTACATGATTAAATATTTTTATTGTGCCGATAATTTATTTTTGTTGCATTCCCTTTTAACATTATTAAATATGTGCCTATTTCTAACCAAAAACTCATCGAGAGCTACATCAACGATTTCTGTTCACAATAAAGCAAAAATTAAAAATAAAACCTTTTAACAGAAGCATTATAATAAACAAAAAAATTTCGGGTTTAAACTTTAGGGGAATTTACTATTGTACATCTCAACACAGTGCGCACGCGCCCGTTAAGTTGATTTCTTGGTGACTAATCCGATACTGTCGTATATTGGTGAAATGAGCTATACCACCTTTTAGCCTAGTTGGCCCTTAGTCAACTAGTTTTCTGGCTTATTTTGATCGAGGCTTTTATGGATATTATTAAGTTGATACTAAGTTTTATACATTTTGAAAACATTTCCTTTTTAAAGTTACTGTTGTGAATTTTATATTCGGATTTACTGGTGTCTTCTAATTGCGTATGCACCAATTTTGACTAAGCTCCATATTTCTTGTACGCAATGGATATCAGAAATGTAAATTTTATCTTTTAATCGCAGATAAAAAGTGTCAGTGTTGCCCATACATACCGCGTCGATGGAACATCATTAATTTTTGTCAAAGACACCCTCGGTAGAGTATCTATATCCAAACAAACCCATATAACATCACTACGTCTAATTATAAAGGGATCAAACATTAGCTAAAAGCATTAGCAACACTGATGATGAGTTACATCGAAAAACGTGCTTTCTTAACTTCGATTAAAACTGTAGATGGATGGTTTTCATTTTAAATGCTATTAAAAATAGCAAAAACATCGTTAAAAAATAAGTAATTTCTCCTACATCATGCAAGAAATTATTTTCATGCACGATATTGCGTTTTTAGCACACTTACTTATAAAAAAATCATAACAGATCGCAATGAACGTCAATAATGACGTATTTAAATTTAATCAACACAGTTGCTTTATCGTAAAAATACTGGGTGAATAAAGAAAATATATTTTAATAAAAATTAAAAATGTCATTTAAGCGAACTAGATTATGGTAAATAATAATAAGATTTAAAAAATCATCATTAGTAAATCCCACATATGCTATTATTTACTATGAAATACAAACTGGTAAAAAAACTGTCAAAACAACATAAACAATTAACGTTCTATCAAATCTTTGACAGCTAATGCCTACCCTTTACTAATGTTTTAAGAATTAATTAGTGTTATGTTTTAACTAAGAAAATGAAATATCTAAAAAATGGTTGGATTAAGGTATAGGAAATACCGATACCAAACGAATTGGCTTAAAAAAATAAAGCGGAAAATGTAATAAAATACAGGGTGTTCTATTTAAAGGTAGCAACTTATAAATAAATTAAATTGTGCATGTTGGCGTCCAAGTTTAAAACACCCCGTATGAAATATTAATGAGTTGAGCATATGGAAGTAACGGGCAAGCGCTTGTTGTTTATTGGTTACAATTTCACGTCACAAGCTTTGTTATTAATGGAGATATCGTTATTCAATGCGGACTAGGATTTTTTCAAAATTTTGAAAATATTAAAAATATCTAGAAAATACTTTATTTTTGGTATAGGTCATTGTGCACAAATTTTAATTAAAATTTCATGAAGAATTCGAAAATAAAATAAAAAATATTAGGTTCTGCATATAATAGTTGACGTCTACTTCCGGTATAACCGGAAGTGCCACATGCAGGACAACATTATATTTGATCTCAGCGCCATTCCAAACCAATAGCTTTGTAATTTCAGATTTTTAACATAATCGTATCCGCCATTACTTTTAATCAAAAATTTTCGCGCCACACTTTGTATATATATAGTCACGCTTTTTCCCGTAGTGGTAGGTAGATACCAATTCTTTCTACTTGCTACGGTTCTTACACATGTCTTTCGATTTTTCCACTTTTATCAGCGCTTTTATACATGTTCGTCAATTGTAAGTACTCTTGACCTGGCCTTTCTTCAAATCAATTTCTGATCAAGATACGTTCGCAAAGGTCGACCTATACCGACTTGCCCATTCATACACAATTATTTGCAGTTCTTTTTGGCAGAGCCTTGAAAGAGCTCTTACAAAGTAAAATCTGTCAATAATATAAGATTCTTAGTCCGATTTAGTTTGTTGATTAGGCTATTTTAAAAGAAGTTCATTATTTTAACATAAAGACGATGTTCCACTTTTATAAAGTTCATCTTTAGAGTTTCTTTTTTCATTAACACTTAGTATAATTTAACATATTCGCTGTGTGATATTACCGAGAGACTTCTAATTTTTAAACCACAACACCACGGTTGTATGACGACTCAGTGCGCATGTGTGACAAATGTGAATTCGCGTCTTAAATCCAAGGGATAAAAATAAACAGAAGACAACTAGACACATCTTAGTGACACCCTTTTAAAAAATTTAACTCAATTTTCGTCTTGTAGAGACATACTTTGTTAATACCGCTTAGTAACAAGTATCAATAAGAGATAAACTTTCCCTTGTACTTACATACATGTGTAAAATTAATAACATGATTATGACTGTGCATAACAGCGAAGTCTTCTAGCCGGCCACCCCAAGGAAGACCAAGGCAAGTGGCCTGTTAGAATTTCGCTTCCAACACTCTATTAATTATGCTTTAGTTTTAATTAAATTAGCCTCTGAGCCGTCCCTGAGCGCCAACGTATGTAAAACCGTTTTATTGCCGCAGGCAGATTCTGAAAACTCTCCCCATTTCCCCTATCGCAAAACAGCCGGTCGGTTGCCCAAGCGATCAACCGACAGTATCTCCCAAACGGTCGAAAAAGACGTCGATAAATTATTTTCTATCAACCGATCGAACGATCGGTTTATCTATATTCGCAGTATCTTCCAAAAGGCCGACCAAAGACCAAAAAATACTTAGAAATGTGTACTTTAAAGTTTAAGGTATTATAAACAATTATTTATATTTATTGTTATCATTATGAGTATGTCTAGAACCACTTTTATCTATGTAAAATTAAATCTGGTTGTACTAGCAATTTTGGCTCAATAAATATTATTATTATTACATAGGTACTAAACATTCTAGAGATTCAACAATAAAGTAGGTAGGACTAAGCAATATACTGAGGATATTTCGTAATATGGAAAATTGTTGATAATTTGTAATAAATAAATCTTGTAGAAGTTCGATTCCTGAAAACACTCATTAAAATTCAGTAACCATAGGGAAAGTAGGTAATAAAAGTCGGGTTCATTTTGTAATCTTTGATAATTTTCTTTTTACAGACAATGATTTATCTAATAAATTTTTGTTTAAAATTATCATTTTTAAGAACATTCTAGATCTGAAAAACAAGTTTTTTATTTTGTCACGGCAGTCAATATCCCTGGCTCTTTCGAGCAGTTGGCTCAAATAGCCCCTGCAAATACATATATTATTTTTAGGATTAAACTTATTGAAAATGTCTTCCAATTTCACAACCCTGTACATAAATGCTTTGGATGATTTCGATAAACCTTCTTCTGATAAATGATCTACCCATGTAAAATCATTACTGGCTGAGGTGGAGGCAGTGGGTTCTTCTTTCTTTATCTTATAGCAGATAAAACCTGCCAAATTTTCTAATCCATCTAATCCTAATTAGCTCTGTGATTAGAGGGTCTTTGGTTTATAGTTGAGTAACTCGGGCCTTAAATTCCTCTAGAAACTTTCCACCTTGAACATATACTTGCAGTGTTCACATTGAAATTTCCTCGACGTCTGCAAACAGTTATTCAAAGCCTCTGCAAGTTTTTATCGCTAGGAAAGCGAAAAAACATGATCATTTTATCAAAATTCTTGGACTGGTTATCTGAACTGCTTCCAACCATTGCACAACGCATTTTACTTCCAGTAAAACTCAGTTTTTATTTGAAAATTAGTTTAATCCACGACAAACTTAAAATAAAACAATAACACTATACAAACACTTCTGATGTTTACTCTCCGCGTGACGTAGTATTATGGTCACTGAGGCTCTGCCCACCTGCACAATATCATATCTTGTTTTCTTTGTATCATGGCTTCACGAGATTTTACGAAAAATGTGCTGTGGTGTTTATTTTATTTATTTACTCAAAATTACAGTTCACTATACTGTCCAATTAAATATTTCTTAATTTTAAACGAGAATTCCATATGTGCATATGTCACCTTTGTTATGGCACAAAAGTGAAAAACATGATAAACCGATCTAAAGTAGGAAGTGATTAAAAATGTTTTTTTTCTTAAAAAAATATTTTGATTAAACATTACAGTTAAATGAGTTTTCTCAGTGTGATAGCTGGTTCGTTCGTGGGGTGCGAAAGAGGTGTATAAACTCAACGCGAATTGTCCCTCCGGGCTGTGATCAACACAAATCAAGCTATGCCAGTCCCGGTCACGTGAACCGAACAAATTCATAATATTTTGTAATCTCGCGATACGATCATATGGAATTAATATGAGTTGTGTCGGATTTTATACATACGTCGATAAATATTGCGTTCAGTAGCGTAACATGAGTACATGACAATATTATATTCGGCAAATCCATTATAACCGACTGAAGTGAAAACCGCCAACAATCAATTTATAATGTAATAAATATACTTTACATTTATGTGCAACGCAAAACGCGTTTCTAGCAGAGCCGTTTTAAAAACAAACAGTAGAAATCGGAGTTTCGTATACCCTACTTCGATAATTAGTGGACTGGTTGAAAATCATAAATCACTGTTTTTTTTAAAGGTTTTTATTTAACACTAAAATATTGATTTTTTTTAAATACACAATGCATTAATACGTTAATAAAATGCTACAAACACTGAATTAAAATTCGAATGCCGTGGAAAAATATAAAAATGTTTGACCGCTGTAAAGACATCGCGAATAGAAGGAAAATAGTTTATAGCTGTTTGTGATTTTTTACAGTTGGTTGCTACAGTTGGCCGAAGCAAACAAAAACCCTGGTCGAGGTGTTCATGTCGCTGTTGTATTTTTGGTATCGATATATTTCATTTTATATCTAGAACCGGCTATCGATAACATTAAGTGTCAACTGTCAACCCAATTAGGTCAGTTTTGTTTTTAAAATTCCAATTATTTTGTATACAAGGAAAATTAGATCTATGTCAATTGTATTAATGTACTATTAGGAAAGTTAAATAAATTGATATTTGAAAGGGTTTTTTTTTTCTCGTTTGGAAGGTGATTATAAATCTGATCACCATTATTTGAGAAAAGGTTTGTACTGCCATTAAACCAACTTTCAATATTATTAAATTTGTTTAAAACTGTGTCTAAGTGGCTAATTGTAAAAAAATAATGACCAATCTTAACACAATATTACATTTGCAATACTTATTAAAGATAGACTGCACCTGTGGTTTGGTGAATCTAAATTTTTCGATTAAAATTTGAGGTATTGTTAAAAGACACTCAATATTTCAAAAAAATGCCTCTTTTTAGGAGCATGTATGTTTGAATTTTGAATTTTACATGTTAAAAATAAATTACAATTATATTTGTTACAAATTTCTTGAACTACAATTTCTACAATTAATTGTTTATATTAGGGAACTTTACTGTTATCTTACCCTAAAATTTAATATTATACAGTATTATTTATGTTCGTAATAAACATACCATTACAGTATATATGCCTATAGATATGCTTGTGTATTTGTACATTTAGATTTGTCTTGACAGGATAATATAGTCTTGACTAAGTGAGAGTTATGTAAGACTGTTGGTCTGAAGAAAGGAGTAGAGAAATCAAATAGAAAAATTGGTTTTAGGTTTAAAATTTATATAAAAGATAGAGGTTTACCTTTCCAAGATATTTATTTACAATTTTAAAAACAAAAAATACACTTGATTACATATTTCTAATAATGAAATGTCATTTTATAAGTAACTCGCGTTATTTAGTACAAATCTATAAAAGTAACTATTAAAACAATTAATAGGATAAATGTAACTATACCAAAATGTCTTGGTTGTTAAAATGATTTAAATCTTTACAAGATTTACATTTTAAATTTAAAAACAAAAACACTCTTGATTATAATTCAAAAACAAGCCATTATCAGAATCATTCCCAAATTCATCACTGTCACGATTAAAATTAACTTAGTCTTAATAAACACTAATTGTTTTGTAATTTATGAAGCAAATAATAATAATTAGTAACTTATAAAACCAGAAAAACACCGGCAAGCTAACAACAAATGTTTTAAATAACAGTCAGCTGTTACTTCATAATTTTAAAATCAAAATATTCCGAAAATGGTACACAGTATCGAGTTTTACCAATAGTTCCTTTTTGGTGTAAAATTGAATGATGTTTTTCGTGCAAAATATTTTTAATTATCAGAGCACTTCCGACTTCTTATAAGTCAACAAAATGTGAAAATGAATGAGTACAACTTTGAAGCAATTCAAGTACCTGGGTTCGATCATTACAGCCGACAATGATATTAGCGAGGAAATAAAGTACCGACTAAAAACCGCAAACAACTGTTTTTATGCTCTTAATAACGTTTTTGGATCCAAAGAAGTTACTAGAAGATCCAAAATCAAAGTATACAAAACTGTCATCAGACCTGTCATCATGTACGGCTGTGAATCAAGGACGCTATTGGTACGAAATAAGGAGGTCATCCCAAGATTCGAAAGATGACTACTTAGGAAAATATCATCCACAGACGTAGCAGCACAGAAGTAAAACGAATGCAAAACTTAGAGAGCTATACGACAAACCAGATCTGTGCAACATAATAAGGGCTCAACGTCTAAGATAGGCAGGACACGTACGTAGGCAACGTAGATAGGCTAATACGACTGGTATGGCAGAAAGCACAAGAGAAGAAAAGGCCACTTGGAAGACCCAGATTGCAGCGGATTTAAGAAAATCTGAGAAAATTGGGCGTCGAAAATGGTGGCATGTCGTCGCGTCAGCCAAAGCCCATCAGGGGCTGTAGCGCTACGAAGTAAGTAAGTAAAGAGTCATCTTCAGGGCATCCCTGTAAGTAAGTACAAGGTGTTTCAAAAAAATGTGACCCTGTCTCTAAAATAGGTAAAAAACTAAAAAATAATTGGGGTTTGCTTGGTAAAACATTTTCGTAACGCCATCCGTATTCAAGATAAAGAAAAAAAATTATACACATTTATTACGATTTTTCCGAAACTACCGGAAACATTGTTATGAAATTTTATACGAATATGTTTTAGGAGCTGGTACATCCCATGAATTTGTTTTTATATGTGACTCATAGAGGACGCTAGTTACACGGTTCGTATCAAGTATTACTGAACATAACAAGTTTAGTTTTATTAATCAAAATTTCAAGTAAACTTAAACACCATTTATTTTATTACGATTAATTTAATACGAGCACTGAAATCACTTTACAAGGTTTTCACTGCTTGTGTCAGGATAAACGGATCTTGCACAGAATGGTTTAACATCGAAAAGGGTGTGAGAGCTTCGCTATGGCTGTTTAACTTATAAATAGACGATTGTTTAAAATATTTGAAAGAGAGTGCGTATGGATTGAAAATGAATGATTTGATCGTCAAATGCCTACTTTACGCCGATGATCAAGTCATATTAGCGTCATCTGAAAAGGCGTTGCAGGCGATGGTTAATGTTATACAAGATGCCCTGAAAATCAAAGGGATAAAAATAAATGTGAGCAAAACGAAAGTAATGGTTTTTGAAAGAGAAGACATGCCTATGAAGTTCTGATTAAGGGAGAAAGAGTGGAACAAGTAAATGAATTTGTGTACTTGGGTTCAAAGTTTACGAGGGATGGAAAGTATGACAGTGACATTAATCGAAGGGTGTTGGCAGCAAAATAAACTAATGGGGCACTGCATAGCTTTATAAGCAGCCAGAAAGTGTCAAAAAAGGCACGTCTGGCTGTGCATAAAGGTGTGTTGGTTCCTACACTTATGTATGGTAGTTTATGTTGGGTTTGGCAGAAGAAGCATGAAAATAGGATTAATGCTGCGGAGATGAGTAGTCTGAGAAGTATAGCCGGAGTGACTCGGCTGGATAAAGTAAAAAAATAGTGAGATAAGAGAACGCTGTGGTGTAAAAGAAGATGTGGTTACAAAAAAATATAAAGGAATGCTTAGATGGTTTGGACACGTAGAAAGGATGGATAAAGGAAGATTAACGAAACAAATTTATAAGGCAAGTGTGAATGGACGGAAGTCGGCAGAGGTCGACCTTGGCGAACATATCTCGATCAGATCAACATTGTTTTAAAGAAAGGCCAGGCCAAGAGTACTTATAACCGACGAGCATGTGTGAGAGCACTGATAAAAGTAGAGGAAGCAAAAGATATGTGTAAGAACCGTAGCTAGTGGAAGGAAGCGGTCTCTGCCTACCCCTACGGGAAAAAGGCGTGACTATATGTATGTATTTATGTTCTATGGTCGTCATTGAAGAATTGTAGGAAAAAAAAAATTTTGACTGGTGAAGTAAAAGTATTATACACCTAACACAAAATAATTTTTTTATTTTGTATTGGGTATATATACTTGTGCTTTAATGATTTTGAAAAACCGTTCGATCGTGTGCGGTTAAGAGACGTTATACACCTTTTTTACAACAGGAAAATCCCACATAATTTCATTAAAACGATAGAAAATATATACAAAGCAAATCAGATTCAAGCAAAAATAAATGGGACCACGACCGAACTAATAGCTGTGTGCCAAGGATTTCGACAACAGGGATTTCCTGAGCCCTCTGCTCTTCATCATCATTAAAGACGAAGTAATAAGCAAAGTACGTTTACTGAAAGGATACAGAATGAATGACCGTGAAATTACTGTTATATGCTATGCCGATGACGCAGTACTAGTTGCTAAAAATGAAGATGATCTGCAGCGACTATTACATCGATTTAACCGCACTGTCAAATCACTTAATATGGTAATATTGGCCCAGAAAATAATTGCATGACGACATCAAAAACGCCATTAAGGTGCAAACTGGAAGTTGAAGGCAAAGTTATCCAACAGGAAATGAAATATAAGTATCTGGGCATAGAAATCTCAGGCTATGGTGATGTTGAGACGGAGGTGAGAGAACAGACAACGAAGGCAACAAGAATAGAAGGATGCCCAAATGACACGATATGGCGAAATAAAAACATTAAAATATAAACCAAATCAAGAATTTACAAGGCAATAGTAAGACCAACTATGACTTACACGGCAGAAACTCGACCAGACACAGCGAGAACTAAACAACTTCTAGAGACAACCGAAATGAGAGTACTTCGTAAAATAACTGGAAAGACGATCATGGACAGAGAAAGAAGCGAGAATATAAGAAGGACATGCAAGGTATAAAACATCAACGAGTGGGTTCTCGGCAGAAAGAGGGAGTGAAATGAGCAGATCAAATGAATGGACAACGAAAGAATAGTCAGAACATCACGAAACAAATCACCAATGGGTCGCAGGAGTTTAGGACGCCCCCGAAAACGATGGAGCGACAACTTAGCAGTGCAATAGGCAGAGGGACGATGAAAAAAACAGGCGATCTGCCTAGATTAAAGAAGAAAGAAGAAGAAAATAATTTTGGGGAGCGAGAAGAAAATAATTTTGGGTAGCGAAATAAAATATTTTAACATTTGCTGTTTAACGATGACGTATTTAAATTAAAGTTTTAGTGTTTATTTGATTTATAGCCTAGCATAGCATTAAAATCCAACCACAAAGATTAATTAATTATTCTTCATTAAAGAAAGGTTCGGAAAAATATTGCTGTCGTTTAACATTTTAGGTAATTTAAGATTCTAATAAATTTCTCATTAATCTGCTTCGACCTTTCTTTTATTTATATGATGACAAATATTGAATAACAACTTTTTCATCAATTTTCGCAACGATAAATCACACGAAAAAAAATGTATCCGGACATTTCATCTTGCAGAGCAGACAAAAAACGATGGGAAATTTATAGGAATTCTCGTGTAACAATTCAATATGGACTCTAAGATGGAACGAAGGGCATTTATTATTTTAGGCGACAGAAAGTCATGGTCGGGCGGAGGTCAGTTTATTTAGGTATTATGTAACAAATCTTGACATTTCGAAAAGCCCTTTGACTACTCTAACTTGCTAAAATTGATTATTTATGTACATGGTGGAGATTTTGCAGATGCGGAATGATGATGGAAAAGGATTCTCTGGAAAATTTACGATCGTGTGTTTTTTTTTGCATACGCACTAAAAAGATGGCTGCACAAAAATGAGTTACCAGTCAAAGCATCTTATATAATATTTATTATATATTGTTTCCAGATTTTTTGGATGTATGAATGCAAATGTATTAATTTTGTTGTGTATTTTTCTAATAGGTACTGCCTTTACATCTTTGATGTTGTTGCTGATTTTGTATATAAATTAAAAAATTATTATCAATTTGTTTGTCAAACAACTTTTTTAGCAATTACTTTTAACAAAACACTGATTTAAAAGTGTTTAACATTTTATTGCAAAAAATTATTATTTTTAAAAGTTATTATGTATGTTTTTATGGTTCGTGTCCTTCATGTCCTTATTTTTCGGGGTGAATAGCGGATTTAAGACAAAATAAAACAAACTTTTTGCCTTTCTTAAATCGCCAATGTTTTGATCTTTATTTAAGATCTTCTTTTTTAAGGCTTCTACCTCTTTTAATAGGTGCAATCAATTAACATCATTAGTAGACTTATTCTTATGTAAAGCTCATACAATACAAATGTGCGTACACGTCATCAATGATCTATCTGTTCGTTTCAAAACATAATACCAACAATAATAAAAATCACCGTTCGTTTTATATAATCTCGAACACATCGGGTCAGTCTGTTCGTAATATTTTATTGCATTAATCAAGTCAATGTCTTAATAAATATTACGAAATCTATATTATTTTAGACGGTATATAAAATTGCAGATATTATACATAAATATTTCACTAAATATTACACACAGTTCAAGTTTTATTATGTATTCATAAAAACGGTTTTTCCGATTAAAGATTTATGAGCGTCAGCTGGCGGTTGACAGTTAGATTCATAGGTTGGCAGTTTTATATACGTTTTTAAGACGTTGTCAAATCTGATTATCCTGGTGAAATAAACCAAGAAAATTTTTTAGAATGGTTTGAAAATCAGTTGCTAAACAGTCTTACTGAACCATCAGTAATTGTTATGGACAATGCCCCTTACCACAGTATCATCATCACGTAGCGCTACAACCCTGGGTGGGTCTTGCTGACTGTACAACTTTTTTCCAATTTGTTCGGTCTTCCATCAACCTATGGTCAAATGGAATGTTCATTTTCCGGAGATCTGCTTAGATGTTATCTCTCCATCGCATTCTGGGACGTCCGAGCGGTCTCTTGCCTGTGGAAATCTCCTCCCATACCAGTTTTACAAGTCTTTCGTTATGCAGTCTGTGCACGTGGCCTGCCCATCTTAGTCGCTGTGATTTAATTTCTTGGACAATATCGGTGTCGTTGTAGAGTGCTTTTAATTCTATATTGGTTCTGATCTTATACTGGTTTGTGGTGATGTCATGGTGAGGTCCGAAAATTTTTCTAAGTATTTTTCGTTCAAAGCGTCTAAGCTTTTCTTCGTTTGCTTTGGTCATGGTCCACGTTTCGCATCCGTATGTTATAACAGGTCTGACGATGGATTTATAGATTTTGATCTTTGAACTTCTTGTGAGATTTTTTGATTTTATGAGCTTATTCAGTGCAAATAGACAGCGGTTTGCAGATTGGATTCTGTCTTTTATTTCTTCGGTAACATCGTTGTTCGCTGTGATTACGGCCCCCAGATACTTAAAACGTTGTACTCTTTCGAAATTAAAGGTGTTGATCGTCATATTTTGTCCTATTCTGTCTCTTCGTGTCGTTCTATTTATACACATATATTTAGTCTTCTCTTCATTAATCTTCAGCCCTACTTCACTTGTTGCTCCTTCCACCTTGTTGAAAATGTCTTTCGTGGATAGAATGGAGTCTCCAACGAGATCTATGTCATCTGCATATGCGAGTAACAGCTTGGGACCTTGAACCGATAGCAATTCTGTTTTTATTTCGGCCGACCACAGTACCACAGTATGTTATTACATAAAATACCAAACATGTCCTGGCTCAAAGCGGATATTAAATAATGGCTAGCAAATCGAAATATCGCTTTTTCACATACTATGTTTAAACATGAGCTTTTAAAGATTGTAAATCAGTAAGTACAATATATTTATATAATAGTTTCTAATTTTATAAAACAATCTCCTACCTGTATTTTTACATTGCATTGTAATTAAATTTTGAAGAAGTTTTATTGATTTTGTTAACAAAATTGAAACTAATATATTTTTTAGAAACAAACCACCAAAAAGATATTTGATAGATGACCTAGCTAAACAATATGGACATAAAGTGGTACGTCTCCCGCCATATCACTGCATTTTCAATCCAATTGATTTGGGGCATTGCAAAGCAATATTATAATAAACATAATGGTCGTGATGAATATGCAGAAAAAGACTTTTAAATATGTGATCTGAAGCACTTTAAACCGTTAACTCAGAGATCTGGAAAAACTCTATTGTTCATACAGAAAAAGAAATTGACAAATGGTATAATAGAGAACAAATATTAAAAAGACAAGAAATTACTCCCATTGTTATTGATATTGACGCTAACAGTGATGTCAGTGATTTCGAGTTGGAATCAGAGAAATAACTTATCCATTCTGTTGCAGACATTTTGTCGTTGTAGCTTAATTAAACTAATGTAATATAGTTTAGAAATCCACCGCTATTATATATAACACACTTGGTTCGTTTAGGATATTATTTTTTTTTTCTTTCGTTCACTTCTTGTTTTTTTTTGTTTGCGTCATCGTCGTAAATCTTTAGAAAGATTTCCTCCTTTCTTTGGAGAGGGGATGTTGTCACGTGCCTATTATTTTCTTCTCCTATCTGCCGTTTCAATAGTCTGCATTTGGGTTCGTTGTATGTAGTGTTGACTATGTAGTAGTGATAGAATTCGATTATTGATAGCTGTGACATTTTTGTCTCTCTTATTGGACTTCGCCTTCATTATTGGCCTCGATTGTAGTGTGTTGTTCGATATATTATTGTTGGTTTGCATGGGCTGGCAACTGATGCGAACGAGCGCGTTTATGAACTAGGGACTTATACATGGAAAGGTTGGCTGACGCGTGTCCCGGGTCATTTTCTTGATGTCCGGTCTGGGAGCGAGGAAGGATCATCTTTCGTTTGGTGGCAGTGGTGGAAGTCGGTTGAGAGTTTTTGGGAACGGTTTAATATTAACACGGGAGCGGAACTTCTACGGTTTCTTCTTCCATATCTGGCTGAATTTGGGGCCATCTTTATTGGATTAGGAAGATAAACCATTTAATTCTTAACTTGACCATTCTGTCGTGCCTATGTGGTGAATATTTTTGGATATTGGTGTCGAGTTAAGATCACCACTTGTGGGATTTGATGAAGTGAAGCCATCGTGAAGTACCACGTGCCGTTCCATCCACATCGACGATAAATTTCAGCGTTATAAAGACTTGCCTGCTAATTTTAGCAGAAATTATTGATAATACTATTTGGTTTTTCGGTTCTTGGATCATCGATGTTACCGTGACGTCTCAGTGAGGTTTTCAATTGGTTACATGGTATGGAATTTAATTTTATCAACTTATCAGTTATTATGTGCTTGATCTAAGTGTTTTTAATAATTTAAAAGTAACAAGTTATTCTCATTTAATTTGTACCTGCTCCCAGTGACGTCCCAATAAAGTTTTCAATAGTTTAAAAGTAACCAAATTATTTTTCGTTAAATTTGTACCGGCTCCAAGCTGAATCTGAATTTATATATCACTGAATATAATTTATGTGGATATTGTAAGGGTTTTAAAATATTATTTTTGTAGCAAGTCCATTTATTTAGTATTTCCTTTTTTTTGTTGTGTTAATCTTTTGCTATCAGGAATTTTATATAAAACCAATTATTTTCGAAATTTTAAATATTGTGAACATTTTCTTGTTGTTGTTTTTTTTTGTTATTTTAATTCTCTTTTGTACCTCATTAGGTTTTTATTACTGTCTGGAAGATTGTTATAATTAATTTAAATATTATTTTAAGAAAGTGTATTAAATTCGTTTAAACCACTTTACGAAAATACAGAATTTATTGTAAAAATCAGAACATCATTTTTACTTAATTAATATATTGCAGTAATTGTAAATATAGTTTTATTTATCTAGTTCACCATAATTGTTTGTTGTTTTTCGCGTGGCTCTGCTGGTGCCTACAAGACCTAGGGGTTTCCGGCTTGTACCGTTTTAAGTCGGTGGCGCGGCTCACTTTTAGATTTTTTTCTTCTACCCTCTACGGCTGAGCTCGGGCATAATTTGCCAGTAGAGAGACCACTAGCAGAGTACTCTTTAGAGAACCAAAAAAAAGACGTGGCAAATTTTGGCAAATCATGCTTAACCTTGCCACGTTAGCGTTTATTTGCAAACACCTCGTGTCGATATAAACAGTGAAAGTCACTTAGCGACTATGGGCTACTAGCGTGCTAGTCTAGTAGCCTTAGTTAATTTGGTGATATTTAAATATAACCTTTTTTTCTACAGAAGATACACAAGTCGGTGTTTCGTCTTATCAGTGCATGTAAACATAGTTTAAGTTACAAACAAATATGGAATATTTAAGCAATTCCACGTACGAAGTGTATCAAGACGTTAAACCCATACAAATTTAAGTTCTTTGCATTGGTAAATCAACAAAAATAAAAACCGGCACCGTTATAACATTTATTTTGTGAGTTGGTATAGCTCATTTCACCAATATACGACGGTTTCGGATTTAGTCACCAAGGCATCGACTTAAAAGACGCACTGTGTTGAGATGTACATTAGTAAATTCCCCTAAGATTTAAACCCGAAATTTTTTTGTTTATCATTATGCTTTTGTTTTTATTTTTTGCTTCATTGTAAACGGAAATCGTTAAAATAGCTCTTGATGAGTTTTTTGATTGGAAATGGGCACATATTTATTTATATTTAAATATGTTTAATCATATAGTACTTACGGTATTATCAAGCATCAGATTTTTAGTCGTCATAATCGGAATCACTGTCGTCGCTATCCTTATTCAGATTGTAAATGATAACAGGTTTAACTAATGTTTTGAGCGGTTTTCACAAACCCACCATTCCTCTATTAAATTTTCACATTTTCTGACACATTTTTCCTAAATTTCAGGAGTGGCAGTATTAAGTGCTCGTTGCCAGGTTTACAAAACAGCATTACCACTGTAATCATTAGATCCAATGTGATTGTCTTAATAAGTTTTGCATATATAAGTATAATTTGATCAACTTTATAAATTTGATTTCTTTCGTGCCTTTTAGCCATCGATAATAATTCCGGCTTAAAGCAATACTGTGGAAATGAAATATTTGTGTTTGTTAACCATTCTTTTATTTTCTGTTACGTTCAAGAGTTTGGTGGTTGCTTATTTAAAATTTCCGAATGGTACGGAGAATTATTTAATACAATAAGAGACAGTTTATGTAACGATGGTAATAGTTTCTGTTTTAACCATTTCTTAAACATCTCTGTATCCATATTGTCATAATAAACTGCCGATTTTGATTTTGACGAAAATAAAAGATGCGCCCCGTCAACAAAACCATGCTTTCCACCTGCATGCACAATAATGTGTCTTTCTCCTTCACCGTCGGTGTGTTTTATAGACTTTATCTTATTGTACTGCCAAGTTCTTTTTTTCCACCTTTAGTAAAAATCCAAGTTGCGTACTTCTTAAATGTACAGCTGAATACTGTATGTATGTACGTATGTGCGTATGTTCGTATGTGCTTGCGGAATTATTTTTCGTCTTGATTATCTCGAGAACAAAAAATGATATCGACGTGGGACCAATTGCATTCGACGCATAATTACGCAACTTAGAACTCTCCGGTCGCACTCAGACCAATGATATTCTTTTTATAATAATAATAATTATAAAAACAAAATATATGGTATTTTTTTATTCTTTCCACTGGAAAGTAAGTCGTGTGGACCTCTCGGGTCGCACTCAGAACACTGATATTTATTTATTTATGATTATACGGGATCACCCCCATTACAACAAATTTTGTACACATTTAAGTAAAAATCAATTAATTTACTTATATAATAAATTAAGATAAAATTAAACAAATAAAATCACTAACATTAAAATAAAAAATATCACATCTTAAACTCTCTTTAACCGATTCTTGAACATAGCTAACGAACCATTAAATATGTCTGCTTTTGTTATTAATTATTTTTAAAGTACGCTCAATAGACGAATGCATGCCATAATTTGTATGGTGAAAAGAAATATAAAATAAATTTGATTGTATTAAATTTCTGATGGGAACATTCAAACTAATACCTTGTAGAAGTTCGGGGCAAGAAATTAAACCATTTATTAGCTTAAAAACAAACACTAACTCGCAGTTTTCCCGTCTTGTATTTAATAAGTTCATCTTCAGTATATTTAAAATAATTGTGTAATCATGATTGCTAATGCGAAGGTTCAACTTATATGCACAGTACCTATCTTAGGAATTTGTTCTGAACTCTTTCCAAAGTAGTAGAATGAATTTGTTATTGAGGAGACCACACAATAGATGCATAATCTACTTGTGACACTACTAAAGCATAAAAAACTGTTCTTAAAGCCCAAACAGATAATCTCAAACAGTTCCGAAAAATGAAGCCTAGAGATTTTGATGATTTTACTGATATATTATGTATATGTTGAACAAAACGCAACTGCTCATCAAATGTGACTCCTGAATCCTTTATTGTTGTTACATATGATAGTTAATCATCATTAATTGTGTATGAACTAACATATGTTTTTTACTTTTACTTTTTTTTATTTTTTTTATTCTTTATAGTCTTGTGAAACCGTAATGTGTGATTTAATTTTTCTGACGAAGAAATATGACTTGTAGTTATAACAAATTGATACAAAAAATAAGTTAAACTTGGCAATTTTTTTGTGACATTTATTATTTTCACGCATTTTTATCACATGCTGCAATACGTTCAGGTTCAGGGCGAGCCAAATTTTTAGCGCAATCTCATCCTCGTTTAAATTTATTGCTTTAATCAATAGCCTTGTAAGAATAACCATGTTCAGCTTTTATTTTCGTATACATTTTAATTGGTTTACGCCCTTTAACGTTCAAAAACTGGTCGGCTACACGCATATTATCTCGGAAGGCTTTTTATCATAAGCGTCATTTTTCAGACTCAACATTAAAAAAGCAAACAGTATCACTAATAAAACCCAATTTTAAAAAACATTATTTTCTTTTTTGGTAAAATTGATCATACTAGTTTAGTGGAATAGCTACTGTTGTGTATAGATTTAAGAAACAACAAATAATTCTAGGATTGTTTTAAATAATGCAGATTTTGCTATAAGCAGTGGCGGCTCCAAGTGAGGGCATGGCCCATGATTTAGAAAAAATTATTTTTTTCGCATTTTAAACTGTTTATATAAAATAATTTATCACCCAATATCGAAAAAGCCATTTTGTACAAGATTTGCAAAGACGAAACTTATTTTACTTATATACACCTAATTTAAGTTTTTTTTTTGGGTAATTATATAGAATACCTGCGTCCGCATCGATTTTACTACGGTTTTGTAAGAATTGTTAATTATGGTACTGCATAGCTTTATGAATAGCCATAAAGTGTCAAAAAAGGCACGTCTTGCGGTGCATACAGGTGTGCTGGCTCGTACACTTATGTATGGTAGTTAATGTTGGGTTTGGCAGAAGAAGCATGAAAATAGGATTAATGCTGCGGAGATGAGTATTCTGAGAAGTATAGCCGGAGTGACTCGGCTGGATGAAGTAAAAAGATAGTGAGATAAGAGAACGCTGTGGTGTAAAAGAAGATGTGGTTACAAAAAAATATAAAGGAATGCTTAGATGGTTTGGACACGTAGAAAGGATGGATAAAGGAAGATTGACGTAACAAATTTATAAGGCGAGTGTGAATGGATGGAAGTCGGTAGAGGTCGACCTCGGAGAACATCGATCTCGATCAGATCAACATTGTTTTGAAGAAAGGACAGGTTAAGATTAGCAACAACTGACGAGCACTGATGAAAGTAGAGGAAGCAAAAGATGTATGTTAGAACCGTAGCAAGTGAAGGGAAGTGGTCTCTGCCTATTCCTATGGGAAAAAGGCATGACTTTATGTATGTATGTATGTATGGTACGTTTCTGTTTGCTCCCCTAACGAGGTTCGGAGGTCACACCAGTCCCACTCCTTTGTTATTTTTGGTACAATCTAAAGTCGAAGAAACTCAAATCACTTCACGTTACGAGCAGCACCGTCGCTTCAACCTAGAACCCCCACCACCTTCCCCAAACGTTACCGCGCATTTCCAAATGTTGCTGGTAGCTGTTAGTCATTAATTCTGTATTATTGTTATCGGCTGCTGTCCTCTGCTATCAGTCAAAGACGCAACTCTGGTTGTGATTCAGTTTAAAACTTTGTATTACATTTGATAGAAAGAAATAAAGACAGAAGAAATTAAGGGCACCAAATTATCAAGTCTGTGTGAAACCCGATGGGTAGAGGGGCACAACAGTGTGATCAAGTTTCAAGAAGCTCTGCCTTGTATAGTTAAGGCTCTTGAATCCATTTCCGAATGGTCAGAAATTAATACTTCATCGAAAGCTAACGCCCTGAAAAAGGCTCTTTGTGATGTGCATTTAATTACAACACTACTGTCTTTAATAGATGTTATGAAACAGACTCTTCCTTTGAGTAAGATGCTTCAATTTCCTTCATTATATTTGAAAAAAGCTTCTGATAAATTCTCGATTTAAATTTAAGAATCCAAGCGAATAGAATGTGATGTTGTATTTGCAAAGATTTTTGTTGAAGTGAGAAATTTATGTTCGGATTTGGACATCGATTATCTGGGTTCCAAAGAAATCGACCAAACTATGCAACAACCGATCCGGAGAATATCTTTAATAAAAAAGTTTTAAAATACATAAAAAAATCAATAATTTCTTTTTTCAAAATCCCAATTGTTTTAAACCTTTTTTTAATTTCCTTTTTGATCTCATCCAAAAAGCGGATGTTATTGACTGTTGAAATTACACCTAAACGTGTAATTGTAGTTTATTTTAATCGCATGTTTAGTATTTTTAGTTATAATTAATTACGAACTAACCAAAGGAATTGTTAATGCAATCGATTACATAAAATTATGACAAATGACAACGTAATTTAATTGTAACAAACATAAAATCACACCCCAAAAGTATGTTATAAGTTCACTGATTCAAAGAATTCTTGAAAACCAATCTGCGTCAAACGAAGGGTGTAGGGCAGAATTTTCGAGTTGAAAGTTGAGTCTTTCGGTGTCTAGAGCTGTCCAATTTCGCCGTTCATTTGCACGTTGAGCCGTTATCATTAGCTGCACTGACTGGGACTCCCGAGGGATTTCTATCCAGTGTTTCCCTTTATCGTTGCACCCTTCTCCCTACAGCCATCCTTAACGCCGCGATTACTTGGGATTATATTATTTATCGCGGCGCTTCTCGTCAACAGAGTATTTAGATCGTTTCCGGTTACACTTTAAGAAAGGATTCTTTAGAAACGATACCTTTTTTGTTTTTTAATAAATTACGGGTCGTTTAGCAGTTTTTAAATGTAACGTTTTAAACCATTCGGTACATCTTCGATAAATTTTAGGTTGATATGGAACGTGTATTATTCAAAATTTAATCTACGTCGCTCCAAATAAATTTTATGTTTATAGATTCAGTTTAACCTAACATACCGAAGACGTGTTCATGAATTAAAATTCAAAATTATCATTCTTCGATGTCATGGTTATACCGCGTTTGTTGATTGTGGCATTTTTAATATTGGTAATATCATTATTGGAGTCTAATGTTGTGCCGTACGTTTAGTTTTGGTGATAAAGAGTATTAATATGGGTGCGCGCCGGCGACGACGACGAGTTGGAGTAGGGGAGAAGAATCGACAAGCTGTAGAAATGCTCTGAGGTGTGAGCAGCTTCACCACCGGAACCTCTGGTGTCTCAACACACTCTTGCTATTCGACGACGTCTTTCGCAGCGTAGATGTTGGATCCTTCGAAACTCAGTAAAGCTGGCTTGATCTGTTTTTTACCTACTATAGGCTGAAATGAAACAACTATTTACTAACCCACACTTAAACCTTTAATTACGTCTGAGAATGGTTAAATGTTATGTAATCCCAGTGCTTTTATATGGACTAGAATCGTGGACGATCAACAAAGCCACAATGAAAAAGCTTCAGGCATTTGAAATGTGGATCTTCCGGTGTGTACTTAGAATATCGTGGATAAAAAAGATTACCAATGAAGAGGTTCTACGCCGAGTAGAAAGAGAAAGAGAATTGGAGAACTTGATTAAAGCCAGAAAACTGGAATATCTCGGTCACATTATCGGTGGAGAGAGATACAGTATACTACGACTGATAATGGAGGGCAAGATTGCAGGAAAGATGTCGGTGGGAAAAAGACGTATATCCTGGCTAAAGAATCTAAAAGAGTGGTTTGGATGCACATTCCTCCAGCTTTTCAGAGTCGCAGCGTCGAAAGTAAAAATAGCCATAATGATAGCCAACCTCCGCGTAGAGACGGCACCATAAGAGGAAGAATAGGCTGAAGGTTTTACTGCCTTTTATCGCCGTGAATTTTGTTATTACAGTAAATGAAACAACACACTTGTCATCGAGAATATATTGTATAACTTTAATACATGGAGCTTACAGTTTAAAGCCTCCTGTATCTTAGGAATAATTTCACTGGTTGTTAGCTTTTAATTTGATGTATTTTATTTGATTATATTGATGAGAATTTTACCACGTGGTGTTTTAAAGCGGTGCTCTGAACGCTACAGGGGTGTTCATTCCTCGGCTGATGATATGCGAAAAAGGAGGGATGCTTTGCATTGCCTGACGTTCGGAATGCGAAAGAAAACGAGAAGTCGGAAGCCGATTCGAACGTCGCTACTTCTCGCGTTAAATTCAGCGTATTCAACTGTATTGCGACGTGACCGTATAATTGGTTGCTACAATTGCGTGCGACGATTTCAGAATGTTCTGGAATAATAACTGCACGTGTTTTTTAGCTGATTTTTTAATTGCACGGGTCCCTTTGTTTTTAGCCGAATATTAATTTTCACGTGATGAGGGCATGATCAAAACATAGTAGATCACAAAAACTGCCTCGTATCATGTTTTTAGCCCGTGGTGCATCAGTCTGAGTCGTATCATCCCCATACTGGCTGCATCACCTAAAACTGTCGTCACAGTCAAATATGACGTAGAATGCTGTTTCCTTCCTATCTGACCTTAAGCGACCACGTTTCTACACCGTACAACAATATGGGCCATACATAGCACTTGATTACTCGTAGTCGAAGATCAACCGGTAGGGTTCTCCGGAGGAGTATGTTTTTCATCCTTAAATACGTGGCTTCTGCAATTTCGATACGCGTTTTTACATCTTTATCACAATCACATTTCTCGTTGAGAGTTTTTCCCAGGATACTCTTTCAATTGCTACGCTATTGATTGTAAGGTTGATGTTACCAAATTCCTGCCTGCTGATAATTATCATTTTAGTTTTGGCGATATTATGAGCTAGAATTGCGGTATCATCTGCGTATCTAATGTTGTTAATGAGTTTGCCGTTTAATTTTATTCCAGTAGTCACATTGTCCAGAGCTAGTTGAAAGATATTTACTCACACACTGTATAAATTCAAAGAAACATGACGACGTCTAATGTTGTATAAAATGTCGTGATGCTTCAGTTAACAAAAGACAATTATTTTTTTAGATTTCAAAGCAATAAGTTGAGTAAATTTACGAATCTTGCAAAACTTTTCGTCGAGATAATAATACTTTTCAACGATGTTTGCACTTAAGCGAGATAAATAGATCGATGAGCTGACTATAAAACGAAATAAACCGATTTTAATTACGTTTGAAGAGTATTCAATTCTTTTGTTCCGTTCACTCGATTAGGATCGTTAAAAATCTGTAGTTACCCATGAAGTTGCTGATGTTCTGTTTATATAAAACGCCAGAAATCGTGAAAAGAATTTATTTATTTTTGTAGCATTTTCAATGTTGTCTTTAAGAAGATATCGTCTGTTAGATGTAATAAAACATCAAATTAAGATGGATGTCGCACAAAAACGAGCACGGGTTAATGTTAATAAAAAAAATACTCTTGTTAAGTAAGTTTTATAATGCAAATATTATATACAGTTTAAAAATTTCATGGATCCAACTACAAGTAGTAATTATAAAAGAAAGTTGATCAGAGCAAATTCAATAAAATTAAAAGAAAAAACTATTTGAACACAAGAATATTTCAAAAAAGTTAAAATTACCGCGTTTAATAATTTTACCATGCACACGTAAAAACTATCCAAGAATTTTAATTAATATTTAAATATAACTGATATTGTCAAAAATAAACGTAATTTACTTTTGCACAAAATTTATATCTTTCGACAAACCTTGCATATGACTGAAAAATTTGATTTATTAAGGTAGTGTTTTATACCTTGCAGAAAATTTTTAAAGGAATTTTTTTTTTCATAAAACTAATAACAAAAAAGAAATTTTATATGGTTCCACTTTAAGTAGACGCACCTTTAACATCATTTGTCAAGCAAAATGCCGATTAGTACAATTTTTAAAAACGGTTTTTAGTTAGATAAACCGAAACGTCAAATGAATTTAGTTCTGTGTAAATTTTTTAATTTAACTAACTAACTAACTAATAAAAGTATACCTTTATTGATCGTTGTTAAGGTTAATTATAAATGTTTATAGCAATATGTTTGTAGTGAGTCACTTAGAATCGAAGCAAAAAATCTGGTGCTTCTTGTAAACTTTTTTAATTGACTCAAAAAAGTGGTAGATTATTTACTTCAGTAGGTACCTATTTAGAATAGGTATCTGTTAAACGAGATGGAAAAGAATTAAATAAATGGTATTACTTACGTATGCCTTGTGAATAAATAAAATAAGGGAGTAGGACAATATCCATTATTTCGTCTTCTGCGTTTAGAATACGAGCACTTCGTGTTTGTCCACTAGTTTTTTTAGGTACTACAGAACCCGTAGCCAATAATATTTGCGACACATTCACAAAACTGCGGGCATTAGGACATTGTCGTTGAGGATAAAGTTCTGTATACAGCCAAAGAGCTGCATTAGAATTACCGTGAGCCTTTTCGTATGTAATTAACATGTGATATTCGTGAATAGGAAACGCAGGGATTTTATCAAAAATAACGACCGTTGTATTCTCGCGAGTAACACGTTAATAACTAATTAAATTTATCGGTGGTACTATTGTGTGAACTTTTTGTTTACCAGAGTACAACGCATGGTTGCCCAATCTACATTAAAATCAAAATTTTTGTTTTTAGTTTTTTTGAAAACGGATGACTAAAGGAAAAAAGTTTAAAGAATTTTCTGTTCCTAATTATTCATTCTACACCTCCTTTTAAGGAACGCACTATTTTCAGGGACACCCTGTATAATCGTCGTATATGTCTATATATTACCAATTGCGTTGAACTCATTATCACGACTTTGTTTAAAGTATCCAAACAGCACTATTTCATACACTTTTACTTTATAATTCCTTTTTCTCCCGTCAGAGTTTCATTGATTTTTATTCTTGTATGTTTTACGTAATTATTTAAAAATATTTGTTACCAAAGAGATCATTATTTCTGTTAAGTAATGTAAAAAAGTTAATATTGTCACTTAAATTACCAACTTTAAATTAAACTTTCTGTAATTATTATCCAAAATATATCAAAGTTTTCGACTTTGTAACTTTGTTGTAACTAAACATTCAGTAAATTAAATTTAAATTTTGTTTAAACATTAACACGTACTTTATATTGGCTTTTATAATAATTAACTTAAATTTAAAACCAAATGATGTTACAAAGAGACATCATAAAAAGCACCCCACGCTTTTTATTGTAAAATTATTTCTTATTTTATTGTTCGGTTTTCTTATAAAGCGTGTGTTGTCTTAGTATTTTTAAACCATAATTTTTGTTGTACTGTAAATACAGTTAAGGAGCTGTTTGTAATTAACTTTTTCTTAGTTTCTGTTGTAATTTCGCTGTTTATTGTTATTTGCAAAATAAATCAATAAATTAAATTGTTTTTATATGGCTAATTTACATTTTTCTTAGGTTTTCTTTTGATATATCACAAGGTAGAGATTGCTCTTTGAAATTTCAAAGAAAGAACAGGGGATTTTAAAGGGGTACCGCTTGTAAACAGCAGAATAAAATTTTTAAACCTCCCCCTTGATTAATAATTTCACGTTTTTTTGTTTTTATTACATTTACGCAAAATCTAAAGTTATTTAAACTGGCTGGTTTTAAAATAAAAGCACTCTTTAAGACAAAGTGACAATAAATGATTATTACTTACAAAAAATGTATCGAAAATGTAAAATTCCCCAAAATTTGCTAAGGCATTTATTAAAATTAAAGTTGAAATTTTAAAGCAAAACCAGACAATTTTTAATATAAAAAATGTTGCAACGTATTGGAAAGTGAAATATACAGTTATTAAGGCCCGTATTCGTAGTCCGTGCTCAAGGCGGAGTCGGATGCTTCGAGCACAGATTGTAATACAAATTTGCACGCAAATTTATTCATTAAAAAATGACCAATTTAAAGAAAAACCTAACAAAAATTAAAGAACATAAAAATATCCGTTACATAATTCTAATTTGCATGAACAGATAATCTTCTTCTTCTCGGTGTGCCTTATCTTCTCAGTACGTTGGCGATCACGTTAGCCCATCTAACTTTATCCACTGCATCGCGGAACAATTCAATTGAAGACATTCGTCCATTGTCGCAAGTTTTTCAGCCATGAATTTCTTCTTTTGTCTGATTCCCTTTTTCCGTCTATTTTTCCTTCAATTATGAGTAGTAGCGTTCTGTATTTGTCGCTTCTCATTATGTGTCCAAAGTAACTTGCTTTTCTTTGTTTGACATTCATTATTTCTGTTTGTTTCTCCATACGATTTAGGACTTTGATGTTGGTAGTATGGCTTGTCCAACGAATTCTTAGCATCCTGCGGTAACACCACATTTCAAAAGCCTTCACTTTCCTTTTTGTTATTTCTGTTAGCGTCCACGTTTTCACACCATAAAACAATGAGCTAAAAACATAGCATCTCAGAACACGGAGCCTGGTTTTGATGTTGAACCTGAGATGATACAGAACATTACGCATGTTATTAAATATTGCTCCCGCCTTTTTTATTTTTACCTTTATCTTAACCGAATGATCCTATCTATCATTGAGAACGCAGCCTAGATATGTTATTTTGCTTACATTTTCCATGGTGTTCCCGTTGACGGTTATTTCAGCGCTAGCATTTGGGTTTTTACTGATTATCATTGTTTTGGTTTTATTTATATTAAGTTTCATGCCATACTCTTCGCAGACAGTAACTACTCGATTCATAAGCCGTTGCAATCCTTCTTCGCTATTGCTAAAGATCACCGTATCATCCGCGTATCGCAGTATATTCAGACATTCGCCATTAACAATAACAACATCTGTTGAGTTGTCCAGTGCTTTTTTAAATATTTTCTCCGAATATACATTAAACAGTAGAGGTGACAGGACGCACCCCTGTCTAACTCCTTCTTTGTATATTGACATTGTCTCTTGTATTATTTTTAATTCTTACTTTGGTTTGGTTTGAGATGATACGAAAGATCAGCAGCCTCTATACCACCAGACGCCAACACCTCAAACAGTTCGTCGTGGTTCACGAGGTCAAACGCTCTGCTAAAGTCTATGAAACATAGGTATACATTTGTATTGACATCTGCATCTTTTAATAAGTACTTGTACAGCGAACAGAGCTTCTTTCCTACCTGGTCCCTATTTACAGCCGAATTGAGTGTACCCTGTATCATCTTTCCCGTTTGCTTTCCTGTTCTTTGGTTGCATTGTTGCATGATTAATTTTTCCTTTGTAATCGGTAAACCTTTCATGTCTATCTTGGTTTTCCTGTTGTCGCCTCGTTGGTACTCATTAAACATTTCTTCCACGTATTCCTTCTATCTTTGAAGTTGAGCTCCTATGTCTGTTATCGGCTTTCCGTTCCTATCTTCTATGATTCCATGATGTTGCTGTTTTCGTGTTCCTGTAGCCTTTTTTATATTTTTATGCAAGTTTAAGGTGTCGTGTTTCTTTAGATAATACATATTTTCAAATAGGTTTAATCTTCTAACTGATCATTTTTATAATTAATTAAAAAAAAGGAAATATTTTTAATGCAGCCATTATTGTATTTGTTTTGCAGTATAAATTGATTCAAATAAATATTTTTAAAATATTATTTTTTGCTCACAATTGGTGTAAAAAAAGAAGATGAACCTCACAACGTCTATAAAAATATATATTATATTCTCTACCTTCGTAAGTGCTTAAAGCTTTGTATTTTTATATCCTATTTTTATAAACATCGAAGCTAAAGACGGTATTACGAAAAAATATTTTCCGGTCAGACAAATTATTTATTTTCGTAGAACAATTTAGAAAAACGTTTTTTCGGTTTTACTACGCATTTATCCCGCCCTCGGTAAATTGAAATCTTTTATGGTACAATGGTTGTGATGCGACCTTTCCCATTTATTTATCGTATTAAGAATAAAGGGGATGTGATGTCAAATTACTTCTTATGACGCCGTCCCCTTTCGGAGGTTGGCGATCCAAATGGCTAACGTGGTTCTAGAGAAACCATGCGGAATATGTCGAGCGATGAGCAACCAAACCATTTTCGGATGTCCTTGAGCCAAGAATTTTGGCGCCTGCCGACAGACTTTTTACATTTGATCTTGATTTCTTTAATTAGTCGCAAAAGTTCATACTTTTCTCCTCGCATAATGTCACCTATATAGTACGTTTTTCTCTCCTTGATGGTAAGCATGAGTTGTTTTTGTTTTTTCATGCGATTAAGAACTTCCATATTTGTTATTCTTTGGACCCATGATGTGTGTGTGTACGGTGGGCTTGGCATTGGAAGACTCCATTTGCCACATACTTTTGTTATGTTATAACTGTTAAAGGTCTAAACGGCTGGACCGATTGGGATGAAATTTTCAAAAGTTGTTTTATACATACCAGGGGTAGTTTAAGTGAAAAAATTTTTGTGTTAGCACCCCTACAGAGGGGGTGGAAAGTGGATGGAATATAAAAACTATCAAAAACGGCTGATATTGCTGTCAAATTTATATTCTTCGGGGACGATGAATTTAATAGTGACATTCCCAATAATGTTAGCAGCCATACAAAGGAGAGGGAAAGGGATGAAATTTAAGTACTATTAAAAACGCTAATATTAGTGTCGAATTCATAGTTTTTGGGGTCGCTGAGTTTGATAGTTATATTCTCAAAGTATGCATGCTAACGTTCGGGCAGAACAACGTCTGCTGGGTCCGCTAGTAAGAATATAAAAATAAAGAATAAGCAGCTCTAACAAATGATATAAAAGGTAAAAAAAAATATAAAAATATTGGAATATCTCACTAAACGTCCTTCTTGTCCTTGTTTAACAAGTTTATTTAAATCATCAACTTCACCTATCCGATATTGATTTTTAATATAATTACTGCACGTACTTGTATGTTTTATTTCGAGTTCTCTTCCACATTAAATTTTTCTTAGAAAGCTTTTGCATGTGCGAGACAAATTACTATAGTAAACTGCAGTTATCTCGGTCACAATTCTCAGAATGTGACCTTCGACAAAACCGCTATTTTAACGCGATCTGCACACCATCAGCAAAATCTAGAATGATTTCATGACTTAATGCACGTTATCAAGAAGAGGGAGATGTAGCGGAAAGGCACTAGGGTTGCGTTCGTATTACAACCCCGCTTATATATGCCCCGCTCTAACGCCACCAGATCTACAAATTATGCTCCAGCAAGTGGACGATATTAAAGTTTCGACTGTCTGTCATTGATTGCATTGTGTTTAAAAATATAGATAGTTTTGTTAACAATATTTATTTACACCGATTGTGTGGATGTTAAAATGGTTATTAATTTAATACATTTAATTTAACCCATTATTATCGTTAGATTTTATTTCGAGTTTGGCCCTCCAAATATTTCAGTGATAGCAATAACTGGAAATAATAGGGCGTTTTGCGTTTATTGTATAAACTAAATGACTCGTTATTTTAAATAATGAATTTAAAGTTATTTACCAATAGCATAATTTAAACCTCTACAACTCTTGCGTGAAGTATTTATAAATGACTGAATTGTTTTTTAATTAAATTTTAACGCTAAACTATTGAATAACAGTTTGCAGCAAAATTAATTATCACTCGGGCTGTTAAGAGTTTTCCTTTAACAAATAAAATTAAATGTTTCTTGTTGTAATTGCATTTGATTGTCCTCGTAGCATCTTTAATAAAATCGTACAACAAAATGTCTTATAAATGAATTTGCCTTTTACTTTCTTTCCTGCATTTACGCAGATAAGGACAAAATTATTGAATATTTTTTTTATTAATCTTTTTCAATTACCAGTTAATTTACAAATTTGATTCCCCTTTTCGTTTTATTAAAATTTTTTAAACAAGTAATAATTAACTAATTAATTTATTTTATTTCTGTAAAAAAGATTATTTAATTTTAAAATTAATTACCTAATTCGAATTTTTTAAAATTTAAAATTCCTTTTTTTAAATGTAAAAAAGCGTTTATAGAATACAGAAACATAGTCTGTGAATAAAATATAATAAAATATATCTTGCTTCCAAAGATGGGGTGTTATACACGATTATACATTGGATGTAATTCAATACCTGTCGCGACACATAGTCAGGGGAGTAGTTGTTATCTGATGTACAATCGACCCACACATTTTTGCATATATATATATATTTATAAGTATGGGTTCTTTTTTTCGACTTTTACCAGCTAAATATGTGATGAATACGCAGCTTCTCGGACGTGGAAACTATACTCCAGACTTGGTGTTATTTTAGTTTTATACAAAAAAGTAGAAAGTTAGTGGACAGGTATAGCTCATTTCACCAATATACGACGTTCTCGGATTACTCACCGAGGCATTGACTTAACGGCGCATTTAAACCCAAAACACAAACTTAAAACTAAATTCTTCATGACCGCTGTCCTTTTTATATTTCCAAGCCACTATTCGACCTTTTTCCCGAAAGCGCCAGAACAATCCTTCTACCATCTCGAAACCGCTGTTCGAGAATTTACCAGCCTAATCGCAGAGACCGTCTTAACAAAGCGCTCATTAATATGCACCCTAATGGTTATCAACTCTCGTACGCCGACAAATAAAAACAGGGTCGGGTGGTAACAATATTAAACTTGGCTCTCATTTCACATTTATGTTTTTGATAGGATTTATATTTCGTGATTTAAACCACTTTATTAAACGTACGTTTTGTGGGAAGAACCACTTAATCAAGTAAAGCTGAAATATTCACAAAACGTTGCAAATGGAATAAATTCCTCAAATAATTAACCGTTTCTATAATGAAAGCGAACGAAAACGATGCGCGATCGAATGGTACGCGTTTAATAACAAACTAAATTCTTCCACATCTACGAAAACACTCCGGTTCCAATTCGCCGTTCCTTTCAAGAGAACTTCAAGATTGCTAGGAATTTGCATTTCCTAATAAACTTTACAATTTAACTTTTCACATTTATAAATGAAGTTACTGCAGGTAACAAGCCGGAATAGTTGTGGAACTTTTAATAAACTTGTACACGAAAGTTGCATAACGGAAAATGGTAAGGAATTATACAGAATACTTCGCTAAACAGCTTAACAAAAACTTCAACTTCCTAATTAAATTCATTTAAATGAGTTAAATGCATAAAGTGATACTTGTGTTTCTTTTGAGTTTATGTTAACGATTGATTTTAAGGAAATACCGTAAACGTTTTCTTCCTTTTTCCTTACCCCACAACAAAAAGTTGCATAACGGAGAACGGTAAGGAATCATAGAAAATACTCCTCTAAACAGCTTTATGGCAATTTACACCTAATTAAATTTAGTTACATGAGTTGTATGCATAAAGTAATACTTATGTTATGTTACTTTTGAGTCTATGTTAATGATTATATAATTGGAAATACTTCGGACGTTTTCTTGACCTTACAAAAAAAAAAAAGAAAAAAAAGATCCAATTTTATTTTCATATTATGCAAGAAAGATATTAACTTCATATCTAGTGTAAAAACAAACTTATTTTTTAAAAACTTTCACTCATTTACTTGTTTAAACATTGTGACCCAGGGTAGATACAGCTGAAGTACAAGCAAAACCAGGTGTATGTAACCGCAGAAGTAGTAAGAAATGTGCAGACGTACACAAGAGAACCATGTAAACGTGTCAGTAGCAGACATCTTAATAGAGAATGTACAGTCATACAAATACCTGGGAGCCTGGAAAAAACAATCATGTGACCAAACAAGAGAAATAAGAACGAGAATAGAGATAGCCAAGTCAACATTTACAAAAATGAAAAAGTTGTTCGCCAGTCGAGATATCAAGATTGGACTTAGGATGGAGATGCTGCGTTGTTACGTGTTTTTCGCGCTTTTGTATAAAGTGGAGGCATGGACTCTCAAGAAGAATCACACAAACTACAAGCCGTCAAGATGTGGTGCTACCGTAGAATGTGACGTATTCCCTGGACAGAATAGATCTCTAATATGGAAGTCCTAAATCGGATGAATAAGAAATGTGAAGTCATTAACACCATAAAAAAGAGAAAGCTTTAATTTCTAGGTCATATACTGAGAGGACCCACATAAGCACTTCTCCAGGTGATAGTTCAGGGAAAGATTGGTGGAAGGAGGAATATTGGAAGACGCCGGGTGTCTTGGCTTAAAAACCTAATGGACTAGTTTAATTGTAGCAATGTTGAACTCTTCCGAGCTGCAGTCAATAAAGTCCGGATAGCTGTAATGATAGCAAACCTCCGATAGGAGAAGCACTATAAGAAGAAGACATAAGAGAAGTGTAGATGTTTTAATTATTGTTTAATTTTGTTTGTTATCACAGTCGAGGATCAGAAGAAGAAGTTAACATTTTAAATTAAAGTTTGTTAAACAAACAAGTGGCTCTTCGTAGAAGGTTTCATTTAAAGAAGTTTTGGGTGTTTCAAACGTCAGCAAATGAAAGTTATTCAGGATAAGACCCACTTTCGGTCTCATTAGTCCAACGAGTAATAGTCCAGTCATTATACTGCTGAAAAAATCCTAGTGAGCTGATTATTTATAAACACCTTTATTACGGCATTTTAATGAATATGTGAAAAATTGACATTGATATCGTGCCGGCTAAAAAAGTTATAAAGATCAAAAGGTCGCGAAAATCAGTTTTCCGCGAATATCTCGCGACCTATTACTCGGAGGTTAATTGTGGTTGTGACAAAAATCGTTCATCTACAAAAAATGCCTGTTGCATTTTTTTGTAAAATCAACCGTTTTTTAAAAAAAGCGCTGAGAAAGCGACTACATTATAATTATGCACTCGTTTCCGCAACACCCTCGGGGAATACAAGGCGCGTTTTTTTTACATGGTTTTTTCAGTAGGCAGAGTCAGAGTCAGAGTCAGATATAATAACAAATTCATGGGATGTATCAACTTCTAAAACATATTCGTATAAAATTTCATTACAATGTTTCCAGTAGTTTCGGCAAAATCGTTATCTTTTTCTTCTCTAGGTGCCGTCTCCGCTTCGAAGGTTGGCAATCATCATAGCAATTCTTACTTTTGAGACCGCAGCTCTAAATAGTTCATTATTACTTTATCCAAACCAATCCCTAAGACTCTTCAGCCATGAATTTCGTCTTCTTCCTATAGATCTCTTGCCTTGGATTTTTCCCTGCATAATTATTTGTAGCATTTGATATTTTCTTCCCCCATGACATGTCCCAATCGTAATAAATGTGTTAAATTTTTTTTCTTCAACGCCCTTTATTCTGAATACGGATGGCATTACAAAAATTTTTTACAAAGCAAACCCCAATTATTTTTTAGTTTTTTAGCTATCCTAGAGACGGGGTCACCTTTTTTTAAAACACCGTGTACATTGCAGATGTATGTATTTTGTTGACCAAATGGGCGCTGTGGTGGGCTAGACCACCCTCCTTCTTATTTCTTATTTTATTGTGCATTAATTTGTTTATTCTTTGGGTTGTTAAATTAAAAAACCACTTTTGTATGTACATTTTTTATATTATTGAATCTATAAATCTAAAATATTCCGTTGTGCATTTATTTGGTTATTACATTTTACAATATTCTACAAAAGTATGTACCTGAGTTTTAATAAACCGTTTTTATTTTAGCATTTTGCTCTCAAAAAGCATTTTAAATCGTTTTTCCGTAACGTTTAACAACAAATAAAAACAATTTCGTAGTAACAGATTGAGTTTAAACCACAAAACACATATCCGATAGAAATATTTCATAATATTGTTACAAAATCACAAATCCGGTAGCCATTATGAAAATGAAAATACAGTTTGGGCATTTATCGAGGAAGTAAAATCGGAAAGTAAAATTGATAACTTCATTCGTGATCAGTGGCAGCATTTCCGAACGGGTACGTTGATACATTCAGGAAATCGCATTGCATTAAATTATTAGTTTAGGTATGGATTTCATTGTGTAAAAATATTTTCTAATTAAATAACAAATCTTAAACTGGCTATGGTACAAACGACCACTTACTAGTTATTAAAACGCTTAAACAGTGGAGTACAACAAACCATTGGTTTTAATATTTGTAGACTACGAGAAAGCGTTAGATTCAGTGGACCAAAACAAAATATTTGCTGCACTAGCTGATTGTAGAGTCGACCACAGATATGCTGCTTTAATTAAGAACATATATATTAGCGCAACAGCAAGAGTTAAAGTCCATTCCAAAATAACACCTACATTTAGAATGAAACGTGAAGTACGACAAGGTGATAACATATCACCAAAACTATTCACAATGCTGCTAGAATACATGTTTAAGTAAATAGGTTGTGAGAACATGGGAATAAATATGGATCTTGAACGCTTTGCTGACGATATTGTGTTGATTCCGGGGTCTAAAAATTAACCGTACAAAAACTCAATATATAACAAACATGGTTCCAAGTAGCAACATATCCCTAAACGAAACTAAAATCAAGTATGTAACATCTTATAAATATTTAGGCCATGAACTGAGAACAAACCGAGAAAACCAAACCTGCGAAATTCAAAGACGCATAACTCTAGCATGGGTGGTATTCGGCAAGCTAAGAAAGGAAGTAATTAAAACTAATATCCCGATATACCGATATACCGCAAGCCATAGAGAGGTCGATATTGGGTATAACACTAAGAGATAAAATTTCAAATGTAATTATTAGAACTAGAACGGGAATTAAGGATGCTATAGAGAGAATAGCACATATAAAATGGAACTGAGCCGGACATGTGGCGAGAATGGAAGACGCTAAGTGGACTAAACGCATCATAGAGTGGCGTCCTAGGTTGCCGGCATTTAGAAGTGGGGGCAGATCTCCAACATGATGGACTGAATTGCAACAAACTGGATTCAATCAGCACAATATCGGGAACATTGGAAACGATTGAGGAAGGCCTATGTTCAGCAGTGGACACTACAGGCTGTGTGATGATAATGAAACTTTTTTGTGTGGCATGGGTCACATATTTTCTCAACATTAACAAAAACACGATGTTAATGGCAACAGCACTATTTCCTGCTATGTAAAATGACCGTATATTATGCTGAATGTATGGACGTTGGAAATAAAAAAAGGAATTGATTTAATTAGTTTTTACCTACATAAATATTAGGTAAAATACTTCCGATAATAGCAGCAAACCACGTTATTTTTTGTGGTGTCAAAGAAAAAAAGGATGATTCTATCTTTATCGCTCTTCTGACGTCGCACTGGTAGCAAGATTTGAATGAATTGCATTTTGAATACGGAAATGATGATATGAATACCATAATCGAGCCCTCTTATTATGATTAAGATGTCGAACGACGAATAGAAAATTTGTTGAGAGGTTCACATTTGATCACCTGATACTAGAACGTTTGTATATATTTATGATTCATCTTAAATCAATCAAAGTACACTTTACTGAAGAAATTCATTCTTGTAGAAAAAGCACATAAAAAATAATCATATAAAAAATTCAAACGTACAGAATGAAAATTAACATCAAAACTAGCCTGTGTTATCACTAATATTTGAAAATATGAGTGCTTGGTGAGAAATTTTTTTTAAAAGGACTTCACCATATGATTGGCCGTAAGAAATGTGAAGGTTAGATATAAAATTTTTCGATAAATGATGCAAGTCATTTTATGAATTTCAAAGCATACATTAAATTAAGTTTGTTATTAATGCACATATTTTTTCATATCAGAAATATCAACTTTAAAGAGAAATAATAAAATAAGAAATAAAGTAGCCAAAATATATTTTAAAAAATTTATATAAATACAATATATACACTTACTACAATAAATACTACTATAAGTAAATTTTATCTCAATTTTTTAAATTTGTAAACTTTGATATTTTGCGGTCCAACTTTCTTTTACAGTTTTCAAGATTAATTTTTTTATTGACATCTCTTCTTGTAATTAGAAGACAATTAAAGAACATAAAAATATTAATCTGGATATCGTAATGCTAAACTAGGTCATCTCAATAATTATTATTACTTACAGCCAAATGTACCACATTTTCTAAGATTAACAGGCATTGAATTACACGATTATACATCGGATGTAATTTAATGCCTGTCGCGATACATAGTCAGGGAAGTAGTTGTTATCTGATGTATAATCAACCCACATATATATACCTATATTAAAATAGGTATCATACAGCGAAAGTAAGCTAGTTTTTAAACAAACAGTTACACATTTTTAAACATATATATATATATATATATATATATATATATAAATATATATATATATATATATATATATATATATATATATATATGTATATATAAAGATAGATAGATTTAACCTTTAAAGAGGCTTATTTTCTACAGCCAGAATTTCTTTTACCAAAATTTAAAGAACAAGGAAAAGTTTTTGTGACAAATGCTCTTTTTCAAAATAAAACGAGCAAAATGCACTTTAGGCTTTTAAGTATTCCATTAAAGTTAAACAGTTATGCAATTAGAATTTGATTTTAATAAACTTGACAAGATTTTTGTTCTTGTTTTGTTTATTTCTTTAAGCCTTAGGTATTAAAATGCACTATCAAGTATTAAAAAAAAAACAGAATAATTTTAAAAATATAAAATATTCCAACGATCCATAAACTATCATAAGACACCGTCTATTCATGGACCTTTAAAAAGTGCAAAGCACATACTTGTCAAACAATTGCGACGCTTCTAAACTTTTCGAAGTGAATTTGCTGTTCGCGTAACAAAAGACAAACTTGTGAAGTAGACACAGCCATGTTTTATTTATTTTTAACAAAAAAAAAAGTTCTTCTCTTGAATCTGTTTTTACTCATAAAAACAGTGTAGTTGCTACGAGTACAGTTACGGGACATTAGGATTTAATTAGATACATATAAACGAATCCAAACTTGTACTTTACATTTTTTTAATATTTCTGTTTATCTTTGCTTGCATTATCTTTACTGAATGTGCTTTTTTGAGAATATTGTTCGCTGTTTTTTTGTTTAACTTTTATACCAAATGTTTGTCTGCTGATGAAACATTTTTATTTAATAGTTTTTAAAGACTTTTGTGGTTATTTTTATGTAGGTATCATAAAGAAAATCTGTCATGCATTAAAATCTTTTTTAGAGGAAATAGATACTGTAAAATAAATTATAGTTTAAAAAATCTAAAAAACACGCTTTAAGAGTTAATCAAACTAAAAAATAATTCTTAACATAGGAATAAAATTACTATTACTCCCGTTTTGCTTACATTTATTTTCATTTCTTTAATATTCAGGGCATCATGCATAACATTAACCATCTCCTGCAATTCCTCTTCAGATGACGATAATATGACTTGATTATCGGCGTAAAGAAGGCATTTGACGATCAAATTATTCATTTTCAATCCATACGCACTTTCTTTCATATCCTTTAAACAATTGTCTATGTATATGTTAAACAACCACACATCCCTGTCGATGTTAAACCTGTCCGTGCCAGCTCCGTTTATCCTGACGCAAACAGTGGAAATACAAATTAAAAAATTTATAAAAAAGCATATTTAAAAATGGTATGTTACTGAAACAAAAATAAACTTAGTCATGTTTACATTACCAATTAAATCAAAACAGTCTATTTTAACTTTTGCCTTTAATTGTAAATGGTCATTTAATTTGTTAAGTGATTGTTTTTCCATCAACTAAATAAAAAGTTACATTTATCGGTTATTTTTTTATTATTAATATTCATTATTTTACGTAAAATCCCCTTTAACTTTAAATTATTAAAAAATCAAGCACATCCGGCGAATTTATTAAAGTAAGAAATAAGTTTTCATCCTAACAGATGAGATCGAAGCTGTGGCAATAAATGTTTGGTAACTCTTTTTTAATGTTAGAGTTTGCACAGTAGAATCCGCACGCCTTAAATGAAAGATTTACATAAATCTAAAAAATATCTCTGACCAAAGTTACATCAGCTGCCTTACAAGAAAACTCATTGATTAATACATTATTTTTGTTGTTTAATTAAAATGGATTTACATTATTTCTTAATAATTTTTTAAAATTACTGTAATTAGATAACGCATACTGGGAACAATTGAATATTTTATTTAACCGTATTTAAATTAAAACAATATTGTGTATCCTTTTGGTAATATACTTTTGATTTTTATTGTTACGAAACTTGGGGACAATTTACTACTGTCCGTCCATTGCAGCACAGTTATTATTCACAACATAGTTCAAATTACAGCTAAATATCGTTCAACTGCTCTTCAAATAAAAACTGTCTTCTTTTGCATACCGATCAGCGTTAAATACTTCTGTCTTCACATCTGAAACTGTCGAGAATTTTATCGAACAGTCTAGATGTTTCTACAACTTGTCGATAGGGCTCGCGAAAGTTACACTTTGAGAAACGCAGAGAAACAGACAGAACTAGCTTAGCTCTTCCTTGTAACAATATCTACAATTCACTATTTTTGAGCCACATCGAATTAAATTTATGCTCTAAGTATTACCAAATCAAAGTTCTTATAAATAACATATTAATTTATTAGTTTTCTGGCTTTTTAAAAAGTGGGACCCTTAGGCATACCAATCTTATCATCCAATCACTAATTAATCACAATATTATTTAATTTTACTTATTAAATAATTATTCAACTCATAGTACTGTTGGATTTTTATCTTGTTATAGAAGAAAAGAAAATCCTATATAAATTGGCCATTATACTGAGTGGACCAAAAGTCTGAAAACGGAAAATTATCTCATAAATTGCTATTCCGAAATGTACAAAATTGGGTTAAGCTTATTTTGAGATACGGAGATTTCAGATTTGACATTTGCAATTTTGTCAGATTTGCCGTTTCTCTGAATTCTTTAGCTTTTTAAATACATCATCCTGTATATTCATAAATTATTAAAATTTTCTCTTTAATACGAGCTCAGCCATATGTAACACTTATGATTTTATGAAGATTTATTTCTAGACAATCATGGAGAAATGTGGTAGACAGACCCATTCTTCCATCGATTAGGGTACTGTTAACTTACAAATGGAGCACATTTTAAACACTTGATTAAGAAATCATTATGTAAAAAATGTAATCTTTTAATTGTTTTATTTTAATGTAATTGAAAATAGTTTGTATTATAAAAATTATTAAGACAATTAGTCGTTGCCACACTTCTGTTTTATTTATTTAAGACATTCTAGATCAAATAAAATCATAAGTGGTATATATGGCTAAACTCTTATTGAAGAGAAGATTCCAATAATGACTAAATATACAGGGTGATGTATTTAAAAAACCAAAGTAACCAATAATATTAGAGAAACGGCAAAGCTGATAACATTACAAATGACAAATCTGGAATCTCCGTATCTTAAAATAAGCTTATACCAAATTTTGTACATTACAATTTAGCATTTTACGAGATAATTGTCTGTTTTCAAACTTTTGGTCCACTCTGTATTCATCCTATAATAAGTCTATTTAATTGGACTACAAAATATAATGGCTCTTAAAGAACAATAGCTGAAATATTATAACATCTTAAGTATACTTTAGCTTCAATTTGTGAAAAATTATTGGAAAATAATCTTTTACAGATTTAAGCGGCAGCTAGAGTTCTTGGAATTAAAGACTCTTTGCAAGTTAATGTTTTTTGTATTCTTACTCTTACAGTGTAATAACTTAATTCCATTAATGATTGTCTCAATTGGCCACGTAATCATAAATTTGTGTGCTGGAAAATGCTGATACTACACTTTCAAATTAGTTTTTGATGCATTTCCAAGAGTTATGTTGGCTATTACTTTTATAATTACCAGAGAAGCGAGTTAGATTCAGCGTTAATTTACAATAGTAACAAAAATGTAATTTATAAAAGCAGTTTTCAACGGCATCGGGTGGTGCAGAAGATTTTCTTTAAACTGCAAAACGAACAAATCTTAGCACCAACTCAACAAAACGTAATGTTCGATTAATCAATGAAACTTGTGTTTAGTTATCCTATAACAAATTACTATAATTAATATTATCAAACAAAAAATTATTCAAATAAACTGATTTTTAATCTAAAAACCATATTACAATTAGTTCAAAAAATTCATAGATTAACATTTGGAACGTAAATTAAAAATAACTTTGTTTTTATTTACTAAAATAGAACATTTTCAAGCACTGTTTGCAATTTTACACGCTTTTATGTATATATTTTCGTAATTAATTTTAAACTTTTAAGTTTCAAAACACAAATAAAATATATATTACAGTCCTACAGGCCTTGAAGGCCCATGCCTTAATAAATAACACGTTTCTTATTTTCTTAGTCTATATAGTCTATGTGAAACAGCTTTGAAATCCACTATTGGTGGGCTTATATCTTTACTTACAATAAATCCTGTCCCTAAGTATCTGTCCCTAAGTATCTATTGTTATTTCCACTGTTTAAGAAAGTATCACTAACAGACATTAACAAGCTAGACGCCTACCAATCAGTAGAACAGGCGGGGTTTCGAAAGGGGTACAGCACCGTCGACCACCTCCAAGCAGTAAGAACATTAATAGAAAAAACAACTGAATATAACGTACCTCTACACTTAGCATTCGTGGATTTTCTTAAGGCATTCGACTCTTTTGAGATATGTGCTTTCCTGCAGGCCATGGAAAATGCTATAATGATATACTAATCACTTAAAATACATATATGAAAATGCCACCTTTCATGTCAAAATAAATGAAAACCTGGCAACAGATAAAATAAGAATAAGGAAAGGCGTTCACCAGGGAGACACTGTATCCCCCAAACTGTTTACTTTGGCGTTAGAAAACATATTCAAAACACTGTCTTGGAAGGGAAAAGGTATCAATGTGAACGGAAATCCTCTAAATCACTTACGATTCGCAGATGACATCGTCCTCATAAGCAGCGACATCCATGAAGTAAAGATATGTTAAGCCAACTAAATGAAGTGTCGAGAAAAGTCGGCCTTAGAAAAAACCAAGATAATAAGTGATGCGGAAGATATTGTAACAATAGACGGTACGTCTTTAGAAAACGTCTATGAATATATCTATTTGGGGCATAATATCAAAATCGGCAAAGAGAACCAAATTGCCGGAATAAAATGTAGAAAAAGACTTGCATGGGCAGCTTTTTGCAAGTTGAGCTATACATTAAAAAACAGAAAGTTACCAATAAACTTAAAGCGGAAAGTCTTAGATGTATGTATTCTGCCGGTAGCAACATACGGTTTGAAAACAATGGCAATAACAAAAAGAAATGCTTAACAGTTCAGAGTTATGCAAAGAGCAATGGAGCGCATCATGCTTGGAATCAGTCTAAGAGATAAGATCAGGAACGAGGAAATCCGACGAAGAACTAGGGTCATGGACATCATGGAAAGAAAATGGCAGTGGGTGGGGCATGTGGCCAGACATAACCAAGACAGTTGGACGGCGCGGGTAACGCAATGGCGACCTAGACAGACCTACTATGCTCTAAAATTTGAATTGAATTTTTATTTATTAAAATACTTGACATATTACTTTGGAACAATACAACTGATACACCTTGTATTAGATGGTGGTGGTTAAATTTTAAAGTTTTTTAAAATACCTACACCAATGAATTTTAAAGATTCTAATCCCAATGATAAAGACTACAGGCTAAAAGAAGGGGACGAAGGCAAACGGGAAGATAATACACTGTTATTTTTTTTGTCAACAACTTTAAAGGGTTTTCCCAAAGTTTTATCATTTATCTTTTATTTTAAGCTTTCCCAAGGAAGTATTTTTCCTAGAAAGCAAACATTATCTTTTTTCAAAAGACGTATTGGTCTAGAATCATTGCAAATCTTATACGATGGCTTCGGTTTTAGCTTTTCAAAGCTATTTTCATACAATTGTTTTTCATGTTAATCTTCATTCGTGAACTGTTTTTCTTTTAAAATTAGAAGCACTTGTGTATGATGGTTTATTAAAAAAAAAAGCGTTAGGTACTCATAATAACTACGAATATTTTGAAATAAATATTTATAAATGTTGCAGTATGTGTGCTTAGCCTTATTTATAAAACCCATCTTTAACTTACTATTTTATTAGTCAATGCGTTGAAATCAAAAAAATAACTTGTAAAAAACACCAAGTCTCGCAACTCAGTTCTTCTACCATAAAAGTTGTGAGAGTTGTAATACCAAGTCGGTTAATTCAGTCCCTACTCAAGGGTCCTTCTGTCTTAAGTTAATAGGTAATTAGCTAACCTAACAACATCTTATAGTGACCTTATCAATATTAAAAATCTTTTATGTTTTAAATAAATAGATTGACTTGGCCATCGCATGAAAACACAATGTATCTCACAAGTAATACATATAATATTAAATTAGTTTGTTTAGTGTGATTGTTAAGTCAATCCATTTATTTAAAACATTAAAGATTTTTTAATATTGTTACAAATCCGGTCCTGTCGGCAACGGCCGCGTCTAGGGTCCGTATTCGATCGCCTTGCTTTGTTGGCCGCCGAAGGGTCCAGCAAGGTCAAGCAACCTCTTGGAACCACGTCGAACTTTGGAGAAACAGGTGGAATGATCTAGAATTGTGATATGGAGATATAAAAAGGGAAACGCTCATAACAAGAACAGTATCGGTTTTAAGAGTGTTTATGAGTTAATAAATGTAAATAGTTGTATAGAATTGTAAAAGTTGTATAGCCAAGTGAATATCTAAGTGGCTAATAAAAGTAGAATTTATTGTACTGAAATAAACATTGTTTTGTTACTGGATCGAAAGTTTTAATCGCCGAACCCAAAATAGAACAAAAACTTGTAACAATATTGATATGGTCACTATAAGATGTTGTTAGGTTAGCTAATTACAGTGCAACATATTTGATGTAAACAATTACTACAGAAAATTATTTATTTTTAAAAAAAAAACTGTAAAACATTTTATTTTTTCTTTATTTACTGCTTTTACTTTAAAATTATTTCGAAAGTTATTTTAAAAATATTATTTTTAGGAATAAATTACCATTAAAAGTCATCTCACGTGGCTAAATTAGACGGGATTACAACATCTACATACAGTGCAACAGAAGTAGCTTGGCGGGGAAAGAACACACAAATCTGCACACAACGAAAACATTCGAATAACGATTCGATCGGCGACGACGAAATGTTCAGTAATCGTGAGTCTCAAGTACAATCACAATGTGAAGTATATTCAGCCGAATATTTGTTATTTTAGAGGCTAGTCGCCCGCCAAGCTACTTCTGTTGCACTGTACGTAATAACTTAAGACAGAATGACCCTTAAGTAGGGACTGAATAAATTAACCGACTTGGTATTACATGGATCTCACAACTTTTTACGGTAGGAGTACTAAGTTGCGAGACTTGGTGTTTTTTACAGGTTATGCTTTTGATGGCATCTCATTTCTTCTTGTAGATAATCCTACTTTTCCTTTATTATACATATACACTCATTTATTCACTGCAAATGTAACTTTGTTAGCCTATTTATTTATATGGGATTACAAAGTTATTTATGCAGTTGGTGCTGGAAGTTCCTAATGATCGGTCAGTCAGTGAGTGAAAAAACTTTGACTAGTTATAATTCTTAAACCACTAATTTAAATTAAATGATATTTGAAATATACCGTGTTTATACAATGCCTGCTTGGTAACTGAAAATTCAGGCTTCTAGTTTTATCCACAACGAAGTAATAGGGGGGTCGAAAAAAGATGATACGGCTGTGCCCCCAGATTTAGTTATATATTTAAAACGCCATTTTAATAAGAATATAACTTAAAGCGTATAATTTTTTATCATGTGTTATAATAAATAAAAATGAATTAACAAATTGCATTTAAAAGTCATTATATTGTACTTAACATATTTAAATGCTTAAACACTAATTTACAATGCTTGTTTCATGAAAAAATGTGACAATTGCTTATTTTTAAAATATAATTATACAATTCGTTAGTTCGGCTAAACGATTTTATTTAACAACTAAATTGTCAAATTCTTCCTTGTGCTATCCACGTCGAGGAACAACTTTCCAAGTTCAGAGACCCCACCGCAGGATGTGACTCAGGATATTACCTTTGAAGAAAGTTTAAGTAAACTTGGAGAAACTTTTGTTAATCGTAGTCGAGTAAACGACTATCCAGTAGGAGAGACTGCTCATGTTCCCACCATCGCTATACAGGGTGTATTTATTTTTTCAAGTCGATGATGACGGATTTAAACAATTAAATCTTTTAAACATTCTGTGACATTTTGCGAATAAAAATCTAAATTTAATTAAGTTTTAAACGCTTTAAAATATTGTACTTATATTAATTTTCATTTTAATATTATTAATGTGGTTTATTAAATATACTTTATTTTTAATCTACGTTGTGTCACTATATTTTCTGATGTTTTACTCTGGCACAAATTTTTTTTTAACAAAAATACCTAAAAAACAAAGGGTTTTTATTATATCGGTTTCAAATACTAAAGAAAATTTGTTGGTATTAATTTCAGTTCACAACAAAACACAAACATTTTAAAATTAAACATGAAAAAGCACAATTTAAACCGCAAACAAATACTTAGAGACAATGGCATAGTAAAAAATTGTGCTCGACAAGCAGAATTAGCCCAAGCATCTCAAAGCGTAGTTTTCTGTTTAAATGCTCGTTATGAAGAAACTGGAAATATATCCGGGAGACACATAGAACGCACGAGATCTATAAGGCCATACTGAAGACAGTTTTTTGCAAACAGCTGCAAGAAGGGACCCTACGCTTACGGCACCTGCTTTATAAAGGCAGCTGTTGCACGAACCTTAGTTAAGATTAAGAAGACCGCTGAAGTGTCATTCTTTTAGAAAAGGCAATTAAGTTGGTCGTTTAAATAAAATTAAATATTAAAATCGTGTGGTGTCATTGGACACCTGATAGGAACAAAATTCCTTACTACGCTTTTCGACAAATATGTAAGTAACTTTATAATCAACTTTCACTTTTGTTATACACCAGAACCAGTAAGCTATTTAATAAGTATAAATATTAACAAATCGACAGGGTTTAATATTTAATATTACTTTTTAATTTATATAGATACATTAAACTAAAAAACATTTTTTTAAATAAAAGGTGACATAAATAATACATGAATTAATACTAATATTTAAGAAACCAAAGCTCAAATAAAATTGTATTTAGTAAAACTACAAGTTAAACATTTTTTGCCATGTCAACGCATTTCATTTAAAAAAAATGGCAAAATATATTTACAAAAATATGTAATATGTTTACGTTAGTTAATTTTATGTTTTAATATTATAAACTTACCGCACATTGTTATAAACTAATTCAAATTACTTCTGTAAACCCTAATTTTTCTTTAAAACCTATTTAAAAGTCTAAATAAACAATATTTTTAGCCGTTAACGTTTTTGTAGCCAATAAACGTCTCTGTCAACTTATAGATATCAAAGGATAAAAAATAACAAAATAATATTTTATTTTTTTTAATTATATTATACAAACCAATCATGTAATATAAATAATCTCCGCTAATTATTTACATTTAAATGACGTTTTATGATTTGTTCAGCCGGACTATACTTTCTCTTTCCATCTCTCTGCAGGCATAAGGTATAGTGGAAGAGAGATAGCGACTAACGCATTCTTGTTACGCACAGTTTTGCTGGCTAGCCCTGGTTTCCGCAACGTGCGATAAGGAACTTCGTTCCAAAAATGAGTTTTATATTTGACCATTTTTAGGTATCTCTAAAATTTTCTATGGTTTAAAATTTAAATAGGTGGTGGCTTTAATAAATTTTGTCAACATTAACTTTTTTTAATTTATCACCTTCTTCTTCTTATAGTGCATCTCCTATCGGATGTTTGCTATCATCACAGCTATCTGAACCTTATTGCTTGCAGCTCGAAAGAGTTCAACATTGCTACAATTAAACCAGTCCCTTAGGTTTTTTAGCCAAGACACACGGCGTCTTCCAATATTCCTCCTTCCACCGATCTTTCCCTGAACTATCAGCTGGATAAGTGCATATTTGGGTCCTCCTAGTATACAGTATACACTTCTTCTTCTTCTTCTTATAGTGCATCTCCTATCGGAGGTTTGCTATCATCACAGCTATCCGGACCTTATTGACTGCAGCTCGGAAGAGTTCAACATTGCTACAATTAAACCAGTCCCTTGGGCTTTTAAGCCAAGACACACGACGTCTTCCAATATTCCTCCTTCCACCGATCTTTCCCTGAACTATCAGCTGAAGAAGTGCGTATTTGGGTCCTCCCAGTATACAGTATACACTTCTTCTTTAACGAGGTATTCTATTTCAGTTTTTATAACTTGTTAACGTTAAAATTTAACAAAAATCTTAATCAAAATTACAAGTTAATTGATATGTTTTTATTGATCATGTTCTTTACGCACCTGCAGTAAGAACTTTACATTCGTGTACAAAAATTAATGTTTCGAAAATATTTGTCCGAATACTTCAATACCGAGACCACTCTGTGTTAGTTTACTCTCAGTTACCGACATTCCCATCTCAATTGAACTAACTTCACTTGGGATTGATGAAGTCCTTTGTGTAACAAACTTCGATAATGAAAACAGATTGGGGTTGACCGTGTTGAGGAAGGGACTAAACACACTAAAGAGGTAAGAACGCGCTTGCGAAACTACAAGACCATAATGAAAAATTAACCGAGAGCTTTACAGTATATTTTGCACGTCAACTTGTGTAATTTGTCTAATTTTATGCTAGTCATGTCGGAAGATATTACAGAGGGGAAAGTTTGTTAAACGACGTAAAATAGAGTAAATATTAAGAATGGAAAATTAACTGTTTTAGCAAAACTATTTTTCCAAGAATGAAACAAATCCTTAAGGAAATGTTATTAGCACCGATTTAGTAAATACCAAAAACATTAAGTAAATGAGCAGCAATTTTCAAAGCAAAGGTTTACTCTTTACTTTAATAAACTTAAAGAAGACAAAACTATTGTTTCAGTCAATAACATTTCATGTGAAATGGACAGCGAAAAAAAGTGAAATTTATTTATATTAGACCTAAATATAACTTTTAAATATGTAGTTAAACGTGAACACAAAATTTGTTTGCTCCAAATTATAAATTTTAATAATTACATATCATGGTTAGACCATTTAAACAGGTTAGTAGGTACATAATACATTTTAATTTCAACGTAACATATTGTTACGGATTGTGGTCAACGAGTACGCCCCTGTACCTATTATTTATCCCAAAAACGGCGGCAAGTTGATTATAAGAAGATGTATGATTCATGGTTTTTTGATGTGTGTGTTAGTGTAACAGTTGCGGAAGCGCACGCTATTTGATTTGACGAATAAGCGTGCAGTTAGAATTGGCCGTCAGATATATTTTAACCAATTTTCCGAAAGTTGATTTGACGAATGAGCACGCGGTTAGAGTAGGTCGTCAGATAGACGTCAACCAATCTTCCGAGAGTGTTGTGTATAAAGTTTGCTGTTATATGCGTAAACTATATAAATAAATAATTACTGTTGATAATAAGTCTCAATAAAGTGCAGATCATTGATAAAAAATTCAAGCAAGTAATTATTCGAATAAAATATTTCAATATTTGACTTTTTTAAATTTTGAGGTTGATTTTGGTCACTCATTTCAAATAATACCTGACCCATTTTTGAGATGTCAAATGTTACACATTATATGCGACTACTGTAAGGCTCGCTCGTTTTTTTTTGTAACATTAAACTCCCACTATTAGCGAATGATTTATAGCCACGGGCAGTAATTGGAGACCCGTGATGTATCTAAAATGTCGTTCGCGAATCACAAATATTTCCAGAAATATTGGTTGGATATATTTAAGAATCGCGGAATAACAAACTCGTATACTCGTATAACAACAAACAAACAAGTGAAAAAGTTAGGTTGGAGATTATTGAAAGTTTGTGATTTGCCGGAAAGGTATGCAAGATAAAATAAACATGAATAATACCTAAAAGTTTTCACTCCTTTGATTTCAACAGACGTTAAATCGATTTGATGTTAAAAATATGGTTATTATAAACACATCCATTTTTGGCAAACTCTTTGCCATTTCCTTTTTTGATTTTAGTTATTTTCCAAAGTTTTTCTAGTTATTTCTTCCAATACAAATGTAATTTTACTTTTAAATATGCAAAAAAATCGTAATAAAACTGACTGCATCACAAACACTTTTGAGCAAATACCAAATACCCAACCTAACTATTCAGACTCACTCGATACTCGATGTTATTGACATTTGTTAATACATACATTTGCGAGTACGTCACATTCGCTCTACCCAATGACGTCGCTTTTTAAATGTTTGAAATTCCCACAGTATTATTATTTAAAATGTTTACTTCCGGTTTTGTATAGAATAAAAAATTTCGAATCTGGTTTAAAAATTAAAAAAAAACAGTAAATTTTCTATAGAAATCAACACGTATAATTTTTTTTGCAAATTTGTTTAATTCGAAAAACAGCTCCAAAAAATCATATCCATTTTTTAGAAGCCCATAACTTGGCAACTAAGCCTTATACAAAAAATTATGTGTTAACGTTCATAACATCTAGGACCTCGCATTTTTTTGCTGTCCGCTTCTCATAAATGCCCCGAATGTTGGCCACTTAATGATAATTGCAAGTGGAAGACGACGAAATTATATACTATTTTAAAACACTGATAATATTTTTCAACATTTGGCTCTCCTTTTGACATTAATTTAAACCAATGTTAATCAAAACGTTGGGCAAATTCTTTGCCAAATTTTAAAAACATTACTTATTGAAGTTCCATATATCTTTTATACTATTGGGGAGTAAAATACCATGAGTGCTTGCAATGGTATCGATAGTAGTACATACACACATATAGTCACGCCTTTTTCTCGTAGGAGTAGGCAGAGACCACTTCCTTCCACTTGCTACTGTTCTTACATCCATCTTTTGCTTCCTCTACTTTTATCAGTGCTCTCATACATTCTCGTCGGTTTTTGGCACTCTTGACCTCGCCTTTCTTCAAAACAATGTTGATCTGATTGAGATATGTTCGCCGAGGTCGACCTTTACCGACTTGTCCATTTATACTCGCCTTATAATAATAATAATAATAATAATAATAATAATAATAATAATAATAATAATAATAATAATAATAATAATAATAATAATAATAATAATAATAATAATAATAATAATAATAATAATAATAATAATAATAATAATAATAATAATAATAATAATAATAATAATAATAATAATAATAATAATAATAATAATAATAATAATAATAATAATAAGGGTCAAAAGGCGCATGATCAGCAGGGTACTGGTCTTCTTTAAGCGCCTGTAACTTTAATGAATATAGTAAGTAAAAAAGAAATTATTAATATTTTTTATGATATGTACATATTTGTTTATAAGGTAGTGACATTCCACAACATTCGCTACAAAAATCTAATAAAATACTTAATAATTGTAATAAAAAAAAAGGATGGTAAAAGTAATACACAGGTGAACTATGACTTTATATGTGTGAGCACTGGTCAGTGAAGATAGAATTAAATAATTGTTTTATGAAACTGGTTAATGACAAGCCTTTGATATTTTCTGGTAGTTCATTATATTCCTTGGCAATGCGGTACGTAAATGAATTCTCATATTGTCGGGTACGATGTTTAGGTGTGGACAGGAGTTTTTTTCGGACGATTAAAAAAAGTGAAGCCTTTGAATTAGTGCTGTAAAGTGATTAGTGTGTAAGTAGTTATCACAACAAACAAGTGATTGGTAGATAAAAGCTAAGAAACACCAGTGGGTGATGTCTTAGATTTAGGTCATTAGTTTTTAAGTACCTTAAAGCAAAATTGCTGGTTGGTCATTCTTGACCAGTTGCAGTTTTAATGCAGAGAAAAAAAAATTCCATTATTGCTATGAAATTATGCATTACATATTATAAAAATTTCATTGGATTTATCAAAAGAATTCTTAATCCAAAACTGTTTTTGGGGTACTCGTAAGGGCTGCTCCTTAAATCTTTAACGAGAAAAAAATACTTGTCGGTCCCGATGTATTTTCAAAGAGATTTTGTTTTTCATCTTACGTATTAAATGCTCCGAATAATTACCAAAATAACGTAGCATAAACTTGAAAAAAATACATTTCTTGGCCACATTGACGCATTAAACTTGTTATCTTTAGATGAGGGAGCTTTTTAAAATTAAACCGAAACTCCGTAAAATTGGTAAAAATCAATTTTAATATGTATTTTCCAAACAATTTTAAAATAAATTACGTTGGAATATTCGCACAAATCATTTAACAAGAAAAAAGCAACGCTGTCAAATTAAATGATTAATGGGTTAGCTCACACTGCAGAAACTCATTAACCAACTATTCAGATGATTGTAAAGTAACATACACTTACTGGTGTCTACACTATTTAGGTGTGTACAATTAATAAAGTGAGTGACAAAAGATGTAGATTAGCGTTTTTTTCTGTAAAGTCTTTTAAATATATAATTTTCATAATGTGACCCTAACATAATTCAGTAGTTACCTGTATCACTTGTGAAAGATAAACAATTGCAAATTAATGTCATACGTATTTAGGTATTTACAATTTTTGCTTATACATAGGGGTGTTGGTAGTTTGGTTCCCATCAGGTAATAAATTGGAAAGTTATTTGAGATGCTTAATAATTTTATGTAATTAAGTTCCCGAAAAAGATCATCGGTAATTTGGTTTCCGGGGACTACCTGCGTAATCCCTTGTTCGTGTAAGTGAAATTTGGAAAAACCAAAAATTGATATTGTGCATTGTATTGCTTCTTTGACAATCAGTTGTGTTTTTGAATCGAGCTTGCTCAGTCACATTTTTTTATTTATCGTATGGCGATCTACAAGTATAGATAAAGTATGTACACATATATGTATAAGACTAACACTACAAATTAACTAACAATTAAAAAAATAAGTATATTAGGCGAATGCTTTCGGAACACAGGCTATGGGTTATAGATCGATATCCAGGGAGGTCAGCCAATTCACGGCAGCAGGAGTGGCATTAAGAATCTCGTTCCATTCTCCTTCAAATCTTTTTATTGTACACTCGTAGGCTATGTGTGCTACAGATTGTTCTGTCGCTTCACGGTCGCATATCTGGGTGTCGGAGAGTCACCACTTGTACAGCATGGACTTGCGACTGGCGTGACCAGTTCTGATGCGTTTAAGGGTACACCATGCTTTCCTAGGCATTTGCATTCCTGGGGGAGGGACGGTGGGGTCCTCATGGTCATTAAGGTTGAAATCGTGATTGGACGTTCATCTGGCTTTCCAAGCCCCTCCGATGTTTAATGGTTCATGGTGGGTTAGTACCTTATCTTGCCAAATTCGTTTCCGGGTTTTGGGGCGGTAGCCCGGGGCATTAACCAGTATCATGTGGATTGGCAGAGTTCTAGGGTGTTCGGGATCGTGCAGTTAGACCCATTCACGAGCAGCAGCCTGTTGTCTCCTCAGGTCTGGTGGTGCTATATTCGTTATTGCGTGCAGCCAAGGTACTGGAGTGGACTTTAGAGTTCCTGATATAATGCCCATGGTGTCATTGAGGTCACATTCAATAAAGGAACTGTTGGTGTTAGGTTAGGTTGGGCTAATTTTTTACTTTCACTGCCTTAAATAATCAAATGTTTCAATTGGTTAAAATAATTTTTCTTTCCGAAAACCAAATTACACTTAGACACCAGGTAAACCTAAAATATCGGGAACCGAATTACACATTTTTTCTGACCCTCCTCACTCTGGGAACCAAATTACATGTAACCATACAGAGTGTACATAAAGTAACGTAAGTTGCTAATATTTTTACGAAAAAAAAATTTTGAATAAAATAATTCACGTTATACACGGTGCACCGTTTCTCCAAAATAACTTTTAAATAGTACACCCCGTATATATTTTTAGCTTTTCATAATCTATTAAATTAAAAATACAACTGTTTAGACCGCATAATTCTAACCTTATTTAATCTTCACTTATTGAGAAAAGTTATTTACTTGAACGTTTTTATTACCAAAATAATTAACAGGAACAAATAACTCATCAATCTTATTGAATTAGGTGTTCAAATTGTCTTCCTTCTTTTATTTGACATTATCCAAGTCTATTACAAAAAGCTGATATGGTATTATGCAATTTATGATTTGTTATTTGACGGGCTGTTATCAGTATTCTATTTCTCAGTTCTTCTTGATTATCAGGTTTTGTCTTGTACACAATGTCTTTTAGATATCTCCAGAGAAAATAGTCTGAAGGCGATAAATGGGCCACTCAACTTTTTTTTCGATCCACATGTCTGGGAAAACTTCATTAAAGTTATTTCGAACAGCAACAATAAAGTGTGGTGATGCACCATGTTTGCATGTTTTAAAAAAAGGTGACCCCGTCTCTAGAATAGGTAGAAAACTGAAAAATAAATGGAGTTTGCTTAGTAAAAAATTTTCGTAACGCCATTGTATTCATAATAAAAGGCGTTGAAGAAAAAAAATGTATACACATTTATTACGATTTTGCCGAAACTACTGGAATAATGAAATTTTATACGAATATGTTTTAGAAGCTGATATATCCCATGAATTTGTTTTTATATCTGACTCTCATAGAGGGCGCTAGTTACACGGTTCTTACCAAGTAGCATTGAACATAACTTTTTTAAGGTTAGATTTATTAACCATTGTCGCCTGTAATGATCGAACTCAGGTACTTGAATTGCTTCAAAGTTGTACTCATTTATTGTCACATTTTTTTGACTCTTAATAAGTCGAAAGCGCTCGAATAATTAAAAATATTATGCACTAAAAACAGAAACATCATTCAATTTGACACCAAAAAGGTACTCTTGGTAAAACTCGATACTGTGTATCGTTTTCGAAATATTTTTATTTGAAAATTATGAAGTAATAACCGATGCTGGTATAAATATTATATGTATTTATATTATATATATTTATATATTATATATTTATATATATATAATGTTATTTTACTAAGCAAATCCCAATTATTTTTTAGTTTTCTACCTATCCTAAAGACGGTGTCACCTTTTTTTAAAACACCCTGTATATATTTGTGGCGATAAACTGTACCATTTAACATAAACGAGCCTTCATCGAAAAAGACTATCTTACTTCTAAAATGAGGGTTTGCATCTACCTTTTGCATTATAGTTTCACAAAATTCCATTCTGCGGTCATAATCATCTTCAGACAATTCTTGCAATAGCGTTACTTTATGAGGATGAAACCTATTGTTCTTAATAATGTTACAGACCGATCCCACACTAAAATCACGTTCTTCTGCAGTTTTCCGAATGGATGTTACAGAATTTTCTACAAAACTTTGTATAACGTCCAAGGATTTTCCATCATTAAATACGGTCTTTGGTTGGACAGTTTTGGGGCGATTTTTAGTTAAACCTACTTCTTCAAAAAATTGTATAACTTTATATTTACTGTTTACATTCGTTTATTGTACAGGTGATTTGAGTGTTTACTATTTATATTTCTATTTAAATTATAGGGAGACAATAGTGAAACGTCAGAGTTTAAATAAAATACCGAAAATCAATGCTCAACGCCAACAACAATTCCGGCAAAATAAAAAAAGATACAAAAAAGTGAAACGTTAAATTCGAATATATATATATAAATCTTCTGTATGAGAATCAGTACCAATTACATTTGTTTTTCTTGACTTAAACAGTCCGAAAAAAATGGCCGATACTGACGCATGCACACACAAAAATTAGTGATAACAAAATTTATTGACTTTTTTATTTATACATGCATGCATACATACATAAAGTCACGCCTTTTTCCCATAGGGGTAGGCAGAGACCACTTCCTTTCACTTTTTATTTATAACCATATTTTTTATTGTCTACTGTGGATTATTTAACGTTATTGCAGGGTCTTCACTAGGTGCCAATAGCACTGTTTTGTCGGCAATAGTGATAGTAATGTTTATTATTGATAATAGTAATCAGCAATATTTATTTGATATTAAGGTCCCAATATGCTACCTTGCGGGGTACTGTAGCCTTTATTGGATAATCCATGGTTATTTTATATTAATGCTTCACAGGGAACTATTTTTGTTTATATTACTTGTAAAACTAATTAATGTGACAGGATTTCCTTAAACTTAAATAGTATCCCATAAGTGTCCTTTCAGAACGTGCTACTAAAATATCTAACAAGGATTATGTCTATTTGTAAGATTAGGTCCTGAGTGCTATTACCTAATGTAAAAGAAAAATAAAAAAGAAATATTGTGCAGGTCTTTTTTTTAGATAATATTGTTAGGTCGTTAAATTACTTTTTCTGAAGATATTATAAATGTCTTTGCCCCAAAAAATGGAGAACCAAAAGAGCTTGTCTTATTTATACTTCCGTAATTAGGTTTACGATATTCGGCAGAGCCAGACTCTTGCCGTTAGACCTGAAAAATCATTCACCCATAGAATTTTCGGCTCATAAAGACTAAAGTTTACTGACTTAAGATGTAAGTAGATCCAGGGATGTCTTAGGAAGTATTTATAAATAAACTATGCTTTTCTAAATCTAACAATTTCTTATTTATTTTAAAAATTACTCTTTCAATAGTAAAAATATGTTTTAAATATCAATAAAAATGTATTTCTTTAAATCTCGCTATAAACATTTAAACCACATTATGTAACAGAAAAATTCTCTTCTTACCCTAATATAGTAAAACTCTTTAAACATTCATTTCTCTTAAAACCAACCAAAAATCTTTATAAAGTATGTTTTAAATTAAAAGATAGCTAATGATGAACAAAATTTAAATTTGATTGTATTTATTAACGTTTCGATTTAAATTTTAATTTTACAAAAAATTAACCGGAACACAATTTAAAATAACGTTAATAAATAATATAATAGTAGGGTATAAAAGTTAGGTAATAAATAATGTAACAGTAAATACATTTTCATGTAATAAATATTGACGATTAAAAATAATGTCCAAATAACGAAAAATTATGCCGCATGAAGGAAATAATTATCGACGGATCTATGAGCAACAATCAAATTATTTTCTGTATTGAATGTTTTATTTTCGGTTCCCTCACGCAACTAATTAAAGGCTAAAAAGTTTATACAGGGCGTTTTAAAAAGGTGACGTCGTCTCCAGGATAGGTGGAAAACTGAAAAATAATTGGGGTTTGCTTCATAAAAAATTTTCGTAACGCCATCCGTATTCAAGATAAAGGGCGTTAAAGAAAAAAAATGTTTACACATTTATTACGATTTTGCCGAAACTACTGAAAACATTGTGATGAAATTTTATGCGAATATGTTTTAGAAGCTAATACATCCCATGAATTTGTTTTTATATCTGACTACCATAGAGGGCGCTAGTTACAGGGTTCGTACGAAGTAGTATTGAATATAACTTTTTTAAGGTTAGATATATTAATCAAAATTTCAAGTGAATTTAAACATCATTCAATTTTACAACAAAAAGTTACTTTTGCTAAAACTCGATACTGTGTACCGTTTTCGAAATATTTTGATTTGAAAATTATGAAGTAATAACCAAAATTTTTTTCTTCGTCGCCCTTTATCTTAAATACGGATGGCGTTACGAAAATTTTTTACTAAGCAAACCCCAATTATTTTTTAGTTTTCTACCTATCCTAGAGACGGGGTCACCTTTTTTTGAAACATCATTACTTTATACCAGCATCGGTTATTACTTCATAATTTTTAAATCAAAATATTCCAAAAACTTAATTAAATTTAAAATATAAGAAAAAAATATATACTTTAAAAAGTTAATAATGCATTAGTTACACAAATGAAAATTCTTTGTATACTTTTTAATTGCTTTGTTTTATGTTATTAATTATTGTTTGCACCTTGCTAGCACTACAAGTATTGTTTCTTTACAAAATAACGTAAAAGTACAGTTTAATTATTATTTTCAACTTTTATATTAAAATTATAATGCAATTGTTTTACTGGTGTGTATTTAACTAACATTTCTTTATTCATTCATCTGTCTACGTGCTATCTGTTTTCGCGAAAAGCAGTAGAATGCTGTAAAAGAGAAAATGATGATTAATATGCGATAAGGGAATTCGTGGCTCCCATGGGAATCTGATTGGAGAAGTGGGACTGTTCGGGGTTTACCTACTTGTCGTATATCAACTATTTTTAAAAACTTTTACCTCCTGCATAATATAAAGGTTGGAGAATAGCAAGGAGATTTGTAAATTTATAGATGTAATTTGTATAGAAATATTAATCTCTGACATATAGAACAAAATAAATACCACATTAAATGGGTAAAATGAAAAACTTTAGTAAAAATTAATTTAAGTCTAATTATTTTAACTGTGAATTCAACATTTTTTCAATTTTTTATATTAATAGCATCAAAATAACTGCAAAAAGGTTTGGAATCTCAACCTTTAAAATTTGGAAAACATTTTAAATGATTACCAATTCTTTTTTCCAGAACAATAATAGCATACTGAAAGCAAATTTAAACAGCTTTTTATAATAAAATACGAAGAAAAAGGCTTACAGAAGTTTGTCTACAAATTTATAAAGTTAATATGGAAAGCATAAATTATACTAAAGAAATTGAATGAAGCAGTTGTGTTTCCATGACATTAAAGGGGAGAAATACTGCAATGTAACAACTATAAAAAAATTTCACTATTAAATACAGCTTACAAAGTACTCTTAAAAGTCATTCTTAATAGATTAATTAATTACGAATGCGAAATATTAGGTGAACATTTACCAGGCTTTGCAAAAGAACGTTTAATCATTGACCACATATATTTTCTTAAAGAAATACTTTTGACATGTTGAGAACATAAAAAACAAGTCCACACTCTCTTTATTGATTTTACAAAAGCTTATGATTGTTTAAAGATATATGGAAGACCATGAGTGAATTTAAAATACCGAAAAATTATTAGAACTTTGTAAGATATCAGCTCTGACGTCCAAAGTAAAATTCGGAGTTAAAGATGAGTATACTGAAGCTTTCCACGTCAATTCAGTTGTTGACAAGGGGATGGATTATCTCCTTTACTGTACAATATAGTTTTCGTAAAAAAACCCTAAAAATAACCAAAGACATAGACAAAGGTCTAAAAATTGGACCCATCATAAGCATGCTGAGGACATAGTGTGGCTGGCAGATTGCAAATAAGACTTTATGCTTTTCTAAATAAAACAAAAACAAATTTGAATGAATTTAAAAAAAAACAAATATATGAAAATAGAAGGAACAACACAGGCAGCAAGAAACCCACAAGTAGGAGAACACCATTTCCATTCCTGCAATGATTTAAAGTAACTGGAAATAACAATCACAAATAATTTGACGGAAGAAATTGAATTCTGAAAAAAATTTGCTGCAACAAATGGATGTTTCTGGTCGGTACCGAAATTGATGTCAAAAAAATATCTAGACACAAAACTCCAAATTTATGAGACAACTAACCTACTATCCTGCTTTATGGTTCAGAAGTGTGGACATTATCGAAACATCAGAGAAATAATAATTAAGGTGTTTGGACTAGTATGTAAGAACGAAATTTAAAGGATTAGTAAAAAATAGAAAATCAGAGATTTATTCAATAAACCTGACAATATTACCAATATTACCAAAGAAAAGGCAGAAAAAAAGAAAAATTGGCGAGGAAAAAGTCTACCAGGCTTCAAATAGCCCTGGGAGTAGCAATAGTAGTAGCATATACTTCATACACGCCTTTTTCCCATAGGGATAGGTAATAAAAATAAATTTGTTTCGTCAATCTTCTTTTCTTCATCTATCCATCTTTGTTACAACATCTTCTTTCACACCACAGCGCTCTCTTATCTTACTATTCCCCACTTTATCTATCAGAGTCACTCCGGCTATACTTCTCAGACTACTCATCTCCGCAGCGTTGATCTTACTTTTATGCTTCTTCTACCAAACTCAACATTCAATACCATATATAAGTTTAGGGACCAGCAGTACCTTTTTATCTTCTTTCGCCTTTCAATCCGTCTAACTTTGAACAAAGGCTTCCCCAAGTTTTTTCCAATCGTTTTTATTTTGTGCTTTTTGTTTTCAATGTATTCCTATTTTCTTGATGTCGTCTTCCGATCTCATCTGGGGTCGTTTTCTTGCTCTCTTTCCAGTCCATGGTTTTTGAAGTGATAACTTCTTATGGCACGCTGTGAACTTTTTTTGTAATGGGTAAAAAATGTTAAACTCGTGTCAGGACACGTGGCCTGATCGAAAATTCGTAAGACGGATGTATTTCGCTGGAGCAATATAAAATGCGACTTTTCTTGACTGGTAACTTGGCAACCTTATTCAACAAACTGACAAATTCAAGTACATTTTTTATGTCATTTTGACAAATTAATTTAGTAGCTAAATTCAAAATTTGAGTGCTTTTCATTAGTTTATTGATTAAGTTCTGCTTTTGCTGCATTAAAATGGTCCAAGGAGAGGTGTCGTTTTTAGCAGATGTTATGGACACCATAGCGTGTCTTAATGACTCTAATGGTTCTCCCCCCGACAAAATTTTAGATCAAATAATTTATCAGTGCAAGAAGCCGTTAAAAAATGCATCAATTTGTGTTAAAAAATCATTAAAAACTGGACTGAAAGCTGGTTTGATCAAAAAGAACGGGGGAAGATTTAAATTAGGTTTTGGTTTGCCGACAAAGGAGGCTCGAAGACGAAGAAAAAATAGAAGCAGAAGCCGTAGACGACGTAGCTAAAAGCGACAAAACCGAAAACGAGGTAGACGAAAACGAAAAAGTCGAGGTAGGAAGAATAGCGCCATATTGAAAGAAGATCAAACAAAAAGCGGAAGAAAGAAATCGAAAACATTCAAATCTGGTACTGATGTTTAATATATGATTTATAATAAAGCGTTAATAAAAACAATGCATTATTCATAAACTATGGAAATCTGGAGACAATATTTTTCAGATTAAAAATAATATTTTTTGAAGTGAAAACTTCTTTAGCGGCGTTGTACACTTTTTTTTGTAATGGGTAAAAAATGTTAAACTCGCGTCAGGACACGTGACCTGATCGAAAATTCGTAAGACGGATGGAGAGTAGACAGCTGGCGTGGCGTAGGAGAGGGAGTATCCCCCTCTCTTTCTACGGCGCGGCGAAAATGTATGCCTGCGCTGGCTGTTTCGTTTAGGCGGCGCAGGGCGCACAACGTTAATACTTAAGTTTTCACTTCTGCCGGCACTCCCAGAGTGCAACCCGTAAAATTTTTTTTTGTTGTATCGTGGTATTCCACCTATTATCCTTTTGTCTGGCGTTATGACTTGCGTAGTCCTATTTTAGTCTGGCTATATGTTAAACTGCATCTTTGACTTTTGTTTTGTTTCTTATCCAGTTATTTTGTTTTTATCTTGTAATTTAATTTCCAATATTGATCGCTCCTTGGCTCTTTGGGTTTTCTTTATTTTATCGATGTTTGCTTTAGTCAAGGTCCATGTTTGGCAGGCTTGTGTAAGAATTGGAAAAATGCACTGATCCAATACTCTGGTTTTTAGGTACTGCTGTATTTTCTTATTTTTTAGGACCTATTTTATTTTTCAAATCCTGCCCAGGCTCCTCTGACCCTTCTTTTTACCTCCACTGTTTGGTTTTCCTTGTTTATTTTTATGGTTTGAATCTTTTTTACTTACTTACAATGTAATGTAATAGTCTTTGAGGTTTATCATTAAGAAATGTCATCAAATTTAACATTACCCAAAAACCTATATATACAAATTACATTTAATAAAAGTATCACAAAATAAGAGATTATTTAATAATTATAAATTTTGTCTTTGACATTAAACTATATTTAAAATTAAAATTAAGTATAAGTGGCGTTTTTTTTTAAAAAAGAACAATATTTTTAATTTTATTGTTCATTTCAGTTGTAATTTTTTTTCAAATGCGGATTAAATAATAATTACGCGCGGATTGATAAATCACATGATCCTGATTTATTTTTAGAGCTGTATTCATAAATTTGATTCGTATGTGTATATGTATATGAGGCATCAATCTTTGTCGCCTTTGAGCCAGTAAAAAAGTTGACACATTTAATGTTGGTATTTCGGATAAAAATTTCATTACTTCCGCTTACAAAAAGTAATCTTGTTTTTATAAAAATCTCGTCCGTATATAATCGTCTCAAATACAAGTATGTTATTTCGTTGATTTTAAATAAATTGCGTTTTTCGAGATGCCGCCATATGATGCCATATTTTAATATTTATAAAATGTTGCTATAAATGTTGTTGTACCTATGACCCACCCTTAATATCGTGATTGAATGGATGTATGTGTTAAATTATTAATACATTCCAGACTTAAATAGGCCAAGAGAACAATATTGTACCCATCAATAAATTATTTTTATTTCAAAATTAAACTTATGTTCATGAATATGAAAATTGAAATTAAAAAAAAAAATTGTGATAATAAACAGAAAAAGAAGAGCAAAATTATGTATGTAGTAATATCTAAAAAATATATTAACGGGTGCAGAATTTTTTTTTTTCATGAAAATAGTCGCAAAAAGAGTAGACCTATCGTGTGGGCCGCGGACGGCCCGCACTGCGACTATTAGAAGGGGAAGGGATTATAGAAAGGAAATGATTGTGGACACGCTTTTTAAAAAGTTGCAGGTCATAGTTCTCTGGAAAAATTGATTTTGGAAGCTTATTCCATTCCGTAGCAGCCCTGTAAAAGAAGGATTCTTGATGAAGATTGGTCCTTGTAGTGTCAATCTTGAGAGTAAATGGGTGAGACTGATCAGCGTGCCGATTTCTTCGGCCGAATGTGGCCAATGGTGGGACAAGTGTTTTTATTTCTCTGGAGCATCTGCCATGGAAATATCTGTAGAGCAATGACTGGTCTGCAACTCTTCTTCTATGTTCTAGAGGGTAAAGGGTATCTGTGAGAGTTGAGCTGTTTATCAAACGAATGGCTCTTTTCTGAATGGAATCTAGAAGACGAAGAGAATGCCTTGGTGCTGAACCCCAAATGTGCGAGCAATACTCCAGTAGAGGTCGGATTTGAGCCTTGTACGTCGTCAACAGTTGATCAGGAGTAAAAAACTTTCTAGCTTTCCACAGAAAACCTAGCCTCTGGCTTGCCGACTTTGCGATGTTAGCAACATGGTCATGCCAAGACATATTATTAGACACCGTGACTCCCAAAATCGAGATTGAGGGACTTGGTTCAAGGGTATTTCCGGACATTGTGATGGGATGATTTGAGGAATTCACTTTTTTGGAAAACGTGGCACTTTGTGTTTTTTGGGCGTTGAACTGAACAAGATTGTTGGTTCCCCACTCGACGATTGCTTCAAGATCTCTATTGATGGAATCAACCTGTTCCTGACTGATTCTATTTGTATCATTCACCGAAAGTGATCGATAGGATGTGAAAGTTGAGACAAGTGTGCTATCGTCTGCGAAACTGTAAATGGGGCTTGTGGTGGTTTCCAAGATGCGCAGAAATATCAAAATATTTTAACAGAATATTCATTACCAAGCATTCAAGAGTTACATCCTTATGAAGATAATATAATTTTTCAACAGAATGCATCTTCACATTCTGCTAAATCAACAAAAACATGGCTTTCAGATAAAAAGATTAACTTCTTAGACTAGCCTTCGAGCAGCTCAGACCTTAACATAATTGAGACACTATGGCATAAAATAAAACAGTGCCTTGGAAATAATCCCCAACGCACTTATCCAGATCGAGGGGATTTCACGCCATATTAAAATAACTGAATTTTTTGTAAAAAACAACTAAAATTTTGTTTTCATTAAATTTTCAGTTTTTTACTTTGTTTTAACTTAAAAAGGTTGTGACAATTTTTTTTGTATTCAGTTCCTCGTTCGTATAAAATAAATGTTTAAAATGTACTAAACATACAAAATTTAAAAAAATCATAAAATATTTTATATATTTGTTTGATTTTAATACCGTCTGACCAGATCACATAGTGGTTAGGGCTCGTAGAAGCTTTCTAGATAATATTTTCGGGGCTAATTAGGCTCTGTATGGTTATTTTTCGATTTCTTTGCTTATTTTATTCCAGAGTTTCTAGTTCCTTGCCTTTTCTTTAGCCTTCGCGTTCTCTATTCTGCTAGTCTGCCAAAGTCAGAATTAACGGTCACCTGACGGAAGATGTTGAAGTGAAGAAAGGTGTGAGACAGGGATGTATATTGTCTCCACTCCTTTTAAATTTGTACTCTGAAGAGTTATTTGGGCAGGCCCTAGGAGACACGGATTTTGGAGTTGTGATAAATGGACAAATTCTCAACAACATAAGATACGCGGATGACACTGTAATACTCGCGCAGTCCATCGATGACCTACAGAGACTTAATTGGGTAACTGAAGCTTGCGAAGTATTTGGTTTAAAAATAAACTCGGCAAAAACCAAATACATGCTAATAAGCAAAGGAATTCATAATCAAGTTGCTAGTGTCTACGTCAACGGAACACAATTAGACAGAGTCTCAAGTGCGAGCTACCTTGGTTGCAGGATAAACAAGGACTGGGATCCATCAGTTGAAATTAAAATACGTATTGAGTTTGCCCGGGCAACATTTATTCGCATGAAAAAACTTTTTTCCAGTCACGATCTATCGATTGCCCTGCGAATGAGGATGATTAGAGCGTATGTCTTTCCAGTTCTTTTGTACGGAGTCGAGAGCTGGACACTAACAGAAGCCACGCTCAAACATCTATAAGCTTTCGAGATGTGGTTGTACAGGAAAATGCTAAGAATAAGTTGGGTGGAAAAAATCACAAACGAGTGTTTAGAAGAATGCATAAAGATATTGAAGTGGTCAATATTATAAAACAACGAAAACTTGAATATTTCGGACATATCATGAGACACCCAGAAAAGTATGACATTCTACATCTGATAATACAGGGTAAGATTAATAGTATGAGACGCCCCGGCAGACAAAAAACTTCCTGGCTCAGACAGTGGTTTGGTCTCAACACTATACAACTTTTCCGAGCGGCTACCAACAAAATAATGATTGCAAACATGATAGCCAGAATAATCGCCAATGATCGTTAAACGGTCATGGCACCTAGAAGAAGAAGTCCCTATTTTCGTTGAATTCTTTTTAGCTTCTTGTAAAAATGTTAAACTTATCGAATCTTTAAGTCTAGCCTTTGTTCTTTAATTTTACTCACTTAGTCTTCGCCTTTTAATAGGGGAGTGACAATAGATGAAATAATATCAATAGAGGGACAGAGAGGGACAAATAAAATGATAAAACTGGACACAGAACTAGAGATTACTAAACAACGCCCGAATAGGAGAAAAATATTTCTTTCACTTACTTTTATTCTGGTTTAGCTAGCTTACAAAATTTATCTCAACCTTACTTAAAAATTATCAATCTATAAGGAAAGATTTTTGTTGACAGTAAAAAATAACAATAGAAAAACAAGATATCCATTTACAATAAAAAAAAATAATTTGTGCATTCGCTTACACATAATGCCATTCTTAAAACTAGTTGTTCTTCCTTGTCTTATTCTTTAAAGCAACACACGCCGGACAAGAGAACTCATTAGATCGGATTGTTTGTAAAAACAATTTGAAGACCTGACACACACTTCGAAGGAATAAGATGTAGTAGTTCTCGAACCGACAAAAAAAAAAGAAAGCCGTTTAGCGAAAAAACTTTTCCGGACTAAACGTTTTTTCACGTGACGTGAAGTTGATTAATTTTTCTTTTCCCGAAGAAAGCTGTACGGGATACGCGTCGTCACTCATGATACACCTTCAAAACGATGATAATGCCTTCGAATGTCGCGTGAAGTGATAAAAGAATGACGCTCGCAGATGATGTTAAAAGAAACGCTATAAAACAAAGGGAACTGTGAAAACAGTTTATATTAAAAAATATTTCAGGCGTTACATTTTTATGTTTACTGTTTCAGCGTATTGCTTTCTATTAAGCTAAAATGTGAAGCGTTTTATAATTCCAAAAAGGAATGTTTTTTAAGATTAATGAATACGAACATTATTTTATTTATTTTAAAAATATTACGAAAAATACTTTCTAAAAAATATGTTTTAAAATTATTTAAATCCTTAACAAACTGACGCCGGAGCATGCGAAAGCGAGGAGGAGTGAGTGGCTTGACCTGAACCTCTGGGGGATCTCGACGTACTCTCGCTGATGACGGATGAGGGGGAATTTACCAGCTGTCTCACCTCGTGGAGGATACGTCGTGAATTGACTGCTGATGACGCTGCCGTCCGCACGTTGATGTTAGAGTTCCTTCGATAGTTCGGTTGTGCTGGTTCGATGTTCCTACCTTCCGTAAGTTGTCTAGGTTTTTTGGGATTTATCGCCGTGATAATTGTTTTAGTTGAATAAAAATAACATAATTGTTATCGATATTATGTTGGAAAATTAATACATGAAGCTTACATTTTCATGCCTACTGTATCTTCAGAAAATTGTCACTGGCTGTCGACTTTGAATTTAATTTTAATTTTATCTGATTACTTTGATATACATTTTTAACACGTGGTGTTTAAACGCGGTGCTCTGAAGGCGATGCGGTGTTCTTTGCCCGGCGGTTGTGAAGCAAGAGGTACTTGGAGTCGAGAGATGTTGTCTGTTTGAAGGTTGAAGCGAAAGAGGGAGCGAAAAGGTCAAGCGCGGCTTTGCCCGTCTTTTGACACTCAAGTCTGTGTTTTTATTGGTCAAAAACGTAACGGTATTTTCTTGGACATGATTTTATAGTCAATTACTTAAATTGCACGCAATAAGAGAGTGAGAGTGCTCGGATTTTTATAGTGGGTTACTAATTGCACGTGGTCGGCAGCAAGGGTGTTGGCAGGAAAACAAATGAATCAGGCACTGTATAGCTTTATGAGCAGCCAGAAAGTGTCAAAAAAGGCACGTCTGGCTGTGCATAGAGGTGTGTTGGTTCCCACACTTATGTATGGTAGTGAATGTTGGGTTTGACAGAAAAATCATGAAAATAGGAATAATGCTGCGGAGATGATTAATCTGAGAAGTATAGCCGGAGTGACTCGGTTGATAGAGTAAAATATAGTGGGATAAGAGAACGGTGTGGTGTAAAAAAAGATTTTTTTATATCCTTTATTACTGCAATCTGTTTCATACAAAAACAGTAAACAATATAATTATAAAAGAATGCAATTGACATAGTTGGTATTACACCCAGTGGTGTATACTTTGGGAACTAAAGGTTTGGTCTATGAGCACTGCTTGAAATAGTCTATAGATTTATATAATTATGCACGAACGTTGAGGTCCAGTGGGTCTCGTCTTTTCAGTCTTCTGGTTTGTAGTGGAAATAGAAGGTCGTTTGTTAGTTTATTGGGATGGTCTTGTAAGCTACTCTGATATTTGGTATGCAGTGAATTGATGGTATCTTTAATCGTTGTTACTTGTAGGTCTCTGTGTATTATGTTGTTCGGGACGTACCAAGGTGCATTGCAGATTTGTTTTAGTTCTTTTGACTGGAAGCGCTGTATTATTTGAATTTTTAAGTCACTTAAAGTTCCCCAGATATGAGCTCTGTATGTCCAGACAGTCTTTAATACAGACTCATAGATTAGCAGTTTGTTTTTTATGCTAAGATGTGAGTTGCGATTCATAAACCAGTACATCTTTCTGTATATTATATTAAGTTGTAGTATTTTTGTTCATATATGTTTTCTCCGTGTTAGTCGATTGTCAAGGTGAATTCCCAAGTATTTGACGTTATCATGTACTGGTAACTCAGAGTTTTTCATACTTACAGTTGGTACAATTCCTTTTCGTAGTGTGAACGTTATGTGTGTTGACTTAGAGCTGTTGACTTTGATTCGCCATTGCTTGAACCATGCTTGAAGTCTATGTAGGTGGTGTTGCAGTAGAAGCTAGGACAGGGACTTCGTGAGAGGCCATGATGACAGTACCATCGGCATAAGTTGCGATAGTGGTGTTGTCTGATGTTGGCATACCTGCGGTGTTAAGGAGGTATAGTGTTGGTCCGAGGACACTTCCTTGAAGTATGTATGATGTATTGTGGTGTGTGCTTCCCCTTATCTAACCTAAAAGAATCTCCCAGTCTAGTATGATTAAAGGAGTATGCTGATTGGATGTGGCATTTGTTTTTTAAGTTTTGCCTTTAGCTCTTTGAGCCACACCTTATCAAAGGCTTGGGAGACATCGAAAAATACCACTGTACAATACTTTTTGGCTTCTAGTGCTTCTCTTGCAGTTCTGACTACCCTGTAAACTTGTTCAATTATGCCGTGATGTTGTCGAAAGCCAAATTGGTAATTGGGTGTTTAATTATATTCCATTATAATGATGAGATTATGTAATGTGATTACAAAGATAGATAAAGGAACGCTTAGACGGTTTGGACACGTAGAAAGGATAGATAAAAGAAGATTGACGAAACAGATTAATAAGGCTAGTGTCAATGGGCAAGTCGGTAGAGGTCGACCCAGGCGAACGTATATTGGATACGATTGAAATTGTTTTGAGGAAAGGCCAGGTCAAGAGTACCAGCAACCGGCGAGCATGTTTGAAAGCGCAAGTAAAAAAAATGATCTTTGCTTAACCCTACGGGCAAAAATTCGTGACTATTTGTATGCTAGTATGTAATTTCTGTTTTTAAATTTTAATCATCCAACAATTCTCCAAAGGGTGCTATAGATGCCGTTAACATAGTTTTGTAACCTTTATTTTTGTCTAAAACCTTACTAATTTTTTAAAATTTTTGTTCCATTGGTCCTCTTAGCGATTTATATAGTTGAAGGAACATAAACCCATAAAGTACTCATTTCATAAAATTACAGCTGGTTAAATTTAAAAAATTAAAATTATTTTTTGGTAATATTTTGCAAACCGTTTCAATTTTTGGAACAAAGTTCCTTAACGCGGCTTACGGGTGGTGCGATTTAGTAGGAATCGTCACGTAACGAAATGGGTTGGTGGTTCAGTGTTAGCATGCTCGCCTGCCACGTGGGCGGCCTGGGTTCAATTCCCGGCAGATGCATTCCTTTTGTGCTTTTACCATTTAATACATAATAAGGTATTTGTGAACTATATTTTAAAATTGTTTGGCATATCAAAACAGAGACAGATAATTTTTTTGGTAAATGGAATGGTTTACTGACAAAAAAAATTAATGGCACTGTTCTAAAAGCGTGGGGTGCTTTGTATGACAAATAGAACACTGACATTAACTTTCTCGTCAGTAATTTTATTCTTATATTAAGAATTATTTTTTATTTTTTAGTTTGATTAACTCTAAAACCGTTTTTTTTGGTTTTTTTAAACTATAAAATATTATCATATAACCTCAACACAGGGTTGTACAGACACGTGGAAATTTTGTGGAAATTTTGTGAAAACGCATTTGTTATTTGTGTTTTTGTGTTAGATCATACGTGAATATTGTTTTATTATTGCAATTAAGTTTTAAAAAATGGAAACTGCAGCAAATATGTGAAATACAGATTTAGAAAAGTAAGTTGATAAAATTGTATAACTTGTTACAAGTATTTACTGTTTACATACGTTTATTTTGCATATGATTTGAGTGTTTACTATTTATTTTACAATTTAAATTAAAGGAAGACAATAGTAAAACCATGTGTTCAGAGTCCAAAAGAATATGGAAAGCGCAAACGTCAGAGTTCAAATAAAATAAAGGAAACCAATGCTCAGCGCTAACAACAATTTCATCAGAATCAAAAAAAGATACAAAAAAGTGAAACGTTGTATTTGAATTTTGCCTGGTATTATATATCTTTTGTATGAGAATCAGTAACAATTATATTTGTTTTTTTTCTTTTAAAATACCTTGATCAAAATTTATAAATAGCGTAGGAAACTTCGTTCCTATCGGGTGACCTATACTAATGTTTTTCACAGTGCTACTACGAATAAAACATTTTTTAACAAAATTAGTTGGTCTTCACTAAATATATGCTGTTGTAGACTGTAACGTCAGTCTAAATATGATATATGTATTTCATATTAGCTTTACAATTTTTATTTAGTACAATCTCTTTACAAATTGTGTTTACTTCAAGTTCATTACCTTTTCTAATCTTTTTTTTGTTATCATTTACTTTTGGGAACATAAATTAACATTTTATTTACTATAACCAATATTAAATTTTATATCCAAATACAAATTTTGATAAATCACTTCTGGCAAATAATTATTAATAAAAAGCGATCAACATCTTATTAAATATCTGGAAAAATATGAGACAATTCATGACAGCCAATATGGATTTCGTCAACTTCGATCTACTGGAGATCTGCTGGCTTATGTCACTCAGCTCTGGACAAACACTATTAAAAAGTTTGATGAATCCCATGCAATAGTCTTGGATACATCTAAAGCCTTCGACCGTAGACGTTAAAACCCAATCCCGGGGTCTCCCAGTGTTCCATCCTGTCTCCCAACCTATTTCTTTTGCACATCAACGACCTCTTAAAACCACCACAAACCCCATTTACAGTTTCGCAGACGACAGCACACTTGTCTCAACTTTCACATCCTATCGATCACTTTCGGTGGATAATACAAATAAACTCGGGCAGGAATTGAAGCAATCGTCGAGTGAATTCCTCAAATCTTTTCATTACAATGTCCAGAAATACCCTTAAATCAAGTCCCTCCATCTCGATTTTGGGAGTTACGGTGTCTAATAATATATCTTAGCATGACCATGTTGCTAACATCGCAAAGTCAGCAAGCCAGAGGCTGGGTTTTTTGTGGAAACCTAGAAAGTTTTGTACTCCTCATCAACTGTTAACGACGTACCAGGCTTAAATCCGACCTCTACTGGACTAATGCTCGCACATTTGGGAATGGAACGAAATGGAACAAGCTTCCAAAATCAATTTTCCAGAGAACTATGACCTGCAACTTTTCAAAAAGCGGGTCCACAATTATCATCTTTCTATAATCCTTTCCCCTTCTAATAGTCGCAGTGCGGTTCTTTCGCGAAATATAAAGACATTATTTTGCCAGATGAGTATACAGATAATGGTTATCACCGGGAATGCTATAATGCATTTAAGGACTTATGAAAAAATATTTTACTTCTGAACCTGTAAATTCTAATCAAAATAATAAATAAAAAAAAAAATTAGCCTGTGTTTCTATATACAATACCTCTCTAACAACGCCGTTGATATCTCAGTTGACAAAGCCATTTCATTTACGGTCTTTAACTACAGAATCTTTAATATCCCTTTTATTTTATATAAGATGGCTATGAACGTAATAAAACCATTTTTTCATTGAATTTTTTAAACGATCGCAATAGACTAAACTCTCATCTCATTCGCATCTACTAGAACAACTATTGCCTCGCGCTCGCACCTACAGCAGACTTTTAATGTGTCTGGCAAGATGTAAAAACTATTAAAACTGTCCGGCTACTATGATAACTTTTTTTTTATCACATGCACAAAGAAACTTTCAGCTTTTATAGAAAAAGGATTTCAGCTTTTATAAAATAAGGAACTATATCTAACTCATTACTTCTTTACTACTACTTATCTAACTGTCATCAACAAACATCAACACATTCCTTAAATTTTCAGAGAACACACGAATTGAGGCTTCAGGAGAGTTTTGGCTCATTCGCCAAAATCAGTCATTACAATTTATCTAAATAAAATAGAGAAATGATTCAAATCACATATATTTATCTGATTTTGATACTGTAAATGCATCTATTCGTTGAAAAATTTTCAATAAATAAAATTATCTTTTTTTTAATAAAGATTAAAGTTTCAGTTGCGTAATAAATGCAATGAAATGACCCAAAACACCGACATAATTAATGCACATTGAAATCAAAATAATTTTGCAGCTTCATGTTTAACTCGAAATATCTCGAAAAATAATAACTTTATCGCCATGGAGAAGGAGTACAATATTTGCGTAGAAAGTATTGGAAAATCGAAAAATTGTGATAAAATTGCAATTCCACCAGTTGCGTAGAATTTGGGAGAGATCAACCAGTCACTTGCCCCTGTTGTACGCCTCTGGTAGTAGCCAGAAACGTTCATTTAGCATAATTTAGTAGGGTGTATAGTACTTACACTCCCCACCGAATATTGTTATTACTTCGAATAGTTTTAAAGTACTGAGCACAAATAATTTTTAAATTTTCAAATAAAACACCCGTAACTCGGACAGAAGACACATTTTATTTAGGTGATTTGGGTTGAATCTTCATATTTTGAGTTCAGGATCCCTGTATATGTTTTTTAACAACTTGACTGTATTTTTTCTTTGACCCCCGAACCTCCTTAATTGTAGAATCGTAATGAATTTTATTGTTTTAACAAAATAGAGTTATTTAGCGTATTTATAGTTTGATTCGGAAATTTTAAATAAACAATGCCAGCAAGGGTTTCTTTTAACGTTTGTAACAGTTTCATTTGATGTTTCCTTCATTATAATGTAAGGAAGGTCGTTTTGTATTGTGCCCTGAATATCAAGCGTCTTTACAAATTTCCGTACTGACCAAAATACCTGCCATAAATGAAATTGGTTTTCCAGACCTCATTTTTTAAATTCTTTTATTCTTTGTAATATTTTTAAGGTAAGTTTTATAAAGCCCACAATAAAAATAAACAAAAAATTTACTAAGCTATAAATACTGATGTGTGTTGCTTTGGGTATCTTTTAAATTTTTACGAATTTACGCATTTTTTACGTTAAATATTGTATACTTTTAAAAGTAAAAATTATTTTATAATTAATTTAGTATGCTAAAAATTATAAAAAAATGGGTTGCCTAAAAAATTCTGGCCAGGCTATAATTAATTAAAAATTCAAAAATCACTTTTTTTTTATTTCTACCGATGAGTTTAACGAAAAATTTTTACACCAACCGTAAGTACACAGCCTATAGAATATGCAAAAGTAGCGTTCACAGTCGCATTAAAATTTTATTTCTTAAAATTCGAAAACCATCATTTAGGACAGACTTTTTGCGGGCAACCCTATATCATTGTGCTCGCAATAAATTATTATATAAATATTATTATTTATATATTATTTATATTATTATTATTTATATATTATTATATATTATATAAATTATTTTTAAGTTTAATTATTAGATTAAACAAGTAGGCGATAATAACTAGACCAAAATACCTGTTTATACCCGGCAACCCAATAGTTAGACCGGGAAAAATATAGGCAACTCTACTTTTGCATATTCTATAGGCTTTGTACTTACGGTTGGTTTAAAATTTTTTTGTTAATTTCATCGGTAAAAATTAAAATTGAATTTTTAATTAATTATAGCCTGGCCAGGATTTTTTCAGGCAGCTTATTTGTTTTTATAATTTTTAACGTACTAAAGTACTTATAAAATAATTTTTATCCATTAAACAGATGGGTTAAGGTCGTTTTTCCTTCGGATCTTAGACTAACATATTTTCGTTTGTCCTGTGGAAACTCTTAGAAATTAGTTAATATAGGCAACAGATTTTGAATTATAGAAATTAATTTTTTTAAATTGTTTCCAACGCCAATTATTGCAAGTTTTTTGGCCAAATTATATGGAATTTATTGTAAATGTTTAGGTAAAATCAAATGTGTTGTATTCTTTCATATGCCTTAGGTGTTTTTACTTTACTGTAGGTCACATGTTCAATTACCGTTTATTATTTTTGGCTCAGTATGTTGTTGATTTTTGAATGACGTTTTATCTCTAAATTTTCGCGAACCAATTGCAGATCTAGCTGCGAGAATTTCCATAAAACTGTGAAATGGCCGATCAAACTACGGAACGTGACTATATATAAATGACAGATGAAATAACAAGAGGTCAACGTCAAAAAATACATGTCGATAAAAATGTTTCAAGCAAATGTCACTAAGAATTATTTTACCCCATTCAATTGTGCAAGATTATTATTTTAACTCCAATGAAATCTTTATAAAACAAAATTAAATTTTATGAAGAGATCCATATCCTATAAAATTGTGCATTATTTTAAAGACAAGCATGACGTTTTGCATTTCAACATCGAATGGTGATATGCATGGTAATCGCAAGTTGTCATACGTTTATCAGTGGAAGAACCAAAGAATAAAATTAAACTTCGGCTGAACCGAGGTGGATTTTTTATATGTACTATTTTCAGGTCTGGCATTGTTAGTTAATTTTTTTGCAACTCCTATTAAAAATACAGTCCACTATATATGCATCTCGCCTATCACATGCAGATCCTTTTTAATCATATTGTTCAGGAAAAATTTCATTGACGAAAGCGCAACTTTGTAAAAAAATTTGTAAACCATTTAGAAACATTTCCATTTCGTGGTGTTTTTTTAAAAAAAATAATTTCTAACAAAACTTTTACGTAAAATTTCAATTCGATTACAAAATTATTTTTAAAAAACTCACTGGAAACAATCTGCCAAACTCACTTTTAAACTGTTTGTTTCAACAAGAAGATTTTTGTTAACATGAAATACGCCATCTAGCAGTCGTTTGTAATATTAGAAAAGAAGTCTTTCATATAAGCACAGTTCTAATTAAGTAATATTTAAGCTTGATAACGTTTACTGTGCAATCTGTATGCAAATAAGAAGGGAACTTAGCAAAACGGCCTAATCTGTAGCAATTCACTCAATGGGAACAATTATTTAAATTTATTGTCCATTTCACTATAGAGAGCTCTATAATAATACATTAAATTATGTATATGTCCTATTTTCTTTTGCTAAATTTTCATATGCATATATTATTATTATATATGTTTGTAATTTAAAATAATCTTGATAAATTGTGATACAAAACACCAACCACTTTATAAATATGGACTGTAGCAAGTAGGTATACTAATAAATATAATAAGGGTATTGTTACGAAACTTAAGTCGGTTTTTTTATTAAAAAAACTTCTACAATAACACACAATAATTCACAAAATACTTTGACAATTAATCACAGTATGCGCTATATTTACTGTATAATTGACTTTTTATTTACAAAGAAAAAATCTTTTATGGACACCCTTTGTTGTCAACTGCTCTTAAAAGAACTAGAGTCTCGGCAAAGGGTAGCGTGAGACTCATATAAAAATGTTTCCCATTAAAAAACCCTTGTTGTATGCTTTTGTGGGCTATCGTCCCTAGGTGGGCGTCAATCTTACCCCTTGTGAAAGCTGTCTCCTTCCGCATCATGTTCAGCGTTAAATACTCTTTCCTCCACCTCCGGATATTCATAGGCCCTTAACAAGAATAATGTAGTTTAGTTATAAAATTTGGAATACATAACAGTACGTAGCTGGACAGTAAAATATTTTTTGTTGTGGATAATCATTAAAAAAATTTCTTAATTTGAATTATTAACATTTTCATAAAAAAAAAGTCCTTTACTATTATATTACATATTTTAATTTTCATAGTTATAAACTTAAATACAAATATATTACATATTTTAATTTTCATAGTTATAAACTTAAATACAAAAAAAACCACACTACAGAACTATAGAATAATTAATGAATACTCGCAAACTGGCAAATAAAATCCAGAACAATAGACGATAAGCACCAAGCAGCGACTATATTTGTCCAGTCTATCAATATTACCGGTTGAAGTATTTGCTCTTAATTAATGAAACTAGGCCTGACATGATTACTAGTTACTACTAGTGGTTTTATGCTCTTACTGTTGTTAATTATTACAAAATCAGAGAAAATTACTTAACGGAAAAAGAGTTGGCCATATTGTATAGTGTAGGATATAAGGAAATAGAACACGATACCTCCTCTCGCCTAGGTGCAAGTATATTCCGCTACAACGTTGCCAAAGTTACATCTTTATGTCTAATGATTCGTGACTCTGTCGAATATTAAATTGGATGTCCGATATTCTAACGTATATGTTCAATAATGTTTGTTCGTTTGTATTCGCTAAATAAGTACCCGGCTTTAGGTGGTACACGGCATTGCCTTGTAATCTCTAGCAGCTTCGGTTGGTTTATAGAGATAGGAAGAACCAGCTTTACTCTCGTAACAGTGTCAAAGAAGGATAGGTATGAAAAAAAAGTCGTAATGGAAAAAGTTGGAAATTGATATCAGCTCAACTCTTGTAATAACACTTTATTTACAAAAATTTCTGGTTTTGTTGGGGTACAATAACAGGACGTAATTTCTTCCGAAATATAAATCAGTTCATACAATATTCACTGTTAATTATTTATTATTTTAACATAGGTAGTCGATCAAAGTTCCAATTAAAAAAAGTATAAAATTAATAATAATAATTTATTCGTTTTCATTTTATGCTTTTATTACTGTGCATATTAGTTTTAACAAGGCTATTATTTAAAAAATAATAAAAACATTGTTACTATGCAGAAAATGCAGAAAATTTTATTGGACACGTAAAAAGGATGGATGAAGGAAGGTTGACGAAACAAATTTATAAGGCGAATGAGAATGGACAAGTCGGTAGAGGTCAAACTCGGCGAACATATCTCGAACAGATCAACATTGTTTAGAAGAAAAGCCAGTACCAACAACCGCCGAGCATGTATGAAAGCACTGATAAAAATAGAGGAAGCAAAAGGTATGTGTAAGAACCGTAGCTAGTGAAAGGAAGTGGTCTCTGCCTACCCCTACGGGAAAAAGGCGTGACTATAAGTATGTATGAATTTTATTGGAAACATTTTTTTTGTAAAAAGTAACTAATATGTTATTTTGACTTGATAAATTTATAGCATATTAATTTTAGTTAACCAACAGTCATGTATAATTTACGCAGAACTTGTAGTGTATATCATCAATCTTGAGCGTGGTAAGTTAGGTGCGCATAACAGGTATGCAGTGTAATTAGGTAATTACAAATAACTCTAGATACATGTAGTATACAAACGAATAATTCACCATCATAGTTTACGTCAACAATCGTGTTATGTAAATTGCGTATACATTTACAATGTGAGCACCGTCAAATGAAAACGTTGTTAAATGAATAAAATTAATTAAAAAGATACTTTTAATTTTAAAAATAGACTTTACACGCTGCTCTTAGACTTCTCATATAGTTCAAGAGTCGAGGAGTCTTTTGTGCGTGTATCTATTCTTTTGATATGTTGCACCTAGGTTGCCCAAAAAAATTTTGCCGCAAATATTTTTAATTAAATTTTTTATATTTTATTTATTAATAATAATTGCAGATATATGATTTTTCAGTGAATTTTGCATTTTTAAAAGGGAAATTAAGTACTGAATGTTAAAAACAATGGTTGCCAGGTCTAAATAGGTTTGTTAATTATGTTTGTTAATTATTTACACTCATAGCATTTTAAATTATACTTTTTAAGAGTCGAATGTCAAAAACTCCATGGTTTCGTCCAGAAGTAAAAGAAAAATGCAAAGAGAAGAAACAAGCTTATAAAACATACTAAACAGCAAGAATAGCAGAAACGCACAAATTTAGAAGAAAAACAACAAGGATTTAGACATGAAAGATCGTGCACAGATGCCGTCTTTGTGTTGAGGCAAATAGTGGAAAAATCAGTAGAATACAACAAGCCTGCATACACTTGCTTCATAGATTTGGTGAAGGCGTTTGATATGGTTAAGCTACATGAAGTCATACATCTCCTCTACAATAGAAAAATCCCTTATAATCTATTAAAAACAATAGGGAATATATACAAGGATAATAAATCCGAGCGAAGATAAACGAAGTACTTATCGAACCCATACCAGCTGGAAACAGAATTCGCCAGGAAAACTCACTGAGCCCATTCCTATTTAACGTTATAAAGGATGAGATAATAAAAAAGTTCGTACTATAAAAGGCTACAAAATGGGAGATAAAACGGTAAACATCCTGTGTTATGCAGACGATGCCGCATTAATAGCAGAAAACGAAGATGATCTCCAAAAACTTTGCCACCATTTAATCCAAACAGCTAAAACACTTAACATGACTATATCCGGTTCAAAAACACGTTGCATTACAACATCAAAAACACCGTTAAGATGCTAACTTGAAGTAAATGGAGAGGTCATACAACAGAAGTTTGACTATATGTGTATAGAACTGCCAGCCATGGTGACGTTGAAGCAGAAGTAAGAGAACGAACGGCGGCGAGAGTGGCAGGTTGTTTGAACGACTCTATTTGGAAAAACAAAAACATTAGCACCCAGGTAAAAAGCAATATCTATAAAACCGTTATTGGGCCCATAATGACATACACTGCGGAAACTGGGCCATAAACTCAAAAAGTAAGGAGACTCATGGAAACAACGGAGATGAGAATACTGAGACGAATTAATGGCAGAACTTTATGGGACAGAGAGAAGAGCGAAGACATAAGAACCAGATGAGGGGTTAAGAACATCAACGAATAGACCCAAAACAGGAAAAAGAAATGGAGCGCGCACATTGACCGCATGGAGGATCAGAGAGTCGTATAAATCGCAAGAGACAAGTCACCTATAGGACACAAGAGTGTAGGCCGCCCGTGAAAGCGGGGGAGCGACAATATATAAGGCTGGCAGATGAAGATAAATAGACTTTAAGTCTAATTAAAAAGAAAAAAAAAGAAGAAAAAGACTTTTTAAGAGTATAAAACAAACTATAAAATAAAACCGACAATATGTTGCTACATAAAATTACAACGATGGTAGAATAGAAAACCTATTTCAAACACTTTGAATCAATAACTATTTGGAATGGAAATATATATATATATATATATATATATATATATATATATATATATATATATATATATATATATATAAATAATATATATAATATATATATATATATATATATAATATATATAATATATAATATATATATAATATATATAAATAATAAATAATAAATAAATAAAATATATATATATATATATGCGTCTAAAGTTGAAATGGATTATGGATTATTGTCGTTGTGTATATTTTACCAAATCAAAAAATAACAGAAATTATAGACATTTTACGCCGCCATTTACTTATATACAGTCGCGAAGATTCGAGAATTTAATTTAGACTTACCAATGATTTTAGCAGGGGATTTTAATGTTAATTTTACAACAAATCCCTTTAAAACATTCCCTAAACAAACATTTAATTTAAAAATCAATAATAAACCAAATGAATCAACAACTAAATATAGAACGACAAACAATGCTGTATTTTCAAGATATCTTAATGACATGACATCTGAAATTTTTATAACATATTTCAGTAATCATCGGCCAAAACAAAAATCTACTCTTTGTTATTATTTTACTCCTTATATTTTATTGATTACTAATTTTTACTTATTAGAAATTTGAATATTTACTAAAATGTTTTACATCTGCTCGGCATCCCGGCATGACGGCCAAGTATTTTTTTTTCAATATATTTTGTTTTTGAAATATTTTTACCCCACTTTAAAATTAGAATCAACAAACATCTATCAAGTTAATAAAATTTACCGAAGCAAAGCACTTTACATACATAAGTAAAAACATCCAATTAAAAATTAGATCCCCCACAAGTACTCACCTATTGAGGGATAAAACTCCTTTAAATTTTATTTAATCCCGCCTTACTGCACTTCTACAATATACAAAAAATCACCATGTTAAGTTTTCTGGGTTTTGTCGTTTTTAAGATACAGTATTCGGTAAGTGAATGCGTACATATTTCGCAAATTGCATTATATATTATTTAAAATACACAAGCTTACTTGTGTGACAAGGGACGCAATTTTAAAGTTACTTAATTAACATACATACATACATAAAATCACGCCATTTTCCCATAGGGTAAACAGAGACCACTTCCTTCCATCCTCTCTACATGACCAAATCATCTAAGCATTCCTTTATTCACATCTTCTTTTACACCACATCGTTCCCTTATCTCACTATTCTTTACCTTATCCAACTGAGTCACTCCGGCTATACTTCTCAGACTACTCATCTCCGCAGCATTAATCCTATTTTCATGCTTATTAACAATACCTTAGATAATTTAATTTCTTTGTGTTAGTAAGATATTTTATTTAAGTTACGTACATATTATTTGTTTAGGCAATAAAAAAATTATAATTAAATTTTTTTTCAAAAAGAACGACAAATGGATTTAAAAATGAAAAAAATTTATTTCTACATATTTAAAAATGACATCATTAAAAAGCGAATAAATTTCTTATTTAAAATTATTTCCTTAGCGATTTAAAATATTTTTAGTGTTACGCTAGGATATAAAAGAAAATGCCATTTTAATAAAATGTGGCATTAAAAACGGTTCCTTTTGTATGACGCTAAAACTCAAGTAAAATGAATTTACCATTTCAGTAAAATCGCGAGATGCACTTTAAATTTTTTCCAGGCTAAAAATTTTATACAATGTAACAAAAATAAAGAATTACTGTACAGTTCAAGGTGTTAGTTTGTGACTGAGAGTTTTTCATATAAAATAAAACGCCCTAGAGTGTTAAAAATCTATTTAACAAACATTTTCACAGTAATTACTACTACATTTAAGGATTTTTATTTGTTTTTAATAAAAATGTTTTTTAAAAGAATAAATCGATTAAATTTAAAAACTTTTTAAAATACATTAGAGGAAAATATTAAATTAATAATACATTTAACCTAAGTATATATTATATTTTTAAATATTGTTTTAAATAAATGTTTATGTTTAATAATTGCTTTCTATTAATGAACTTTTATTAAAATTATTATGTTTAATGCATAAATGCGGTGGGTTCTCGACGTTAACTTCCATCGAACGACTAATTTTCAAAACTGAATCAGCTTTCGTAAACGTCCAACTTGGTTTCCAACTCAACGTTCGCACTAGGATTTGTATTCCATCGGCCTAGCCAATAAATTGGAATTACGATAAGCTGGCAGATGTACAACAGTGGCCAAAGGCTCAACTAACATTTGGCCTGTTACTACTTTGACTTGTGATTGCCTGCTATACGTGATATTGATTGTGTCAATTATCTTCGAAAACAACCGAAAAGTGGATTACTTTATCTTGTCCTATTTTTTTTAAGGAAAACCTCCACAAATGAAAGCTTTTCGTTAGTAAAAATACCCAAAAAGTAAATTGCCAACGAATGAAAGAAAAACATGTATGTGGAAAAATATATTTCCAGAAACATTGGCGGGATAAATTGACATTCATTTAATTTAGGATTTTTGAAACCAAATTTTCACCGATTATTTTCACAAAATATATAATATTTCTAGAGGAAATTTTTATATTTTTAAACATATCTTTGCCACATAGTATTCATTTATTTTTAAATTTATACTTGTATGGTATTGCCAGAAAACACGTATGCGAAGCTTCTTGCAATTCTAGCGCTTCCACCATAACATCTGACCATTCCATAGACCTATTATCCAGAGGAGATGCAACATACCATTCATAAAACTCTGTTTTGTTGCAATGATTACACAAGAGTGGCCATAAGTATGACAAAGAATACCAATCGATTCTCTTTGTCCTGTCCTCGTGCTGGCAACGCTGTAACATTATTGTGGAGTTTCGGCCACGCTTGTAATCAGTGACGTGCTGTTTGTTTAAAATAAGAATATATCTATTGGGTAATACTTAGTTTTTTATGAGAATATATTTATGAATAGGTGATACTAAGTTTTTTATCAAATTTATCAAAGTGTTGTAGCCTATTAAAAGAATTTTTCTAAACCCCAAAAGTTGGGCACCAAATTGTGTTACCCTAACTAAACTGTTTTTCTAAAGTTACAAAAGTGGGGTGCCAATTTTGTGTAACTTTAAAAAACTTACCAATTCCCCAAATTTTGGGCGACAATTTTGTGGTGTTACGTTAAAGCTTTCTTTCTAAAGCCAATTGTGTGTAATGTTATAAGTTACTTTTACAATTATTCCAACTCTAGGGCTGCTAATTGTGTAGCGAACAGTTTTACTAATGCTCGTTAAACTAAATTATTTTATCAAATTAAAGTACCGAAAAAGAATTTTTAATAATTTTACTTAACTTTCTAAAATTAAAAAAAAAACTTAAATAATCATTTTTATTAATTGTACAAATAAAATGTAATGTATTTTAAATTTTAATTTTTAAACTATTCGTTAACAGCTAAGTAACCTAAAGGAAAAGATTAAAATATTTTACTGAGGGTTTCGTGACTCCTTGATTTCTCGATTGCATTAAATTTAAGGTGATGTATAGATTTCTTATGAAATACTACTATAAAATGGATCAGGAAGGTATATAGTTCTTCAAAAAACAACGAAAGAAGGATGACACCACTGAATAAGTGTTGCTGAATAACAGGGAAATAATGATTTTTTTTGAGAATATCTCGAAAAGTATTGATTTCCGTATCGTTTGGTTTTACGCTTCAAAAAAATACCTGTCTATTTTGTTATTGAAATTGTCATCACTACACCACTGGATGAAAATATAGTAAACAATGAGATGTTCCTCGAGCGCTTTCGCTTCGCTCATGCGTTTAACTTTGCTCTCGTGAGCAATCGCCAACTTATCACACTGGTTGCACAATATACTATCAAAATACATTGTTCGTCCTTGGGGTTCAGCACCAAGGCATTCTCTTCGTCTTCTAGATTCCATTCAGAAAAGAGCCATTCGTTCGATAAACAGCTCAACTCTCACAGATACCCTTCACCCTCTAGAACATAGAAGAAGAGTTGCAGACAAGTCATTGCTCTACAGATATTTCCATGGCAGATGCTCCAGAGAAATAAAAACTCTTGTACCACCATTGGCCACATTCGGCCGAAGAACTCGGCACGCTGATCAGTCTCACCCATTTACTCTCAAGATTGACACTACAAGGACCAATCTTTATCAAGATTCCTTCTTTTACAGGGCTGCTACGGAATAAAATAAGCTTCCAAAATCAGTTTTTCCAGAGAACTATGACCTGCAACTTTTTAAAAAGCGTGTCCACAATCATTTCCTTTCTATAATTCCTTCCCCTACTTATAGTCGCAGTGCGGGCCGTCCGCGGCCCACACGATATGTCTACCCTTTTTGCGACTATTTTCATAAAAGAAAAAAACTTAAAAAAATAAAACGGAAAAAAGAAGATAGCGACGATATGGTGTGCTCGAAACCGTATTCTTTAAGCGAAAAGGACTAAATTTAGTGTTGTACGTGCAAATATTGGACATAAATGCTGTGCCCAAAGCAAAAATTTGAATTATATTTGTGTTAGTGAAACCGACTGGGTAAAATAATCGTGATAATTACGTAATAAAAACGCTAAAATTTCGTCGACAATCAATCAAAAACAAAAGTTAAACTGATAAAAATAACTATGTTTTAGATTCATGTGATTTATTAATTTTTTTCTATAATATTAGTAAATTTGTTATCGAGACTTTATAATTCATCATCATCATCAATCGACCAATTGCGTCCACTGCTGGACATTAGGTCTCCCGTAGCTTTTTCCATCCTTGCCTATCCTGTGCTGCCTCTATCCAGTTGGTCTATATCAGCGTTTCTCAAATTGTGGGGCGCGCCCCCTAAGGGGGGCGCGTTTACATGATTGGGGGGGGGGCGCAGTACAGATTAAAAATAAAATGGTAATGATAAAATGCTACAGATAGATTTTTAAAAAATCTTTATTGAAATTTTACCTACTTAATGATGACAAAGAAACATTCTAAGGACTAATGGCTAACATGAGCTTGTTCTAAGGCGCACAACTTCTCTAAATTTGGTTCTATGTTAGAGATGGCCACTCTGATTTCATTTTCTACTTGAAGTTTATTTCTGTATTTAGATTTCACGACAGCAAGTGCAGAAAATCCAGTTTCACAAAGGTAGGACGTTGGAAAAGGCAACAGAATTATAAGCGCTTTGGCTTTTATAACGGAGTAGTCGTTCGGAAGTTTAGTCCAGAAGTTTGTTAAAGATTTGTTAACAAAGTTTGATTTTTGTAAGGGATTTGTTGAAATATCTATCAGTTGTTCTTCTTCTTGCAGTGATAGTCCGACAGGTCTATTTTCGAATGGATTTAAAACCCAGCTCCAGTCTGACAACTTGATATCTTTCTCTGCAAAGAAGTATCGCTTGAAATTCTCAGTTAAGTTTTCTAAATGGCTTCCTATGGTTTTTAGCATCACAGCTTTATGAATATCTTCCAATGGGGAATCTTGCACAAAATCGCAAAATGTGGGAAACATTTCCAAACTGTTTTCTTTCAATTTGTTATTCCATAACTGCAATTTCTTACAAAAAGCATCAATCTTTTGACTTAAATCAAATATATTTACGTCTTTTCCTTGCAGCTGAAGATTAAGTATATTAAGTTTTTCAAAAATATGTACTAAATAAGAAAGCTTCAGTAAAAATAATTTGTCGAAAAAATTTGTTGAATGCTTGTGACCTTCCTCGCTTAAAAATATCGCTATTTCCCTTCTTAATTCAAAGACACGCTTAACCGTCTTACCGCGTGACAACCATCTGGATGAGGAATAAAACAACAAAGATTGATGCTCAGCTCCCATATCTTCACACAGAACAGAGAACATCCTTGTTTTTAGTGGTCTGGTTTTTATAAAGTTAACAACTGCAATAACTACTGTCAAAATCATGTTTAGTCCAGGGCTTAGCGATTTTGATGCTAACGCTTCCCGATGTATCATGCAGTGCGTCCAGATAATTTCTGAGGATTCCTTTTTTACTAGCGCTTGTAAACTGTTGTATTTACCAGACATGGCTTGAGCTCCATCGGTGCAAATCGCAACACAATTTTTCCATTGCAAATTCATTTTAGTAATAGAATCATTTGTAATCTTGAACAACTCGGTGGCTGTAGTTCTTCCTTCAATCTGTTTACAAAACAATAAATCTTTACATATTTTAGAACATTGACAGAATCTAATGTAGCAAATCAAATGGGAATCATTACTAGAGTCAGTTGCTTCGTCAAGTTGTATAGCAAACAAGTTTCCAGTAAGCTCAGATTCAAGCTGCTGCTGCATATCAACTGATATATCGTTAATTCGTCGACAGATTGTATCATTTGACAGAGGAATATTGTTAAGTTGTGAAGTAAAATTTTCACCAAACATTATTTCTACAATGTCTTTGCAAGCGGGTAAAATAAGTTGCTCTGCAATAGTGTGCGGTTTTTTGCATTTAGCTACTTTGTATGCCACTTTATATGATGCCAAAAGAGCCTTCTCATTTACTGCCAGTACTCTATGGAAGCTGTATTTTTGTTTTTTAAACAATCTGAGTTTCTCCACAAAAAAATTTCGCGGTTTATTGACATATTCTCTGTGCAGCGTTTCTAGATGCCTCTGTAATTTATTTGGTTTCATGCTATCTGCAGCCAATACTTTTAAACAGATAACGCATTGTGGTTTTTCTTCGCCACCTACTTCAAGGCTAGTGAAGCCCAAATTTAGGTATGATGGGTCATATTTTCTTTTTTTAGATTTCGGACGATTTCCACCTGAACCTGTCGATGTACAAGCCCCGTCATCCTCAAGTTTTCGTTTTAAAAATTTATCCATACTACATCTACTTATACACTCACACTTCACAATAATGCTTGCTTAGTGTTAAAACACCTTCACTGAGAGACTGAGAATACCGTTTGTGCGCTTCTGTATTTATAGTCGCGTTCAGACAGTTCGAAAAAGATCAGGAAGCTTGAATACGTGGCACGAACGCCGCAAACTTCCGACAGCATCTTTGGCGCTCTCGACGAGACAATGTTGCCTATTTTAGTCCAAATTCCTAGGTCTACGGATTGGGGGGCGCAACATTTTTTAAATTTAAACAGGGGGGCGTGAATAATAAAAGTTTGAGAACCGCTGGTCTATATCATTTTGATGTCGTCGGTCCATCTGGTTGGTGGGCGGCCTCTACTTCTGTATGCGTCTTGGCGTGGTCTCCATTCAAGTATCCTCTTTGTCCAACGATTGTCCGAAAGTCGCGCCACAATAATTAATATTTAATAAATGCAAAGCCAAATAATTTTCATATCATACCATAGACATTTCTAAAAATTTAAAAAATATTTATTCAAAACGCGTTTGAATAAAATGGTTCTTATTACCAGACTTTCTCCTATACCTCCCGCTTTACTCCCCGAATTAAATTTGACTTTTTTCAATGGGTAAACCCCTTCTTAAAAAACCATATAATCCTGAATACCCCCACCTAAATAACAGATTAAACAGATGACCAAAAAATAATATAATTTATGTATAACCCGAGTATATAATATTGATTCGAATATAGCTTAAAATTTTATTATTTAACCTATTTTTAATTTTGTTTTTTTTTAAACTACTGTATCAACCACGCAGGGTTATTAGCAATACAAAATAGATTGATGGATACTTTATTTATCCTTAAGAATATGGATATCTTTTAAAAAGTTTTTTATACTTATACTTATGTGATCACACTTATCTTGTAGTAAAGACTTTAAATTATCTTTCAATAAATGATTTTGTATTTCTAAAGTAAATAAAGGACACAACTGTTCCACAGTTAAACTAGTTTGACACAAAACAAATAGGTTCGAAGTCACCTGCTAATAAATATTTATGTGTAGCTAATGTATGACCTATTCTCAATCTGAATACTATCACCTGATCTCGTCGATCTGGAATCACAGTTTTCCATGGTAGCACTGAACTTTTTACTCTCGATAATTTGGAGATCGAACGGTTTCATTCAGACTGCCACGCACTTTGCACAACACTTATTATGTATGGATTAAAGTCCAGATGAATTGATTCCTGGATATCAACTGTATCGGCACTTGATACTGCTGATTTAGCTAAATTATCAGCTTTCTCGTTTCCTTCTATTCCTGTGTGAGGTGGTACCCATACAAATCGAACAAAAATACTTTTTTGGTATATTTTCCCTAATTCCTGTCTTATGAGTAAAAGAACTGGAGGCTTTGGATACACTTGTTTTAGTCCTATTATTGCGCTGAGAGAATCTATTATTATTATGTTCTTACTAAATTGCTTTTTATTAATATATTTAAGAGCGTGAAGTATCGCTGTAAGTTCTGCCGTATATACTGTTGATGTGCTAGCCAGTTTGCATATAAAGTTTTTGTCAGGAGCAGTAAAAGCAGCACTTATTCCAAGTTCTGATTTGGATTCTTTCGTGTAGATATGGCAATATTCATGGTAAGGATTAATTGTTTGTAAAAATAGGGTTTTAAGAATTTTTGGATTGTAATAAGATTTTTTGTATGTAGACAAGCTTGTATCTAAAACTGTGGTCATGAGATAGATAGTTATCTATTCTTTGATAAAAGGGTATATCAATTCTTTTTCTAAGTCTGTATATGTCTTGGAAGCGATTTGCAAAAGTATAATGATGTACTGGGTTTTCCGAAATGGATGCTATGGATGACGCATATGTTAATGATAAGTATTTTCTTCTAAATGTTAATGATAGAGAGATTCTACTGGACTAGTGCAGAAGGATCCCAAGGCTTTAATTTTGTTATAATCTTAAAATAAATACATGTATTATTCTATTTAAATTAAAGACTTAATGTACAAATTTAATGTAGTTTTGCTTTTAATTAACAATAGGAGGTTTTAAACTCCATTTATATTAAAAATATTATGTATATAACAATAGTAATTTTAACAATAGCCTTATACTTCAACCGAATAAAGCAATTTTATGTGTGATGATAATACCGTTTTTACGAACAGTTTGTATGTTTAAACTAGAAATATCATTCACCGCAGTATCAATATATTCATTTGATATGTACCTAAATATCTGTTCCATTTAACTCGAACTAGTTTTGATGTCTGTCAGACGATAAAATCGCATATCTTTGGGAATTCCGATCATTCTGAAAGTGTCAACGGCAGACGTTTCCATCCAGTTAGAAGTTTGGCTTAGCATCCAAAACTAGGGATACTAATGGAACATTAAATTTTCAACTTATCCGGTGAAAAAAACGTATTTGATAGTTACAATTCTGAAATAAAGTAAATTATGTTTATATGGTTTGGAATTTGCATGTTATTGACGTTGTTAAAATCCACAATGTTATTTAAAAATTTGGCTAGTTCATTATTAGGTTTTTTATTATATATTTGTTAAAAAAAATAGTTTGTCAGAAAAAAAACTTCGTTAGAATTAACTTATTTTTATTTATTAATTACAAAACTTCAATAAAGTTAACATTTCCACCTCAGAATAGAATATTCTTAGCTTATTTCCATGTTTTAATTTATGAGGAGAAAAAAACGTATTTGATAGTTACAATTCTGGAGTATGATGGCATCCTAAGAGTGGAATTGTGGAATACCATGGCAGAACTGGGCGTACCGAAAATGTTATTCAGTCTCACAAAAGCTTGTGCGGAGGGATCTACAAGTGCAGTAAGACTTAAAGGAAAACTGTCAACCTTTTTTCCAATCAACGGTGGTCTTAAACAAGGAGATGCGTTATCCCCACTCCTCTTTAACATCGCTTTGAAAGGCATCGTACGAAGGGCAAACATAGAAACGCTCCTACTTGGAAATCAGGGTCCGCGCATTGTAGTAGCTGTCGCTGACGATTTAGATATAGTAGGAAATACAACTATCAACGTTAAGGAAGAGTTCATTAAATTGAAAAATGCTGCAAAGAAGGTTGGCCAACAAATAAACGAAGATAAAACAAAATACATGACTACAACAAGAGCAGAACGAAGAGACAGGATAGGACAAAATGTGACAATGGACCACTATATTTTTGAAAGGGTCCATGAGTTTAAATATTTGGGAGCTACAATTACCTCAGATAACAATATAACACAAGAGATTAACAACAGAATTTAGGGAGCCAATCGCTGCTGTTTTGTACTACAAAAAATAATGAAATCGAAAAATGTAATCCGTCGTACGAAAGTAACAATATATCATGCAATTATAAGACCTATAATGACATATGCATGTGAAACATGGACGATGACAAAACAAAATGAGAACCGACTAAAAATTGCAGAACGAAGAATTCTTAGAAGGATATATGGACCAATCAAGGACAACTCCACACAACAATACAGAATTAGAACTAACAGGGAAGTGCAAGAACTATATAACAAACCAGATATAGTAAAAATAATAAAGGCAGAGAGATTGAGATGGGCCATACATGTAAAAAGACAAGACCAACGTGGAAAGATAATATTGCAGCAGACTTAAGGACCCTAAATGTCCAACGACCAGAAAACTTATGATGGACCGCAGCAAGTGGAGGCAAATTGTAATGTTAGCGAAGACCCACCCCGGGTTGTAAGCTACAGAGAGAGAGGAGAATAGTAAATAGTAGTAATAATAGTAAATTATGTTTATACATACATACATACATATAGTCACGTCTTTTTCCCGGGGTAGGCAGAGACCACTTCCTTCCACTTGCTACGGTTCTTACACACATCTTTCATATTTTTCGTAAACTTTAAACCCAAGTATACATACAAATTTACTTGTTCCAATCTTTCTCCTCCAATCAGAACTTCACAGTTTGTCATGCTTTCTTTTCTTTAAAAAACCATTACTTTTGTTTTGCTTACATTTATTTTCATCCCTTTGATTTTCAGTGCATCATGCATAACATTAACCATCGCCTGTAACTCTTCAGATGACGCTTATATATAATATTTTTTTATAGTTTTGAATTTGCATGTTATTAAAGTTGTTAAAATCAACAATGTGTTTTAAAAAAATTTACCAGTAATGGTAGTTTTAAAAAACAAAAATAGAAATTGGAGAATTTTAAACTCTTGTCAGTATTGAGAGAATAGCATTGAAGACGCTATAACAGTGAAACATTATTATTAGTAATAATTGGATTTTGTTACTAACAATGATTATTGATCATAATAATTAAAAAAAAATTTCAAATGTTATAAACAATTGAAAATAGCTCCCGCTTATGAAATGATAAGAAAAAGTTTAAAAGAATACGGTTGACATAAACAGAATATTGTTAATGACAATTATAATTTGTTAAAAATAATTTGAAATCGTTTTTTTATTTATTTTTAAAAAAATAATAATTATAACAACAAAACATATGGTATTTTTTCATTCTTTTCACTGAGAAGCTAGTCGAGTGGACCTCTAGGGTCGCACCCACACCACTGATATTTAAGTTTAATTTAATACACATTCTGTACAAATTTTATTAAAATTAATTAGCTGTTACTGGGTGTTCTTAATTTTTTTTGTCAGTTGTTTAAAATCGTGTTTTCTCCAATCCTGTCTGCTTATTACCACCCGTTTGTTTGAATATTTGAGCACTCTAACTCCACATATTATATCATTCGCAAGTTTCCCATTAACTTTTGCGGCTTTTGTTGTTTATCTTTAATTTTAATTTTTTGTGTTATATTTTGGTTACCCTCCCATTATCTTAATATCAATCCTCTCATTTTCTGCGACATACATTATAAACGTAAGCCGAACATTTAGAAACACGATTTAATATAATATTTAAATTAAGATTTTATTTTAAATTAATATAAATTACAGCATACTATTATATTATTTTTACCGATAAGACTTTATTCAATTTTAATTTATTAAACTTTCTTTTAAGGATGTTCGGTGGTCAGAGCAGGGTGATGAAGCGGTACGCGAGGGGGTCCTATGCTGGAATGTTAAATAATCAGCGCTGCCAATTTCAAATAAAAATATACTGATTGATAGACACTTTAACAAAAAAATCATTATAAAATTAATTGAGAAATCATTTTTTAATTATGATTAATAAAATACATGGTTTTAAGTTTTAAATTAATAAGTTTAGCCAGTGATTTATTATCAATGACAGATGATGTGCACACAATGCCTGTCACGATGTAGAAATGCTAGAAAATCTGTTATTAAGTTATCTTAAGGTATCTATCTAAGCATAGGCCCCACTCGGAGACATGATTGAAAGTTGCAATGAAAGTAAAATTAGTAAGACAGAGATTGTGGAAGCGTCAAACAGTACAAAATTGGAAAAGGCTAAAAATAACAAAAAGATAGAGAATAACTTCTAACAATCAAGCGCCGTACAACGACTTATTTTGGCTACGTCATGCGAGGTAAGAAGTATAAATTACTACATTAAAGGAAGAATTAAAGGTAGACGAGGCATTGGTAGCAATCAGAAATCATGTTTAAGAAATATAAGAGATTGGATCGGATTAAGAACTATTGGTGAATTGAAACATACGGCAATATGTTGAAATGTATACGCCAATACCGTATCCAGTAGTGTCAACAATGTGATTGCCAACATCCAGTAGCGGAAAAGCAACATAAAAAGAAGAATTATTGTATTTGTTATCCTTCCATGTAGGTTTCTGATGGTTTATAATTGCTCAATTTTTGATTTTAATAAATATTATCTCCATATCTTGTTAAATCATTGCTTTTCGTAAACATAATCAATTTGCTGTCTTTCATTTTTTTATAGACGACCTTCCTAACTCACATTTTAAGTTATTTTATATGTTATTAGATAGAGCATGCATGAGAACAATGATGAAATTAGAGGTTAGGTTAGGTTAGGTAACATGTGAGTAGGGCGTGGTCACCCCTCCACCGCGACCCTTAGTAGGTCTATTGTGGCTCACCCCTAGAGGTTACAGTTCACCGCACAATCTAGACCTTCTTACGAAGTTCATGGATTTTTTTGAAATCGGTAGGTTCTAAGTTAGTGTAACCAAATATGTTGAACCTTATTCTTCCCAAGCCGGGGCAGAACATAGTATATGTTTAGCAGTTTCGTCTTCCACGCAGCAGAACCGACAGTCCGTTTGTTGGTTCAGATCTATCTTTCTGAGGTGGTATCTTAGACGACAGTGTCCCGTAAGCAGTCCTGTTAGAATATGCAGGTCATTTCTGCTCCATTCTAGGATCTGCTTAGTTGTGTTTCTCGAGGGTTGTAACGGTAAAAACGCCTTCGAGTGGGTTAGCCCTGGTAAGTCGGACCAGTACGTGAGTATTTTCCTCTCCGCCCAGTCCGAAATAATTGTTTTTGCGGCACTTGTGGTGACTCCAAAAACCTGGTCTGGTCCAGTAAACGCAAATTCGGCTCCTGTTTTGCAAGGGTGTCGGCTTTTTCGTTTCGCTCCACCCCCTGGTGCTCAGGTACCCACAGTAGGGTCACCCTGTTGTTCGCACCAAGGTACTCTAAGGATTCGATGCAATTTCATACAAGTTTAGAATTTATCTTGTTGGAGCTCAGTGCTTTTAAAGCAGCCTGGCTGTCTAATATTATACTTATGTTTTTAGTTGCTAGAGGTCTGTTGGTCAACTCTCTTGCACACAATTCGATAGCGAAGACTTCAGCCTGAAAGATTGTAGCATACCTGCCAAGACTGGTAGATATTTCAATCTTTGGTTTTCTGCTGAAAACACCGGCCTCAACTCCATCTGGGGTTTTTGAGCCATCTGTGTACATTACGTTTTCAGTCTCTAGGAAGAGGATTTCTCCCCTTACCCATTCGTCTCTTTTACTTTGAACGACTTTTCTACGTGTATTTTTGTGGCTAGCAAGTCAGGAACCATCTCACATTTTAAGTTATTTTATATTATATAGAACATGTATAAGAGCACTGATGAAAGTAGAGAAAGCAAAATATGTGTGTAAGTACCATAGCAAGTGGAAGAAAGTGGTCTCTGCCTACCCCTATGGGAAAAAGGCGTGACTATATTTATGTATGTATCAGATACTTATTATATTTTTTAAGTAAAAAAATTCTTATATGTTTCCTTTCTGGGACCCATTAAATTTAATACGGTTGGTTGCTAACCATCACCACGTGCTGGAAATGTATGGAGTAAAACAAAAACGTTAAATAAAATCAAGTCATGCCGTCTAGTGGAACTGAAGTGTGCAAATGTCAAGTATCGCTAGAAAATTTATTGCCACGTTCGAAATTCTATTTACGGATTTAATGCATTTCATTAGATACTAGATTAAGGAAAGTCTGGTATTTAGAATCGGCGCTGTTAAAGCGGTTTATTAGGTTAGGATTTTCCATTGTTTTAAATAGTTGCAGGTAATTTGACTGACTGCATTCGGTCGAAACTTTCTGCCTCAACATATTTTCAACTTCAAAGGTATAACTTTAGTTTGCTTTTGTTTTTATTTGTAATGTGCTTATAAATAAATTATTATTTAATTACAATATATGTATCGGAAGCACTAAGCATTTTATTACAAACTCTTTGATGTGAAAATGTACGTCGTAACAGTTTGAGATGAAAATAAAAAATTATCACTCAAGACAAGGTATAAACCATAAAAGAGGAAAACTATTATTTTTGCTAATGTAAAAAATAAAGTAGCAAGAATTAACTTACAAAAATAAACTCTATTAAAACGCTTTTACATCATTTAGCCTTCTGTAGCTATATCCTATTAATTTTGATTTTTTTTTAGTTTCTAATATCCTTTCATTTGAGCTATTTAGACCTTTATAACAAATATGTTTCATTCTTCAGTTGTCATTTGCTCATGACTTCTTGGTTTGGTAGTAGGTACCTTGACCTTATATTTCCAAATCGTTGGATAGGGAGCCGACGATCTATAAAATGGCCATCACGATTACCTGATTTTACGCTATTAGACTTTTTCTTATGGGGATATGTGAAAAGTATGGTAAACAAAACTAAACCACATTGTCGACTCCGCAAATACCTTTCTTCGTTAAAAGGGGCTAAGAACGGTGAATGTCCTTTTTGTCTTGAAGAAGAAGAGACGGCGGAACACATCGTATGTCACTGCGAGGGACTGGCAAGGTCTGTGCTTAGGCAAAGAAACACCCAATCCACAGAGCTCAGCACCCCTAACAGTTCATGCAGTTGTTGCATCAGCTGAAGATAGAAAATGAGCTCTAACCACGGGGAGGGTACAATAGACCTCATCATGTTGAGGTGCATACTTACAAAAAGCCGTCCATTAAAATCTTATTTAATCTAATCGAAACCACTAGATTTATTTGTCTTAAGAAGAAGAATAGCACATGCGATTTATTTTACATTACCAATAACAAAACGGTATTACTTTTTAACTTTTTAATGTGTTGTAGTAAATTTCGTCAATAAAATAATTTAATTTTTTTTAATATTGATTTTTGCAATACATTTTTAAACGATGTATTATTATGGAGTTGATTCGTTGCAGGATGTCATTTTATAATCTAAAATTGTCGTATTTGGGGTTTTTAAAAATTGAAATGATGAATTTATACCATTTGGCTGTTTTACACTCTATACTAAATGCTTATGGTACATAGTACTTCTTAAAACTGTGTAGGTTGGCCATTTTTTCAATTTCTTGTTGAAATATTATTTGTAATATAGCTATCTAAACTACTTTTTTTTAATTTTTTTAAGGAATTAGTATTTAAAATTTTATATAATACCATTCATGCAGACTATTAATAAAGCATTTTAAAATATATGCGTTGTGACATTATCGTAAACCATATTTTAAAGCTTGCACAGCTTCACTCTTGCAACCGTGGAAAACGTGGATGGGTCAAAGAAAATAGAAGACGTCCAGGTCTCTCTAAGACTTTCTACACTTCAAGTCACGGCCGACCTCTGAATAACTAGTGTTCTTCGATGTTTGCATTTTAAATTTTAGAATTTTCCACACGTCTACCGTATAATTTTGCATTTTATATCAGACACTGCGTACTTTATTTTTCATGAAGTAATGTTCTCTTTACTTTGGAACAAGTTTTTATGCCGGAAAACTGTGTTGTGAAGTTTAAAGATGTGGTTTTTATAATAAATGATGTTCTGATACAAGTATTTAAAGATTTATAACCATTGTAATTTTAAAACTTTTTATTTTTGTAATTTAAAGTTGACTTTATACTATTGATATTTTTAAATAATTTCCCCTTTTTCCTTGTACAGTTGTTTTCATAGAAAATAGGCACACTAAAATTGTTATAGTGTAAATCGATTTTGATTGAATCTGACTTAAAAATAATGTACGGTTGACAAGCCTGTCAGTGTCAAATATTTTCGAAATGCCTCGTCATTTAACTGATAATGAAAAAGCTCAAATCATAGCCAGAATTGAAGATGGGTGGAATAACGTGCAAATTTTAGCGGAAGGAGCAAAAACACCATTTCAATAATAATTAAGCAACGTTGGATTGAAGAGAGGTCTTTGAGAAGAAAAGTTGGTACTGGTCCGGCACGCATTTTCGTTCCTAAGGACAAATCCTATCTAAAACTGCAAGAAATGCTGTCATTGACACAGGATTTCCTGGGTCCCAACCTACCGCTAGCAGAAAAGTTAAAAAATCTGACTTAAAAAACCGCCTGGCTGTAAAAAAATGATGATTACAGAAAGCTTTTCGCCCTAAATTATAACTATCGCGACCATCAGTTTTGGACCACGGTAGTGTTTCGCAATGAAAATTTTTTTCAGTCAACATATATTGGACAAATTCGTGTCTACCGACCAGACAACATACGGTTGGGAAGAATGTTTTCACTGGCGATCTTGCATTCAGACCTGGGTGATTTTCAGTAAATGTATGAGGTTAGATAAGTGCTTAAGGACTTGGTGTCTGCTGGCGATTGGAGAGAAGGTTTAACGCCAAACAATATGTACAGTGTGGAACAGCCAAATGGAATAAATTCGATAACGAATAAATGAGAGCGTGTTGGAAAAAACGCTTGGACACGTCGATTTCTATTTTTAGATGCGCATTTTTTAAAAAAAAAAATAATTATATAGGGTGTGTCATGTGAAAGTGGCCGATACCAACTTTCTTATTTTAAATACAACCTCCTGTATATTATTTATTTTTTGGATGGTTTAGAAAATTCTAGACATAATTCATGTACAATGTCCCATACCTATCTTCAACTGTTTCGAAAATATTAAGTGTTTTCAGATGTATTACAAAAATTAACATTAAAAAAAGAAAATTATTTTATTTCACAAATTGTATAAAAAAAACAAAAAAACATTAATTTCAATGTAAGAGATGTTCAAAATGTTCGCCGCGAACGTCTTGGCAACATGCTAATTTGGTATAGAAATGTCTTCTAACGTTACTCAACATCTCAGGCGTGACTGATCTAATCGCAAGCGTGATTTATCTTTTTAAGTCATGTAAGTTAAGTGGTTTAGTTTTGTATACAATACTTTTGACATATCCCCACAAAAAAAGTCTAATGGCGTCAGATCAGGATATCAGGAGATCAGGAGATTCTATCGATCCGCGCCTCTCTATCCACCGATTTGGAAAATTTTAGTTCAGGTACTGCCGGACATTGATTTGGTAATGGGGCGGTGCTCCATCTTGTTGAAACCATAGTATATTGGCAGGAACTTGTGGGTTTGCTGGATCAGGATATGTTTGTCAAAGTTGGCACGACATTATTTTGGAGCAGTTCTAAATATTTATCTCCATTCAAGTTGCCATCAATGAAAAAGGGACCTACGATATGATTTCCAACAATTCCTGCCCAAACATTAAATTTTTCAGAATATTGCGTATGTTCCTCTCTCATCCAGTGACCTAAATGGGAAATAAGTATTAAGTGTAATGTAGCGAATTTTTGAAATAAATTAATTTTCTTTTTTTAATGTTAATTTTTGTAATACAAACAGTTGAAGATAGGTATGGAATATTGTACATGAATCATGTCTAGAATTTTCTGAACAATCCAAAAAATTAATAATATACAGGTGGTTGTATTTAAAATAAGAAAGTTGGTATCGGTCACTGTCACATGACACACCCTATATAATAATTTTTTTTTTAAATGCGCATCTTAAAATACAAATCGACGTGTCCAAGCGTTATTCCCAACACGCTCTCATTTATTCGTTATCGAATTTATTCCATTTGGCTCTTCCACACTGTATATGTCTGTTCTGGAAGATGTAATGCTCCCATTTATTGGACAAATATATCCAAATAACTCATTAGTTTTTGAAGTGAAAACTTCTTTTGCGGCGTTGTACACTTTTTTTGTAATGGGTAAAAAATGTTAAACTCGCGTCAGGACACGTGACCTGATCGAAAATTCGTAAGACGGATAGAGAGTAGACAGCTGGCGTGGCGTAGGAGAGGGAGTATCCCCCTCTCTTTCTGCGGCGCGGCGAAAATGTATGCCTGCGCCGGCTGTTCCGTTTAGGCGGCGCAGGGCGCACAACGTTAATACTTAAGTTTTCATTTCTGCCGGCACTGCCAGAGTGCAACCCGTAAAATTTTATTAGCATGTAAACTGCCCAGTCCATACCGCAAATACTGTGAGGGAATGTTTTTATCGTAATAATATTGAAGTCTTGCCATGGCCTGCTTACAGTCCCGATATGAATCCCATAGAGAATTTTTGGGACCTTATTTTAAAAGAAATATATAAAAAAAATTTTGGATGAAACAACTCTAATGAATTGTGGGAAGTTATTTACGAGTGCTGGGAAGAGCTTAATCCAAATGTTTTAGTGAATTTAATTAAATCAACTCCAGACATATTGGTTCAAATAGTCGAAAAAAATGGTCATATGAACAAATATAAAAATTTTATAATTTTATTATATATTAAATTATAATAAATAAGTAATAATATTATTATTATACAGGGTAAAAATTAAAAATGGGCAATCTCTGAACTGGAGATACTACACACCAAAATATGGCGATTGAGATTAACATGTCTTATACAAATGTGTTGCAGGTTTACGAGATACAGGGTATTTAAAGTTGGAATTTTAATATGAAATTTCCTAATAATTTTGTGATTTTATGCAGTATCGTCTTAAAAATTGGCAACTTTATGTTTTTTGGCATGAAAATTATGAATTTTATGCTGAATTTGGCACTATTTATACAGGACGTTAGTTATACCCTGTTACTTATGCAAATTACAACATATCTAATAAGTTTTGGCTAAATTATGCTCTTATTATGTACAATAATAAAGTCATTAAGAAGATATTTAGTTGCAAAATTAATCGTGCTAACAAATAAAAAAATTGATCCTCAATTTCCTAACAAAAAGTCCCTTATAAAATAAAATTCGTTACCTACGAAATTTGTTTAAAAATATTAGGGGAATTTACTTTCGTACTTCTTAAATGTACAATTGAATACTGGTTATCGAGTTTCTAAAGATAATCCGTTACCACCGTATATTCGTGAAATGTGCTATATATAATTAAACCTTGTGTTGTTTGCAGTTTTAGACAATCTTTAGCAACTTTTCCAAAGTGAGAGGCATCATCGGTGGACTCTCAAATCGTGCTGGTCTTATTGTCGTTGCGAGCCACTAAAGTTATTTAAGTTCGATTTTCCTTTTGCGCATTGGCGTCCGCCACTGACAGCCTTCAGAGAATAACTCCTGAAAAAATATACTCCAGTCGACGTACTTTGTCACATAGCAATCTGGTCTCTTTCGCTCCCTAATCTGTTTGCCGGAGATTAGGAGATATGGCACGACGTCAGCTCTCTTAGGAAGGTTTCACATGCCTTTGAGAATAACAAAGAAGACACATAAATTAGACATTATCGCTCAACGTAAAAGGTCGTGACTACTAATACGTGCTTGATTGCGGGTTTTTAGTTACGGACCGTTGTATCCTTGCATACTTCTAGTTATGTTTACAACAAAAAAGGGTTATGAGAGAAATTAAACGCAGTTGGTAATGTATAACGATGTTTTGGTGTAGTCTGGGTTTATTACTCAAGTCACTCTGAATTTTAACGCAAATTGATTTAAATGAGAAATTTATTACAAATTTTACCCCGACCGCTTGTGCTGCTTATAAGTTGACATTTTTTATTTTGCAACCATGCCATATTGACCCTTATCCAAGGAAAAATATTACTTAAATTATACATAATTCGCAATTGAAAAAATCTGAACGCCACCTGACGAATAATCTATAAAGTTAGCTTGTAAGTAGTTACAATATAGCAAATAAAATTGTGCCGCTTATCTTGCTCGTTACTTACTTTTTTGTAAAACTGCAGAAAGAGGATTGTTGTTGACAATTTTCTAAATATATCAGACTCGTTACAGGGTTATTAAAGGAATAAAAGTATCTTTTAAGACTATTAACTATTAAAGGATTCTTTAATATCTGAGGCTAATAAGACACTTAATAAAACAAGAATGGACTTATTATAGACCTTCTAAATTTAAGGTTAGAAAAACGAAGGAAAAATAATTAACCAGGTTCTTGGAAATAGTTTTTTATGTACCAAGGACGAAAAACTTTATATTATAGTCGAGTCTGCAAATTGATAGCTGAGGCTAGCAAGCAGGCAAGACATTAGACGGTTTTTCGCCGAGGTCTAAATATCTTTATGAAAGTAATGAGTGTGCTGTATTGTTTTTCGTATAAAACTCTTGATTTTTAAGGGAGTTAATCCAAAGTGGCCGTATTTGCCAATTCCCGCAGCTCCGGAGGTGTGTTGCTGATATCCATATCGCTATCACTATCCATTTTTGATCATTATGAACGCTAATCAACGGATGACTAAATGTTATATTTAGTCAATACTGTTGTATGGTACGGTGACGTAGATACTCAAGATCAGTACAATAAACCGACTAGAGGCATTTGAGATGTGGCTGCACAGAAGGATGCTGCGCATACCTTGGGCTGACCATGTAACAAATGAGGAAGTCCTTAGAAGGGCTTAAACTGACAGGCAATTAATGACCACCAAAAAATGCCGCAAAATTGCATACCTTGGTCACATACTAAGAGGAAATAAATATCAACTACTCCAAATTATAACGAAGGGTAAAATAAAGGGGCGCCGTGGATCTGGAAGAAGGCAACAGTCATGGTTGAAGAACATTCGTGAATGGACAAATAAACGTTCAGTAGGAGAACTTATACACTTAGCAGAAGATGGATATGCTCTAGCCAAAGTGATAGCCAACGTTCGGGAGACCGGATGGGGCACATGAAAGAAGAAGATGAACGCTAATATGCACACCACGGTCTTATTCACACGTAAAATCTAGCGGATTTTGTAAGTTATTAATTTGAAAACAGCAAATGACAGTTATTGTCACAGGTGCCTATGTTTTTATTAAATCGTGGATTTACGAAAATGACCCAATCGCCGCTCTCGCACCGTGCCGTATCATAGTGATCACAGCGGATGAAAAGTGTTTGCGGACGAAATATACTTCCTTCAAAAATAGTCGATTTTTCGTCCGGAAATTAGTACGTGAAATATCATTTTTTTGTAATTTAAATACCTAGGCATAAAAATATCAGGATACGGTGACATTGAGGCGAAGATAAGAAACCAAGCGGCAAAAGCAGCATGAACCTCAGCTTACCTAAACGATACAATCCTCCGAAACAAATATATCGGAATCGAGACCAAATCCCGAATCTACAAGGCGGTCATCCGACCTATATAAACATACACAGCGGAAACTAGACCAGATACATCGCACACAAAGATAATAGTGCGCAGGATCGCTGAAAAAACACTTTTTGACAGAGAGAGAAGCGAGGACATTAGAAGAACATGTTAAGTAGAAAATAAAAATAAATGGATACTGGGAAGAAAGAGAGAGTGGAACAACACATAGACCGGATGAATGACGACAGATTAGGGTGCCGAAGCGTTGGAAGACCCCGCAAGAGATGGAGCGACAACCTTTCTAATAAATGAACGGCAGAGGATACGAAGAAAAACAAGCAAATTGCTTACATTAAAAAAGGAAGAAAAAGAAGAATATTACCATATAAAAACGGTTTAGATAAAACCTAAATGGAAAGAAACTTTTTAAATATTTTATGAAAAACAAATGATAAACTATTCATTTGTGAAAGTTACAATATTGCCGGAAATAGCAAAAACCTATTTGGCCATGTCCAGAGAGTCTACTTTTCTTACTAGGATAGTAATCAAACACTGTAAGATACGGATACATCTCATAACATAAACCAAACGAAAAACCTATAAACAGAGGCTGCGTACAAGAAGACGTAGCCTTGCTTTGCGACTATTCTACCGACGCGTTTCCTTCATTTCAGATTAAGAAGTTACAATTTTGCAACAATTACACTTTTAAAATTACATATTACAGTTTATTTTGCGTTCTAGGCAATATAAATAAAATTTTCTTTCCATTATTGGAAGAAAAAAAAGCAATTTTAATAAATTATATGGTAATACTTAACGTTTTAATAATATTGGTTTATTTAAATTTTCCAGTTTCCGGCTTGATATTTATCTTACGCAGGACAAATCTAATTTTCTTATTTTGATAGTGAAAAATCCCCGTTGCGCGTATAATAATAATTTTTCTCTTTATACACCGGTCTACCATAAATTGAGGTTGGTAGCAACCGAGGAACATTTGTATATATTATATTTTCCGGAGAAAGACTGGCATAACCGAATCCAAGATTTGGTGAACAGAAAAAAGTATAATATATTGGGTTTTATTTCAGATTTTAAATTTAACAGAGGTATTATTACAAGCATATTCCGGTATAATACAAAAGTTGCTTTGATGTTTACAGCATCAGTGTTTGATATACATAATACGAAAACTTGGTGCATATGTTACCGAATAGTTTGCTTATATAAAGTTCCAAACTCAGTCAAATATCATTTTTCAAATAAAGCAGAAAATGTCATTTACCATTTACAAAATATTGTCAATATTATCTATAAATATTGATACATTTTTTATTATTTCAGACAAGTCTAAAATTAAAAAAAAAACGTTAATACACGTCACCAATAAAAAACATGTATAACATTTGATTTAAATGTCGAGGGGTTGTGGGAGCTTTAATTTCCCAAATTAATAAATGTTATTAAGCGTTGAGTGACTAAAGATTTGTCCTTGGTTTTGTTCTCGCGTCGAAGGTTAAATTGTTACTGACCACAGCAGATGTCCACGTAGCAATGCAACTTTCGTGTTAATGTTTGGGAACAAGTTTTAGCGCCCTCGGCGGTTGACAGGTAAACTAATCACTAAGGCGGCCTTTTTAAAATATCTTATAAATATTGTACTCGGACTAAACGCCGAACCGTACGACATCTCAGATCTTTTTACAAATATAAACTCCATATCATGCCAAAATATCTTTGCTCAATTCTAGTAGTAGCTTTGTAGTTACTTTGTTTTAATTCTTTCTGACTAGTTTTTTTATCTTAAAAAATATTTTATTTTATTTCATACAACCTTTTTATTTTATTTATCCTACCTTTTTTCTTGGTTATCACGAAGTTCTTTGAGCATTAAAAAAAATTCTATTAATACTTATTTATTTAAAATAAACAAACAAAATAATAAATTAACTTGTCCAATTATTACCAACAAACTAAACAAGTTTTTTGTTTCCCACTTCGACATTCTTTTACGTCTCTCCTCAGTTGACCGGTGTTTACCGTTATGTATGCATTCACAGCCATTTTTCGACGCATTTTTTTGAAGCATTTTAAATTGAAAGAAATAATTCTTTGCCTTTTTTATTGTTTAAAATTTAAAGATAGTTCTCGTCCAACCAAAGTTCAAATTAAACTTAATCTGTAGTAATAATAAATAACAAAAAAAGATAAAGAATCATGTATTATTTTACCAAAAAGGAATAGTATACATAAACAGATATGAAAAAAGAATAAAGCAGAAAATTGGTTTGGACATTTAAAGATTTTGTAATATATTTCCCTAAAATCCATGTCTAAGCCAACAGATATTATGCCAGTTAGGCACGACTCGAAATGAAGTTTGGGTTGGAGTGGGCGTCAAAGGGCCAAATTTAAGGCTCTAAAAACCACTTGGTAACACCATAACCATCTTTCAAACAGAATTATCTGCCATAGAAATATGTGCCCAGGAGTGCATCTAAAGGAACACTCGGAGGGCAGTTATTTATATTTTATCAGATATCCAAGCATCACTAAAAGCTCTGAAGTCATACACTTGTGAGTCTTAGCTGACTTGGGACTGTAAACAAACCCTGACACAACTGGCAGCAAACAATCAGGTTACTCTGATGTGGGTTTCAAAACAAAAGGGAGTTGAAGGCAACAAGAAAGCAGACTGCCTTGCCAAAGAAAGGGCAAATACACATTTTTCTGGCCGAAAACCTTTCTGTGGACTCTCCAAAGCCCACTTGAAAGAAGAGGTTCAACGCTGGGAAACAGATGAAATGAAATCTCACTGGCATAAAGTGCCTGGATAAAGATAAGCGAAAAGGCTAGTAAGCCTTTCGCCAAGAAAAGCTAAGCAGAGTTGGACAAGAAAGACTTAAAAGTGGTGACGGGGCTCCTCTGTTAAATTTTGTACGAAGTCTTGGACCTCGAATAGATTAAGGATTATGCACAAAAGATCTGATAGGTCGAAGTGCTAAGAGAGGCAGCATAGCCTTCACGACCCCCCTACAATCTAAAATCTACAATCTATAATGGAAAAAAAATTAGTTAACAGAAATTTCAATGCTGAGGTGCACGAAAACCATAACAAAATATAATTAAATTTTCACGACAAACAATCAAGTAATTAACTACACGACAACAATTTGAGCTGTCCCCACCTTCTCGAAGTGTGTACCAATGACAGTGACGCTAGAAATTAGTTTTCTATGGTTTAACTATAGTGTACGCACGTCTAACTTATCAGGAGAAAGACAACGACAAATGCAAGAGATCAAATAATTTTTCTAAAAAATGTGTTTAACCCTCACCACAACGGCCCCAACAATAAAATAAATATTCTACGAATTAAAAAACGTAATATTAACTTCCGAAAAATAAAAAAAAACAAAAAATTTGAACTCCAAAAAAAAAACATAAATCCAACGCAAGTAAGGTTCATACAAAACGTTTCACAAAATTCCATGTTTTACAGATTTGGCTATTGTTTGACACAACAAGGTGGTTAATAAAACATACGTTGGATTTGAATTTTTTTTTTTCCAAGTTCAAAGTTTTAGATTTTTTTTTTTAAGAAGTTGTTATGTTTTAATTCATAGAGCAGTTATTTTCTTTTTGTAGTCAATATGGTGAGGATTGAACAAATTTTTAGAAATGAAATTTTTTGATCTCTTGCATGTGTCGTTGTCTTTTTCCTGATAAGTCAGACGTGCGTACACCGTGGCTAAAGTTTCATATCAATTTCTAGCGTTGCAGTCGTCGCAGCGAGTTGACAACATAGAGAATAGCAGAATTGAAAATGTGCGTCTCGAATTCGGCCTAAAGATTAATTGTAGCAAGACCAAGATAATCATTGTCAACCGCAGTGGTGGGTGTGTCAATGAGATCAAGCGTCGCATGACTATTGCGGCCATTGTCAAATTTAAGAAAATATGGAGAAACCGAAACATCACAATGGCTACAAAGATTAGACTCGTCAGGGTGCTAGTGTTTCTTATATTCTTATACTTGTCTGAGACGTGGACACTTAGAGAGGTCGAGAAGAAGAAGATAGATGCCCTGGAAGTGTGGTGCTGAAGAAGAATGCTTGGAGTGTCGTGTACTGAGTTTCGAACTAACGATTCCATCCTCCGGGAAGTCGGTATTACAGTACAGACTTGAATTCTCACCTTCTTTGGCGTGGAGATGCTTCTAGGCACAAAACCGCGTGGAAGATCACCGATGCGCTGGACCGACCAGGTGAAGGCTGCTGTTGATGGTCCACTTTATGAATGCTTCAAGAAAGCGGCAGTTCGAGAGAAATGGTGACGGATAGTAAAGCAAGCTACCAATTCTGAGCCGCGACCACGACCACTGTCAAGAGTGCAGCGAGTAATAAGAATAAGTCCTCGCAGTCGTCGCAGACACATGTCGACGAGCTAGGGACAGTTCAGATTGTCGTGTAGCCAATAACTTGATAGTTTGTCATTATATTTTGTGCTGGTCGACTGGTTTTCGTGCACCCCAGCTTCTTGCATTGAAATTTTTATGTTCCGCATCCATATCTGAATATATTTTCTCAATTTTTAAACAGCCAAAAATTCGGGTAGTAATTTAAACAGTGATAATGAAATTTTTAATTGAAAACATCTACGTAGCTTAAAATTTTAAAATAGCTAAAAACAAAGAATTTTCTATGTCTTGATAGGTATTGTTTTCGTAGTTGTGTCTGTTAAACTAATTTAATTATAAGTCGAAATCCTTTGAAATCGTGAACTGCAAAAATCTTATCCGAAAATTAGTTTGGTAAAACTTTAATAATAAAGTTGTTGTTGAAAATAAGATAGCTCGTTATTGCACAGCAGTATTTACTAGAATTTTACAGCTGATTAAATGGCTTTGGATCCCTTATACTGCTGCCTCGAGCTCGAGCTCTTTTAACTAGCAAAGTTGAGCGGCATTACCACCTTCGTTAATTGCGCCCTTCAAAGGAAAACTATTTTGGTTTAACTAATAACTTCTCTTTTTTCGGCTAACATTGACTTTATCTCCACTCTCAAACGAGCGTTCTTTTCTAGGGAGCGTATACACTTTTATAGCTTTTGAGAGGAAGATCTATATCTATTCTAATGCACTTCTTTTAGTTTGATTGAAGTCTGCTTAATGTTATTCTAATTGTTTCGAGTCATTTCGATTGCAAAATATGTTGAGTTTCCAATAAATACAATTAAATTGCAACTATGCCCCCAAATTTTGATGTTTAATTAAGGATTTTTTATAAATTTTTTTAATTGACACATCAACCATGATATTCAGAAATTAATTTCGATGCAACTAATATAAATTGCAAAAAAATTAATTTATTTGATTTATATTCGTAAATGCGAACTCTAATTCACTGAGCACTTATTTTCCAATTTGTTACATAAAACATTCATTTGGATTTACGAGAGAATTTTTTTTTAAAAGTAAATAATGTGTTTTAAAAAGCGTAAGCCTTATGTCTTAATTCTTATATTTAATTTGTTTTTTATAAAAATGATCAAAAAAATCAAAAGAAATATTGTATATAAAAAAAATTGAATAAACTCAATTATTTTTAAATAAAAATAAAATATTCCCTACATTAATGATATAATTTTTGTAAAAGAAAATTATTAAATAATCATACAGACAACATAAACGAATAATGTTTTGGGTAAATTATACAGGGTTGATTGATTGATTTTTTTCGATGGCACATTAGACGTTATGGCAAAACTAGTCAGAAAAGAAATGTGATAATTTATAATAAGGGGCTTTCGGCATTGGTCTATCGAATGAAAATATGCTTAACTTTCGACGACTTCCAGTTGTACCGGAAATTGACATCAACTTCGTTATTTTACATGAAACACCCCGAATATTTTTAACTTTTTGAATTGCTTCCTCTTAGGGTGCCGATTCGTTACGAATGTTGGCGATCATCATAGCGATCCGGACATTGTCTGCAGCAATCCGGAACAGTTGTGTAGATGTTTTATTGAACCAGGTCCTGAGGTTCTTGAGCCACGATGTCCTGCGTCTTCCTGGTCCCCTTCGTCCAAAGATGTCTCTTTGTAAGATTGTCTGCAGGAGACCGTATCTTTCTTTGTTTCGCATGATATAACCTAGGTATTCCAAATTACGTGCTTTAATTATGTTCATCAGTTCCAGGTCTTTTTTCATGACGTTTGTCACTTTTGCCGTCCAAGGGATTGTCAGCATTCTCCTGTATAGTCACATCTCGAAAGCGTTGAGTTTTTTGACTGTGGTTTCATTAAGCGTCCAGGATTCTGCACCATAAAGGAGAACGGAGAAGACATAGCATCGCAGGAGTCTCACTTTAGTGTCCAGGTTGATGTTATGACTTTTAAACAAGGCGCTCATGCAGTTGAATTGCTTACTTAATTATAAATAACTTTTTATAACAAGGTGCTATACCTAAATTTATTGGTTTTTAAATTAATAATTATTTAAGTAAAAAATTGACGTTTTACTGTTATTTAAAAACTCTATTTATTTCGTGATAAATTATAATTAGTTAATTTTTACCATCTACATCTATTACTGATAGACAACTCAATTTTATCACAGAAAAATTTTTAAATTTTGTTTTACAGGGTAAAAAAAAATCAACGTTAATTTTGGATTCTAAAAATTCTAAAAACTAATTTTTTTCAAATGGCACACATATTTTTTTTCACCCTGTACAATTCTACAGTAGATTTAGAAAAAATATTTTTAACATTTCCCCATAGCTAATTTTAACATTTTTCGGGATTTTTTGGTTTTTATTTTTCATTATCTTACGAAATATCTTTAACCATTTTAGAGCGCCATAAATATAATAGTACAGTTGTCATTGTTTAAAAGTTTAATTTGTCAGATAACGTTTACTTTTTAATGCTAAAATTAGTAACAATAACCAATAATGAAAATAAAAAACCAAAAAATCTCGAAATATATTGAACTTAGGTAAAGGGAAATGTTAGGAATATTGTTTCCATTTACATTACATTACGTTACAATCTTGCGATTGGGCCTTTGGTATCGGCACCCATGTTACCTAGATCTTTTGATCCTCTGTGACTACCGCTGTGTCTTCAGGGCATCAGAATTCTAGTCCGCTGATTTTGGCAAACCTTAGGATTTCTGTTTGCCCTGTCTCTTTTAGATCGGTTGGATCCATAATCATACGGCCCCAGGTTTGATACCTGCACCCCGCTAGCATTGGGTAGTGACACAGAATGTGTATACTGCTCTCCTCCTCCTCTCCGCATAGTCGGCAGTTTTTCTCGGCCGCCAGCATAAATTTGAAGAGGTGCGCCCTTAGTGCGATGTGTACTGTGAGCAGGCTAAGCGTGCTGCTTAGTCTATTCCAGTCCATCGTCAATAGTGCGTCAGCCCTCTTCTGGAGATTTATTTTCATCAGCTGTTTTGATGTTCTGCAGCCAGAATTTGCATTCCACTGAGCAATATGTTCTTGTTCATGGATTAATTTCAACAAATGTTTTGCTTCGGCAATTGGAAATCCGACCAACTGACTTCTTGGTTCCACCAGGGTCCCTTTTCTTGCCAGCTCATCGGCTACCTCGTTGCCTTTTATCCCTGTGTGCCCAGGAACCCATGTAAGAGTGACTTTGTTTACCGTCGCTAACTCAGTAAGGGCTTGCATGCAGTCCCACACCAGCGATGATGCTGTGGTGTTACTCACGAGGGCCCCAATGGCCGCGCGACTGTAAATAAGAATATCAATCTCACTGTTGGTCACTCTGTTTTCTGTCAGGTGAGTAGCGCACCTAAGTATAGCATTTCGATAGACCAATGCCTAAAACCCCTTATTACAAATTTTCAGATTTCTTTTTTGACCAGTTTTGCCATAACGTCCTATGTGCCATCGAGAAAAATTACCTTGTATATACCCTTCTTCTTCTTCTTACAGTGTCTTGCTTTCTCAAGCGTTGACGACTCCCATATTGACTACTTCTTTGTATCTATCTCTATATTGAGCTGCGTGGAGAAGTTCCTCAGCAGTTAAACCTGTCCATTGTCGGAGATTTTGAAGCCGGGATAGCTTTTTGCCGCCTATGATTTTTTCCCCTTAATCTTGCCATTCAGAATAAGCCGAAGCAGACTATAACGTGGTCTACGCATCACATGTCTTAAGTATTCCAGTTTGCGGCGCTTTATGGTAGTTAAGAGCTCTCTATCGTGCCCTATTCTGATGAGTACATTCTCGTTGGTAGTTCGGCTTGTCCACGGAATTTTGAGCATCCTTCTGTACAGCCACATCTCGAATGCTCGAGTACAACAGAATAGACCATATATAATACTTGATAAACCTTTCCCGCAGATGAATGTTGTTGCTTGGCACAGAGTAGCGACTTGAGATTCAGAAATGCTCTTCTAGCTATTTCTATTCTAGCCTTGATTTCTTCGTCTGGATCCATATCGACTGATTGATCCAGCTTCCAAGATATTTAAAGTGCTGAACTCTTTCTATATTCTCGCCATCCAGTGTTATTCTTTCCAGGTCAACATTCATTTTGCTAACAACCATAAATTTAGTTTTTTTTCACATATATATATACCCGTAGGTACATAATTTAAAACTGAAATTATAGAAAAAAATTAAACACAAATTGTTTGAAAATCAAGACTCGTACGATTATTTTCTGCCCAAGAACAAATAAAACAAGCTTCATTACAGTAGTTTAAAATTCAAGTAAAACGTTGAAGACGTTAATGCTTTGTAGCATAAGCAATTTAGGACAAGCAATAGGGGTTTAATCGTGACAGTAATACTACCTGAAAACCGACTGTGCCATTATGTTCAGGTAAATGGAGACATTAATTGTATCATGTATTCGACTCTTAAATGTGGTGACCCTATTTATTATAAACATTTTAAACAAAAAAAGGCACTTTTTTTTTAATTCTTTGTTAATAACTCAACAAATAATGTAGTACTTGAGCGTTTCCGCGCGACCCGCCGTTTCGAACCGACTTTCCCAGCATTTTTAAGGCACTTCCCATCATTTGAATTGATAACGAGAATATACGTTTTGTTATACGGATCTTATATTTTCTAAAACAGTTTTAAAATTTAAAATCGGATTATCTCAGACACATCCAGCGATTTTGCAAAAAGCTTTGAATTACAATTACACCCAAACTAATTTATTCACAGCAACAGTTTTTTGCACACGTGAAGTGCATAAGTACTAGAACATTTTTGCAAAGATTCGATTCTACAAAATAATAAACAACGGAGATATGAATTTTTAAAAAAGCGTCGAATTTCCCGCTTTTCCGTAGTTTTCTGGGCTTCTAATTATCCGATCTGGTCGCTCGAAAGCTTGTTTTGTGTGTAATTCATTTACCTACATTTTGATTACTTTATTATTTGTTGAGTTATTAACAAAAAACTAAAAAAAGTGCTCTTTTTTGTTTAAAATGTTTATAATAAATAGGGTGACCACATTTGAGAGTCAAAAACATGATACAATTAATGTCTTCACTTACCTGAACATAATGGCACAGTCGGTTTTCAGGTAGAATGAATGTCAAAAAATCACTTATTTCATGCCGTATTGCTTAGACTATATCAAAATGGAAGTATGGATAGTAAATTGTTGTGAAATATTGTTTTCTCCGACCGTCTTGTGACAACAACAATTTCTTCAGCTGCAGTATTTATTCATTAACAAAATATATACATTTAATTTGTGCAGCAATTATCCTGAAAGATAAATAGAATCCATTGGTGAGTGTGAATTCCAAATACTTACAGACAAATATACGCCATATTTCCTAACTTTGCATGGAATATTCCAATTTTGAATTTTTTTTAAAAAGTTAGTAATTATGTGTTCTGGTTTATGTTAACAAACTGTTCGAGTAAAGTAAAACCAGAAGAATATTTAACCGTAAGTTTCTTTAAAATTTCTTTAACCGTACAAGGAAGAACTTAATATAGCTTTATTCGCAGGTCGTCATCTTAGTTATGATCGATTATTCAGTTCATGTTATCCCGCCGCACATTTTTCGTAAAAGTTCTGATGATAACTTGCTAAATGCAACTTTTAAATTTCCTATTTCCGACCTCACTCTATTTTGAGAAAATCGATGTATTTTTCCTTCCCTTTTTGTTACTCTTTACACTTTTCATATCAAAATTCATTTCTTTAATCACAATGTTATTCGAAAAGTGAATTATGTGCAGAAGCCATGTTAGTTCTTATATAGGAAAACTGTACTTAAGTACAGTATGACTGTTAATTTACGGTACTGAAACTTTCAAACTTAAAATAATATACAGGGTGGCCAACCGAAAACGAAACAAAGCAATTTACAGGAACCTTGTCAACATTTTAGAAAAACTTTTAGACCCGTCGATTTTTTATTAAAAGGGGAAACTTTTTTCCAGTATTTTTACCTCTAGTACTTTTAACCCCAAGCGAGGGTAAAAATTACCCCAAAATTGTTAAATAGCATTGTGGGTCGAATAAGATGTTTTTTAAAAGCTCTTACAATTCTCTATATAATAGTCTTTAAATTTTTAAAATTCCGCCCATTACTTACTGAAAAATTAGATTTTAAATGTGAAACTTATCTGCAAACAATCACGAACGGTAAAAATGTTATTCATTCGAGTTAAGTACGCCAATGGTAAAAATTTAGTACCTAGTTTTTTCTTTCACGGGACGGTAAATCGCCACAATTGCCTCTATTGGTCCGATTCAAACCCAAGAGTTTTTCACGAGGTGCATACACAGCAACCGGAGAAATTAAATGTATGTGCTGGCATTTGTGTTGACCGACTGGTTATTCCTTTTATTCTACCAGGCTAGTTGACTGGCGAAATGTATTTGCAATAACTGGAAGACGCTATTGACCCTGGCTTGACTAATATGTATTTGAAAATAATCCACAGTATGACGAAGATAATTTTTATTTTTAACAGGATGGTGCTCCTCATTATGCGGCGATTGTTAGTCAGTATTTAGACCAACGTTTTCCAAGGCATTAGATTGGGAGAAGAGGCTACATTGAATGGCCTTCACGATAGCCAGATTTATCGCTTTCTTGATTTCAACTCCAAAAAAACAAAGTTTATGATTATCTCTAGAAACCTAAATATATTTGAAAATTCCACTATAACATTTAACGCAAAGCCCATAGAAAGAGTAGACATATTTAAGTACTTGGGCATTTGGCTTTTCGAAGACTGGACATCGGACAAGGAAATAAAATGTCGCATTGAACAAGCTCGTCAGGCATTCTTGAAGTTTCGAAGAGTACTTACCTGTTCCGATTTTAACCTTAACCTAAAAATCAGATTCATGAAGTGCTACGTTTGGTCGGTGCTTCTTTACGGTATGGAGGGTTGGACATTGAAGGCGACTGTAATTAAGAAATTAAAGGCTGTATCGCAGAATCTTCAAGATACCTTGGACGGCCCGACTGACAAACGAAGAAGTTCTAAGACGAGTCAACGAACAACGTAAACTGTTTAAATTAATTAAGAAAAGATTAACGGCATACTTGGGACATATAATGCGAAACACGAAATATCAATTCTTGCATCTGTTTTTCGAAGGCAAGATCGAAGGCCGGAAAGGGATCGAAAGAAAAAAAATGTCTTGGCTGCAAAATATCAGACAGTGGATAGGGCTACACGATATACAGTCGCTAATACACACCGCAAGGAGCAGAGAAGCAATGGAAATGTTATCGCAAACGTCCGTTAGTGGATACGCATTAAAAGATGAAGAAGGAGACATAAAACCAGAAGTAAAAGCACATACATACATACATACATATAGTCACGCCTTTTTCCCGTAGGGCCTTTCTTCAAAACAATGTTGATTTGATCGAGATATGTTCGCCAAATTCAACCTTTACTGTTTCGTCCATTCACAATCTTCTTATAAATTTGTTTCGTAAATTTTTCTTTATCCATCCTTTTTACGTGTCCAAACCATCTAAGCATTCCTTTATCTATATTTGTAACCACATCTTCTTTTACACCACAGCGTTCTCTTAACTCACTATTTTTTACTTTATCCAACCGAGTTACTCTGGCTATACTTTTCAAACTACTCCACAGCATTAACCCTATTTTCATGCTTTTTCTGCCAAACCCAACATTTACTACCATACATAAGTGTAGGAACCAACACACCTCTATGCATATCCAGACGTGCTTTTTTGACACTTTCTGGCTGTTCATAAAGCTATGCAGTGCCCCATTCATCTGTTTTCCTGCCAACACCTTTCGCTCAATGTCACTGTCATAGTTTTCATCTCTTGTAAACTTTGAACCCAAGTACACAAATTCATTTACTTGTTCCACTCTTCCTCCCTCAATCGAAACTTTACAGCTTTTCATACTTTCTTCTCTTTTAAAAACCATTACTTTCGTTTTGCTTGCATTTATTTTCATCCCTTTGATTTTTAGGGCATCATGCATAACATTAACCATCGCCTGCAACTCCTCTTTAGTTGACGCTAATATGACTTGATCATCGGCGTAAAGAAGGCATGTGACAATATAATTATTCATTTTCAATCCATACGCACTCTCTTTCAAATATTTTAAACAATTGTCTATGTATAAGTTATTATAAGGGCACAAGCTATCAAATTAACAAGAACTGCTGCACAAATCAACGACACAATTTTTCGTAACAAGCATCTGAAAATAGAAGTAAAGGTCCGTATTTACAAAACTGCTATTAGATCCATACTAGATTAGATCCATGATAAGCGGTGGAAACAAGACTCGAAACATTAAAAAGACAAACATGACAGTTCAAGAATATCAACAACTGGGTGCTAAATAGAAAAATTGAGTGAAATGACCATATTACACGTATGACAGAAGAACGAATAGTGAAGATTGCTAGATATAAATCACCTTCGGGGCCTCGAAAAAGTTGGAGCGACAATCTACCTTCATAAAGCGAGTTACGATGAGAAACAGGTATTATGCCTAATTATAAGAAAAAAGAAGAAGAAGACGTTGAGTTTCATTTAAAACGGTGGACTGGTTATTTTTTTAAGGAGCTTTGTCAGATTCGATAGGTATCTATTTCACAAATACCCTGTACATAGTTGTTTTAATGAGAGTGTTACGTTAAATTTAAAGTAATAGTTGTTTATTTTTTTTTAATATTTTTTGTTGCTGCACTGTTTTTTTTTGTGTATTATTTTCCTTTTAAAAATATCCCGGCACACTCATGTTCTTTCAAAATCCAATTAAAACCACCACATGTGATAGTCCAACCCTGATGCGTATATCTCCGTCAGAATATAATTTAATATAAAATGTCGCTGTTTCCCTACATATATGTCGAATCTTTTTCCGCCAATTTTGTTCTTCGACACGTCGCTTCGTCACATCAAGACCAAACATTATAAATTTTCAGAGTTTGCCAAGCTAAAATTAGCTTCGAAATTTGAAAACCTGCATTTGCTCTAGCAAATTTAAAACTTTAATTAACCATGTCGTTCTTTTTTATTAAACCGTTAATTTTCATTTTATTAAACAGTTGATTTTTATTGTAGTTGTTTTTCCAGAAAAATAGAACCTATCCATGGTGTAAATAGACTTGGAAAAAACGTTTAAAGACTGCCCTAACAGCTATTTTGGGAAGCCCTAAGACCTCATAACGTTTCGGAAAATTATGTTATTTTGATCCAGGATGTGTACAGAGATAGTACCACATAAATCAATACCCCATGCGGTAAAACAAGTACTTTTCCGGTCAAAGTTGGTATGCATCAAGGATCGGCCATTAGCCCACTACTATTTAACATCGTAATTAATCATTTAACAGTTGAAATCCAAGAACCAATTACATGGATTATTTTTTGCTGACAATTCTAATTAATGAAAGCTTAATGGAGCTGGAAGCTAAACTTAACACCTGGAACAATGTACTCGGAGCGAATGGTCTACGAAAGTGTAATGATGACTGAATACCTATTTTTACCCTTTGAAGAAATATCATCTATGAATGAATTGGAAGAGCCTTACAGGTGTATTTAGCAATCAGAAAATCCCGCTTAAGTAAAGGAAAAAATATACAAGACATCAGTTAAATTGGTAATGATTCAGAATACTGAGCAGAATAAAAAAAAAATACACAAAAATTGCACACTTTTAAAATGAAAATGCTAAGATGGGCCAGTAGTGTAACGCGTTCTGTTAAAATTAAAAACATCTATTTATGTAGAAGAATAAAAGTAGCTCCTATGGCTGAGATATTAAAAAAAAAAAGCAGACTTAGATGGTACATACATATAATGCGCAAAAATGAAGACTATATAGTACAAAAAGCACTTAATATTCAAAAACCACCGAGAAGTAGAGGAAGACCGCCAGCCACCTGGGTGAGCACCATCAAAAGATATGTTAGAGATGCCAACCTTAAAAATGTGACAACATAGAATAGACATTTATACAATATAGAACAGCTAAATGAAATACATTTATTATTTCAGTTATTGGGCATATTTATAAAAAATCCCAAAATACCTTTTAACTGCTTGTGTCAAGATAAACGAAGCTTGCACGGAATGGTTTAACATCAAAAAGGGTGTGAGACAGGGATGTGTGGCTTCGCCATGGCTGTTTAGCTTATACATAGACGATTGTTTAAAAGATTTAAAAGAGAGTACGTATGGATTAAAAATGAATGATTCAAGTCAAATGCCTTCTTTACGCCAATGATCAAGTCATATTAGCGTCAACTGAAGAGTAGTTGCAGGCGATGATTAATGCCCTGAAAATTAATGGCATGAAAAGAAATGTGAGCAAAACGAAAGCAATGGTTTTGAAACAGAAAAAAACAGGACAAACTGTGAAGTTCTGATTACGGGAGAAAGAGTGGAACAAGTAAATGAATTTGTGTACTTGGGTTTAAAGTTTACGAGAGATGGAAATTATGACAGTGACATTGATCAAAGGGTGTTGGCAGAAAAACAAATAAATGGGGCACTGCATAGCTTTATGAACAGTCAGAAAGTGTCAAAAAAGGCACGTCTGGCTGTGCATAAAGGTATGTTGAATACTACACTTATGTGTGGTAGTGAATGTTGGGTTTGGCAGAAGCATGAAAATAGGATTAATGCTGCGGAGATGAGTAGTTTGAGAAGTATAGACGAAGTGACTCAGTTGGATAAAGTAAAAAATAGTGAGATAAGAGAACACATTGGTGTAAAAGAAGATGTGGTTACAAAAATAGATAAAAGAATGCTTACATAGTTTGGACAAGTAGAAAGATGGATGAAGGAAGACTGACGAAACAAATTTATAAGGCGAGTGTGAATGGAAAAGTCGGTAGAGGTCAACCTTGGCGAACATATCTCGATCAGATCAACATTGTTTTGAAGAAAGGCCAGGTCAAGAGTACCAACAACCGACAAGCATGCATGAGAGCCCTGATGAAAGTAGAGGAAGCAAAAGATGTGTGTCTGAATCGTAGCAACTGGAAGGAAGTGGTCTCTGTCTTACCCTACGGGAAAAAGGCGTGACTATATGTATGTATGTATATATTAGCTTGAAGACAGTTTAAATATTTATATTTTTAAACTTTAAAACACCACCGACTAGAAAAAGATTTTAATAAAAATATTTGGGCGAAAATGGTGCATTGTCCTTAAAAAATCACGATAATAATAATAATTTAAAATAGGGCGAACGAAGATTATTTGCAAGTTCTTTCGGCGCTTCCCTTTATCCGAAAGTCGAATGCAAATGTAGCAAATGTACTTACTTCGTGATACCATAAGATTCTGTGCTGTTTGGGATTCGCTTTGATGCTGCACTTGAAGTAAACGTCGTCTCCTTCTTTTATGTCTTCTGGATTTAGAGTATAACCCAGATGAAGAACCACTTGCGGAGGATCTGAAAAATAATAATAATAGATTAACATTGTTTTGAAGACCAGTTTGAAGGCCAGGTCAAAAGCACCAACAACTGACGAGCATGTATGAGAGCACTGATGAAAGTAAAGCAAGCAAAAAATGTGTGTAAGAACCGTAGCAAGTGGAAGGAAGTAGCCCTACGGGAAAAAGGCGTGACTATATGTATGTATGTATAAAAATATTAGTTGAATTTTTAGAATAAACTAAAAAAATAATTGAAAATATAAGATTTTCATATTGTTTGGTGAAACATCAATTTCCGTGCAGTGTTTTTGACAAAAATTTAATAAATACCTATTACGTTTTGTTTCCCATTTTCTGTGTGTAGCTACGGTCTGGCACATAGTAGTGCCTAAAGTCAGAAAATGAAAATATTATGCGAAATTTAAATGCAAACTAATGTTGCACGTCATTCTGTTGAGAGCAGTACATGTAGTAAACTTTGTTTCCTTTATTAGCTCGAGCATTTTGTTGAATTTTAAAAAGCAATTGTTATGTAAAGAAAGGTATTTACATAATATTACATAACGAAACACTCTCTTCTATGTACCGCTTTTTCCAACATTTTAAAATACAGTTACATTTAGGAAACAAATGTGGACGATAAAAAGATGAATTTATTATTTTTAAAATATACTCTTTTTTACAAACGGAGCATCAAAGTTTTTAAACGCCAACAATGTTTATTTATAAATTTTTTAGGTTATTTTAAATTTAAAGTACAAAAATAAAATCTACTTGAGCTAATTGGAGCTCGGCATTAAACGTCATTCATTTGTTCAGATATCTTAAGATTAATCAAACAAAAGTTATACGTTCTTAAACTTTATCGAAGATGATCTAATTAGGATAAATAAAAAAAAAGGAAAATCATTTTACGTTTTAAATTAAAATCATGTTCATAAAAGCAAAAAGCAATTAATTTTTGAAACAGGACCTGATTTAAGTATTTGCTTCTCTAAGGATGTAAATTTATCATCCTTTTTTAAATTTCTTAAAAATTAAATTTTACTTTAAACTACAAAGGTTTATTTCTTATAAATATATAATAAGACTCATAATTTGCCATCGATGCCCTAGAATACATTGCAATCTGCTCATAAGATCAATCTTCTTCTTCACGTTGCCACGTCTTTTTCGTTCTCTATAGAGTACTCTGCCAGCGGTCTCTCTACTGGCAAATTATGCCCGAGCTCAGCCGTAGAGGGTAGAAGAAAAAAAAATATAAAAGTGAGCCGCGCCACCGGCTTAGACGGTTCAAGCCGGAAACCCCTAGGTCTTATAGGCACTAGCAGAGCCACACGATAAACAGCTGAGATTATGGTGAACTAAATAAATGAAATTATAGCTAAAATATATTGGATACTTTACTCCTACAATAAATCAAAGTACACAGTTCAATAATAAAATTATAACAAATATAGTCAAAATTAACAGCTAACAATAAATCAAAGTACACAGTTCAATAATAAACTTATAACAAATATAGTCAAAATTAACAGCTAACAATAAATCAAAGTACACATAAGGATGCTAATTTTCTCATGTTTTTACCATTTACATAAAGATTTACACTGTTAAAAGAATCGAGTTTATTTAAAAATATATTTTTTTACAATGGCTGTCCTTCAAAATATCAATATTGTAGGATATTTACAAATAAGTATGAAGAAAACATTTTTACTTGGACACAAAGAACTATTGAGAAGATTACTTTAATCAAAGTTCAGCCTTGGCATATTATCCAATGCAATAAATAGTTTTTAACAATGTACCATATTAATAAATTAAAACAAAACTTAATCGTGGTGTCAAAAATAAGTCACGTCGTTAAATATTCAAAAAATAAATCACTTGTAACCTTTGGGTATACGAATGCACTACTCCTGTGGCCGGTTTGGTTACGGAACGGCACCTGCTAATTAACAATGGCTTCCCTCAAATAAATCCTGCATGCGGTTATTTTAACTCGACACCAAAATCCAAAATATCAACAACGAAGGTAAGATAGAATGGTCAAGTTAAAAATTAAATGGTTTTCCTTCAAAATCCAATTAAGATGGCCCAAATACAGCCAGATATGAAAGGAAAACCATAGAGGTTTTGCACACTTGTTAATATCACACCGCCCCAAAAATTCTCACCACACGACTCCCCAGACTCTCACCACACGACTAGACTCCTTCCCAAGCCGGATATCAAGAAATGACACGGAATTGACGTCAAACAAGAATATTCGCAAGTCCATGTTCCACACCAATAATCGCGTTCGTCCGTGTTGACAGCCAGCCCCATCTACACAGAAATGCAAACCAAACAATAATATAATCGATAATACACAATAATCGAGGCTATGCAACACTATTTACAACGAATGATATATTTAGGTTACAACAAAATACGGTACGCGACACTATTTACGAGTACTTGAGGAATACAAAATTATCAGAGATACAATTATAATGGAACTGTAGAAGGGAAAAAAAAGGCACGTTACAACGTGCCTTCTCCGCGGCGGAGGTTGGCATTCATTATAGCTATTCTGACCTTGAAGGCGGCAGCTCTGAATAGTTCGTTTGATGTGCATTCATACCATTCCCTCAAATTGCGCAGCTATGATATTTTTCTCCTTCCTACACTTTTCTTGCCCTGGTTTTTCCTGGTATAATTACTTTAAGCATGGTGTATCGTTCTTCTGGTGTAATGTGTCCCAGGCATTGTAGTTTTCTGGTTTTATTGGTTTCTATAATTTCCATTCCTTTGTTTGTTTTCCTCATGACTTCATTGTTTGTTACGTGTTCCGTCTATGATATCTTTAGGATTCTTCTATACACCCGCAATTTGAATGACTCCAGTTTTTTAATGGTTGCCGCGTTTAGCGTCCAAGCTTCCATGCCGTAGATTAACGTCAAGAAAATATAACACCTTGCCATTCTAATTCTTAGGTTCAAATTCAGATCCCTTGTGCAGAGTATCTTTCCCATCCTGTTGAAGTTTGTTCTTAATTTCTCTATTCGCACTCTGACTTCTTTAAAATAATCATTTGTGGAATTAATTGCTGTGCCAATATAACTGTAGTTCTCCACTTGTTCAAGGATTCTGTCATTGACCGTCAGACTTTTATCGTTATTTTGGGTTTTTGATATCCTCATAAATTTCATTTTCTTAACGTTTATTAATAGTCCGTACTCTTGACTACATTCATAAGTCTCTGAGGGTCTTAGAGGTTGTCTGCAACCAAGATCAATCAGCAACTCACAACTAAATTAAAATACCAGCTACGTGGCTTACTTAACAGTATTCTTAGATTTCTACTACAATTTGTATACTTATTAACACGCACATTGCTCTGCTTTTGTTACTCTCACTATAACAAAGGCTTTGTCTTCTCACTACTCCTGCAGCGTCAAAGAGCAGAATTGGCTCAGCAATGGTATGATGATGTAGTCGTTGTTTATGACTTATACCAAATTTGGCTCTGGCTTGTTCAACAGTATCCACATGCAGATCCCTATGAAGGTCACAGTTTCGGATGTTGGTCTTTTGTGTTCTTTTTAAAGAGATAACTTCTTATGGCACGCTGTGAACTTTTTGGGCGAGTTACCGCGTTCCCAAAAGCGTAACGAAATTTTAATATTTTTAAAAAAAGATGGCCACTGACGTACTAAACAGATAGCTGTACCATTCAGCTACTACGCACTCTTACTTCAAACGTTCAAGATTATGTAGATATTATACAAATTATATTTGTGAAGTTATGTTTATTGAAGAATGTTCATTATTATACATAGAATTTATTTTATATTAAATAAATAAGCTGTTCACATTTTTAAAAAATTTTGATTGTTACTAATTTACCAAAATTTTTGTATTTATTCATAATCCTCACCTAAATGATTATTTTAATTCTATTAATAAACTGAGTATTTGTTACGTTCAATATTTAATAGTTTCTACGCAAATCATTTAAAGTAATCACTTCTGTTGGGCGTCCCCAGACGCACACCCTTTTTTTTTAAAATGATCTTTTCCGCAAATTTTTGCTATGTTTGATTTTAATATCCGATTTTTATTTATTTTTAAAGGTATAATAGACGCTGTTTAGCTATAATGGTAAATTTTACGTGCATGGATTTAGATTCATTTACTTTAATCATCTACCTTTTTTGATCCATTTATCTATTTTATTGTTTGGTGCCTGTTATTTTTCTTCCGCTTCTTCGCGGCCATCTCCTACTGCTAATGTGGCAGTATCGTCAGCAAAAGCTGCTAAAGAATCATTTTATAATTTAGGAATGTCATTCGTGTACAAGGGGTATACCTAGAAGAGATCCCAACACTGCCTGGTGGCAATTGGTAAAGTCTCTCTCTATAGGTGTCGTATTTTTTTTAAAAACAGTATAATTGTAATTTTTTTACAGTTCTATAAAAAAACGATTCTTTTTTAACTCCTAAATACCAGCATTAACGATCCTAATCATCTGCAGTACCTAGTTATTACCTTTATGTTCTCTAAAATAACTTTGAATCAAAATATATTTACATTTGAATTAAAGTTAAAATACATTGTTGCCCGTGGTATGTTCAAGTTCAGAACATAAATAAAATCAATTTTTATTACAACTGAGTTAACGAGATTTTGTCTCTGCAATGTTAAACGACTTTGTTCTTGTTTATTCTTTTACCTTATTCTTTACTATTTTATTTCAGTTTCGATGTTAGAGGAAGGGCATTCAATAAAGCGCTTCGAAGGGCATTCAATAAAGCGCTTCATTGGTCCGACACAAAAATGTTTGGACCAAGAGCATATTTCGTGACCGTGTCCAAGCCTGCAGCGCTAACGCTAGACGGCGTTCAGTTGGACGACGAAGGTGTTTATAGATGTAGAGTGGACTTCAAAGTGTCTCCTACCAGAAACTTCGCCATTAACCTTACTGTAATTGGTGAGTTTTATTGGTATTTTTTTAGTCTAAGTATAATTAGTATGTTAAAGAGCTTTAATGGAAATGAACGCTAAAGTGACATTATAGAGCTTTATAATATTTATATGACATGTTCTCAGCTTAAGTATAATGAAGTATAAATAATAAATTATAAAAGAAAGTTCTTTAAATTTATACGTAGATTAATTGAAAATATTAACCAAAAATATAATGTTTATATAAATATTTACAAACAATCACTTTTTTATTTTTTTATTACAAAATGACAAGAAAAATTCCTGTTGGATTATAGTTTAATTTTCAAATAAAATGGCAAAACAAAAAATATAAACATTGCTTTCATTTCAAGACCAGCTGGTCCAAATAACTTTTGATTTAGCATAAATGTAGGCAAAACAAAAAACACGTCGAATTTTAAATCAAGGGGGAGGTTTAAAAATGTTATTTTAACATCCCCATTCCCTTCTCTAAAATGTTAAAAAGCAACCCTTACCGGATAAATCAAATGAAAACCCAAGAAAAGTGCAAATTAGCTATATTAGCTTATTATCAGCTTATTTTGCTCACAATAGTGTACTGTGGCGCTATAGTTCGGGTATTTTAATAACAATCTCGGGCGCCACCAATATAATAGTGGTAGGTTTACTTGCACCGGGCAACTATCAATGGAGAAAGTTAATTCCAGGAGTCTATAAAGTAAGCTGTCAAAATGACTTGAGTATAACTGTTGCTACTACCCTGGTGATTTCGTTGCTCACGTGTCTTTATTTAGATTCTACTTGGAAATAAAACAATATATACAATAATCTACTTTATTAACTCTACTTTATCTAGAACACACTATTTACATTAAGATTACTAGAGTCTCTACGATCGGTTTACCTCCTCTGAGACACACGGTTCTGTGATGGTTATTATAAACTAAGCTACGCAAAAGCAAGTGCAACTAACAACGCCGAAAGCTCGTGCATATAGCAGTGCCACCTAACAAACTCGTGAATAAATTTACACCCGCAAAAGCATTATGCATACATGCTAGCTAAATGGTAACAGGTGCTTTATCCCGGCAGCATATCATCAACGATTTCCTTAAACACTGGGTTTGGACCGCACAAGTGTCGGAGGCCGTGTAGAAGAGACCGGACGGGTTTCCCTGCCAATACTCCAAAAATATTAAATACGTTGCGCTGCGTAACCGGGTTTGAATAGCACTGTCGGCTTCTTCAATTTCTCGGTCGGACGGTCCTCTGCTTGCTGCCTGGTCCTGCTGGTCTTTCGTGGTCGGCTTCGCTGAACGGCTACTTAATTTCCAAGTGACTCTCTTCCACAGATTGACTCTCGGTTTCACCACCTTTCTCGATTCATTCATAAAACCGTGTGTGCGGACACGCTTTGTGGATCGCAGACAGATCCCTTTTTCACAATACGTTTCGTATTATTTCTAATTATCAAAATTAACAACGGCATACGATCCCTTTCATAAACAAATTAATCCTAATTCAAACCAATATTAAACCGTATGCCTCATATAATTACAAAATAATAGTAACTTCGTTACAAACAACAACGAATTCTATGGATTTATTTTGCTGACATCAAATTTTTTAAAATAACATGAGACCATATCAAAAACGACCTACGCCACTGTTGAATAGGTTGATGTCTAATTAGGGACCAATTAACTTACTTTTGAATACATGTCACCTTTTTTGACATTTTTTCTTATTTTGTTTCTATGTTTTAAAAATATTACTAGTATATTTAGTTAGTTATTCGTGAAGTTAAAACAGCCATAATTTGTGTATGTGTGTGTGTGTGTGTATGTGTGTGTTTGGAAAGGAGTTGGCATTGTAAAAATTATTAAATACTTATTAATATAATAATATTAAATACTTTCTGGTCGTACCAAAGCTTTACTAGAGTACAAGGCTACTCTGCAGTTTTTCTGCATTCCCAAATATCACTAGCATTAGCAATTTTAAATGCAAATCCAGTAAAAGATATTTTGTCAAAATGGACCAAAACCCACAGATTGATGCTACTTAATGGGGCAGAAATCTACAGTCGTTAAAATGGGATCGAGCTATCGATCTCTCTGGGTGAATATAATACAGACATTAAAACTGAAACTTTAGCAATTATGCAATGTTCACAGATGGCACATCAAAATACGCTCGACTAGCCAGGTGATAATTAAAGCACTAGTGGTTCTGGTCACTCGAAAACAAGAAGGCTCATTAGTTGGCAAAATCTGGATCTGATACTAAGTTCGTGTGCACAGAGCCAGCCTTAGGTATTCCCTTCTGTCTAGACAGAAGGGCGATCCCGACTGGCTCAGGGACCAGAACTTAATACACTGAAAAACAAAAACCAGAGACAAGTTTAGACAGGCAACGGCCCTATAAGAGAAGTCTCCCCGAGAGTACCTAGTCGAAGACATTACGTCACTGAGTAGAAAGGATGCCAGACTAGTAGTACTGCTATCACAGTGAAACACAATGGACATTGTGCAAGTGCCGTTGGCGGGATTTGGATGAAACCGGCCTAGCAATAGTTATAAGTTTACTACTAAAATATATAAGCGTTGAATGCTAGTAAAAATCGAATATCATACCTGTCAAATGTAAGCAAAACGAAAGTAATGGTTTTTGGAAGAGAAGAAATCATGACAAACTGGGGAGGGAGTTTCGATTAGAGGAAAAAGAGTGAAACAAGTAAATGAATTTGTGTACTTTGGTTCAAAGTTTAGGAAAGATGGAAAGTATGACAGTGACATTGAGCGAAGGGTGTTAGCAGGAAAACAAATGAATGGGGCACTGCATAGCTTTATGAATAGCCAGAAAATGTTAAAAAGGCACGTCTGGCTGTGCTTAGAGGTGTGTTGGTTCCTACACTTATATATAGTAGTGAATGTTGGGTTTGGCAGAAGAAACATGAAAATGGGATTAATGCTGCGGAGATGAGTAGTCTAAGAAGTATAGCCGAAGTGACTCGGTTGGATAAAGTAAAGAATAGTGAGATAAAAAAACGCTGTGGTATAAAAGAAGATGTGGTTACAAAGATAGATAAAGGAATGCTTAGATAGTTTAAAAACATAGAAAGGATGGATGAAGGAAGATTGACGAAAGAAATTTATAAGGCGAGTGTGAATGGACAACTCGGTAGTGGTCGACCTCGGAGAACATATCTCGATCAGATCAACATCGTTTTGAAGAAAGGCCAGGTCAAGAGTACCAACCACCGACGAGCATGTATGACAGCACTGATGAAAGTAGATAAACCAAAATATGTGTGTAAGAACCGTAGCAAGTGAAAGGAAGTGGTCTCTGTCTACCCCTATGGCAAAAAGGCGTGACTATTTATGTATTTGAATATTAATGCAAGAGACCTACCACTCTTCATTATTTAATAAAACTTATTAACAAAAGAATGCGAAACTTCTATCAAATTTAATTACATATAACGATTGAAAATCCTGATACCAAATGATTTATAGCTAATATTTAGATTCTTGGAACTCAAGAGTCGCGAGATGAATATCAGAATCATTTCAGTTTACTGTATAGTCTGATATCGAGTACTTTATGGATAATAAAGCACTAGAATTTAAAGGCGCTACTGGTGGTTAATGTAAATCGCTTACAGAAACTTATAACTATTTGGAGGACCAGATAAACCGGGTGTATCAGATATATTTTCCAACGCCATTGTATTTAAATAAATTATTCTTATAAATTTCTCTTTAAGAAGCATAATAACAGTCACTTCTGAATTAACCGGAAATAAATCCAACTTTAGATAATTAAATGACAACTGTATATTTAATTCAAGCTATTAATTTTACGCACAATTCTTTTTCAATAACGTGTTGCACTTTGCAATATGATTTAATAACAATAAATATATTAAATTGTTTTAAAGTTAGTGCTGGATGAAATCAAACAACGCATCACCCAAAGCAATAGATGTTTATACGCTCTACAATCGATAATGATGTCCAATTTGCTATCAAGACAAACCAAGATTCTAATGTATAAAACCATAATACGGCCAATAGCGACGTATGCGTGCGAAGCCCGGACACTAACAGTACAAAACACGCAAGTACTTCGAAGATTTGAAAGGAAGTGTCTGCGAAAGATATATGGCCCTCACCGTGACCCTCACACAGGAATTTACAGGATAAGAACAAACGCAGAACTTGCGCAACTGTACCAAATTCCGGACATCATCCAAGAGATTAAAGCGAGTAGACTAAGATGGGCAGGGCACAAACATAAAAGAAGAGTTGCAGACCAGTCATTACTCTACAGATATTTCCATGGCAGATGCTCCAGAGAAATAAAAACACCACTGGCCACATTCGGCCGAAGAACTCGGCACGCTGATCAGTCTCACCCATTTACTCTCAAGATTGACACTACAGGGACCAATCTCCATCAAAAGTCCTTCTTTTACAGGGCTGCTACGGAATGTAACAGGCTTCCAAAATCAGTTTTTCCAGAAAAATATGACCTGCAACTTTTTAAAAAGCGGGTCCACAATCATCTCCTTTCTATAATCCCTCCTCCTTCTAATAGTCGCAGTGCGGGCCGTCCGCGGCCCACACACACCATAGGTCTACCCTTTTTGCGTTTAGTAAAAAACGTACAAAGAAGCCGGAATACAAGGCTGATAAAATCGGTAAGGGAAGAAGCAAGAAGACCATTAGGTAGACCAAAACTATGATGGCGAGATAACATCCGAAAGGACCTCTCCATCCTGGAAGTGGACCTTGACACGTGGCAAGAGACAGCGGAAAACTGTACGAGATGGAGGCAAATAGTTGAGGCAGCCAAAACTCACCCCGGTTGTAGTGATACAGAAAGACAGAGAAATATATATATATATATATATATATATATATATATATATATATATATATATATATATATATATATATATATAATAATCATAAACAGTTTAAATGAAACACTAATAGGCTTTGGAATCAGATAAAGTCAGTTAATTGTATGTTTAAAAGTTTACCTTGACAGTGTTTAAAGTTTAATAAATTATTAATTTTTAATTATCAGCTGTATTAAAATATCTAAAATATATAATGATGCTTTAACATATTATGAAAAATTAGATATATTCCTTAAGTTCATGAGAAATTAGGCATTTGAAATTTTATTTATTTTCTATTACATAATTATTATTTCTACATACATACTACGAAATATTAATTTTGTAAAATCTGTTAAAAAATATTGGTAAATAGCAATAACTTACAGTTTTATCTCTGACTATTGATTTGAAAATCTTACAGATGTTTATTAATCTTGCCAAAGAAGTTTTGCTTCTGACATGTGTGCTCTGTACACATGCTCTTTTTTTTGATAAAACTTTGAATTTTTAATAAATTAAATGACATGAAAAAATATGATTAAATTGTAATTTAAAAATTAACAAAATATAAATTTCCATCTCTAAAAATTGTTGATGAAAAGTAGCATCCAGATGTTTACATTAAACTCTGTTTAGGCGTAGCATCTAATAAAAGATAAATAAAATTTCTTCACCTTTACCACTTTTTAAATGAAATTGAATGGGGTAAATATTTGTCTATGCTCTTTTTTATTTATTTCAAGCGATAGCGCTGTTATTCTGAATTACCATATTTTATAAAAATTTTGAGAAAATTCTTTTTTCGGCAATTACACATACTCGATTGATATCATTTAAAATGATCAATAAAAAAATATTATGCCTTCATAAAACATTACCAGTTATGCAACATAAAAAACGTGTTTCTCTTGCTCTGTTTTTTTTATTTTTATTTATTTATGCAATCCTATTTTTAACAAAAGTAACAATTTAAAATATGAAGTAAACAAATACAAAGGTGATGTGTAGTACATAAAAATTTGGATTGTGTCTGAGGAGAGGTATTAAACCGAAAGTATATACTGCTAAAGTCGTAAAAAATAAAATGGTTTTTCAGTGGTATGTTTTGAATTAATAAAGAGAGATTCTTTTACAGACCTAAGTCTTTTATATTAAGGATAGTTTACTTTCAGAAGTTTTACAACTAAGGGTTGTACAGCGTCGGAATTATAAATACAATGCTTTAACGTTAGTTTAATTTAAACTTTGTACAGTATAAGAGTATTTGCAGATCATTATCATTTTTAATATCATCACACAGACGTTTTGGTTGCTGAACATAGGCTTTTTAACACGCTTATATTAGTTTTACCTGATTATTGTATGTATGTATGTATGTATCTATGTTTGTAACTGACTCTTTGGCCTCGATTTTGCCCTACTTTAAGCGATCAGATTTAATTTCAACTTTGCACACTTGTCAAAGACCGACTACAATGCAATAATTCGAACACAAAAAAAAATAAAGCTTGACCCAAATAGAAAAAAAAACCTGTAAAATATATAATATACATGAAATATTTATGATACACCGACAATAATAAAGCACTGCTTTATTTTGACTACAAATTAAAACAAATACAACAATGCAATCATAATACAGTGCTTTTAGAATATTTACAAAACTTTTTATTTAATTTACTTGATTTCTGATTTCGCTATTTTAATTCATGCCGAGCATGGCGAAAAACAAAGTTTTTTTAATAAACGGTGGTAGATGGATTATTTTTGAAAAATAACGCTGAAGTAAATTTCTGTAAGTTTGGATAACAGTATATTTTTTTTCAAAAATACATTTTCATATAAGTACCTGATTTTTCCTAAACTTTAAAATTTCATGATTTTTCCAGACTTTCCCTTACATTTTTAGTTGTAAAAACCCTGTTAAATTACTTTAAAAGTAGGTATATAAACAATTTATTTGAAATCTGTCCTAGTGCTGACATATAGGTACATTGATTTATTAACATTGAAAATGGGCTCACTCACATCTGCGTTAATGTATAAATTCCTATATTTTTGTGATACATGTATAATATTTACGTGGGGATAAAATGGACTGTGTATAAATTTGTCGCTTTTTGATGGCCTTTTTATTATGTCCTGATATTTAGTATATACTTTAGTCACGCACAATGCTCGATATTATTTTCAACATACATATAGTCACGTCTTTTTCCCGTAGGGGTAGGCAGAGACTATTTCCTTCCACTTGCTACGGTTCTAACATACATCTTTTGCTTTCTCTTCTTTCATCAGTGCTCTGATACAAGCTCGTCAGTTGTTGGTACTCTTGACCTGGCCTTTCTTCAAAACAATGTTGATCTGATCAAGATCGATGTTCGTCGAGGTCGACCTCTACTGACTTTTCCATTCACCTTTGCCTTATAAATTTGTTTCGTTAATCTTCCTTCATCCATCCTTTCTACGTGTCCAAACCATCCAAGCATTCCTTTTTCTATCTTTGTAACCACATATTCTTTTACACCACAGCGTTCTCTTGTCTCACTATTTTTTACTTTATCCAACCGGGTCACTCCGGCTATACTTCTCATCTCCGTAGCAATAATCCTATTTTTATGCTTCTTCTGCTAAACCCAACATTCACTACCATACATAAGTTTAGGAACCGACACACTTCTATGCACAGCCAGCTATGCAGTGCGCCACTTTTTTGTTTTTCTGTCAACACCCTTTACTCAATGTCATTGTCATACTTTTCATCTCTCGTAAACTTTGAACCCAAGTACACAAATTTATTTACTTGTTCCACTCTTTCTCCCTTAATCAGAACTTTAAATTTTGTCATGATTTCTTTTCTTTTAAAAACCATTACTTTCTTTCTGCTTACATTTATTTTCATCCTTTTGATTTTTAGGGCATTATGCGTAACATTAACCATCGCCTGCAACTTCTCTTTAGATGTCGCTAATATGACTTGATCATCAGCGTAAAAAAGGCATTGGACGATCAAATCATTTATTTATAATCCATACGTACTCTCTTTCAAATCTTTTTAACAATCGTCTATATATAAGTTAAACAGCCATGGCGAAGCCACACATCCCTGTCTCACACCCTTTTTGATGTTAAACCATTCCGTGCCAACTCCGTTTATCCTGACACAAGCAGTGGAATCCTCGTTAAGTGATTTCAGTGCACGTATTAAACTACCGTTTTTAAATAAAAGAAAATCTATGCAATATATGCATTTTAATAAAAATAATTCCACATTTAATTATTTACATTATGAGAAAATAATTTTCATGCACATTAAATATTTAGCTACCGTGATAACGATTCTTTTCACAAACGTTTGTTAAAGTAACGTTAGACGGCAAGATACCTTTAAGAAATGTTTACTTTCTTCTTTCTTATAAAATACGAAAGTGACGTTTCCATCAAGAGAGGTGTCTTATCCACTTAGGCTTAATAACTTCAACTGTAATTATGTCATTCAACGTTTTACTTGAAGTGCGACTCAAGGAATCGGTTGTAGCGCCTCCAAAATGAATTTACCAACCTGAAGTAGAATTTCATTACGTTCAGCCTCAGCTTTAATTATAATTTAATCATTTTATACATTTTAAACAGCTGGCTAGGCAGTTCACTTTTGTTACTTAATACATTAGAAGCGTTCGTCCTTTCAAAAGCATCGTTTTAAATTTCTCATTACTTTTCAATTACTGTTTTGTTTATGATTTTTGTTTGTAATGCCAACACCGCTTCAAGACTATTTTTAATTAACTTTAAAATTACCTGTACATTTATAAAAAAATTTAATTTAAAGCTATTGTTGTCATTTCGTCCATCTTTGGGGTAGTTTATTTTTTGTTTAAATAAATTTTGCCAACACTATTAAACTTTAGTCAGAATTTTTTTTAATTTCAATTATTAGGAGTAAAATTTGTTCTTATTTTTTATTCCTATCAAAAGAAAGTAAAAATACAATAATAAATTCTTGGGTAAATAACATTTGGCAGGGTTTATGGTAAATTCAGTAGGCTGGGTGGTATTTAAGGCAAGCTTGCCTGGCTAGCACGGGAGCTGAGGACAATTATAATATCTCTCATATTTGGTGGTGTTACTACTACTCCGTAGCACTACAACCCTTGTTGGGTTTTGGCTGACCGAACTATTTGCCTCCATTTCTCTCGGTTCGTCATTAGTTGGGTATCCATTTTATACCCCATTGCTTCAAGGTCGCTTTTGATGTTGTCGCACCATCTTAGCCGTGGTCTTCCAGAGGGCCTTCTTGTTGCTTTGCCACACTAGTTTTATTAAACGTTCATCTGACTGTCTTTGTACACGTCCAGCCCAACGTAACCTTCTGGATTTTATCTCACGTACAATATCCGGGTCTTGGTATAGTTGATTTAGTTCGCGATTAGTTCTTATGCGATATCTCTGCGTCTCCGGGTTGAATAGGGGTCCAAAGATTCTTCTCAAAATCTTCCGTTCGAAACACAATAGGTCTAATTACCGTTCTGTACAGAAGAACCTTAGATTTTCGTGACAGATTCTTGCTTTGAAAGGCTTTGTTTAGCGCGTACATGCATCTATTTCCACTAAGGATTCTAGTCTTGATTTCTTCTAGTATGTCATTATCGGCATTAAGCGTGTAAATTTTGCTTGAATTGTTAATTTGTGATAGTTTAAACAATTACCTTCTGTGTAATAGGGTTTTAGTACAATTTCTTTTGTAGCCATTCCTTTCAACTTCTAATACTTTGAGATTTTCCTAATTTATTTTATAATTGGTTAGAATGACATGTTCCTTTAGTGCACAGGACTTTTTTTGGTTTTACAATCTTTTTTATGAAATAATATGCCTCCGTATAGTGTCCTTGGTGTGTCCTATATATATATATATATATATATATATATATATATATATATATATATATGTATATATATATATATATATATATATATATATATATATAGGTTTGAAAATACATTAACTGTGAATCTTCGTTAGGGGTTATTTTTTAATTAATTTGGGTAGCAGTTAGGAGTGACCAATTCAATAAAAATTCTTCGTTTTTTTAGTCAAGCTTTCGAAAATGTTAATTTTTTTTTCTAAGACTTCTCTATAATATTTTTAGTTATTATAAGAAAAATCAAATTACAAAATATATACTAACTAACATAAAATTATTAAAAAATTATTATAAAGAGGAACATAAGATGTTCTTATGTTCGGGAAAACATTAAAACGTTCATAACAGGCAGAGGTGTGAAAGAATAAATGCAAAAATTACTTGTTATACAGATGGCTTCAAAACCTATGAAGGTTAAGGAGCAAAAATATATAGACAGGCCTAAGACATGTATCTCCAGAATATAATGTTGACACTTGACGATATTTTGGGCAGAAGTTTCAGCAATACCGTGCAGAGTAGTTACTTATGAAATAATTTAAAGAGACCAATCGGCTCTAAAATCAATAAATTTTATGCAAATTAACTTTAAGCTTTTCTTAAAAACCAAGCAAGAATTGGTCAAAACAGACGGTCTTTAGCATAGGTAGGTACCAAGCCCACCATGTTACAACGGCAATAAAAAGGCTGATTCACTAACTCAAGAATAAACAAGATGTGCCTTCACTGATTCAGAATATTTTTGTGGTACAGTAAAAGCGCTACGAAAAACCTGAACAGTACAGTACAACAGAAGTAGCTTTGGCGGGCGAGAGATCACAAAATCTGCACACAACGAAAACATTCTAATAACGATCCGATCGGCGACGACGAAATTTTCAGAAATCGTGAGTCTAAAGTACAATCGGAGGAAGAAGTTTACGAATGTGAAGTATATTCAGCCGAATATTTGTTATTTTAGAGGCTAGTCGCCCGCCAAGCTACTTCTGTTGCACTGTACCTACTTGAATGGTGGAACAAAAAGGCTAGAAATGAGACACGCCAAAGAGTTAATTAAAGAACCTTCGCCAAAAATAGCGAAGTACCTAAACCAAAATATTCTATTAACCAGAATTATATTTTTACTCCATACAAAGCATTGCAGTCTTAACAAACACATTAACAAGATCAGACCTGCAGATACAGTGTGGTACAGCCAAATGGAATAAATTCGATAACGAATAAATGAGAGCGTGTTGGGAAAAACGCTTGGACACGTCGATTTGTATTTTTAGATGCGCATTTTTTAAAAAAAAAAAATAATTATATAGGGTGTGTCATGTGACAGTGGCTGACACCAACTTTTTTATTTTAAATACAACCCTCTATATACTATTTATTTTTTGGATTCTTCTGAAAATTCTAGATATAATTTATGTTCAATGTCCTATACCTATCTTCAACTGTTTCGGAAATATTAAGTGTTTTCAGATGTTTTACAAAAATTACCATTAAAAAAAGAAAATTATTTTATTTCACAAATAATGTAAAAAAAAAACAAAAAAAACATTATTTTCAATGTAAGAGATGTTTAAAATGTTCGCCGCGAACGTCTTGGCAACATGCTAATCTGGTATTAGAAGTGTCTTTTAACGTTACTCAACATCTCAGGCGTGACTGATCTAATCGCAAGCGTGATTCGTCTTTTTAAGTCATGTAAGTTGAGTGAGTTGAGCGCAACCTATTTAATATTTTTAGAGTAAGGCAGGGAAACCCGTTTGGTCTTTTTGACTTGGCCTCCGACAGTTGTGCGGTCCAACACCAGTGATTGAGGAAGTCGTTAACGAGAGACTAACGTGGTATATCATCAGTAAACAGGGAACCCTTTGTCACCGATCTCGATCTAGTCGAAGTTTGCGTTGGAACAAGTGCTATTCAAACCCGGTTTCGCAACGCAACGTATTTAATATTTTTGGAGTATTGGCAGGAAAACCCGTCCGGTCTCTTCTACACGGCCTCCGACACTTGTGCGGTCCAAACCCAGTATAACCATTTGCAGGTTTTGCCATAAAAATGAGGAAAACTTTGCACACATATTGTGCTACTGTGAAGGTCAGAAAAGGCAAAGGTTTTTAACGATATGAGAGAAAAAACTACAAAACTTTTAATAAATGGAGGACCTAAGACCTGGCCTATGGAGTCTAGTAATAAGGATAGATTTAGAGGACGAACTCTGATAGAACAGAAGCAAATACAATAGATCTGCTAAGGTCGCAATGAAAAGACTCCTGACCCCCCTAAGCCCCCACACTAATATAATCCAATATAGTAAATTCATTTTTAATGGTTTTAATTAAACAAATTGAATTTTTGTGAAAGTTTTTTTTAGAAATTTGGTTTAAAAATACAAATATTTTCTTTCGTTGATTTATTTGTGTGTTTGGGAAAATTATAAGAAAATGATAATAATACGTTTCAAACTAGAAACTAATTCGTAACGTTAACAATGCGTTGTATAAAAAGGTTTTTCGTGGATATAATATTTAAAAATTAGAACAATTGTTCCGATTAAAAAAATATTATTAACCCAGAAAATGGTATGGCAACAGTTGCGTGAAAAAGAAAAGGTTGCGTGAATGTTGTGTTCGACATTTTCATGTAAAAAAAAATCTGCAAATGTTGCTGTTAGCTCTACATTGAGCCATTTTTACGGTACTTTTAAAAGCTGATAAGTTATAGGTTATGTAATATCGCGATTGATAACAACTGTTTATACTTCTCTTACCTATCATGTCATTCTCCTTGAAAGTAAACGCAGAGAATCAATATATATTGCAATATTACATATCAATAAGGAATGTGGATTTATTTTCGTAAAGACATTAAAAGAAACTATTTTAAATAAAAAGCGAAAAATAAATTATGTGTTAAAAAAACCAAACAAACACGCTTTTAGAGTTAATCAAACTAAAAAATAATTCTTAACATAGAAATAAAATTACTGACGAGAAAATTATTGTCATTGTTCTAAAAGCGTGGGGCGTTGGTTTATTTTATTAATTTTTTTATATATATATATATATATATATATATATATATATATATATATATATATATATATATATATATAATCTTGAACCCTTTTACCCTTATGGTGTCGGGTTATTATTTTTTTCTTGTTTTATAAACTTCTTCCATTATTTTCTGTCTCTTATCAATGTCTTTGCTTCGCTCCATTTTTTATTTCTTTCTTGTAAAATCTTTCCTTTTATGTCGTTCCAGGTTTTTTTAGGTCTTCCTCTTTATTTCTTGTTTTGTGTTTTTGCCTCTTAGATTTGTTTAATAGGTCTATTGTTTGGCATTCTTTGTATGTGTTCCACACACTACAATAAATAACTATAATTATAAAAAAAAATTGGTACAGTTTTGGTTTAATTTATTAATTTATATTAAACATAAATTTAAATATTTATTTTTGGTTTTATGGCGTCCTACTGTTTTAAGAATGTACCTATTTAAAATTTAAAACGTTTTATCAAAATTAAAACTGTTAACAAATGCATGCAAGAGTTAATATATTTTTATCAATCCGTAATTAATAAACACGGACGCTTTTATCAAATTTCATTAATTAAAATTTTAAAAGAATAAAATAAAGTTTTGTTAATAATTTTCAAAAATGTTTTAATCAAAATTATAATTGTTTATTTCAATCAAATACCCCACCTGTAATTGAATTAAAAATTAGCTAGCATTTCTAATTTACGATCCTCTATTTTTGTATTAAATCATTTTTTTTTTATCCAAATTATGCTGTGAATTATTTCATTATTATTTTTTATAAATAATTACATTTGGTAAATATTTAAATTATAATATAAAAGAAGCCTAATACAGCAGCTAACAGCCATAATTTGCAAAATCCTTTTAGATCAAAAAATTCCGGACGAATGGCGCACACACACCACAATCTTACTGTTTAAAAAAGAAGACAAAAAGATACCCGCAAACCACCAAGGCGTAAACCATTTAAAAATAAAATCTTAAAAATTATAACAAAAAAAATAAATGAACTCACCACATTGGGCGATGAACAACAAGGATTCAGATAAGGAAGATCTTGTACTGATGCGATATTTGTACTGCGACAAATAACTAAAAAACCCATTGAGTATAACAAACCAGCCTTCATGTGTTTTATTGACCTGGAAAAGGCATTTGACCGAATATAAATGGAAGACGTGGTACACCTTCTATACAACAGAAAAATCCCATACAACATCATAAAAACCATCGAAAATATTTACCAGAGAAACAAAATACAAGCTTAAATTAATGGCACAACTACCGAAAAAAGTCCTGTAAATATTAGTATTCGACAAGGAGATTTCCTTAGCCCCTTATTGTTCAACATCGTTGGGGACGAAATAATAAAAAGCACTCGTAACCTGAAAGGGTATAAAATGGGGAACAAAGACATCAAAATCCTATGCTATGCCGATGATGCTGTTCTGATTGCAGAAAACAAATATGACCTACAGAGATTACTATTCAAATTCAGCACAACGGCAAAAAGTTTAAAATTGAAGATATCTGCAGCAAAGAAGAAATGCATGACATCTTCAAAAACACCTATCAGATGCAAACTGGTTGTAGATGATAAAATTATGCAACAGGAGATGAAATTTAAATACCTAGGCTTAGAAATATCAGGATACGGTGACATCGAGACGGAGGTAAGAAACCAAGCGGCAAAAGCAGCACGAACCTCAGCTTACCTGAACGATACTGTCCTCCGAAACAAATATATCGGAATCGAGACCAAATCCCGAATCTACATCTGACCTATATTAACATACACAGCAGAAACTAGACCAGATACATCGAACACAAAGAGAATATTAGAAACCACCGAAATAAAAATAGTGCGCAGGATCGGGGGAAAACACTTTTTGACAGGGAGAGAAGCGAGGACATTAGAAGAACATGTAAAATAGACAATGTAAATGAATAGATACAGGAAAAAAGAGAGAATGAAACGAACAAATAGACCGGATGAATGACGACAAAATGGTCAAAATAACTAGACAAGTCGCCCCTAGTGTGCCGAAGCGTTGGAAGACCCAGCAAGAGATGGAGCGACAACCTTTTTAATAATTGAACGGCAGAGGATACGAAGAAAAACAAGCAAATTGCTTACATTAAAGAAGGAAAAAGAAGTTAAAAAGACTGGTCTCAAATGGAAATGAATATTTATATATATATATATATATATATATATATATATATATATATATATATATATATATATATATATATATATATATAAATATACCTATATTAAAATAAGTATCATACAGCGAAAGTAAGCTGGTTTTTAAACAATCAGTTACACATTTTCACACCTATTCACGCTGTCGAAACTAAAAAACCTTTTATAGTTTACTGTAAGAACACTACAGTTTTTAATAATTTTTACATAACTATTGTCCGATTCTTGGAAGTTACTTACCGGGTGGTGCTTGTTAAAAAGTAGATGACACAACTGGCGCTTTTTGCGTGGTTTTTCATGTGTACTTGGTAGGAACGGAAGCCGTGAATTTATTTAATTGCAGATCATACCTGCCCTATGCTGACAAAAGACAAACATCCTGAAACCGGTACATAGGTGGTAGCTGCGATTAAATAAATTTAATAGCCCTTTTTTTTACTTAACAAGCATCTGTAAATCTTGCTTCCTGTGATGGGGTAGTGTACACGATTATACATCGGATGTAATTTAATGTCTGTCGCGACATATAGTCAGGGGAGTACTTGTTGTATAATGTATATATTGTTGTCTGATGTATAATCGACCAAAATATATATACCTATATTAAAATGGGTATCATACAGCGAACGTAATCTGGTTTTTAAACAATCAGTTAAACATTTTTAGATATATATATTATAATAATGATTATTATTATTGATTTTAATTCCTACTTCTCTGGCCGTTGTTAAATTTCTTTTTCTCTCAGAGTGGTTCAGTTAAAAAAATTTTATAAACTTTACAAAATTTAAATTTATCAACTTTATGTCCAAAATATTTAAATAAATATTTTTCCCTTCCAAATAATATTGTTTTTTTAAAAAACAAACTCACTACTTATTTCTCTGTCGGTCGACACTCTTCCTCCAGCTCAGATGATCTCACCAGAAACTCCAAACTTGTTGACTGTTTTCGGGAAACTGCCCTTTACTTTTATTTTTTATTGCTATTTTAAATTATTATTATCTTCTTTACACTTTTAACAACTTTTACAATACAGTGTATATTATATCAAAAAAATATCTACTCTCTTCTTTAAAACTGATTTCTTACTATTTTCAAAAAAAACACGTCTGCTCTCCTTTAATATTCTTAACATACTAACAATTTTTATTTTTTTTTATAATCAACAAAAAACCTTAGAAACTCGTTTCTACACTGTTTTAAATTTTTATACACTCTTAGATAAAAATAATTTATAAGTTTTTCTAACTGAACTCCCTGTTTTATCCTGAACACATTTGTCATTCTTTATAGTTACCCATTTAATTCTTTTTAATGTTTTTTGTAACCAAGTTAATATTCAGGTGTCAACTATTTTTGAATTTTTATTCTTTACAGATTTATAAAATTTTTATTTAAATATTGGCTGTGCTCAGTCATAGGTGCGCGCTTATTGGTTCAAGGTTAGTTTGCACCGGCTGCGAAGATATAATTAGTACACGGCATACGCGCGTCTGGTGTTTAGTGTTTCGAGAGGGAAAAATCTTACTGACAAATCTTACACTTTCTTTCGCCCAGCCCCCATCCGCCAATCCCGTACAATGCGATCAGGAACTTCGTTCCAATAATAAAATGCCAATAATATTAAAAAAGCATAATAAAAAAATTGTTTTTGTAAAGTAAAAAATAATACCAATTATATTTCTATTGCAGTTCCACCACATCAACTTCTAATTTATGATAATTCCGGTAGAGACGTTAATCATACCGTTGGGCCACTAGAAGAAAAAACCGATTTGATTTTGACGTGTGAAGTAAGAGGAGGTGAGTAAATTATAATAATTAACATTTCTTTTAGATATTACTGAACGCATCAAAATAATATTGGTAGCAAATTATTACTTATAGAGTACAAATTACAAGCTTATTTAAGTTTCAGTTGCCACGTTATTGCATAGTACAAATGTGTTTGTTAGTGGACATTAAAAACAAAATGTATATTATATTAAATGTGCTAATGTTGCACAACATCAATACCATTGACATTAACCACTGAGGTCCATTATCCTTGTATTTTGCATACACTTTGTTGTTGTTCTAGGAAAAAATTTTAAATTACAAAATTTCAAAATTTCATATTTACTTAAATTTGAGAAAAAAATTTAAACTTAAGTTTACCCACCACCTTTAAGGGGTGATATTATCTCGGAAAGAGGTGGGTTAAGAAAATTTTTTTTTTTTTTTTTTTACTGAAAATAGTCGCAAAAAGAGTAGACCTATCGTGTGGGCCGCGGACGGCCCGGCCCGCACTGCGACTTTTAGAAGGGGAAGGAATTATAGACAGGAAATGATTGTGGACACGCTTTTTGAAAAGTTGCAGGTCATAGTTCTCTGGAAAAACTGATTTTGGAAGCTTGTTCCATTCCGTAGCAGCCCTGTAAAAGAAGGATTCTTGATGGAGATCGGTCCTTGTAGTGTCAATCTTGAGAGTAAATGGGTGAGACTGATCAGTGTGCCGAGTTCTTCGGCCGAATGTGGCAAATGGTGGTACAAGAGTTTTTATTTCTCTGGAGCATCTGCCATGGAAATATATGTAGAGTAATGTCTGGTCTGCAACTCTTCTTCTATGTTCTAGTAGGTGAAGGGTATCTGTGAGAGTTGAGCTGTTTATCAACCGAATGGCCCTTTTCTGAATGGAATCTAGAAGACGAAGAGAATGCCTTGGTGCTAAACCCCAAATGTGCGAGCAATACTCCAGTAGAGGTCGGATTTGAGCCTTGTACGTCGTCAATAGTTGATCAGGAGTAAAAAACTATCTAGCTTTTCACAGAAAACCCAGCCTCTGGCTTGCTGACTTTGCGATGTTAGCAACATGGTCATGCCAATACATATTATTAGACACCGTGACTCCCAAAATCGAGATGAAGGGACTTGATTCAAGGGTATTTTCGGACATTGTGATGGAGTGATTTGAAAAATTTACTTTCTTGGAAAACGTGCCGTTTTGTGTTTTCTGGGCGTTGAACTGAACAAGATTGTTGGTTCCTTACTCGACGATTGCTTCAAGATCTATGTTGATGGCTGTCCCTACCTGAGTCTATTTGTATCATTCACCGAAAGTGAGACAAGTGTGCTATCTTCTGCGAAACTGTAAATGGGATTCATGGTGGTTTTCAAGAGGTCGTTGATGTGTAAAAGTAATAAGGTGGGGGACAGGATGAAACCCTGTGGGACCCCGGCATTGGTTTTAAACGCATCAGAAGAAATACCGTCAACTGCCATATATAAGGAGCGATCTTGCATGAAGCTCAAGAGCCATTGTCGCAGTTTGGTTGGGAGACCGTTGGCAGATAATTTACTTAACAATGCCCAGTGCCAAACGCGGTTAAAGGCTTAAGATATATCCAAGGCTATTGCACGGGATTTACCAATTTTCTCGATAGTGTTTGTCCAGAGCTGAGTGGCATAAGCCAGCAAATCTCCAGTAGACCGAAGTTGTCGAAATCCATATTGTCTGTTGCAGAAAGGTCCATCAAAATTTCATACGGGCAATCACTTCCTGAATTTTTCGCATAAATTTAGAAACACCCTGTATATTTAATTCATTTTAAATAATGTTAATTTGTGAATAACTGAAATAAAGCAGAGATCTAATATCTGCGTATAAAGTTGAGAAATTCGTATAGAATGTTTGGCAACGCTGTAACCATTTTAACCTCGACAGTCATCGAGCGCTCTTCGTGATTGGCCTGCACTTATGACGTAAATTCCTGATCTTCTTTCGTTGTGTTTAAACGGGAGCATTTTTTCCAGAAATTATTATTCCCGCCCATTATCTTTAGGCAATAGTTTGCGAAAAGAATTTTTAGGATTTGAAAAACTCACAAATATGGATACAGTATCGGTGGCTAATGTAATCAAGCACTAATTAATGGATTATGGCTTGAATATGCATAACCTTGTTGGTTTAGGTTTTGATGGTTGTTTAGTAATGTCTGGGAAAGAAAACGGCGCAAAAAATTTAATTAGAGCCGAATATTTTAAATCTATTTATTTTTATTGTAGTTCACATAAAGTCAATTATGTTGTTCACAGTTTAAGCGGTATTTTAAGAGTCCAGAAATGCATAGGTACAATTAAAAGAATCATCAAATGTTTCAGAGATAGTCCTTGAAGAAAAAATTTACTGCCAAATGTTTCTTTTTAGGCTTAGTTATTTCAATAATTTTATTTTACAGCCTTTTTTTAATATGATTTGTTATCCAATAATACTAACTGATTTAAAATTAAAAATATGAAGGGATGATCTACAATATTCTCCAAAACTTCTGGGATTTTTTTTTAGGTAGGTTCTGTACGCTTTCGTTGTCTTTATTATGTTTAATTATTTTTTTTTATATTGTTTGAAACTTGTGAGCTTAGTGAATCTGATATTATTGTAAATTTTTTCTAACTCCAAGGTTTGTTTTGGAGAAATCTGTCTATTGGTTAATGATTATCCAGAAGTTTTGTTTGATGATTTGCGTGTTTGTTTTTCTTTTATAAAATTCGCGTATGTTGGTGTTAATGATTGGTTGATTTATTACCCAAGGGGGTAGGGTAATTATATTTATGGGATAGAGGAGAAAAATTCATGCATTTAAAGTGAACTGTCATAATTTCGAATTCTCTCATAGAATGGTGGATCGGTTCTAGGTAGCTCGTATGGTGAAAAAAATCGCCTTGTTACTGTGTTTTTTTTATTGGAACGTTGTTAAGCGAAGATATTCTGGTGGCATAGGATAGGCTTAATTGTTTCCTTTGGTGTTCAAGGTGTTCCAGTTGAGCTGTTGATTAAATATCATTCCCAAAAGTATGGTTTTTGGCGGTGAATGATAGATTCTTGTTGCATAGATTGTTGAAGGATTAACTGTTATTTTTTTTTAAGAATATGATGCATTTCGTTTTATCAGAGGAAACACTGAATTCTGAAGTTTTGGACCATATTTCTAGCGAATGGATGTGTTCCTGTAGGATCTTCGTTAGGTTATTTCTTTCGCGAATATGATCAAGTCATCTGCATAACGTCTTGCTTGCACTGGTTTTTTTATAGACTAAATGACGTCGTTCAGTGCTACCAGAAATATATTTATTTCTCTTATTACAGTTTTAAGTTTTTATGTGTGGAAGCTTTAAAATATTTTTTTTTAGTTCTTTTAATTTTACAATAACTTTGATCAAATAGACAATTGAAATGGCCATTTATTTATTTTTTTTATTATATATCAAAAACATTTTTAAGAAAACTTTAAAATCTTTTTTTAATATTATTAATTCTTAAATAACTCTATTAAAAACTTTAAACTTCGTTTTCGTGTCTACTTAAAACGTTTAGAAATTGTTTGGAGGCGTTTGTTCTCATCCAGCATTTAGCAAATTGAGACAAATTCGAAGATAGAAGAAAACAACGTCGGGCCGAAAAGGGTTTTATACTCGGGCAGAGTTGACAGAGGATGGTACGTAAAAAGACAAAGACAATCTAAGACAATTTCCAGATAATAGCGCGGAGTGGTGCGACTCCCCGGACTGCCATTCGGGAATCCCATCATGTGGGGTTTTCAAGCCGTCGAAAAGGCGTTTTCCCGACGTTGCGTCGGTCGAGTTCCAATTTTAGTGAGAGCTTTTCCAACGGGATTCTAATAGGCTACGTATAAGGCCTATTCTTGAACGTGTTAATGCTAAATTTCGCAGAAAGAATGGTTACGCGTATACAATTTTTATTTTTATGCTGTTATACGGTACCATATTTGTCCGAATAAGATATAAAGCAAATAAATTGATTTTCTACTTTGTCGTGCAGGTAAAAAAAGTTTTGTTTCTGTTTCACCATATAATAAATACCCAATACTCTTAAATAAGCAAAACTTAAAATTAAATACAAAAATGTAACATAAACCTAAAACATGTTTTTTGATTTTGTAAATTTATTTGTTGCGAAGCTGAAATATTTTAAAGAATATAGCCACCTTTATGACCACGATAGATATTATTTAAAATATATGTAAAAATTGTAATAATAATTACATTTTGTGATAAAACTAAAATTATTTAAAAAAATGTTCTTTGCTTTTGGAAATTGTACTGTCGCAAAGCAAAAATATTTTAAAGAGATTTGCCACCTTTATGAATATAATTAGTCCAAGAAATGAGGAAGCGGCCCAATGTTATATGTGCAAAAATTAATATAAAAAAAAATGAGCGTATAGGAAATTAAAATTTGGGGTAAGTTTCTATTTCATGCGGTTCGATCCTGATTACATAACCTAAAAAATTGACAAAGTTGCGAAAAGCTGTTTTTTGTTAACAACTAAAAAACTACAGCTCCGATCAAAAAAAAATTAAAACGCGAAATTGTAGGTGTTAAAAAAATCTATCTATTAAATACTATAATTTTTCGATATCATTGATACTTTTCGAGTTATCTTGGAAAAACCGTGAAAAATCGGGTTTTCTATAACTCTTCTTCTTCTTCTTCTTCTACTTGTTAGAGATCTAGATGATCTGCTGATTCCGGACTTGCCTCTGTAATATTTCCTGAGATGTGGACTGGCAGCTGTCTCTTCATTTTTTTGGTGGTCTTCCAGGTGGACGGGTCCCTTCTGGTTTTCCCTCTGGTACAATGCGTGGTAGTCTATCGTCGGTTACAAACTGGATTGGGACTGCCGAGGACAGGGAAACGTGGAAAGACCTAAAGGAGGCATATGTCCGACAGTGGACGCGAGGGGCTGTATAAGGATGATGTTCAAAAGATGCAATGTTTGCTAAGAACAGCATTAAAAACACTTTGAGCATCTTTTGTAGATTCATTGAGCTGTACTAGTATTTGTGTGCGTGATAGTAAATTTGTGGTATTAACAACAGACTTATGGCTGACCCTGTATTACACATCAACGACCTCTTGAAAACCACCGCGAACCCCATTTACAGTTTCGCAGACGATAGCACACTTGTCTCAACTTTCACATCCTATCAATCACTTTCGGTGAATGATACAAATAGACTCAGGCAGGAACAGGTTAATTCCATCAATAGAGATCTTGAAGCAATCGTCGAGTGGGGAAACCAACAATCTTGATCAGTTCAACGCCCAGAAAACACAAAGCGCAACGTTTTCCAAGTAAGTAAATTCCTTAAATCTCTCCATCACCTTGTCTGGAAATACCCTTGAATCAAGTCCCTCCATCTCGATTTTGGGAGTCACAGTGTCTAATAATATGTCTTGGCATGACCATGTTGCTAACATCGCAAAGTCAGCAAGCCAGAGGCTGGGTTTTCTATAGAAAGCTAGAAAGTTTTTACTCCTGATCAACTATTGACGACGTACAAGGCTCAAATCCGACCTCTACTGGAGTACTGCTCGCACATTAGGGGTTCAGCACCAAGGCATTCTCTTCGTCTTCTAGATTCCATTCAGAAAAGGGCCATTCGGTTGATAAACAGCTCAACTCTCACAGATACCCTTCACCCACTAGAACATAGAAGAAGAGTTGCAGACCAGACATTACTCTACAGATATTTCCATGGCAGATGCTTCAGAGAAATAAAAACTCTTGTACCACCATTTGCCACATTCGGCCGAAGAACTTGGCCTGCTGATCAGTCTCACCCATTAACTGTCAAGATTGACACTACAAAAACTAATCTCCATTAAGAATCCTTCAATTACAGGGCTGCTACAGAATGGAACAAGCTTCCAAAATCAGTTTTTCCAGAGAAATATGACCTGCAACTTTTTAAAAAGCGGGTCCACAATCATTTCCTTTCTATAATCCCTCCCCGCAGTGTGGGCCGTCCGCGGCCCACACGATAGGTCTACCCTTTTTGCGACTTTTTCTTTCATGTGCTCTATCCGGTCTCCCGAACGTTGACTATCACTCTGGGTAGAGCATTTCGATCTTTTGCTTAGTGTATGAGTTCTGTGTGTGTAGAGTGGGTTTGGCATTGGATGAATCCATTTGCCACAGACTTTTGTTACGTTATAACTGTTAAAGGTCTAGACCAATATTCTCTAAAAAGGTTACCAAAATGTCGAATATGGCCCTATTCTGGGTATTAAGCGGATATAATATATTTAACGGAAATGTGATATCATGGTTTTGTAATAGACCCAGAAGTCGTGTGATTTCTAAAGTATGATTCGTGCAAGAAAAGAATATGTGATTTAAGTCACAGATGGAGGAGTTATCACATCTGCAATGAGTTCTCCTACTGAACGTATATTTGTCCATTCACGAATGTTCTTTAACCATGTTCTTTCAGGTCCACGGTGCCCCGCTATTTTCCTCTTCATTATAATTTGGAGTAGTTGATATTTATCTCTTCTTAATATGTTACCAAGGTATGCAATTTTGCGGCATTTTATGGTGGTCATTAATTGCCTTCTGAGGCTATTTTCAGTAAAAAACAAATATAATTTCGTAATGAAATAAATAATATATTATGGGTACCTAACGATTGTGACTAGTTAGTATAATTAGTTTCATAAACTGCCAACGACATCTCTGTCACGTAATGCTGTTCCATTTCGTAATAAGGGTATAACTTTTCGAGTTGAAAGTTTTAACGATCATGTTATCTTTCGCGCTATAATATTTTCGCCGAAGCAAAATAAGATGTTACCATTATTTATTCGTGTGTCGTTGTTTCTTTGTCGTTTGTGTGGGTAAAACTTTTTAAATATTCAATTAACCGCGCAGGTAACCGATGAGGGGAAACTCGTCGAAATCACCCAATTTAATAGTAGACCAAATTTCATAAAAGTATACGCGACGCGCAAAGTTAAATTCGCGAGAACGACTTTCCTGTAATTAAAGGGTTGTGAGATTCTGGAAAGTGTCACGGTTGTTGGTTTAATTAAAGCCTATGTCTTTTCCTTTCGTTTGAAATTTCAAGTGAGAAAGCTATCAAAAAGAAAATTTTTGTTTGAAGAAAATATTAAAACGCGACCTTGTTACTAATTCAACTTTTTCTTGATTAATTTCGATCTCATAACTGTTTTTTTTTAATTGACGGATCTCTTAAAATTTTTATTGTTTATTAAACGCCGACTCGGTGTAATTAAAAGCTAAAACAATCTTACGAAACTAAAATGTTGACTTTACAATTTTATTTAACTCCAAAGGAAATACTTTTTTTTAACTTCATTAGCAATCATTTTATTATGTTGAAAAATTGTTTTTAATACTGATAAATAAGTAACAAATCTTTTTTTTTGTTGGTAGAAATTATAAACAATGAAAAACAATTCAAACCAATATGGTTGTACGAAAAATGGTTGAGGTATTAGGTCCATTTATTAAGTGTTTTGTTCGCCGGTTTAGGACAGTGATTCTACAGTGTGGAAGCCAATGATATAAATTTATCACTTTAATTATTGTACATATTTACAAAAAATGTTGATTTTTAAATATAAAATTCAACGAAAAAATTTCATCTCTACATTAAATCCCCTTGGAGTGACAGTTATAACCCCCAAATTTTTAAAAAAGAAATAGGGGCTTGTGATTAATCATTTTAAAGGTCTCTTTATTCTTTATATAAAAATATTATTGTTTTATTAAAAAAAATAAAATCATCTTATTGACAAAATTTGCTACAACAAACTAAAAACTTTGTACATGTTTTGTTTGTTGAAAAGTGCACTTTTACACCTTACGGACATGCTAATTGTCAAAATTACGCTACTGGTCTACAGAAAACCCTTACTTAATGAAAAAGGAACGTACATATTCATCATCATCAGCCCTCTTCGTCCACTGCTAGACATAGGCCTTCATTCTTTTCTGTCTTTAGCGCTACGAATCCAGTTTTTTGTAATTTTTGTAATGTCGTCTGTCCAGCAAAATATTGGTTTTCCTCTATTTTTTTTATCGGATCTGGGTCTCCATTCAAGTAATCGTTTTGTCCAATTGCCATCTTGCATGCGAGTCACATGTCCTGCCCAGTTCCATTTGAGTTTTGTCATATGTACGACCACATCAGTCACGCCTGTTCTTCTGCGTAATTCTTCATTTCTAATGTGGTCACGTAACGAAACACCAAGCATAGTTTCTTAGCAGAAGCGTTGGTAGGGGGTTAGTCTTTCGGCGCCGTAGGTCATAACTGGTAGACCACATTGGTTAAAAACTTTTCTTTTCAAGCGTATTGAAAGTTGTCAGCTAGTAAGACAATGTCGTTTGCAAACCGTAAGTTTAATAGACTTTGACAGGTATTACCACTGACTATTTCACGCACTTATCATATGAAGCAATCAGAAGCTTGTTCTATACGGCACCTTATCTCCAATCCTGGGTCCCTCTTATCATTCAAGTAGCAGCCTAGGTATTTAAATGTCCGTACTTGTTCTATGTGGTTAATACCACTGATGGTTAATCTGAAATTTGGCAGGAGGTTTTTTGAAATTGCTATAAACTTGGTCTTAGCGGCATTTATTTTTAGACCCAACGCATTGCTTGCATCATTTACGGCATTCAATAGCGACTGTAAATCATCTGCTGTGTCAGCTAAGATCACAGTATCATCAGCGTATCTGATATTGTTGATAGGGATGCCGTTAACTTTAATTCCTAAAGTGCTTGTTGCAAGTGCTTCCTGAAACGCTTTTTCCACGTACAGATTAAATAGCATTTGTAATAAAATGCATCCTTGTCTTACTCCTTTTTTAATTGGGAATTCTTCTGTTTCACTTCCACGTGGGAGACTTACTCCGGCAGTTTGGTTCCATTAGAGGATACGAATTATTCTAACGTCTTTGTCGTCCAGGCCTAAGTCCTCCAAATATCGCAATAATAAATCGTGCCTGACATTATTAAATGCTTTCTCGTAGTCAATAAAGCATATAAATACGTCTCTGCGTTGATCTAGGCAGTTTTGGGTTAGCTTCTTCGCATCTTCTATATAGTCTAGTATGTAAAACGCGTAGAAATAGTTTTAAAAAGTGGCTCATCAAAATTATGAGACGATAGTCCTTGCAAAGATGAGCGTTTTGCTTTTTTGGCAGCGGTATAAAAGTTGATCGTAGCCAGTCATTGGAGATTACCCCAGTGCTGTATATGCCATTGAATAGACTGACAACTACATCCAGATTCTCCTCATTTAAAAGTTTTAGAGTCTCTGAAAACATTTCGTCTGGACCAGGAGCTTTTCCGTTTTTCATTAGTCTGATGGCGTGAACTACTTTTGATTTTAAAATACTCGGACCTATTGGATTCTCCTCAAAGCTAATAATTATGATTATTTGCACGATAACAAAACATAATCGCGCATTTTTTAATTTTTTGTCTGTCTGTCTGAGTGTCTGTTTGTTTGTTCGGTCTATAGTTTCGAAATGACTAAACGGATTTTAAAGTGGTTTGCACGGGTAAATACAATTTGGCCGGAAACAGAATATAGGCATCATTTAAATATAATTTAAATTTAAATATATTCTAAAGAAAATTATTCTCATTTAAAAAAATTTCCAGTCTTGAAAAGTTAGAAGGCAAATCATAATTGCTATCGACGGAGTCCTATAGACGTCACAACACGAACAACAACGTTAAAAAGAAAAAAAACAAAATAAATTCGTATAAGTTTTTACTGCAACTCACCTGACCGGCATAATTTTTAAAATTTATCTTAATAGATAAAAATTTAACATAATTTACAAAATTGCCTTTTACACATCATTCAATTTCATCCCTTTCAAAAACAAAGAGCAATGTAACAAAACCAACGAAAAATTGGCAATCAGTGATTCTAAATTACCCCTCCTAATTTGCATGTTTAATGTTCTAGAGGGTAATTTTTGAATACGTGATATAACTCAAAACTTGTCGGTAGTAAACCAAACTTTAATAGATTTAGCTTTAATGTATTTTTAATGTATTGCGCTAGTTTTAAATTTCTTTTTAATTTTAGGTTCCTAATAAAAAAGTCATTTCCAACAAATCGTTCGGCATTCATATAGCACTAGTTTCAATTGTAATTTTTAAATATAAGTCCAGGACCGACAAAATTTGTGCTTTAAAAAACGTTTCTTTTTTTAGTTATTTTTAACTACCCAGTGAGAAGTTATCCGATTTTTCAAATCCCGAATTTTGACATATCTCCACATTTCAAGGTCCCCAGAGTCCAATACAATACTTTTTAAGTGGACGTCAGTGAGTGTATGTATGTACAGTGCAACAGAAGTAGCTTGGCGGGCGAGAGATCACAAAATCTGCGCACAACGAAAACATTCGAATAACGATCCGATCGGCGACGACGAAATTTTCAATAATCATGAGTCTCAAGTACAATCGGAGGAAGAATTTTACGAATGTGAAGTATATTCAGCCGAATATTTGTTATTTTAGAGGCTAGTTGCCCGCCAAGCTACTTCTGTTGCACTGTTCGTATGTTCGTATGTGCATTCGGAATTATTTTTCGTCTTGATTATCTCGAGAACAAAAAATTATATCAACGTGGGACAATTTACATCTGAGGGAGCTCATAACGTTTCCCATTCCGCATTATGTGACCCAAGTACTCAAGCTTCCTAGTCTTGATCTTCTTTATGTTCTCCATATTTTTATTTATTTTCTCGAGCACTCAACATTTGTGACGTGCTGTTCAGGTTATTTTAAGTATTCGCCGATATAGCCACACATCTTAGTTGCCTCAAGCTTTCCTGTGGAGTATTGAGTGAGTGTCCATGATTCTGCTCCATAAAGCAACACTGGCAACACGTAACAGCTATAATATAAAGTGGTGTGACAAATATTTTTGTCAAGTTTTGAGCTGTCACACCGAGATATTTTGAAAGAAGCACTGAAAAGGTAAAGATTAAAATAAAAGTAATTCCGCGATAAGGGAAACATTTTATGAACTTTAGATATAAAAAATTGGTTGTGACGGTTTTTTCCCACGATAAGAGTTGTCACACTTTTTTTTTTTTTAATTTATAAAATTTGCTACAAAATGGTCTATTGGAAATTAATTTTCATAAGAGGGCAAATTACTTATGTTTATTAGAAAAATAAAATTTGTTAAAAAATATTTCTGCCAGAATAAACTCTGGCACACCCCCCGGGCCTATGATGTACCTATGATTAAATACTATTAATTACTATGCTAAATTTTAGAATCCATATAAGTGCACTTTTAGTGTCACCGGCTCTCCGCTTATTTAACAATATCTCCTTTCCAATAAAACCGAGGCCCGCACTACCTCTTGTTCAGTTTAATTCATTGCTCGATTTATTTTTTTAATTTTTCGGGGTAAAAAATTACGCAGTCTACCACAAAAAACGTATTACTTTCGAGATTGGAACAATTTATAAGCTTACTTTTAACGAAAATCCATCGCGAGTACTGCACAAAATTGTTTATCTTCTAACAAATTCTTAAAATCTGTGAACATTTACAAATGGTTTCTTAATCTGTCATTAACAACGAAACAAAATATGCATGGCCTACTATTCAAACACTCATTAAACTTTAAAAACGGACATCAGAAAAAGATAAATTAATTTTTTGAATAATTTCGTATTGTTGCGTTAATTTTGTCTAGGAGTTTATTTACTCGTGTTTATAATTCTTAAATTTCCATTTCACATTATTCATGTTAATAATTTCGTAAAGATGATGAAGCACTCTACACGAACCTTTAAAAGTTCCGTGATCTATCTTTATTTCAGGCTATCAAATACAAAAAGGTCTTCTGTTGGCGTTTGCCTTGGGTCATTAAAAGTATAATGGCCTTTCCTTATTTTGTATTTTGCTTTTATTTGCAAGTGTAAAAAGTACGAAATCTCTTTAATTATTTTAGGTAGGTATTTACTTTTTAGTGATTTGATCATTACAAATGATAAGATAAACAAAATACACATACTTTCAAAACTTATGCACCCTTGTATTCGCGTTGTATACATTTTTATAAATCAGTTTCTTTATCACATATTTAGTAACTCTTTTTAGTGTAAAAGTAAAATTTTTGTTTGTTTTCCGTTTGGTGTAAATTATACAAAGCTTATTGCTCTTAAAATTTAAAAATACGTGATTACTAATCAATGGCCATTTAATTTCTGAGCTGGATCGTGCCAGAATTATTGTTTAAGTTCAAGAAGGCCACTTACAGCGGGTCGTGGCAAACAGAGTGGGTGTTTCTCAGAGTGACGTGTCCTAAATATGGAATAGGTTTTTGTAGATCAATTTAGTACAAAATAGGTATTGCTCTGGTAGACCATGAGTAACTAATAAACAACAAAATAAATTCATAGTAATTTTCATTAGGTGAAATCCCTCTATGTCTATCAGCCCTCCAAAGAGAGTTTAGACATGCCACAAGAGTCAGAATATCGTTGGCTACAATTAGAAGATGAATTGTTCTGTCAGGGTGTCGTCGTCCAATTAGAGTTCCCCAGCTACAACATAGCATGTTTTGCAGCGCCTCCAATGGGCTCCTCTGCAATTTTGGAATCCTATACTTTTTTCAGATTAGACCCGAATCTGTTTGAATGGTATAGCCGGCGTATTCGTGTTTGGCGAGAGCCAACAAGAGCTGTACAATTAGCTCATGCCCGTCCCAGACTTCCTTTATCGCGACTGTGGCGAAGGGATGCGGGTAAGGATTTTGTGTTTATGGACGACATTGCACGCCCACATAGGACTCGGAACAGGGAATGCCACAAAGAACTCGTCGTTTGGAATGGCCTGCGATGTTGCCAGACATGAACCCAATTGAACATTTCTGGAATATGCTCCTTTGAGCTATTCTGGCTTGAATAAATCCTCCCAGAACCTACCAGGAACTAGCAGTGGCCGCAAGAGAAGAATGGGAGAATCTGCCACAGGAAGATATTAATCGTCCTGTTACCAGTATCAGAGCTCGAATACAGGCTTGCATTGACGCCCATGGTAAAAATACGCTGTATTAAAACTGTAAAAATAATTTATAAAAAAAATAAAATTTGAATTTTCTTTTATTAATAAAAAACTACATTTGTTCTAAAAAAAAGCATTTGCCAACGGATTGTTTTTATTGCAGAATTAATCTATAAATTTAGTTTAATAATAACGAAGATATAAGGTGATGCATAACTTTTGTTTTCAATAAAAAAAAGGGTTCTCCATTTCAATTTCATGCCTTCTACAACTGTATCCAAATTTTAGTCTACAAACAATAAATGGTAAATATACGTTTCGCAATCACCCCAAAACTTTACGTGGAACCTCGGCTTTGAATTGTTGAACTTTCTGTTGTAACCCAATACACATAAAGTTAGCTAATTAGTGTGTCCGTACGAGAATGTACAAAATTTGATGTTTTTTTAGTTTCTTTGAAGTATTTTAGTTTCCTTAAGCTTACTTTTATTTACCAAACCATTGCAATAAACAGTTTCTTGTACATATTATTTTTATTTTTTTTATTTTAGAAAATAATCATTGGGAAGTATTTTATGATTACAATATAGTCAATCTAGACCGGTGAGCGATTTGGTTCTAACTTAAACTAACTAAGATTGAGATTTAAACTAAGGTATACTCATAGTGTTCCTTAGGTTGTTCTGATAATTATTTACAATAATCTTGGCGTGTGCACTATGCTTTTTAAACTGTCACTACACTTACTTATGTAGCACGACAAACAGATCAGAGATGGACGAAAAAACTTCGGAAATGGAGGCCATGGTCAGGCAAACGAAACCCCGGAAGACCACCCACCAGATGGACAGATGATTTAAAAAAGATCAACACCAACTGCATTGCAGCGGCACAGGACCGAGAAACTTGGAAGTAACTTGAGGAGGCCTATGTCCGACTGCGGACGTAAATGGCTGAAGAATGATGATAACACTTACTCAAAGAGTTTCCTTCTCTTATTTTCAGCCATACCTACTTCATTTAATTTTGAGTAATATAAGAACTTTTATATTATTATTATTATTAATTTTTTTTTTTTTTTTTTTTTTTTTTTTTTTTTTTTTTTTTTTTGGATTAGGCAGCGTTCGATTGCCATGATCATTTAGCTGCCAGTATAGTATTTAAATTCTATTTGTTAAACGAAGATGATCAATATAGGTAAGAGCTTTTCTAATATTTTCGGAATTATTCAAATTATTTTCAAATTCAGGGTTTATTCCCATATTGTGCCTGAGATACGTGTACATCGGACATGAGAAGATATGCGCAACTGACATTCTTGTATTGCAATGGTCGCATCGGGGTCTGGGCCCTCCCACTAAGAGATACGAGTGCGTGAGATGGGTATGTCCGATTCTGAGGCGGCAAGTAATTACTTGTTCACGTCTGTTCAGGGTAATTGGGTATCTCCATTTATTAGTATTTGGCTTAATATTGTTCAATTGAGTATTTTGGGAGGTCCATCTTTCTTGCCATGTACTAAAAATTTTTGAGTTGATTTGGATGTTCATATCAGTATAAGGAATAGGGATTCCTTCATCTTCTGGAGTAAGTGTTGCTTGTTTCGCCGCAAGATCTGCCCTCTCGTTACCAGTGATGCCACAGTGGCTAGGAGTCCAAAGAATGGTGCATTTTTTTTCCGGCGCTAGATAAGTAACTAGTTCTAAGATATTTTGGCAATAATTATTTCTTGTGAACCTGTTATTTAGTGACTGAATTGCACTCAATGAGTCAGAACAAACTACGCAGCTTTGGTGGGTTGAAAACGAAAAGAAAAGGAGGGCTTTATTATTATTATTATTATTATTATTATTATTATTATTATTATTATTATTATTATTATTATTATTATTATTATTATTATTATTATTATTATTATTATTATTATTATTATTATTATTATTATTATTATTATTATTATTATTATTATTATTATTATTATTATTATTATTATTATTATTATTATTATTATTCATGGGAAAGACTTATTCACTACTCAGCTTAGAGCTGGTATCATTTACCTATCCGGGATACAAAGAATCAAAAGGATTAGGCTCAGTTTACATAATAAACTTGTGCACTGTGTGACAAGTATTTAGTATGACCGCCTTCTGGATGTCGGAGGTGTTTTTCGGTAGTCCCAATTTGGCGATACTTTCGTGCAGGGTCTTAGGTACGACGCCGGTCGATGATATAATAACTGGGACTATTTCTACATTTTCGCTGTGCCACATCTGTTTAATCTCAATAGCGAGATCCGCGTACCTAGCCAGTTTCTCTTGGTGTTTGTTGAGAACGTTGTGGGTGTTCGGTATGACTACGTCGACGAGAAGGACTGAATTGACTCTTTTATCAACTACCACGATGTCAAGTCTGTTATTCGTCACCTGTCTATCGGTGATAATGGACCTATCGTAGTGGAGTCTAGAATTGTCGTTTTCGAGCACCTTCTGCGCCTGGTACTTGTAGTACGGTGTATAGGTGTTGAGAATACCGTACTTGTTGGCCAATTTTTGGTGAATGATGTTGCACACTTGATTATGCCGGTGAAAATAGTCAGTATTAGCTAACACACTACAAGCAGATGCTATATGTTGAATGGTCTCTGACGTTTGTTGACACTTTCTGCATTTGTCGGCTTGGGTGTTGGGATCCATAATCACATACTTCTTGTAGTTGTTAGTGTTGATGACCTGGTCTTGGATAGCCATCATAAAGCCTTCCGTTTCTGGAAAAAGGGATCCACTAGTAAGCCATCTGTTTGAAGCTGCTTTTTCAATGTGCGGCTGGTTGAGGTCGTGATGATGTCGACCGTGCAATGGCTTTTGTGACGATTGTTCCAGCTTCTCGGTATCCGATACTAACTTGAAGTCGGCTTCGAGCGAGGCGAGGTTTAGAGGTGAGTAATCTTTATCAGCCTTGGATATAATTTTATGTAGAGGTGTGGTTTCTGCTTTACTGTAAAAGAATTCACGTAATTTTATTACTTATCGAGAGTGTAGATTGACAAGGTCGGTTAATCCTCTTCCTTCTTCCTTTCGGGGTGGCTTTGTTCTAATAGTGGATGACTTCGGGTGGTGGTTGTTGTTCTTCGTCATCATTGTTCGTGTTAACCTCTGAATTCCTTCTAGCTCTGTTTTGTCCACTTTATGATTCCAAAAGAGTACGTCAAAACAGGCGTGGCATAGGTGTAGATTGCCTGAACTTATGCCTTATTATTATTATTATTATTATTATTTTTATTATTATTATTATTATTATTATTATTATTATTATTTAACAATAGGATGAGCCTGATAAAAGCCTTTGAGCTCCTCAACCTTTCTTTTGTGGCATAGCTTGGGTAGTTTATTGTGTGTCTTCTGGGTCCAATTTGAGCCTTTTAAAGTACGAGATCAGTGATCTTGAGTTACAATTTATAAGATATTGCGTTACAATTTATAAGATCTTGATCTTTTTGTGATTCTATCAGAAAATCATGTACCTATTTTATTTGTATTTGCCATAGAATTTGCAGGAATCATTGCCCATCTTTTTTTGATATTCATTGACTGGGTGGTCTTGATTTTAATCAGTTTGTATGGGGTGAGATTTTTTTAAAATTGGTAGGTTCTAGGTTACTGTCACTCCGTAGCGCTACAGCCCCTGATGGACATTGGCTGAGGCGACAATTTGCCTCCATCTATCTCGGTCTACCATAACTTCTTAACTATTCCCGATGCCCATTTTCTGGAGGTGCGATGTTATATTATCACGCCACCTTAAACTTGGTCTTCCAAGTGGTCGTCTTCCTTCTGGTGCTCTGTCCCATATTAAGCGGACCATTCTATCCTCTGGCTGTTTTCGTAAGTGCCCTGTCCATCTCAACCTTTGTGCCTATGAGGTTAGTCAGTTCTGGCTGATTGTATATTTGTTCTAGTTCTGCATTTTTTTTGATTCGGTAGCTCCACGTATCCTGGTTTTTAGTGGGTCCGAAAATGTTCCTCGGCACTTTTCTCTCTTAAATCTTCGAATAAGTTCCTTATTTCGCACCGTAAAAGTCCAGATTTCGCAGCTGTTCATTACCACGGGTTTTATCATGGTCTGGTACGTTTTGATTTTCGTTCTCCTAGTCACGTATTTGGACTCTAGTATATCCTTTAGGGCGTATAAGCACCTGTTGGCTGACTTTAGGCGTTCTCTGATTTCTTCACTTATGTCGTTGTCTGATGTGATTATGGACCGTAAGTATTTAAATTGTCTTACATTTTCAAAGTTGTATCTGTCCATGGTCACATTTTGTCCTACCTTAGCTTTGCCTGGTCTTGAGACATGCATAAATTTTGTTTTGGCCTCGTTGACTTTAAGCCCCATAAATGCCGCTTCTTTTTCGATTTTGTAAAATAGCTCTTTTACTTTTATGTCGCTTATGCTCACTGCGTCTATATCGTCGGCATATGCTAGCAGCAAGTTTGATTCACTGGCCCCGAATAGCTGAGTTTAGATTTTGGCTTCTCTTACTACTAACTCCAATGCGATATTAAAAGCGTGGGTAATAGTGCGTCTCCCTGTTTAAGACCTGTGCTCACCTGAAACACATGTGAGAGGTCATTACCAATCTTTACCCTGCTCCTAGAGCCCTCAACACAAGCTCTGGTTTTAGGTTGGTATAACCAAATATAGAACACTTTTGTGCCATTAGTAGATAATTAGATTTTATTAACTAGATCATTTCTCTGCAACAAAATATTTTCAAATTGTTTTTTGCTATTGGATATGAAGCCTACATCATTCGACAATTTTCAACTTGAACTGCGAATTTCAATGTAAACTTATTTAACTGAATTCCTTGTTTATTGTGCACTAGTTAATCAAGTTTTTTTAGTACAGTTTTTTCTAAATACTAAAACTTGGGGTTTGTCTTCTAGAATTCAGTTGAACAGATTGTTATCGTAGTTTTGTGCTTTATTATTTTTTTAAGCATTTAATCTTACAGAATATCATTTAACAATTTTATCTTTATTTTTATATATATATATATATATATATATATATATATATATATATATATATATATATATATATATAATTTTATCTTAATGATTGGTGTTTGATTACCATTTAAAACATATATAAAAATTTAACCAGATAAGTATTTATTTTAAATTAAATCTGCCAATTTATACCTGACACCTTTGCCGACGATACAGCAGCACTTGCTGTTTACGAAAATCCGTCACAAGCAAGTCACATGCTTCAACATTGCCTAGACATTATCACAAAATGGCCAGCCACCTAGCAAATTAAATCAAATGAAAATAAGTCGGTGCAGGTGACCACTCGACATACAATCTGTCCACTGGAAAATAAACTACTTCTGTACAAAATCATCCCAAAGTTCTAATCAAAGTTGATTAGAATTATCACAAATGCCCTTCGATTTGTAACGAATCAGCAGTTGTACCACGATCTTGGAATCAAAACGATTAGAGACGAGATTAAACAAACAATGATGGGCTACAAAAAATGTTTATATAATATACCATCAAAGCAGGTGATGGTGATTGATTTTAAAATTTTACAGACTAAAAAGTAAAGCTCCAGGAGATTTGTAGAAAGGTAATACAAAATTAGGGTACGTGCTACTGGACTGTTTGCCTTCAAGACATAATTTATCCTTAAATATTTGCTTAATGTTTAATAGAACAGGTTGCAATAAAAAATAACAACAAAAAATTTTACCTAATTAAAAATTAAATAGTGGGATGGCATAATATAAAAAAAAACAGTTCTTACAATCTTTGCTGGTGTGTCGTATATTGACACATAATATGGATCATTATATTCCTTTGATGCCTTTTTGTAATGAAACTTTTTGAAACTTAGCTTTGATATTTACACTTTACTTGCAAATTAATCTGCATGTTAATGTAAAAGAGATGTCAAATTTATATTTTTTAATACGGCAGCATAAATAGAAACCAATCTCATTTAAAACTATTTTAATATAAAAGTTAAAATACAAAATTTGTTTTTCTTTGATCCTTGCTAGACTGTCACATCAAATATTAAAAGACACTAACCGTATTTTAAAAATGGCTTAAAGCACTGCTTTGGTAAAATAATGTCTTTGACACATCCAATTTACTTTTTCTGGTCATGCTAAAGATCCGAGAGAAAGGAATATTCATTTCAATTACATACTGTAGTATGTATATGTATATCCTTCGATAGTAAGAAGTCATCTAATGTGTTTAACTGTTAAACAAGCAACTATTTTTGAAATTGTATTACATTAATATTTGTCTTCAATTTTTTAAAAAGTTGCTGGTTTTAATTTACTTTTACTTACTTTTACTTTTATAATAAAGTGGAGGGAGCAATTCATATTCCGGACTTCCTAATACGTGGGCAAAGTAATCTAGCTTTCTTCTTTTTATGGTATTACGTACCTCTCTTTGTTTATTCATACGCTGTAGAACTGCTTCATTCGTCACCCTGTCCATCCACGATATCCTCAGCATTCTTCGGTAAGTCCACATTTCGAAAGCCTTAATCCTCTTGCACAGTAAGGGGCCATGCTTTCATCCCATGGAACAATATGCTAAAGATATATCAACGTAATAGGCGTACTCTTAAGGGAATTCTTAGAGCTCTGTTGGTAAGCACTTTTTGCATGTTCTTGAAAGATGTTCGTGTCTGTTCTATTTTTCTTTTAATTTTTTGAGTTAATTCCTATTTTTCATTCACCCAGCAGCCTAGATATTTGTATTTTGTATTTCTCCACTATTTCTCCGTTTATGCTAATATCTGTTAAGTCGTCGGCTATATTTTTGTTTTTGCTGCAACTATTCATTTGTTTTTCTTTATATTTATTCGTAGACCCATTTGTTGGCTATGGTCTGTAACCACTGCTAAGAGTGCCTGTTAATCATCTTTATTTGTTGCTAGTAAGACCGTGTCATCCGCATATATTAGATTGTTGATAACTATTCCATTAGCAATTATACCCTCTGTTATGACTTCGACGGTTTTTTTAAAAAAAATTCCGCATATAAATTAAACAGAGCACACAGCCTTGTCGGCCGATAATTCTAGTGTCAGCTGTCTGATTCCAATACAAGTTAGCGATTATCCTAATCTCTCGTCCGTCCAGGTCTGTATCGTCCAATATAGCTATTAACTTGTGTTGAACAGTGTCGAATGCCTTCTCGTAATCAGCCTGTTTGGTCGTTCACGTCTCTGACGCGTACAGAAAGATGGTAAAAAGCCACGGATCGGACCAGAGATATTTTAGTTGTCTTGGTGATGTTAGAGTCATGCCATATTTTATTAAGTTTTGTCATGGCTAGTCGTGCCTGTTTAATGCGCCGGCGGATTTCTTTTTCGCTGCTGCCTGTGTTTTCGATTAAAAATCCGAGGTATACAAAGTTCTGCACCACTTGACAGCTTCCAACTTGGGATTTTTGAGGATGGTTGTTATGTTCTCTCTCTATAATCATTGTAACAGATGTCTATAAAAAATAATTAAAATTTATTTGTTATAGCAATTTGTATAATTAAATATGTTATTGCGATAATTTTGAACAGACGTTTATATTTTTAAAGATTTTTTTGATACTGTAGCAGTTAAAAAAGTTTTTGGTGTTTAAGTGCGACTATGACTATTTCGTTAAACATTATAATATAATAGATATGAAATCAATTGTTTACACGCAACTAATAGCCTAACCCAAATAATTTAGATTTTTTTTTTATGAAAATAGTCGCAAAAAGGGTAGACCTATCGTGTGGGCCGCGGACGGCCCGCACTGCGACTATTAGAAGGGGAAGGGATTATAGAAAAGAAATGATTGTGGACACGCTTTTTAAAAAGTTGCAGGTCATAGTTCATTGAAAAAATTGATTTTGGAAGCTTATTCCATTCCGTAGCAGCCTTGTAAAAGAAGGATTCTTGATGAAGATTGGTCCCTGTAGTGTCAATCTTGAGAGTAAATGGGTGAGACTGATCAGCGTGCCGAGTTCTTCGGCCGAATGTGGCCAATGGTGGTACAAGAGTTTTTATTTCTCTGGAGCATCTGCCATGGCAATATCTGTAGAGCAATGACTGGTCTGCAACTCTTCTTCTATGTTCTAGAGGGTGAAGGGTATCTGTGAGAGTTGAGCTGTTTATCAAGCGAATGGCTCTTTTCTGAATGGAATCTAGAAGACGAAGAGAATGCCTTGGTGCTGAACCCCAAATTTGCGAGCAATACTCCAGTAGAGGTCGGATTTGAGCCTTGTACGTCGTCAACAGTTGATCAGGAGTAAAAAACTTTCTGGCTTTCCACAGAAAACCTAGCCTCTGGCTTGCCGACTTTGCGATGTTAGCAACATGGTCATGCCAAGACATGTTATTGGACACCGTGACTCCCAAAATCGAGATGGAGGGACTTGGTTCAAGGGTATTTTCGGACATTGTGATGGGATGATTTGAGGGATTCACTTTCTTGGAAAACGTGGCACTTTGTGTTTTTTGGGCGTTGAACTGAACAAGATTGTTGGTTCCCCACTCGACGATTGCTTTAAGATCTCTATTGATGGAATCAACCTGTTCCTGCCTGAGTCTATTTGTATCATTCACCGAAAGTGATCGATAGGATATGAAAGTTGAGACAAGTGTGCTATCGTCTGCGAAACTGTAAATGGGGTTCGTGGTGGTTTTCAAGAGGTCGTTGATGTGTAAAAGAAATAAGGTGGGGGACAGGATGAAACCCTGGGGGACCTTGGCATTAGTTTTAAACGCATCAGAAGAAATACCGTCAACTGCCACATGTAAGGAGCGATCTTGCATGAAGCTCAAGAGCCATTGGCGCAGTTTGGTTGGGAGACCGTAGGCAGATAATTTACTTAACAATGCCTGGTGCCAAACGCGGTCAAAGGCTTTAGATATATCCAAGGCTATTGCACGGGATTCACCAAACTTTTTAATAGTGTTTACCCAGAGCTGAGTGACATAAGCCAGCAAATCTCCAGTAGACCGAAGTTGTCGAAATCCATATTGTCTGTCATGAATTATCTTAAATTTCTCCAGATATTTGATAAGTTTTGTGTTAATCGCTTTTTCCATAGAATATTTTTTAAATCAATCTTTTTTATATTTTATTTTTACGGTAATTAAAAGCAATTTCCACTTTTACCACTGACCTTTCCATAATTTCGAATAATGTCATACACTGTATAGTTTTCACTCCACTTGCCACTCCACTCCATTTTTTTTTATATATTCGTTAAGATACATAGTTAAAGATCTTTTTATATTTAATGTTCCAATCAAACGCGATGGAAATTCGCATCAAGATATCTAAAGTGTACTTGTCGAAAGCATTTTTCATGAATTCGACGACGTTTTTCAGGTCGACCTGCTCCGACAGTCTCCTGGTTCATGAACGAGAGGTTGATCGAAGGCCACGTAGAAGAGATAGGAAATCACATGATAGTGAATAAGTTAAAAATCGCTGGGGTGACAAGAGATCATCTCAATTCCAGTTACAAGTGCCAAGCTAGTAACACTAAGCTTATGATGCCGTCCGAAAAAACGGTCCGACTGGAATTGCTGTGTAAGTATGTCGTAGTGTGACCATAGAGAGGGATATTTGCAGGAAATTGATAGGATCTAGGTGCGGGTTTAGTTCTTTCGAATGTAAATATCCTAAACGCGTTGCCAATCAAACCACATATCCATTTTTCCTGCTCCTCTCACTTTATCGTTGATCCTGCATATCAGATTATTCAAATGTCTACACAGTTAAAAATAAATTCGAATATATTCCTTCTTTAAATTTTTTTTTAAATAAAATAGTTTTTGTTACGGGGTTTAATTGTCTCTTTTGTGTTATTTTTTATACTTTCTTGTACCTTTAAAATGTTCGAGTGAATTGCCCGTTCAGTATCCGGAGAATTTTTTTGACGCATTTTCTGTTTATACTTAATTTGGCCAAGTCAAGGCGGTATAACGTGCGCAGGCGGTTGTACTCTACAATGCAGCTCTCTTGTGCCTTGATTTGACTTGGATCTAAATTTATAAGATGTAGTCCATCTAAGGTTTTAACTCTAGAGAATCCAACGTAAGCCTGCCCTTTACTAAATATAGAGGAGCCTATGTCGCGCTGTCAATGCTAAGGCATTGTGATTTGTAGATAGTAATAGCATATGTTTGGATAGGGAATTGTTCCATGTAATAATGGATCCAAGCGATCTAAAAGAGACAAAGCCAACAGAAATCCTGAGGTTTGCCAAAATCAGTGGACTAGAATTCTGTTGCCCTGAAGACACAGTGGTAGTCACAGAGGTAGAAGAGATCAAAACAGAATATTATTCTAGGAATCTACTGTATACTACATTATATGTTCTTCCGTCAGTATTTAGTTATAATTCACTGTTACAATGTTTCATAAAATTAATATTGATATTTTTTATTATTATTTTAGTACGACCACTCTCCGTAGAAATAACAAATAAACCGAGGCAGCTATTAGCAAACGAAGAAATTTCAATTCAGTGTGAAGTAGAAGGATCCAGACCAAAAGCTTTAGTATCTTGGAGCAGAGACAACAGACCATTTCGAAGAGGAAGGGTAATACGCGTTTTTTTTAATCATTATAAATAAAATAGTATCAGAATGGCTTCTGTAGAAAAAACTTTATATCAGATGCAAAATTTAATAAGATGACTTTATTATACAAGTTTTGAAGTACTTAAATTAATTTTAACAAAGCGTTTAAATATAAAATGGCGTCAATACAGAGCTATAAGCATAAGAGGAATTTTCGGAGAGGCCTCCACTACCACCAACTTTTCGTCGTCGCTATTGATCTGAAACATAAAAATCAAGTTTTTTCTTAATGTATGAACTAAAAACAAGAGAAGTACGTAGGGGTGTCAAAAAATATTAAATTTTAACAAAATGGCGGAAGTTCGAAAAAAAAAAAATTTCGTATAACAAAATCATGAATAATCGGTCGTAAAACAAAAAGTTTTTAATTTATTAATAAAAACCCACGTAGTTCCTTACAAAATGATGTTATAAAGCTTCTGTCAAAGTTTAAAATCAATCGGATCAAAATTAGCTGCCTAATTGTGGTGGTAGTGGTAAAAATAGTGGTTTCGAGAAAAACGTGTTTAAAGTTTGAAAACGGAAAAAATCTTATGTAATATTAACGTTTTAAACAAAAACAAAACTAAAATTAAAGTCGAGAATAAATCTAAAGTAGACATTAAATCTGGAATACGTCAGGGAGATAGCCCAATTTCACTATTATTCAATTTAGTAATGAACAAAATAATGGAAGAAACAAAATATACGGATATGAGCTTGGAAAAATTCTTCTATATACAGATATCAACATCTTAGACCAAATCTCTCGTAGTAGTAAGGAAACCCAGACGATTTAAAATCGTAATTAACGAATAAATAATCGAACAAGTTTCCAAGTTCGGAAATCTGGGAATAGAAACATCCAGCCACGGAGACCTAAAAGAAAGTGTACGAAAGCAGGCTAATAAAGCAGCTTATGTATCAGGATGTTTAAGGGATGTTATTTAGAGGAATAAAGATGTGTTGGACGGGAAAATAGGCATATGTAAGTCATGTTTAATGCCAATACTAACATATTCAATAGAAACGAGAGCTGAAACAGCAGCAACAAAAAGAATACTTAGAAATGAAAACATTGAGAGACAGAGTCCCGAACATCTAAATAAGAGAACTATGTGGGACACAGGATATCGTACGGTGGGGAAGGCAGAGAAGACGAGAGTGGAACCAGCATGTTACACGAATGGATGGCGAGAGACTAGCCCGAATATCAAGGGATTTAAAACCAACCAGACCACCAAGACTGCCCTCTAAAAGATGGCGAGATAGCTGGAAGTCTACGTCACAAATACGACTGCAACAGTAAAGAAAAAGAGGCCTAATATAAGAAGAAGAACGTTTTAAATTTCTTTTAAAGTAAAATTAAATATATATATATATATATATATATATATATATATATATATTAAAATGATGGACAAAGTATTATTAAGAAGAATAGTTATACATCTTACATTATTTCTATGAATTAACTACATATTTTTATTTTGGTTTGGAAATAACCACTTAATCACGTTAAAAAAATTGGGTTGACAGCAATTTAAAAGGTCATAATTCAATGCAATACTAAAACTATGTTTATATCTCCTAGTCATCTATCATTTATCCAAGTAAAATTAATAATTAATTTAAAGCATTTTTTTAAATTTCAAAATGACATTACAATTTTAACTAAAAAACAGTGAAATATGTCTGCAAGTTTTTTATTTATCGTCGTAAACTTGAATGTTTTCATAAGGCTGGGTAAATTTGGACAAATCATATTGAGCGAATCGGAGTTGTAATTAATAGAAAGCGTGCGTGTTAAAGATTAACTTTTTTAACTAACACACATGTTTTCTGTCCAATCTATTGGTCGTATCAAAGATATAATTTCTCATTTCTTACTATTCCAGGTCATTGCGCAAGAAAATGAAACGTCCGTAATAACTACTATATCCTTCGTACCAGTTCCTGAAGATGATAATAGTATTTTCAAATGCGTAGGAGAAAATCCAAAACTCAGTGGTGTAGGTTTGGAAGACTCCTTTAAGCTAAACGTTGTATGTAAGTAAAATGCTTTACTAGAATTCTCTACATATCAAATGATAATAACTAATTTGTCTATCCTTTTTTACCTATACAGGGTGATTCATTAAGAATTGGAGATACTACACACCAAAATATTGCGATTAAGCTTAACATGTCTTATACAAATGTTGCAGGTTTACGAGATACAGGGTATTTAAAGTTGGAATTTTAATTTGAAATTTCCTAATAATTTTGTCATTTTCAGCAGCATCTTCTTGAAAATTGGCAAGTTTATGTTTTTTGGCATGAAAATTAAGAATTTTATGCTGAATTTAGCACTTTTCATACAGGACGTTAGTTACACCCTGTTAATTTAACAACATTAAAAACAACAAATAATAATCAGTAACAGTAATAAAAGAAAAATTCAATGTAAATCCTCAAAATGCCCGCCTTCCACTTCAATACACTTTGTAAGTCATCTACTTAAAGATCTTTGAACATTAAATATGGTTCTTTTGAATTATGAAACTCACTTCCAATTAATTGTATTTGTCGTATTTTTATGCATCTTCGCCCAGTTAATTACCAATCACCTAGGACTTCTGGAATTGTCACTTATTAACAGTTCTGTTAAATTGTGTTACTTACTGTGAAATAAAGCTTTTTGTGGTGTATTTATGTACTATTACACTGCGAAGTCACAAATAACCAGGACTTCTGAAATCGCCACTCAAACAGTTTTTTTAAATTTTGAAACTCACTTTCGAATAAATTTATTTGTAGAATTTTTATTTACCCTTTTACAATGTATTTTCAAGCATCTGAGTCTTGTGAAATTGTGTTTTTTTTACCACTTACGTATGACCCAAAATAAGATAAATAAATATCAACGACAGAAATCAATTAACTTTAATATAAGTTAAAAAGTAATGAATAAGTTATCTCTTTAATTACTTTAACAAACCTTATAAAAAATCTAACAGTTGGTTCTAATAAAACCGATCACACAACAACAGTAATTAAGTGTACCTGTACAATGTACATATATACAAACAAAAAACTTTGGCAATTTGTTGTTTGGGTAAGTACAAACACGATTAAATATGTAAAAATTAATAAATCAAGTAGGTAGTTTTTTGTTACATGCATACATATAATGACGCCTTTTTCTCGTAGGGGTAGGCAAAGACCCACTAACTTTCACTTACTTTGGTTCTTACACACATCTTTCGCTTCTGCTACTTTTCCTTACCGCTCTCATACATGCTCGTCGGTTGTTGGTACCCTTGACCTGGCCTTTCTTCAAAACGTTGTCGATCTAAGCATTTCTTTAGCTATATGTTACTGCATCTTTTTTCACACCACAGCCCACAGCGTTCTCTTATCTCACTCACAGCACTTTTTTGACACGTTCTGGCTGCTTATAAAGTTATACAATGCCCCATTTATTTGTTTCCCTACCAACAGCCGTCGCTTAATGTTACAGTCATACTTTCAGTCTCTCGTAAACTTTGAACCCAAGTATACAAACTCATTCACTTGTTCCACTCCTTCTTCTTCGATCAGCACCTTGCAGCTTGTCATGTTTTCTTCACTTTCAAAAACTATTACTTTCATCTTGTGCAGTGCTGGTCCCTACAATTATGTATGGTAGTAAATGTTGGGTTTGGCAGAAGAAGCATAAAAGTAAGATCAATGCTGTGGGGAGATAAGTATAACCGGAGTGACTCCGATGGATAAAGTAAAGAATAGTAATATAAGGGAACGTTGTAATGTGAAAGAAGATGTAGTAAAGAAATATAAACAAATGCTGGTTTGGAGGGAATGGATGAAGGAAGATTTGTGAAGCAGATTTATAAGGTGAGTGTGAATGGACAAGTCGGTAGAGGTATCTAGATCAGATCGACATTGTTATGAAGAAAGGTCAGGTCAAGAGTACAACAGACGAGCATGTATGAAAGCGGCGATGAAAATAACATAAGCAAAAGATGTGTGTGGTCTCTGCCAACCCCTATGGAAACAAAACTCGTGACTATATGTATGTATCTCTGACTCTCGTTATCGAAGCAAGATAAAATATATACCAGTTTTTAAATCTAATCACAAACTTTAAGACACAAAAACTTTCATTAAAATTGATTTTGTAGTCTTTACGTAACGCTTAAACGAACTGACAAATATCCAATAATCATTGATTAGGAGTCACAGATACCCAATCACTATTTGTATATAGTTATCTTATTCTTTAAATATCTTCAACTTACAGAAGCAATTCTATTAGAGTTTTATTATAGTGTAGAATAAGACGAATCATTACAAAAAAATAACAAGAAGCATTGCTGCATCAGTTCATGCATAATTAAAAAGAATAGTGTTTGTTAAACAGACCAAAAAATTATCGATTTCAATTCACGAAATAAACGATGCAACAACTCAATTTTATTCGTATTCTTCCAATCTCGACGCCAATTTTTCTCTAACCGAAGGTATTCGCAACAATTTTAATTAAGATTGAAATCATTAAAGCAGATATCGTTCATTCATTCATAAGTATATATGTAATACTTATCTTACGGTAGGTATGCTAAAATGTTGGTTGGGGGAGACGAAAACTCGAGGCGGAATGATTTGGTGTGCCGGTGAGTGTGGAAACTCTAAAGTATACAATTCACGCCCGTACTGGCCCTTAAGTTGCACGTTTTCTTTATAATCTAGTGCAGATTTAATTAAAACACATGTTATTATTCGCACGAAGGTTTCACAATCACATTACTTGTGTCTAATTATTTTTGAAACTGCCAAATGTCACTCACATATTACTAAACGAAACTTTCTGGATATACAGGGTGTTTCTAAATTAATGCGAAAAAATGTAGGAGGTAATTGCCCGTTAGATTTATGATGGATCTTTCCTATAATAAAATTTCATGAGCCCACCCCCTTTCAAGATATCTTCCCTAAAGGATGGTGGATCAACCCATCGTTTCGCCTCGTGGGCGGCAACCATTTATTTTTCCTTCGACCATTAGACGTTTGATCGAGTCGTCTTTTCGGGCAATGTGGCCAAAGTATCGGAGGAAAGACTGGCTGACTTTTTTAGATAAACGCGTTTGGATGTTAAGTTCGTTTGAAATGAAGACATTCGTGCGATGCAAAGTCCAGGATATTCCCAACATGTGTTTATATGTCCACATTTCAGAAGCATATATTCTTCGCTTGTCTGCCTTTTTTACAGTCCAGGTTTCTGAAGCATTGCTGGCGATTGGAAAGATTGAGGAAATGAGCAGTCTTAGCTTTGTATTTCGTGTGATAGTAGAGTCTCTCCATATGTTGTTCAGCTTTGTTGTTGCTATTCTGACTATAGCTAGGCGTCTTCGGATGCACCGAGGTATATGAACTGGTGCACAACTTCAAAGCCTGCTATATTATGGATATGTGGTAGGTTATTATTTTGGCGGTCAACTATCATCACTTTTGTTTTTGTGGTGTTGAGCTCCAAGCCGTAGTCTTTGCTAAATAAACCAAGTTCCCTCATCACTTATTTCAGCTCTCTCCGGCTTGCACCTATGATTAGGGTATCATCAGCGTAGCGTAGATTGCTAATTTTCTGCACGTGTCGCATTATATATTCACTGTTAATATTATACAGCATAGGCGACAGGATGCACCCTTGCCTCACACCAGCCTCCACACTAACCTCCTTCGAGAGCGTGCTATTCGTTTTGATCCCAGCTAAGGTATTATCATAGAGCTGTCTTGACCATTTCACTAAGTATACTCCACTTAACAGAGACAAAGGACTAACCACCGGTATTTTTTCAACGTTCCTGTTACATTATAAGTGTGTGAAATTAGCATCCCTTACCTTATTTAATATCCAATCCTTTTTTCGAGATTAATTTTTGTAAAATAAAATTATTACTTAAAATCCTTGTTTATTTAAAAACATTTCTTAATTCTTTAGTTTTTTCCTAGAACCAATAGATTTGGTGAAAAAAAATAAAATACAATATCATAATTTTTATTCTTTATTAAGTAATTAACTACGTATTGAGAGTGAAAAACAGTAAAGATGGAAAATGCAATAATAAAATACAATTCATTATAAATGTTGGAAATGACCGCACCAGCCAAAATTACAACTTAATTTTACTAACCACCTTTTAGCGGTGATATTTTGGAAGCGGTGGGCTAAGGAAATTTTGTTGCAGGAAAGATCCATCATAATTTCATACGGGCAATCACCTCCTGAGTTTTTTCGCATGAATTTAGAATCACCCTGTATATGTTACAGAAAAAGTTAATTTTTTAGTAAGAGTTTTTTACTGGTATTTTTAGTAAAAGTTGATTAAAAGCAAAAAGTGGTGAATTTGGATTATTTTTTAGTAAGAGTTGGCTATACCTACCTAGGGAAAGTATACTCTTACCGCCTAGAGTTATTAAAAGTTGAGTTTTCGCATGGAAACGATCTAATAAAAAATAAACAAGCGAAACCTTTATATATAATAAATAGGAGATAAAAATCTTTATCATTTATTACAGCAAGGTAAAGATTTGTGACGCCTTGAGTTGCTTTTAGCTTGCTCTTATGGACAGTAGAATCTCTGCTTTTTGATGGCCTCAGTAAACTTATCCAGGTCAGTGAAAAGATAATCACCATTATCTACGGGCCAATTTTCACCAATTGTTAAATTTTAGTTTGTTTTTTTTTTCAAGATTTCCATCTTTAAAAATAATAAAACATTTACTTAACGACAGCGGGCATAGTTGACTTTTCCTAGCAAAAGTTGATCTGTTTATTTTAAATCAACTTTTATTGATACTTTTCCATTTATAAATATAATAAAATATTTACTTAATCACAGCAGGCATAGTTAACCTAGGAAAAGTTGATCTGTTTATTTTCAATCAACTTTTACTGATACTTATAGTAAGAATTTACTCTTCCTGTAACATACAAAACAAAATATAACATATCTGCTTGATAACCAGAATAGGGCCATATTCGACATTTTTTTAAGGGAATATTGGTCTAGACCTTTAACAGTTATAACATAAAAAAGGCTGTGGCAAATGGATTCTTCCAATGCCAAACCCACCCTACACACATACACAAAACAAAATCGTACGTACGTCATATAATTTGATAGCGCCACAGCTACAGATCTTTGGTACATTGTTACAGTTAGAGGAGAATGTAGAAATTATAAAAATTTTATTATTTTACTTAAGAACTTTGCCACGATAAATATTAGATATCTATACACATAAAATGCTTTGTCCTGAATGACTGACTTTTGGATCAACGCACAGCCTAAACCGCTGAACGTAGAGACCTGAAACTTGAAGGGTGTGTTCTTTGTATGAAGTAGACATCCGATAAAAAAGGATTTTCCGAAATTCTGCCCCTAAGAGGGTAAAAAGCGGGGACAATGTTTGTATGGGACAACGTGATTCCTTGGTCCAATCTACTTCAAATTATGCATAAACATTCTTTAAAAAAATTGATGGAAGACGAGTTTCGTATTTTATTGAAATTCATCGCCTATCGGGGTTAAAAAGGGGTAGAAAGTTATTTTGGGGGTGACTTGTATCGAAGTTGATATCAATACTTTTTAGTGCTTTTGATTTAAATTACATTTTAATTTGACACATGTTTGAAAACTCAATCCGATTTTATTCAAAAAACGTTGAACTCACATAAAAGCTTGGTGCAATGCAATAATACTCTTTAAAATTGGAATGTCAAATATAAAAGAATATTTAAAACGGATTAGAATTTGAAATTTTAATTTTATTTGTACTTGGATATTTGAATGAAAAACTCACCTTATACCTTAATTTTCCTTCGAAAATTCTTGGAAATCTCTTAGATTACCTACTTAGCGAATATTTGCAATTGCTGTATAATTTGTTTGGAAGTTTATTTTCACTATTTCATTGAATATTTTGATTGTAGTTAATTGAATTTCTTTTTCATTAGTTGTTATATTTTATCTTTTCTTTTATCTGTGCTGGTCCGAATTGTAGAAAATTAGGGATAAGCCTATTTTGTGATACGGAGATTCCAGATTTGACATTTGCAATGTTGTCAGATTTGCCGTTTCTCTGAAATTTTTAGTCTCTTTGGTTTTTTAAATACATCACCCTTTATATTCAGTCATTATTGAAAACTTCTCCTCAATACGAGTTTAGCCATATGTACCACTTATGATTTTATTTACTCTTAAAGGTTTAGTCAAGGTCTAAACAATTATGGAGAAATGTAGACGCATTCTACCATCGATTAGGGTGCTGTCAACTTACAATTTTGAACACTAGATTAAGTAATCAATATGTTTAAAATGTTTAGTTTGTATTAAAAAAATTATTGAGACAATTAGGCGTTGACACACTTATGTTTTATTTATTTAAGACCTTCTAGACCTCATAGAATCATAATTGTTACATATTGCTGAACTCGTATTGAAGAGGAGATTCCAATAATGACTGATTAAACAGGGTGATGCATATATAAAACCAAAGTGACTAATAATATCAGAGAAACGGAAAATCTGACAACATTCTAAATGTCAAATCTGGAATCTCCGTGTCTCAAAATATACTTATCTCAAATTTTTTACAATTCGGACTAATGATTTACGAAATAATTGTCCGTTTCCAGATTTTTGGTCCACTCCGTATATTTATTTTTGTTTGTCTGGTCAGGATTCTTAATCGGAATAATTGCTTGGTAGAGTAGTAACATTTATTTCCTTGTAGTATGCGCTGTCTTATTTCTACTTTAACATTATTATCTGATGTTATTAATGCCCCTAGGTATCGAAAGGACTGTACGTGCTCGAAGTTGTACTCATCCATGGTAACATTTTGTCGTATTCAATCTCGTCTTATGTTTCGTGTCATATGCATATACTTTGTTTTTTCCTCGTTGACTTTTAATCCCATTTTTTGCTTTTTTTCAAATTTAATAAAGGCTTTCTTCACGCTAATTGTATTTCTTCCCACAACATCCAAATCATCTGCATATGCTAGAATCAGTTTGGGTCCGCTATTACCTTGTTTAAAGCCAGTTGTTAAATCCAGCATAGTAATCTTTAAAATGTTAAAACCAAATATTGCTAAGCTACAGAACATTATGTACAATTCATTGACCTGAAACAACGATGATCGGCACTGTTGCAATGTAAATAGGACGTCTACGATAGTGGAAGTTTGTATCAAAAGCGTTACGATATCGAAATTGCTGTTTAACTTAAAATAAACATAAAATTGCTGTTAAAAATATTAATTCATTAAAAAAACCGCAACCACTAAATGAGCCGACGAGTCACAGCGATATTTGCTAGGAGATGCATAAAAACAAGTCAAAATTTGGTTTCTGCGCATATCGTCGGCTATGACGTAGCTGTCCCATTTACTGTTGGGACCATGTCTCATTTACTGTCCAGTCAGTCTGAGAAGAACCCGACCGGGAGGCCGCGGAGGAGCGCTCTTCTTGTGCGGACCCTCCGAGGCTGCCATGGCACTCCACCACCCCTAGACACATTTGTCTAGGCTTCTCATTGTGCAACCTCGAGGTTCGAATGTGGCTAATGAAGTCAGCGCACAGGAACCCAACGCAGTGCGAGGCACTATTCTGTCGGCATTATAAAGGGATGCAAGAGAGCTCTTGATTATATGAAAGTTAGGATAAAAAGGTCGTTCGTTATTTTAAATTGTCTGAGTTTATGTTATATTTGTCTCGTAATCGTCAGTCATTTCTCTGCTCCGGTGTGGTGATGGGGCCGGCTCCCTTTTTCTTTTCTTCTTCACTGTAACATAAGGAAAATATTAAATCTGATTCTTTTAGTTATTTGTGGTTTGGCTTCGTCTTCGATGTCTGGTGTTTTCTGAAATAGTAATGATTAGAGTTTGCTGTAAGGAAAAAGTTTTAATTAAGTTGCTGCGTCAGCTGGTGCTTGGGTCTCAGGTGGTTCCAATGCGCATCTCCCGGATCGTAGTCTGTGATATCTCTTAGCTCTCTGTTTGGGTGAGTGCGTATCTTCTCGAAAATTTTTCCTGCTTGTGTCTTCATTTTATCCAGGACTGGTTTGATCTCTAGATCTTGGAAGATGTATCTATTTGCGACGTAGCTTGGTGCGTTTACTGTCCATCAGAGACACAAAGCGTAAATAAAATAGAAAAAAAAAATGGAAAGAAACAATAGAAGCCAGTCCTCGGCTGTATCACGAAATGCAAACTGGGCCGGGGCGGGAGAAATTTAGTGGGACGATTTCAGCAAATATCTGTCAGCGTGGAAGTTATTACCGGGGTAAAATACAATTCCGCGCATTCTTAATAAGATGAAAATCATTGTAACGGTTGCGGCGGTGAAGAAATAATAAAAAAACAGCGATACGAGCTTCATGTAAATGTGGAAAAGAGATTCGCAACCAGCAGAGGCGGAGTTTTTGTATATCTAATATCTTTTCCATTAACAACAACAACAAAATTTTGAAAATAGCCAAGCGGAATAAGGAGTATTATTTTTTATGGCTACTACTGTTAATCACATTTATTTTTCTAGTTTAAATCGTGATATATCTTTAAATATCTTTTATTCTGGACAGAAAATTTAGAAATTACTTTAGTGGGGTTATTATTATTAAAAATTCAAAATTTATTCAAATATATAATTATTAAAATTTGGAATATTAAAAATTTGTAAAGTTTATAAAAAAATTTATCAAAAACTGAACCACTGTGAGAGAAAGAGAAATTTTAAACCGGGCATATAAGAAAAAAGAAATTAAATTTAATAACATAGACATAATTAGCGCATCATATCAATATATATATATATATATATAAATTCCTGTAACTCCTACACAGAGCATAGAGCCTCAATGAGTGCTCGCCATCAGGTTCTATTTGGTGCCACAGCTTTGGCTTCATTCCAGGTCATTTTTTTTTTATGAAAATAGTCGCAAAAAGGGTAGACCTATCGTGTGGGCCGCGGACGGCCCGCACTGCGCCTATTAGAAGGGGAAGGGATTAAAGAAAGAAAATGATTGTGGACACGCTTTTTAAAAAGTTGCAGGTCATAGTTCTCTGGAAAAACTGATTTTGGAAGCTTATTCCATTCCGTAGCAGCCCTGTAAAAGAAGGATTCTTGATGAAGATTGGTCCTTGTAGTGTCAATCTTGAGAGTAAATGGGTGAGACTGATCATCGTGCCGAGTTCTTCAGCCGAATGTGGCCAATGGTGGTTCTGAATGGAATCTAGAAGACGAAGAGAATGCTTGGTGCTGAACCCCAAATGTGCGAGCAATACTCCAGTAGAGGTCGGATTTGAGCCTTGTACGTCGTCAACAGTTGATCAGGAGTAAAAAACTTTCTGGCTTTCCACAGAAAACCTAGCCTCTGGCTTGCCGACTTTGCGATGTTAGCAACATGGTCATGCCAAGACATATTATTGGACACCGTGACTTCCAAAATCGAGATGGAGGGACTTGGTTCAAGGGTATTTCCGGACATTGTGATGGGATGATTTGAGGAATTCACTTTCTTGGAAAACGTGGCACTTTGTGTTTTTTGGGCGTTGAACTGAACAAGATTGTTGGTTTCCCACTCGACGATTGCTTTAAGATCTTTATTGATGGAATCAACCTGTTCCTGCCTGAGTCTATTTGTATCATTCACCGAAAGTGATCGATAGGATGTGAAAGTTGAGACAAGTGTGCTATCGTCTGCGAAACTGTAAATGGGGTTCGTGGGGGTTTTCAAGAGGTCGTTGATGTGTAAAAAAAATAAGGTGGGGGACAGGATGGAACCCTGGGAGACCCCGGCATTAGTTTTAAACGCATCGGAAGAAATACTGTCAACTGCCACATGTAAGGAGCGATCTTGCATGAAGCTCAAGAGCCATTGGCACAGTTTGGTTGGGAGACCGTAGGCAGATAATTTACTTAACAATGCCTGGTGCCAAACGCGGTCAAAGGCTTTAGATATATCCAAGGCTATTGCACGGGATTCACCAAACTTTTCAATAGTGTTTGTCCAGAGCTGAGTGACATAAGCCAGCAAATCTCCAGTACACCGAAGTTGTCGAAATCCATATTGTCTGTCATGGATTATCTCAAATTTCTCCAGATATTTGATAAGTTCTGTGTTAATCGCTTTTTCCATAACTTTGGATATGACTGAGAGCAATGCAATAGGGCGATAATTTGCAGGAATAGTCTTCTTTCCTTTTTTCGGAATCGGTTGGACAATAGCGTTTTTCCACATGGACGGAAATGCTCCTTTGCTGTTTGATAACTTGAAAAGTCTACAGAGAACTGGGGTGAGCTCTTGAGCACAGGTCTTCAAGACAATTGTCGGAATTCCATCTGGTCCTACTGCCTTATTAGAGTCAAGATTTCGTAGCATTTTCCTGATAGTGCGATGGCGTATAGTGACCTCAGGCATTGATGCGTTTATTCTAGGTATCGTTGGGGGTTGTTTATTCACGCGTTTAAGATAATTGTTGATGGTCCGCTTCCAGGACATAGAAGGTCTTACCATGGGTTCTTTTCCTTGCGGGTTCCAGTCCAAAGCTGTTCTTGTGTAGCTGTTTATTGGTTTTCTTAGGGTGTGTCCCACCCAGTCCCATTTTCTTCCCAGTATTTCGGTCTCCATTTTATCCTTATTAGTCAGATGTAGAAGGTCTTTATTTCTAATGCGTTCTGGCCAGAAAATGCGGCATATCCTTTCTAAACATTTGTTTGCAAAGACTTGCAGCTTTGAAATTATTGGCTTAGATGTTTTCCAAGTCTCACAATCATACAGTAGCACAGAACCAGAACTTAATGTACTAAAAAACAGAAACCAGTGACAAGTCCAAACAGGCCGGGGCCCCATAGAGTAGTCCTCCCAAAATTTCCAAGCCAGAAGCATTACATCGCTGAGTAGAAAGGATGCTGACTAGCAGTAAACATACTGACCGGTCACGTCGATTTTTGTTCCAAAAAAGACTACGATACAGATTTGTCATTTGTCAATCCCTTCCCTTCCACTTTCCCAACCCCTTGATTTAAATTAGGGAATGTACCATATGTGACACATGTATTTAGTATTTAGGAATATGATCATCCATGATTTTTTTTAATTTACTCCGTCTTTGCAAAGAAAGTATTAATTAATTTAAAGTGCAACACCTCTTAAAAATGAAACGCTACGCCTATGTTTTGATAATGTCACAATTATTTTTGTTATACTGTCATATAAAAAAATATAATAATAAAATAAATATAATAAAAACAAACGATGGACTGTCTGAGGAAGTGCAAATCAATATGGGCATACGACAAGGTGACAGACTTAGTCCTACTCTGTTCAACATCATTATGGACCAAATCATTAAAAATATTAAAAAAGTAAATGCTGGAGTTAGGATTGACAATCGCATCATTAAAGTATTATGCTATGCAGACAATGCAATCCTTATAGCAGAGAATGAAGACGACCTACAACGCCTGTTATACAAGACGAAAGTAACAGCACACAAATTGAACATGAACATCGCAACAGAAAAAACACAGTCAATGGTTATCTCTAAAGAACCCATAAGGTGCCAACTGGCAGTCGACAACAAGATAATCCAGCAGATGAGAAGATTTAACTACCTAGAAGTGGAAGTATCAAGCGAAAGAAACCTTATTGAAGAAGCACGAACACAACCCATAAAAGCAACAAAAGTCAGCGGATACCTGAAAGATATCATATGGCGGAATAAAATAATGAGTACAAAAGGCAAGCTGGGTGTTTACAAAACATGCGTATGACATATTTTAACGTACGCCACAGAAACCAGAGCTGAAACATCAACAACAACAAAAAAATGAGAACGACCGAAATGAAAATACTAAGAACCATTAAGGGTGGTATCCTCAGGGATAGAATAAGAAGCCAGGATATCAGAGAAGAACTAGAAATACAGCATGTGGTAAAATGGGCTAGAACACGCAAGAGGTGCTGGAGAGACCATGTGGAAAGGATGCCAGATGAAAGATGGGCAAAATGGGCCATGTCGCAAAGACCGGTAGGCAGACCACCCAAGAGATGGTACAAAAGCTGGAGCTCAGCGTCACAGGAATAGCTCCGAAGAAGGCTTAACGAAACGGACTAAACATAACCAGGTCCTATTATAAGAAGAAGAAGAAGAAAATATAAAAAATATGGGTGCGACCCGAGAGGTCCAAGAATGAAAAAATACCATATGTTTTGTTGATATATTTATTATTAAAATTAATTTAAAAACCCATTTCAAATTGTTTATAACAAATTATAATTGTCATTAACAATATTCTGTTTATTTCAACCGTTTTCTGTTAAACTTTTTCTTATCATTTCATATTATATTATATTATTTTTATATAATAATCGATAATTATTTGTTAGTAACAATATTTAATTCTAATAAACAATGCTTGATTATTACTAACAATAATGTTTCAGTGTAATAGCGTCTTCAATGCTATTCTCTCAATACTACACAATTTTAAAATTCTCCAATTTCTAAAATTGTCTCTTTTTATGAAATATTGTCATTATATTCTTCATACAAATATTTATAACATGCAATAATCATATTATTCAAAAGATCTTAAAATTCTGTATTAAAAAAAATAGTATAATTTATAAATTTCAAAATTCATGTAGTTTACCATTTTTTTCAGTTTTTTTATTCTCCATAAAAAACAGCTTAACCGATTTTGCTAAACATCTAATCAGTTCTAAGTTATGCGTCGAATGCAATTGGTCCCACTTCGACATCATTTTTTGTTCTCGGGATAATCGAGACAAAAAATAATTCCGAACACACATACGTAAATACACACTCAGACGTCCACTTAAAAACTATTGTATTCGACTCTGGGGACCTTGAAATGTCAAAATTCGGGATTCGCAAAATCGGACCCATTACTGTAACTTCCCGCTGGGAAGTTAATAATTTTAACTCGTTCTGCAATTAAATATATCATTTTAAAAGTATTCAAAAAATACCTTAATTGATTTACTAACATTAATGTTAAACAAACTTAGTCTTAGTATCAAATTACTAATTTTTTACAAACAAATTTTTAATTTACTTTTGATGTGATAAAAAAATTGATACAATATCAAAACATAGGCGTTGCGTTTTATTTTACTATAAATTAATTAAGATTTTTTTCCAAAGACGGTGTAAACATCGAAAAAAAAGTCGTGAATGATCATATGCCCGAATACTCCATTTGAATGCCTTTCTAATGATGTACCACACATGGTACCTTTCCTATTTTGAACTAAGGGAATGGTGAAGTAAAAGAAAGGGGGTTGACAAATGACAGATATCTGTATCGTAAAAATGTGTCCCCCTTGAAACAAAAATCAGCGTGTTTTAGCTTCTTCATCTTCCTTTTCTATTTTAGGCAAATTGCCTGTTTATTCTTCGCAATCAATGGTTAGATTGTCGCTACATCTTTTCCGTGGTCTTCCTGTACTTCTTCTTCCCAGTGGTGATTGTCCCGAGCTATCCTTACTTTTCTCCCTTCATTCGTTTTACTTATATGCTTATCCCATTTGCGCTTTCTGCTCAAAACCCAGTCATTAATGTTCTTCACCTTGCATGTTCGCCTTATATTGTCGCTCAGTTCTCTGTCCAGCAGCTTTTTCCAGTAATTTTTCGTAGAACCATAATCTTGCTTGTTTTCAGGAGCCTTTTTGGTTTTGTTGTGTCTGGTCGGGTCTCTGCTGTGTAGGTCATTATGGGTCTAATGACGGTTTTGTATATTCTTGACTTGACCTATTTGAATTTAATTTCTTGTTGTATTATTTTGTCTTCGACGACAAGCTTGCATCTTATAGGTGTTTTTGATGTCAGGCTTTTTGTTTTTGAGTCAGAGATTAGCATATTCAGAGACTTTGCTGTAAAAAGTGGAGTAGCAGTCTTTGAAGGTCGTCTTCGTTTTCTGCAACTAGCACACCATCGTCGGCATAGCACAGTGTTTTAGCATTTCCTTAAATTCCAATAAATACTGCCAAATATCGGGGTGGACTGTTTTCTGTGGAAAACTCCATATACACCAGGTTATAAAACAAAAAGAAATCTACAAACACCCACATTAATTAAAGAGTATGTCAATTGATATATTTCTGTAGATTTTGATTTTAAAATTATTATTTAAATACAGTACATAAAGGAACAATGCATCTTTTTAGAAATTGCAGCAGTGTAATTTTACACAATTGCATAATAAATTTTTTTTACGTAAAATGTAGAGCGCAATTAAAATTTTAAAAAATGTAAAACCCGCAACGAAATTGAGGGAGAAATGTGAAATGGAGTTTGCGAATTGTTAAGTGCGTCATTAAAATTGTATGTCGAAAGAAAGCCTGTTTTTGAAAGATACGATAATTAGTTATCTTATTAAAAAAATGTTTTATTGCATTGATTTGTATACAAAGATTAATCTGCTTAAACAAACAGTTATTTAATAATACACTTAAACTTTCTTATGCATCTACTTATTTTAAATATTATCCTAATCCTAATGAAAAAAAAATATAAAAATTGAGGTTGATTGGTTTTAAGCAGCTTGTTAATCAAATTAGTACCTTTTACTTTGTGCTTAAATATATTTAAGTAGTTGTGTTAAGCTCGTTGATGCAATCCCCCACCACTCTACCCCCCCAAGGTCGATGCCACTGACGTCATGTGACCTTGTTCTAACTACACGGATTACGTGACTTTGTGTGTTTTTTTCTTATATCACAATTTACATCTACTTTCATCAGTGCTCTTATACATGCTCATCGGTTGTTGGTACTCTTGACCTGTTCTTTCTTTAAAACAATGTTGGTCTGATCGAGATATGTTCTACGAGGTCGACCTCTACCGACTTGTCCATTCACACTCGCCTTATAAATTTGTTTCGTCAATCTTCCTTCATCCATCCTTTCTACGTGTCCAAACCATCAAAGCATTCCTTTATCTATCTTTGTAGCCACATCTTCTTTTACACCACAGCTATCTCTTATCTTGCTATTCACTTCCCTTTATCCAACCGAGTCACTCCGACTATACTTCTCAGGCTGCTCATCTCCGCAGCATTAACCCTATTTTAATGCTTCTTCTGCCAAACTCAACATAAGTGTAGGAACAAACACTCCCCTATGCACAGCCAGACGTGCCTTTTTTGACACTTTCTGGCTGTTCATAAAGCTATACAGTGCTTTATTCATTTGTTTTCCTTTCAACACTTTTCGCTTAATGTCACTGTCATACTTTCCATGTCTCGTAAACTTTGAACCCAAGTATACAAACTCATTTACTTATTTTACCCTTTCTCCCGAAATCAGAACTTCACAATTTGTCATGCTTTCTTCTTTTTCAAAAACCATTACTTTCGTTTTGCTTACATTTATTTTCAACCCTTTGATTTTTAGGGCATTATGCATAACATTAACCATCGCCTGCAACTTCTCTTCAGATGACGCTAATATGACTTGATCATCGGCGTAAAGAAGGCATTTGACGATCAAATCATTCATTTTCAATCCATACGCACTTTTTTTTAAATCCTATTTTCATGCTTCTTCTGCCAAACCCAACATTCACTACCATACATAAGTGTAGGAACCGACACACCTCTATGCACAGCCAGACGTGCCTTTTTTGACACTTTCTGGCTGTTCATAAAGCTATGCAGTGCCCCATTCATCTGTTTTCCTGTCAACAGCCTTCGCTCAATGTCACTGTCATATTATTTATCTCTCATAAACTTTGAACCCAAGTACACAAATTCATTTACTTATTCCACTCTTTCTCCCTCAATCGAAACTTCACAGTTTGTCATGATTTCTTCTCTTTCAAAAACCATTACTTTCGTTTTGCTTACAATTGTTTTCATCCTTTTGATTTTGAGGGCATTATGCATAACATTAACCATCGCCTGCAACTTTCCTTTAGATGACGCTAATATGACTTGATCATCGGCGTAAAGAAGGCATTTGACGATCAAATCATTCATTTTCAATCCATACGCACTTTTTTTTAAATCTTTTGAACAATCGTCTATGTATAAGTTAAACAGCCATGGCGAAGCCACACATTCCGTCTCACACCTTTTTCGATATTAAACCAGTCCGTGTAAGCTCCGTTTAACCTGACACAAGCAGTAGAATCCTCGTAAAGTAATTTCATTCTCGTATTAAACTATCGCTCACCCCATACATAGACAATGTCGACCACAATTCACTCCTCACCACTCTGTCATAGGCCTTTTTCAAATCTATAAAAGCGCAGTAGTCCTGATTTCTAGCCAAGAACATTTTGACTATACCTCGTAATGAAAAGACCTGATCCATACATCTCCTATCGCTTTTAAATCCTGCTTGCACATCCCATATCAAACCAGTTTCATTCGTCATTCTTTTAATCAATATCTTTGCATACAGTTTGCACCAAAAAGCAAACAGCTACGTAAAATCGAATTGTTAATGCTTTGAGAGTTCCTGTGGTCGAAAGCGATGTTTCAAACTGATTTTAAAGAAGTAGAACAAAGGAGCTGGTATTTTGTGCAATAGGTGGGCTTGCTTTAAACACCATATTTTTGATCACGCGCATTCACAAAACGTTTGCTCAAGACAAGTTTTTGTCGCTTCTCGTTGGTTTGTTATTTTAAGCTCCAACTCCGAAATTCGACTAAAAATTTTGTAGAACTGTATTGTATTTCGATTACCAGAAACATTTTAAACATAAATCAAATACCCGTATACGCCGTTACAATAATAAAACTTATCCCTTTTTATAAGCATAAATGTCAATGTCTGGTGAAAATAAAAAGCAGTGTAACGTAAAAAATAATATTTTTTTATTATTTTTCAGATCCTCCGCAAGTGGTTCTTCATCTGGGTAATACTCTAAATCCAGAAGACATAAAAGAAGGAGACGACGTTTACTTCGAGTGCAGCATCAAAGCAAATCCCAAACAGCACAGAATCTTATGGTATCACGAAGTAAGTACATTTGCTACTTTATCTTTTTGCTTTCATTTGCATTCGACTTTCGGATAAAAAGAAAGCGCCGAAAGAACTTGCAATTATTATTCGTTCGCCCTATTTTAAAACGTGTTTAATGATATTAAGTTTGGGAAATGTTATATATTTTATTATCGTGATTTTTTAAGAAAAATAAACCATTTCCTCCCAAATATTTTTATTGAAATCTTTTTCCAGTCGGTGGTGTCTTAAAGTTTTAAAAATATAAATATGTAAACTGTCTTCAAGCTAATACATACATATAGTCACGCCTTTTGCCTGTAGGGGTAGGCAAAGACCACTTCTTCCACTTGCTACGGTTCTTGCACACATCTTTTGCTTCCCCTACTTTCATCAGTGCTCTCATACAAGCTCGTCAGTTGTTGGTACTCTTGACCTGGCCTTTCTTCAAAACAATGTTGATCTGATCGAGATATGTTCGCCGAAGTCGACCTCTACCGACTTGTCCATTTACACTCGCCTTATAAATTTGTTTCGTCAATCTTCCTTCATCCATCCTTTTTACGTGTCGAAACCATCTAAGCATTCCTTTATCTATCTTTGTTACCACATCTTCTTTTACACCACAGCGTTCTCTTATCTCACTATTTTTTACTTTATCCAAACGAGTCACTCCAGCTATACTTCTCAAACTACTCATCTTCGCAGCATTAATCCTATTTTCATGCTTCTTCTGCCAAACCCAACATTCACTACCATACATAAGTGTAGGAACCGACACACCTCTATGCACAGCCAGACGTGCCTTTTTTGACACTTTCTGGCTGTTCATAAAGCTATGCAGTGCCCCATTCATCTGTTTTCCTGTCAACAGCCTTCGCTCAATGTCACTGTCATACTATTTATCTCTCATAAACTTTGAACCCAAGTACACAAATTCATTTACTTATTCCACTCTTTCTCCCTCAATCGAAACTTCACAGTTTGTCATGATTTTTTCTCCTTTAAAAACCATTACTTTCGTTTTGCTTACAATTGTTTTCATCCTTTTGATTTTGAGGGCATTATGCATAACATTAACCATCGCCTGCAACTTTCCTTTAGATGACGCTAATATGACTTGATCATCGGCGTAAAGAAGGCATTTGACGATCAAATCATTCATTTTCAATCCATATGCACTTTTTTTTAAATCTTTTAAACAATCGTCTATGTATAGGTTAAACAGCCATGGCGAAGCCACACATCCCTGTCTCACACCTTTTTCGATGTTAAACCAGTCCGTGCAAGCTCCGTTTATTCTGACACAAGCAGTGAAATCCTCATAAAGTGATTTCAGTGCTCGTATTAAACTACCGCTCACCCCATACATAGACAATGTCGACCACAATTCACTCCTCAACACTCTAACATATGGCTTTTCCAAGTCTATAAAAGCGCAATAGAACTTCTGACTTCTAGCCAAGAATTTTTTAACTATGCCTTGTAATGAAAAGACCTGATCCATACATCTCCTTCCTCTTCTAAATCCTGCTTGCACATCTCATATCATCTCAGTTTCATTTGTTACTCTTTTAATCATTATCTTTGCATGCAGTTTGCCGACTATTGTGGAACTTTATACAGTGTGTAGAGTTTGAAATTAAACAAGAAGCTAGGAAAATGTAAATTTTGTTGCATCCGTGCTTAACCCCTCTCTCCTCCCGGCCGGCGAGAGGGAACAACTGTTCACGATTATTACAGATTTATTTTGTGGGTAATATTAAACAAAAGTGTAACTAGTACATAATTTATATTTATTTTTACAATATTTATAACTAACAAATCGTCAACGATGACTCGCTTTAACGCGCCTGAAAAAAGTTTGATTATAAAATAGTATTATCAGTAGTAAATACCACAAGTGATTGAATTTTCAGTAGTAATATTCCTAGGACATTGATAATATACGAGAAAATTTTATGACAATCGAAAGCTTGTTCCTAGTAATCCTGGGTTATCATTGTAGTAGGTACCTACATTAAAATCGTATAGTACCGATTGTAATTTCGAGTAGTTTATGTATACCTAAAGACCTGTGCTCAAGAGCTCACCCCAGTTCTCTGTAGACTCTTCAAGTTATCATACAGCAAATGAGTATTTCCGTCCATGTGGAAAAACGCTAAAGTTCAACCGATTCCGAACAAAGGAAAGAAGACCATTCCTGCAAATTATCGCCCTATTGCATTGCTCTCAGTCATATCCAAAGTTATGGAAAAAGTGATTAACACAGAACTTATCAAATATCTAGAGAAATTTGAGATAATCCATGACAGACAATATGGATTTCGACAACTTTGGTCTACTGAAGATTTGCTGGCTTATGTCACTCAGCTCTGGACAAACACTATTAAAAAGTTTGGTGAATCCCGTGCAATAGCCTTGGATATATCTAAAGCCTTTGACCGCGTTTGGCACCAGGCATTGTTAAGTATATTATCTGCCTACGGTCTCCCAACCAAACTGCGCCAATGGCTCTTGAGCTTCATGCAAGATTGCTCCTTACATGTGGCGGTATTTCTTCTGATGCGTTTAAAACTGATGTCGGGGTCTCCCAGGGTTCCATCCTGTCCCCCACCTTGTTTCTTTTACACATCAACGACCTCTTGAAAGCCACCACGAACCCCATTTACAGTTTCGCAGACGATAGCACACTTGTCTCAACTTTCACATCCTATCCATCACTTTCGGTGAATGATACAAATAGACTCAGGCAGGAACAGGTTAATTCCATCAATAGAGATCTTAAAGCAATCGTCGAGTGGGGAACCAACAATCTTGTTTAGTTCAACGCCCAAAAAACACAAAGTGCCACGTTTTCCAAGAAAGTGAATCCCTCAAATCATCCCATCACAATGTCCGGAAATACCCTTGAACCAAGACCCTCCATCTCGATTTTGGGAGTCACGGTGTCCAATAACATGTCTTGGCATGACCATGTTGCTAACATCGCAAAGTCGGCAAGCCAGAGGCTAGGTTTTCTGTGGAAAGCCAGAAAGTTTTTTACTCCTGATCAACTGTTGACGACGTACAAGGCTCAAATCCGACCTCTACTGGAGTATTGCTCGCACATTTGGGGTTCAGCAACAAGGCATTCTCTTCGTCTTCTAGATTCCATTCAGAAAAGAGCCATTCGCTTGATAAACAGCTTAACTCTCACAGATACCCTTCACCCTCTAGAACATAGAAGAAGAGTTGCAGACCAGTCATTGCTCTACAGATATTTTCATGGCAGATGCTCCAGAGAAATAAAAACACTTGTACCACCATTGGCCACATTCGGCCGAAGAACACGGCACGCTAATCAGTCTCACCCATTTACTCTCAATATTGACACTACTAGGACCAATCTTCATCAAGAATCCTTCTTTTACAGGGCTGCTACGGAATGGAATAAGCTTCCGAAATCAGTTTTTCCAGAGAACTATGACCTACAACTTTTTAAAAAGCGTGTCCACAATCATTTCCTTTCTATAATCCCTTCGCCTTCTAATAGTCGCAGTGCGGACCGTCCGCGGCCCACACGATAGGTCTAACCTTTTTGCGACTATTTTTATAAAAAAAAAAAATAAAAATACCTATTAGACCGCGAAAATGCCGCGACGTGTTTTAGATGTAGATGCATTAATATTGAATGTACACGCTTATTTTACTGCGAAAAAGGACAATGGAGGTCCGTTGCTATCAGTTTTATCTATACATAAGCGTGTGTGTGTGATGCGATGGGTATTAGTGAAACACAATTAACCTTAGTTTTAGAAAGTGTGAAAGTTAAAAATAGTGAGCAAAATGTTGAAAAATATAAACCCCGCCGACATCCAAAGACTGTTGACTTTTCCGAAGCTTACAAATTTGAAATTCGCGACATTCTGTACAAAATACGTAAAAAAAAGGACATGTCTCTTTAGATTTAATTTTAGAAAAAGTAAAAGAAAAAGATGTATCTGAAATTTCTAGAACGAGTCTTTGGAGAATTTTGAATTATAAAAGGTTTAAGTTTTTGTGTGAAAAAGCTGGAGTTGTGCACAAAAGAATTGAATTTTTAAGAAATTATACTCACTGTAAACAAGAATGCTCTTTATTTGTTTATCTGGACGAAACTTGGATTTTTAAAGGTGAAATGGTTAAAAAAGAAACTATTACCATTGTTACATGAACCATCTGTCATTGTATTAGATAATGCTCCGTACCATTCGGAAATTTTAAATAAGCAACCAACAAACTCCTGGACGGTACAGAAACCAAAAAAAATGGTTAGCGATTGAAAATATTTCATTTCCGCAGTATTATTTCAAGCCGGAATTATTATCGATAGCTAAAAGACACGAAAGAGTTTTTAGTGCGTAGACCTGACATCAGTCAGGGAGTCTCACAGTAGACCTTGAGCTGAAAGACTCATAACTTCTCCGTAAAGGATTTTCTCCACCTCTGCAAAAAAAACTTTCAATACCTATTAGGTTGATTGTATATGCATAACATGCTTATGTATGCATATAATTGTAGAGACCAGCACTCCTCTATTAACAGCCAGTCGTGTCTTGTTTAACACGTACTGGCTACTCATAACGTTATACAGGGCCTTATTTATTTGTTTCCCTATCAATACCCTGAGCTTAATTTATTTTACTTTAATGAAATATTTTATTATATTCTTAAAATTATTTTGAGTCACATAATAAATGAAAACTGTTTTGTATAATCGTTATACTATATGTTACAATACTGACAAAACCTAAGCGGGCAGTTTATGAAAACATGGCTGGTTGTGTATAGCTGTTTGTTAATTAACACACTGACAATATGTGTTATTAAGCAATAAAATGTTATCGAAATCATTGTGGGTTTTTTCCAATAATATATTACCAATTTAAAGATCTAAACATTACAATAACCAAATTTAGTTTTCGTTACATAATTTAACTGAATGTATGTTGTAATTTTGGAATTTGATTGATTTAGAACTTTTGATCTACGAGCAACTTGTTACAGATTTTCGTGTATGCGATTCCGACTGAAACTTAAATAACCGCACGTAAAAAAAATGATCATAACTTGGAATAATCTTTTCTCTGCGGCACTTATTCACGGGGTGTTACTTAGAGATTTCCCTTTTTACAGATCATAAAAAATGTTCAATTATCGCTTATAAGTTTGGTCCTTTGGGCGCAATAAACTCCCCAAATAGGTGGATATCTCCGGCAGATACGGTTAAATACGAGTTATGGTACTTGAAAGCTTTAAAAAAAGTAAAGCCGCTACGACTCGAAAGATATGTCTCCCCCGAGACGGGGTTGCCCTCCTCTCCGGGGTCATGAATTATCGGTGTCCACCTATTAAATTCGTCCGACCATTCGTTCGGCTTCGATTTTGCTCTTTTTTTCAGTTACTTGCGTTTGTTCGCGGAAAAGAAGAACGCGACGGTGTTGTTGGTGTTGAAAATTGAAAAGGGTCGGTTGCGGTTTCGAGAACAAAATATATATGAACGGTGGAAACAATCATTTATTGTTCAGTTTGCTGCGGTACAATTGGAACATTTTCGTAAACGACGATTCCTGTGCGGTGGATCACTATGAATTTGTAAAACACCGACCGTGCAAACATTTGTTGGTTTTAGCAAGTATATACGGCAAAAAGATTTTACCACATAATTTTTTATTGTGAATTTGCCGTTTTTTGTTGTACATATTTTCTATTTAAAATACTGTGTGTGTCACGAAAAGCTCGAACAATGATCACGACCAATTCATAATAATAATAAGCAACACGGTAGAAATAATTAAATTTTTAAATGCATATAAATACTTTCAAAACAGAATTTTTCAAACGATCATTTAGTTTTTTTTTTTATGTTCTGGTTCCCATGAAAGGGGATATCCTGTAATGTTCAGAGAACATCGTGGGAACCAAGGGAAAGAAGGTAGGAGTTGGTGTTCTTCTTAAATTTCTGGAGGTTGTATGCCTCGGGGAACACCTCCCTAGGCAATGAGTTCCAAAGCCTCGCAATTCGTTGGATGGATGAGTCTTTGGAAAGTGATGTTCTGCAGGTCTCCAAAGTGACCACGAAGGGGTGTGAAGACTGAACTTGACGGGTTAATCTCGAAGAGACTGCCAATGGAGGAACGATTGTTGATATTTTAGAAGAGCATCGCCCATGAAAATATCTATAAAATAGAGACAAATCGCCAACTTTTCTACGGTGTTCCAGACAAGTGAGCGAGTTTGTAAGCGAGGCATCACCGACGAGACGAATTGCCCTTTTTTGGACAGAATCCAGTAGCTTCAGGATATGTTTAGGTGCTGCACTCCAAATATGGGAACAGTACTCCAGTACAGGTCGGATCTGTGCCTTATAGATCATAGGCAGCTGACTGAAGGTGAAATAGCTCTTGGCACGAAACAAAAAACCAAGTTTTTGGGATGCACTTTTGGCAATGGACCTCACGTGATTTTTCCAGGAAAGGTTATTGCTGATAGTAATACCAAGCATCGATATGGATGACTTCAGTGGTATGGTTACAACGTATGCCAAGTGATTAACCTGTTACCAAAAGTAATGAATATTTCTGTTTTACGAAAAAAATTTAAGCATTTTCTGCTGGAAAACCAACTTTAATTATAACCTACTTCATACATTTTTATTATTAAGTGTTCCAACAAAGCAAGTCTTAGAAATGAACGTTTTTTCCTTCCTTGCATTATGTTAGTTATACTAATCTCTTATTCTAATTTTTCTCTTACTTAATTCTATCTTATCTTAGTTAAGGTAAAAAACAAATTTTTGAGGCTGAGTGGAAGAGCAACTTAGTAGCACTTTTGCTATCTAAGTTGAACCTCGCCTTTTGTGTTTTAGCTATGTGCCACCATTTTTGTTAAGTTTAAATCAAATTATATGTAATTAGGACAATAAAGATGATTATTATTATTATTAAGTTTGAAAAAGTATTTATAAACTTTCCCAATTTTCTACCGTAGATTTTAGTTAAACAGAAAAAAATAGCTTGAAGTTCTAATTTAAAAAATGAAAATATTTAACAGTCACAAGGTTGAACTTTTCCTCACCTTTTTACAAATCCTGTATACTTCTGTTATTTTACAGACAGCACAGCCATTTTTAATGTGGGTATCCACAGGTAAAAGATACAAATCGTTTACAATAATTATTAAAATATGACCAAAGTACATTTAGCTAGCATATTGGGAGATATAATTATATGAATAATAAATATTTAAGAATAATGTATCATACAGAGGAATACTCCGACCTGAAAGACATAAAAGCGGGTGTTCCGCAGGGTAGCTACTCTTTCCTTGGACCCATCCTGTATTTACTATAAAACAGCGAGCTACCCCCATTAGAAGATATAGTTGTTGCTGCTTGCGCTGACGACACTGCTCTGCTTGCAGTAGATCAAAACCAAGAAAACTCTGTTAGAAAATTGCAGATAGCAACCAATGCAGTAGTAGACTGGACCAAACAATAGAAGATTAAGCTTAATGAGCTTAAATCTATTTAAATAAACTTAACCAATAAAAGAGTACCAGAACCCTATCCTCTTAATATTAACGGAACAATTGTACCACATTCGATGAATGCTTAATACCTCAGCATGACTCTTGATGCCAAACTCAGGTGAAAAGAACATGTTAATAATAAAACAACCAAATCAGGCCTAAAATACAGACAGCACTACTGGCTTATTGGAAAAAACTCCAAGCTTTCAATTTACAACAAGTTATTGATTTATAATCAGATTCTGAAACCGGTGTGTCTTTATGGCATCCAGCTTTGGGGCTGTGCCAGCAATTCCAATATCAATTGCATCCAAGCATTCCAGAACAAAGAGCTACGAAACATATTGAATGCTCCCTGGTATGTTCGTAACTCCATCCTGTCCCCCACCTTATTTCTTTTACACATCAACGACCTCTTGAAAACCACCACGAACCCCATTTACAGTTTCGCAGACGATAGCACACTTGTCTCAACTTTTACATCCTATCGATCACTTTCGGTGAATGATACAAATAGACTCAGACAGGAACAGGTTGATTCCATCAATAGAGATCTTAAAGCAATCGTCGAGTAAGAAACCAACAATCTTGTTCAGTTTAACGCCCAAAAAACACAAAGTGCCACGTTTTCCAAGAAAGTAAATTCCTCAAATCATCCCATCACAATGTCCGGAAATACCTTTGAACCAAGTCCCTCCATCTCGATTTTGGGAGTCACGGTGTCCAATAATATGTCTTGGCATGACCATGTTGCTAACATCGCAAAGTCGGCAAGCCAGAGGCTAGGTTTTCTGTGGAAAGCCAGAAAGTTTTTTACTCCTGATCAACTATTGACGACGTACAAGGCTCAAATCCGACCTCTACTGGAGTATTGCTCGCACATTTGGGGTCCAGCACCAAGGCATTCTCTTCGTCTTCTAGATTCCATTCAGAAAAGAGCCATTCGCTTGATAAACAGCTCAACTCTCACAGATACCCTTCAGAACACAGATACCCTCTAGAACATAGAAGAAGAGTTGCAGACCAGTCATTGCTCTACAGATATTTCCATGGCAGTTGTTCCAGAGAAATAAAAACTCTTGTACCACCATTCTTGTACCACCATTGGCCACATTCGGCTGAAGAACTCGGCACGCTGATCAGTCTCACCCATTTACTCCCAAGATTGACACTACTAGGACCAATCTTCATCAAGAATCCTTCTTTTACAGGGCTGCTACGGAATGGAATAAGCTTCCAAAATCAGTTTTTCCAGAGAACTATGACCTACAACTTTTTAAAAAGCGTGTCCACAATCATTTCCTTTCTATAATCCCTTCCCCTTCTAATAGTCGCAGTGCGGGCCGTCCGCGGCCCACACGATAGGTCTAACCTTTTTGCGACTATTTTCATAAAAAAAAAAAAAACTCTGATATTTACAGAGATCTTTGAGTTTCAACCGTTAAGAACGAGATTAAAAGATTAGCCGACAAGCATAAAGCGTAGTCTGTGGTCAAAGAAAAACTTAAAGTATGGAAAACAGTGATGACCAAAACCTCCCGTACCTACTCCAAAATCTGGTATGGAATGCGTAGACAAGTGTTATCAAAAACTATATCCAAATATTTTGACATTGCTACAAATTTTAGCTACCATATCTGTTACTGTTACGCAAAAAGGACTTTCTCAAAACTTTCTGAAAAACTATTAACGCAACACAACTAGTAAAAACTAACTGAACGATTTGGCTCTCATGAATATTCACTATGGGACAGAAATCATGCCCATTTTTGTTTTTTTATTTTCTTGAAACTCCTATTTTTTACACTCTTTTTTATTATTTTATTATCAGGTACAAGGTAATTTTTTTTCTAACATCTGCCACTCAGTTTTGTCACATCTGTAATTATTTAGAAAACAACTTCTTAGGGTAACTTTTTACGACAAGATTGATCCAACGTCCTGGATTTTTCTGGGTTTAACCTCGACGCTAAAAGCTGAAAAGTGTCTCCCGATATTTTAAAATATTAACGGAAACGGTCAATGTTGTAGGAGTGAAACACGCCGAATTTCATCGACTACTAAATATTTAACTACTCAAAACTTGGTCTGTTTATTAAGGATTTAAACAATATATAGGTACAAAAAACAGGGAAGCGACCCTCAACAATAAATGTCAGTTATACTTTCGCTTTTTTTAAACTCTAGCTTCAACAGATAATCTATTAAACAGTTTTATCTCTTATCGCAGTAAACATGTACCCAGTAGAATAAAAAATTACTTAAATAACATAACCGCAACTACAATCTACAATCAAATTTTCGTAAAACATTCTATATACATTTTTTATTTTCTTTGAATCATTTACTTATACAGGTTTATTCACGTTAGGGATGGGGATCTTGCCACGTCTTTTTCGTTCTCTAAAGAGTACTCTGCCAGCGGTCTCTCTACTGGCAAATTATGCCCGAGCTCAGCCGTAGAGGGTAGAAGAAAAAAAAATATAAAAGTGAGCCGCGCCACCGACTTAGACGGTTCAAGCCGGAAACCCCTAGGTCTTGTAGGCACTAGCAGAGCAACACGATAAACAACTAAGATTATGGTGAACCAAATAAATAAAATTATAGCTAAAATATATTGGATACTTTACTCACACAATAAATCAAAGTACATAGCTCAATATCAACATTATAACAAATATAGTCAAAATTAACAGCTATGGTAAATTTTCTTGCTAAAACAAACCAAAAATTAAGAATTTACAACTATATAAAATAACCATAACAGAAGTAAGAGTAACAGACTTTTCCAAGTTACCAAAAAAAAAAAGAGTAAAACATATATAAATCAACTCATTAATAACACTAACTCAAACGTTTACATAAAGCTGCTAATTTACTCATGTTTTAACCATTTACATAAAGATTTTCACTACCAAAACAATCGAGTTTATTTAAAAATATTTTTACAATGGTTGTCCTTTAAAATATCAAGATTGTAGGATATTTACAAATAAGTAGGAAGAAAATATATTTTTACTTGGACATAAAGAATTATTGAGAAGGTTATTTTAATCCAAGTTTAGTTTTGGCATATTATCTAATGCAATAAATAGTTTCCAACAATGTACTATATTAATAAACTAAAACAAAACTTAATCGTGGTGTCAAAATGAGTCACGGCGTTATATATTTAAAAATAATTCACTGATAACCTTTGGGTATACGAATTCACATGTACTATATTAATAAACTAAAACAAAACTTAATTGTGGTGTCAAAATAAGTCACGGCGTTATATATTTAAAAATAAATCACTTATAACCTTTGGGTATACGACTTCACTACTCCTGTGGCCTACTCCTGTGGCTGGGTTGATTATGGGACGGCACCTGCTAATTAACAATGGCTTCCCTCAAATAAATCCCGCTTGCGGCTATTTGAACTCGACACCAAAATCCAAAATATCAACAACGAAGGTAAGATAGAATGGTCAAGTTAAAAATTAAGTGGTTTTTCTTCAAAATCCAATCAAGATGGCCCAAATACATCCAGATATGAAAGAAATCCCATAGAGGTTCTGCACACGTGCTAATATCACACCGTCCCAAAAACTCTCACCAACACCCGACTTCGAAGACTGCCACCAACCGACTGACTCCCAGGCCGGAAATCAAGAAATGACACGGAATAAACGTCAACCCACAATCTTCTCCAGTCCGGGCTCCACAATCGCCTCGTCCGTGCTGTTAGCCAGCCCCATCCACACAGAAATGCAAACCAAACAATCGAATCCTATCCCTACAATGTATGCAACACTATTTACAACGAATGATATATTTAAGTTACAACAAAGTACGGTATGCAACCCTACTTAAGAGTAACTAAGGAATACGAAACTATCAGAAACCCAATTAATAATGGAACTGTAGAAGGAAAAAATAGGCACGTGACAATCTAAGATTGATTAATCGAGGAATCGATATTTTGGACCGAAAACTTTGATTTATTTAATCGATATACATATAGCCCTAAAACGATCCAGTAAATCGATTGCTCGAAAAATCAAGTTTCGATTTAAAAAAAGAAGTTGAAATTACTTGTAAAAAAGCAACTCTTTGCATGTAATGCATTTGTACATAAAAGTCAGGGTTTAAATGAAGAATTTAAGCTCTGTCAATCTATTTATATATGTATGCGTCTTTTTTTGTCAATAATGAATATGCTTTATTATTTTACCTATGGATAAGTCTTTAATGAACAATATTAATAATGCCATACAACTTATTTTATTAAGAAAGCAATTGTCGTGGATTAAAGCGACATTTATACTTAATGAGCGGGAATATTTATACAAAAGCATGTGACAATCGGTATAAGTTTTTTCTCGGGTCACCATCCAACTAGATAGCCCATAGTCTACGTTAAGTAAAGAACGAACCAAACTGTATTCGTTTGGAGTGCAGAAATGAAAATAACTTTTATTATTCTACTGAAATATTAAAAGATCAAAAATTTTAATGGAAGAAAATAATAATTCTTATTTTTTTAATGAAAATATTTTACAACCAAAATACCAATCCTGCCAAATTTAATTTTTCAGAAGGAAAGGATAATGTCGCTTTTAATTAAATAAAAACGAAAAATATAAAGTAATTCCTTTTTGTGTGTCTTTGTAAATTCCATCACGCTCAAAGTAACAAAAGATAAATATCCGTACATTCGAAACCCAACAACTTTTAAAATCTTCGAAGTATCACTAATCCCCATTAAACACTTTGTTCCAATTCCCATGCGTAGTCTAAACATTTCCAAAACTTCGCAAAGCATAAAACTTTAGCACCTCAATTAAAGTTTCCAGTACTCATACAAGAACACACGGAATAGCTAAGCCAATTCCTATTGGCCAGAAAAGAGACGTAACCACACAAATTGAGGAAACGAATGTCGACCAAACTGTCGTAACTTTGATTCGGGAAAAGCAGATGGGGGGAGCAGGCGTTTTCATGAGACAAACTTCACTCCTTATGGGTAAAGTTCTTGTTGAGACTAATTACTTTCTGATTGATTTAATTTTAACGCGAAGCTTTTATATTTGACACAGTTTTCGACTGAGAACAAGAAGAGAATGTAATCAAATTCTTCTTTAACTGAAGTCATTTGACATATGTAAAATATAAAAGTTGTTTATTACAGTATTGTGGTAATGAAACAACATTAATTAAACTATATTTGCTGCTAGTAGGGTAACATGTCAAATATGCATACATCGATGAATCAATTATTATTTAACTATATATACATACATATCGTCACGCCCATTTTCCATGGGGGTAGGCAGAGACCACTTCCTTTCACTTCCGCTACGGCTCTTACACACATCTTTTGCTTTTTCTACTTTCATCTGTGCTTTCATACATGCTCGTCGGTTGTTGGTACTCTTGACCTGGCCTTTCTATAGAAAAATGTCGATCTGATAAATATATGTTCGCCGGGGTCGACCTCATCGACTTGCCCATTCACACTCGCCTTATAAATCTGTTTCGTCAAAACCATTTAAGCATTCCTTTATCTATTTTATAAATCACATCTTTCTTCACACCACAGCATTCTATCTCACTATTCTTCACTTCATCCAATCGAGTCACTTCGGCTATACTTCTCAGACTACCCATCTCTGCAGCATTAATCTTATTTTCATGTTTTTTTGCCAAACCCAACATTCACTTCCATACGTAAGTATAGGAATGATTATATAAATTAAATACGAGGGCGAGACATGATTAAAAATATAAATTTAACTTTCGTCACTAGAGACTCGTCACAGTGCTGTAGACAGTAATGTATCTATAATGCAAAAAAGCAAATACACTTTCAATAATAGATCTATCTGTAAGTATGCACTCATTGCGCCCTTTCTGTTCAAGCTCCTCCTCCAGTCACAGTTATTTTACAAACTTTCAAAGGCTGTTGGGGATCCTGATGTAGCTCTCTGGCTTAGGTTTTTTTGCCTTAGCCCAGGAACAGGGAAATTGCCAGTTCCCTCGGTGACATAGGACGTGTTCCATCGTCTCTTCTTCTTCAAGACAGAAACGGCATTCACTGTTCTCAGTCTCCCCCAGCCTACAAAGGTGTTTGAGAAGTCCACAATGTTCTGTCAGTACGACCACTGTTACTCTTAGTCCAGTACGACTAAGGTTGAGCAGATCTGCCGTGGTCGCATGCGATGATTATTTTATAAACTTTTTCGCGAGCCTTTGATCTGTATTTTCATTCCATTTAGCCAGAGCTACTAAATGCATCTACTTTTTATGGTGCTCCTTTTAAGCCTTTTTGAAATCCTGCAGTAGGGTTCGAATCCAATGGGAACAGTATCTGAGCCCATATCGGTCAGTTTATCTCCCTCATTGTTCCCTTCCAACCTTGAATGTCCTGAGATCTATACCAGTGTGACATTATTTATGTTTAATATGTCCTCTAGGGCCTTCTTGCATTTTATCACGTTTTGTGAGGTGATAACTGGAAAGGTCAATGCCTTCAGCATGGCTTGGCTATCGGAGCAGATTGCTTTTCTTTTATTTACAAAGTTTAGCCTTTAGCACAGTGTTCAATAGCAACCGTCTCCGCTTGAAAAACTGTAGCGTGTCAACCCAGATTGATCGCTATCTTTATTATCTTCCATTTTTCGTACACACCTGCACCAGTACCACAAGACATTTTGGAGCCATCTGTGTACCAGATTGAGTGAGGAAACACTCGAATGCGGTTTTTCCATGCCTCTTTTTTTGAAAAGAAGTTTCTGGTAAAGTGGTAGTGAGGCGACAATTAATCGCTTATGGGGATGTACTTAAAAAACATAGAAATTATCCAAACTTTCCAAAATAAAGTACTGAATACTATCGTAAATGCACCTTGGTACATAAAAAATAATAATCTACGTAAATATGGGAGCACGTTATTGACGTTATTAAAATAAATGCTGATAAACACATTCAAAGGTGAAATAAAAATAAACCGCATGATATAGTTTACTAAATAATTAATAAAAATCATAAATAATTGAATTAGCTAGCCACTGGGCTGTACTGAACAAACAAGACACATATACTGTAACTTTTTACCTACAAAAACACTCGGGGATCGAATTTATGTTTAACACATTTCAAAGTTTAAAAAACTAACTGACTAACTTCCGCAAACGGAGGTTAATTTATATATTAACGTTAAAACGAGAAAATTTCCAAACGTATTCAGACTGTTCTATCGAAAATTCGTGGTTAGTCTGGAAGGCACTGGAACATCCTCGTCATTAACTGTGACCGTACGGCCCAGCTCGCTTACGTAACATATCCCAGTGGCGTATCGCAAAATCGATGCAATACATTAAAGAAAGTTGCAAGATGACTTCTACTCAGTTGTAACGGCTTAGGAGGTATTTTTGGTGGCTAAAGTCCCACATTTCTAGCTGGCGTAAGGGGCTCTCCTAGTGTCTATTGAGATTTTCACCTGCCTTTTTTTTTTAAAATAATAATTTGCAGTCGTTGCACCATTGCTTCTAAACCCGTTGATTATGTGAAAAGTTCACTGTGCATTATTTTTGTTTTAGTTTAAATATTATTTAAAGTGTTTGATTGTAGAATCACTGTGGAATACAACAGTGAGTATTAAATATGTTAATATTTTTATATAGAAAGATTAATAACAAAAACAAAACATATATCATTTTGACCACTGCCGACAGTAGCTGTCACCTTTTACATCAAAAACAACTATCTGTTGGTGACGCGAAACCATATAAGTTTTCCCCTATCAAAAAATTGCGCCTAAAAAAGTTTTCACTTCACGAAAAGAAAATGTCTACAGTATGACTAAAAAATTTAAGTACTCGAGTATTTGCATTTTAAACGAATCCTTATAATATACAAGAACATTTTATAGTTAGCCGGTCATCCGAGTGGTTAAAGTCCAATCGTAAAATTTCTGAAAGTGAGTAAACTTTTCTCCATCATGATGATTGTTATGCGAGTTTTATGACAATTTTACAGATCTAGGAGGATCGATCAGGAATTTATATGAGCTTCACTTACCGAAGATGCAGTTATGTGTCTGATCTTATAGTTTTCACCAAACTGACAAAAAAAATGGAACATTTTTATGAAGCCATAAACGGATACGCTTTTCAGATAAAAAAAAGCACGATAACTTTTTATTTGTATACCATTCCACATAGAATCATTTTGCATACATAAAAATGTTCGTTATATGGCAATAAAAAGAATATTATTAACGAATAAAAATGAAATTATTATAATTAATTTACTACCATAAAAATCAGTATTTTTTTTATTTTTGTGTTTATTATTATTGCTGTTGAATAAATATGAAATAATAAATATTTAAAAGAAACATTTTATTACAGCAAGGTTATATAGGGTTATTCATTAAAAATGGGCAATCTCTGAACTGGAGATACCACACATTAAAATATGGCGATTGAGCTTAACATGTCTTTTACAAATGTTGCAGGTTTACGAGATACAGGGTATTTAAAGTTGGAATTTTAATTTGAAACTTCTTTATAATTTTGTGATTTTAAGCAGCATTGTCTTCAAAATTAGCAATTTTATGTTTTTTAGCATGAAAATTACGAATTGTATGCTGAATTTAGCACTATTCCTACAGGGCGTTAGTTACACCCTGTTACCTAGGTAAATTACAACATATCTTTTTTACCTAATGAGTTATGGCTAAAATGACTAGAAAATCTAAAAGGCAGTTCAATTATTAATAAAAAAGGTACTCCTGTTTATTTCATGTAACTCTATCAGTTTTTGAGTTATTTGTATTTAGAAATTTAGAAATCAAGAAAATGCTTCTGTAGGAACAAATCAAAGGTTCCTGCTTGGTCAAGAACGTAGAGGGAACTACGAGAAGCGGCTAGAAGAAGTGAGATAAAAATAATTACCTATTTATAGAGAGAGCCACCGAAGAGTTACAAACGCAGGAACCAATTTAGATAAATTATAAATTAATGTGTTAAATAAATTAGTACATACATACATAAAGTCACTTTTTTTTCGTAGGAGTAGGCAGAGACCACTTTCTTCCACTTCCTACGGTTCTTACACACATCTTTTTCAACTACTTTCATCAGAACTCTCGTACATGCTCGACGGTTGCTGGTACTCTCGACCTGGCGTTTCTTCAAAACAAAGTTGATCAGATCGAGATCGATGTTCGCCGAGGTCGACCTTTACCGACTTCCGTCCATTCACACTCACCCTTTGATTTTTAGGGCATTATGCATAACATTAACCATCGCCTGAAACTCCTTTTCAGATGACGCTAAAAGGACTTGATCATCGGCGTAAAGAAGGCATTTGACGATCAAATAATTCATTTTCAATCCATACGCACTCTCTTTCAAATCTCTTAAACAATCGTCTATGTATAAGTTAGTGAATAGTTGTAAATATTTTCGTTAATAAATAGTTATAAATTAAAAGCGTACACTATATTTTTAATATATTAAGTTAATTAACGTTACAATATTAATTAAATCGGTTCATCTTAACGAGCTAAAGGAATTACTTCTGGAGTAAAACTTTACAAATTATATCTTGTAATTTTATTTTTCTGCAACAGAAAATTCTGTTTTGGAATTTATTATTAAAATATTGCCTTAACTTTGTAAAATATACCCTTATTCTGTATAATTATTATTTTTATTTATTCCATAATTAATAAAATTAAATAAATATTTAATTTTTATATACAGGCTGGCCAACCGAAAACGAAACAGAGCCATTTGCAGGAACCTCGTAAGCATTTTAGAAAAACGCTCAGACCTGTCGATTTTTGATTAAAGGAGGACACTCTTTTCCGGTATTTTTGACTCCAATACTTTCAACCCCAAGTGAGGGTATGAATAACCTAACAATTTTTAAATAGCATTGAAGGTCAAATAAGATATCCTTCAAAAGCTCTTACAATTTTCTATACAATATTCTTTAAATTACATGTTTAAATTCCAATTATTTAAGTTGCTGCAAACGGCTCTGTTACGTTTTCGGTTGGCCACCCTATATTAGAGAATTCCCTACTCCGCTACTGATTTTGACATTTTTTTACTGGATTTATTTTAAAATATTAACACTTTATTTCTTAAATAAAACTCCAATACTTTCGACGGATTTATCCTTTAGGGATAAGTATTAAGTTTGGATTTTTAACTGAATTATTAAGTGATGAAAATATCATTAGGTTTTCAATCCATTAATAAATAAATATCACAACGGATTTTAATCAAAAAGCATCGATGTGTATTTCAGAGGATAAGCTAACTAAACAATATAATACCTAAATATGATATTTAATTGAATGCAATAATTATAAAACAATGCAGAAATAAAATATAAAAAAACAACAAATAGTTTATTTGAAAAGCTAATTTTTCTCTTTTATTAATTATATATCAGTATAATTAATAATTTATTTATCTATTAACAAAGACACCACATTTATAAATACCCAAGTATACAGTTATCAAACGGTAAAAAAAGTAATACGATGCAATTTGTTATTCCTAAGCGACTGAATTTTGACACACTTTTTATGCTGATACTGCAGAAATAATTTATGCTTGGCAACGTCGCCTCTATACTGTATTAGAACGTATATGTAGCGTATTTCACCAATATGCGACGGTGTATTATCAAGCATCAAATTTATAGTTACCATAATCGGAATCACTGTCGTCGCTATCTTCATTTAGATTGTAAATGATAACAGGATTAATTGCTTCGATGCGGTTTTCACGAACCCACCATTCATCTATTAAATTTTCACATTTTGTGACACATTTTTCCCAAATTTCAGGAGTGGCAGTATTAAGTGCTCGTTGCAAGGTTTTCAAATGACAGATGGTTCATGTAACAATGGTAATAGTTTCTCTTTTAACCATTTCACAAACATCTCTGTATCCATATTGTCATGATAATCGGCTGATTTTGATTTTGACGAAAATAAAAGATCCGCCTTACCAACAAAACCATGCTTTCCATCTGCATGCACAACGTGTCTTTTATTACCGTCGGTGTGTTTTATAGACTTTATGTTATCGTCCTGCCAAATTCTTTTTGATCCACCTTTAGCAAAAATCTAAGTTTCGTCCAGATAAACAAATGAAGAGCATTCTTGTTAACAGTCATTATAAGACTCGTTCCAGAAATTTCAAATGCCCCTTTTTCTTTTATTTTTTCTATTATTAAATCTAAAGAGACATGTTCTTTTTTTTTCACGTATTTTGTACACAATTTCGCGAATTTCAAATTTGTAAGCTTCGGGAAAGTCAACAGTCTTTGGATGTCGGTGGGGTTTATATTCTTTCAGACTTTTTAAAACTGAGATTAATTTTGTTTCACCAATACCCTTTGCATCACACACACACGCTTACGTATGGATAAAACTGGTAGCAACGGACCTCCATTGTCCTTTACCGCAGTAAACTAAGCGTGTACATTTAATATTAATGCATCTACATCTAAAACATGTCGCGGCATTTTCGTGGTCTATTAGGTATACATACTTTACTTGAAATTACAATCGGTACTATACGATTTTAATGTAGGTACCCACCACAATAATAAGCCAGGATTACTAATTACTTTTCTGGAAATCTAACAAAAATGAATCAACAAGCCAAATTAAAGATTATTAGTTTAGTTAATTGGTGAAATTTGTTTGGATTACTTACCTACCTTTCTTATTATGTACAATAAATAAAGTCATTAAGAACAGATTTGGCTGCAAAATTAACCTTGCTAACAAATAAAAATATTGACCCTTAACTTCCAAACAAAAAGTCCGTTATAAAATAATATGAAATTTGTTTAAAAATATTAGGGGACTTCACGTTCGTACTTCTTAAGTGTACAGTTGAATACTGGTTATCGAGTTTCTAACGATAATCCGTGACCACCGTATATTCGTGAAATATGCGATACAGTGCCTTCATTTTAAAACCAGCCAGTCCAAATAACTTTTGATTTTGCGTTAATATAAGAAAAACAAAAAACACGTCGAATTTTTCATCTAGTGGCACCCCTTTAACATCCCCTACCCCTTCTTTAAAATGTCAAATAGCAACCCCTACCTTGTCATACATCAAATGAAAAATGCAAATCAGCCATACAAACAACAATTTATTCTATCGATTTATTTTTATTTATTTATTATTATTATTATCTTTCAGGGTTTTCCTGTAACTCAAAACGTATCATCTGGCATAATTATAAGTACCCACAGCTTAGTGTTACAAAAAGTTACAAGATTTCAAAGTGGATCTTATACTTGTCTAGCAGCGAATCCTCGAGGAGAAACAACAAGTGATCCTGTTAATCTTCGAGTCAGATGTAAGTATATCTATAGGCAATAATTTATAAAAAATGACAATGTCTATTTTTTTTTATTTTAATGGATATAATTGCATATCTGCATCTACTTTTCATTTCTAATCATTTTTTTATCAAAAATAAAGTTACTTTACTCTTGAGCAAAATTTATATGTTTTAACTAACTTCTTGTACGATTGCAAAAAAATGATATTTTATTTCATTTTCGGTTTTAGGCCATGCAGAACTCTTTTCCTTAAACTAATAATAAAAAAGTTTTGTATATGATTCCAACTTAAATAAACACGCTGTATAAAGATAAGAAAAAATATTTGTGGAACATAAAAATTGCAATTCAAATCGTTGAGGTGTACGGTATCCAGTCGACCAGCACAAAATATAATAAATATTCGCAAAAAATAATCAAGTAATTAGCTACAAAATTCTAATTTGAATTGTGCCCACTTCGTCGATAAGTTTTTGCGACGTTAGTAATCAGTATGAAACTGTTAGCGACACCCTTGTATGTCTGACTTATCAGGAAAGATACTACGACTTATGCAAGACATTAAATAATTTCTCTTTTAAAAATGTGTTCACTTTTACCATAACAGCTTTAAAAATAAAATAAATATTCTACGAATTAAAAAACATAGCAACAACTGAAAAATTAACTAAAAATTTTAAATCCAAAAAAAAACATTACAAATCTAATATTTGTAGTTTAAATAAACCAACTTGTGCCATACAATAGCCACTTATGTAAAACATGGAATTTTTTGAAACCATGACGGAAAAGCAAAATGAAAATGATGTTTTTTACAAATATAATATTTACAGATGAGTCATCATTTTCTTTACATAGGAAACAAAATTCGTCAGTTGTAAGGTATTGGTCTATCAGCATCTGATTATTCCTGTCCGCACTAAATAACCACAAAAACTTAATGTTTGGATAGGAATTTATCCAACTTTATTTCGAATTTATTCTGATAGTTCAACTACTACCCGTTAATCTTGGGACATTTGGTTTCAACAGGATAGTTGTCTAATTCATAGTGCACGAGTAGTGACACAATTTTTCCAAACGAAGTTTTCTGATCGTTTTATATCTACACGTGGTACGATCACGTGGCCTTTTAGATCTTCAGATATATCTACAAATGATTTTTTCTTGTGGGATATCTGAAAGTATCCGCTTATCAAAAAGAATTTGAGGAAGATTAAAGTATTTATGGATTAAGAAAGAAAATTTTCCAACTTTGGCTAACATTACACCAAATCTAATCAGCGATATGAGATTATCTCTGTTTCACAGGTTTATTTGAACCTTTATTACAGTTTATTTGTAATGTTTTTTTGTAGTGTTAAAATTTTTAGTTAATTTTTCTCAGAAGTTGTTATGTTTTTTAATTCGTAGAATTTTTATTTTATTTTCAAAGCCATTATGGTAAAAATGAACACATTTTTAGAAGAGAATTTATTTAATGTCCTACATATCACGTAGTCTCTTTCTTGATAAGTTAGACGCACACACCGTCGCTAACAGTTTTATACTGATAACTAACGTCGCAAACACATGTCGACGAAGAGGGGACAATTCAAATTAGAGTGTTGTAGTTAATTACTTAATTTTTTATTGCGGATATTTGTTATATATTGTGCTGGTCTACTGGATACCATACACCTTAACGTTTTGCATTGAAACTGTTCCACAAATATATTTCGTTTTTCAAGGAAGTAAATTCCTCAAATAATTCCATCACAATGTCCGGAAATACACTTGAATCAAGTCCCTCCATCTCGATTTTGGGAGTCACGGTGTCTAATAATATGTCTTGGCATGACCATGTTGCTAACATCGCAAAGTCAGCAAGCCAGAGGCTAGGTTTTCTGTGGAAAGCTAGAAAGTTTTTTACTCGTGATCAACTGTTGACCTTTGCTGGAGTATTGCTTGCACATTTGGGGTTCAGCACCAAGGCATTATCTTCGTCTTTTAGATTCTATTCAGAAAAGGGCCATTCGGTTGATAAACAGCTCAACTCTCACAGATACCCTTTACCCTCTAGAACATAGAAGAAGAGTTGCAGACCAGACATTACTTTACAGATGCTCCAGAGAAATAAAAACTCTTGTACCACCACTGGCCACATTCGGCAGAAGAACTCGGCATGCTGATCAGTCTCACCCATTTATTTTCAAGATTGACACTACAAGAACCAATCTCCATCAAGAATCCTTCTTTTACATAGCTGCTACAGAATGAAACAAGCTTCCAAAATCAGTTTTTCCAGAGAACTATGACCTGCAACTTTTCAAAAAGCGGCTCCACAATAAATTCCTTTCTATAATCCATCCCCCTTTTAATAGTCGCAGTGCGGGCCGCCCGCGGCCCACACAATAGGTCTACCCTTTTTGCGACTATTTTTAGTAAAAAAAAAAATATGGATGGCGTTACGAAAATTTTTTACCAAACAAACCCCAATTATTTTTCAGTTGTTTTATTAGATTTGTTCAATATAGCTACCGAATTCGTTGGACCGTCTCTCTCTCTCTATATTAAACAAGTCAGCATCATAAGCACATTAACTGGAATAGATCTGTGCTAGCGACGCATATGTTCAGAAATTATTAAACTCCGTGTATTCGGAACGCATCCGCGTTACCGAACAATTATGCATTTAATTGCATACCGCACTTATTCGGTTGTCATGGCGACGAGTATGTCGTTTCGATACTAAAACGCACGCTTGCCACCTGGCGCTTTTTTTTTACTTACGCCGATGGGCACGTCGCGATGCCGAACGCGACATCATTAACCAGGGGAAGTACCGTCGCGTCGGCCGTTCCTCCTGTCGCTGGTAATAAGCACACGAGCGCAAACTACGACTCTTAATTAAATTTTAATCAATTAAAAAGTGAGTTCATTTGTTTGTGTTTGTTCGCTCGAATGTTTAGCTGTGATAATAAAGTCAGTGACTACTTTCTGGTTATTAAAACATTTTCTCCTTTTTATAGCAATATACTTGTTTGTATTAGGCCTGTTCGTTTGTCATGCTCACGCTGCTCAATACATTACATAAATGTGCAGATTGATATGATTTTCGTGATACAAATCCACGAAGAGCATTTACCAACTGCCGAATTCAAAGGAACACAAAACCCCCACCAAAACAATTTGATATTTGATCCCAACAAAAAACAACCAAATTGCCCATCAAATTTTTATTTCGTTAAGTAAATAATTTTTTAACTCAGAATTTGCATCAGTCACTTCACCATCAATTATACTGAATGTTCTATTCATTTTTAATGTCCGATTTTTGAAATTCTGCTAGATGAAACTGATATGATTTTTCTGCTCTACCTAAATTAGTGGAGCAAATAAATCCTGCTTTATCTGGTATATATAGCAACTTGCTCCTGTCAAACGAACGGTCTCTGTTCAATTGCTTATAACAAACGAACAGTCGAATACTGCTCAAATCAGTTTTGAGCAGCGTGAGCATGACAAACGAACAGACCTATTAATGTGTTTTTTCTTTATCCGGTATTGCAGTCGAACTAGAAACTATTAAACAAGCCGATAGAAATGAAGTTCCTTTCGCTATTCGACTAACATTTTTTTATTTATTTTTCAAAAAAAAATAACAGTTCGCGTATAAATTCTTTATGTATAAATATTATCCCATGAGGTTCAAGGTTCTTTTTAATTAAAAAGATTAATAACTCGAAAACTATTGATTGCAGGAAATCCAGAATGGTCTTAATTATTTTTTCCTAAAAATTTCCAAAAATTATATGTTCTATGTCTTGATCTCCGATACGTTGTTTTCGAGTTACTTAATAATAAATGAGCTGTGCAAGTAGTCGGATTACTTTTTCTTTCCCTCTCTCTGCAGACAGTAAGTGTAGAGGAAGAGCGATATTGACTAACGCATTCTTGTTACGCACAGTTTTGTCTGGTTTTTTTTTCCGGTTTTTTTCCCGGTCTCCGCAATGTGAGATAACTTTATCTAATAGTAAGATAAACAGCCCAGTGGCTACAAAATATCGCTTTTAATCAAAAGTTTTAATTGTCTGAAGCACTTTTTCTAGTTATTTAATAATAAATGTGCAGTGCGAGTAGTCGAATTACTTCTCCTTTTCTCTGCTGGCAATAAGTGAAGAGTAAGAGAGATAGCGACTAACGCATTCTTGTTACGCACATTTTTTGCTGGCTAGTCTTAATTTCCGCAACGTTTCATAAGAAACTTCGTTCCAAAAACATTTAAATATATTTTGAGTTTATTAAAATAATAATAATAAAAAAATTACCAAAATATATAAAAAAAATTGTACTGTCGGAGGACCCCCGTAATAAACAAATTTTTTTCCTTAATTTCGAATGTAATTCGAAATGAAATCTGTATATTTCAATTTTTATTTTATATTATTTTTTCAAGGCAAATAATCTAAAGGAACGAATTACATCAGAAATTTTCATTCAATATTGCAATTTGTGGGAGTGATTTCGTGAAATGCGACGGAAGTGTGTAACATCTTTCCTCTCGCTTTCTTGCAATTTGTGGAAGTGATTTCGTGAAATTTAACAGGAAGTGTGTAACAGAAAGTCGCGGTAGCGCACGCTATTTGATTGACGAATGAGCACGCGGTGGTAGAGTTGGCCGACAGATAGCCGTCAACCAATTTTCTGAGAGGTCGGTACTGTCAGCCATCAGCTGTGCACTTAAGTTACAGTGTTGTGAGTAAAGTTTGCTGTTATATGGGTTAACTATATAAATAAATATTTACTGTTGACAATAAGTCTCAAAAAAAGTGCAGATCATTGATAAAAAATTCAAGTAAGTATTAATAAATAATTATTTGAATAAAAGATTTCAGTATTTAGCTTTTTTAAAATTTTGAGGTTGATACAAAAAACAATTATTGTTTTTTATTAGAAATCGTTTCAAATAATACCTGGCCCATTTTTTTCAGAATACAATTTTAAAATTGCTTATTACTAAGGTGAGATGTTAAATGTAACACATCATATGTGACTACTGTAAGACTCGCTCGTTTTATTTTGATTCTGCCGGAATTGTTGTTGGCGTTGAGCATTGGTTTTCGGTATTTTATTTGCACTCTGACGTTTGCGCTTTCCATACTCTTTTGGACTCTGAACACATGATTTCACTATTGTCTCCCTATAATTTAAATACTAAAATAAATATTAAACACCTAAATCACATGTACAATAAACGAATGTAAACAGTAAATACTTGTATCAAGTTATACAATTTTATCAACTTGTGATGTTGCTGGCGTTTGGCTCCAAAACTTCCAATTTGACTCGGACACGATATTGTTTTAGTTTAGCAGACCACGCATGTAAATTAATATTTTGTGATAAGATTTATTTCACGATTTCAAACTTTTTAAAATTTTTATATTTATAAGACACTTTTTGTGCCAAATGTTATTATTATACTGGCTATACTTTAATTTAAAGACAAAGTTATAATCGTGTTTGAGATGAACTACGAAGTCGTTTAAAATGTTAATTTATTAAATAAACCTTTAAAGTGGTTTTCATTGTTTCGTAAACAATACCGTGCAGCCTGTTTTTAAATTCTAATAAAAACTTTGGTAAATATTATTCTGGTAATATCGTAACTAATTTATATTATTTTTCGCTGCAATTTCTAAAGTGATGGAATGACCTCTTGGAAAAAAATCTGTTGACAGTAAGACTGGTATCCTTAACCTACAAGAACACTCAATAGAACCTATCTATTCTTTCGAGTAATTGTAGGCGACAAATCTGGTATTATAAAGTAATACAATTGGGGTTTATTTATTGAGTAGTGACCCTAAGTTCTTTTGGGTAAACTCTGTCGATACAAGGGCGTGATTCGAGTATTGGTCCAAATAAAGAAAATACATTTTTGGTCCCCAGAATTTAGTTTAACCCTCTTTAAAAGCCATATAGTTTTAATCCTCACCCTTAAAAACTAACCTAAAACATAGGAAAGGACTCTGCAAAATAAGTTTTTTAAAATCAAAATCATACTTTGTTTAGAAATAGAAGAGAAAAATCAAAATTATTTTATTTTTGTCTAACAATAGTCTTAAAATAGAAATATAGATCTCAACCAAAATTTGTATGGTTAAGAAAAGTAGTAACCAAAGGTGTCACAGTTTTTACCAAAATATAAATAAAATTATCCCTTATTAATAACAATTTATTATTAATACATAACCAGCCGCCAGAGCAGGCAGGATTCCGCAAAGGCTCTTTTTAGAACCGGTGAACAAATACATAATGTCAAAATGTTAATTGAAAAATGTACCGAATACAACGTTAAAATTCACCTAGCATTCGTCGACTATAGCAAGGCATTCGATTCTATGGAACTATGGGCCATATTCCAAGCTATGAATAACGCGAGAATAGACTCGAGATATAGGGATCTTCTGAAATACATTTACGAAAAAGCAACCCTACACGTTAAAATTGGGGAAGAACTCAAAACACAAAAGATATTTATACAGCGAGGAGCAATAATGGGAGATAAGATTTCTCCGAAAAATTTCACACTAGCGTTAGAAGATGTTTTGAAACAAATAAACTGGGAACAAAAAGGAATTAACATAGATGGAAAATACCTTAGCCACCTTCGATTTGCTGATGACGTAGTCCTGATAAGCAATAAACTGGAGGAACTACAAATGCTAACGGAGCTGAAAGAAGCTTCGGAAAGGATAGGACTAAGCATGAACCTTCTCAAAACTAAGATACTTTCCCCAGACAAAGCAGCGATATATGTTGGGGTAAACCAAATTAATAAAGTCGAGAATATGTATACCTAGGCGACCAAATAAAACTCGGCAAAGAAAACCAACAGGAGAGTGATAGGAAAAAAAATAAAAAGTCGTACTTAAAAAGTGGAGTAGCGTTAAACGTTTAACGCAACCGTCTCGTCTCCGAAGTCAACTAAGAAGTTTCAATTCGCGAAAAAGTGTATACATTTATGAAGGAAGTCAAGCTAACCTATCTTTTATTGAGGAAATAGGCTACGTAAGTGGGTTGGGTGGTACGGTGATGTCACTACCAATGACGAGAATGTATCCCCATCACAGTAGCGTTAAACGTTAAACTTTTCCGAAGTCAACTGAGAAGTTTCACTTTAATCATCATCATCAATCGACCAATTACGTTCACTGCTGGACATAGGTTTCCCGTAGCTTTTTCCATCCTTGGCGAGCCTGTGCTGCCTCTATCCAGTTGGTCCTTATCCTTTTGATGTCGTCGGTCCATCTGGTTGGTGGGCGGCCTCTACTTCTGTATGCGTCTTGGCGCGGTCTCCACTCAAGTATCCTCTTTGTCCAGCGATTGTCCGAAAGTCGCGTCATATGACCGGCCCAGTTCCATTTTAAGGTTGTTATACGAGTAACCGCGTTTGTCACTCCGAACATCTCCCTTAATGTTATATTTGGAATCCTGCCTCTTAGCGATATACCTAACATCGACCTCTCCATTTTCCTCTGCGCGATACTTATTCTATTTGTAGTGTTCTTTGTGAGGGTAAGTGTTTTAGCTCCGTATGAAAGCACAGGCAACACGCACTGGTCAAATACTTTTCTTTTTAAACGTATTGGAATGTCTGACTTAAAGATGTTGCGCAGCTTTCCAAAAGCCGCCCATGTTAGGTCTATTCTTCTCGATATTTCACGAGTTTGGTTGTCTCTACCAATAGAGATTTTGTGACCAAGGTATTTATAAGAGCTTACTTGCTCTATGCTTAGTCTGCCTACCTTAATTGCCTCACTCATATCAAGATTTGTCATGTATTGAGTTTTTTTGGTGTTGATTTTGAGTCCAACAGAGTTCGATGCTTCACTGATCCTCCATAACATTTGTTTTGCTTCTTCTATGCTATATGTGATAATTAAGATGTCGTCGACGAATCTTAGATGGTTTAGTTTTTTGCCATTAGTTGGCCTGTTTAAACATATATTCTAGGAGGGTTGTGAATAACTTTGGCGATATGACATCTCCTTGGCGTACACCTCGTGTACGCGTTCACTTCAATAACTTGTTTTAATTTATCAATTGCAAAACCTCAATATAGTTGAAGATTTTCACGTGCCTATTTTTCCCCTTCTACAGTTCCATTATTAATTGTGTCTCTGATAGTTTCGTATTCCTCAGGTACCGTATTTTGTTGTAACTTAAATATATCATTCGTTGTAAATAGTGTTGCATACCTAGTAGTGATAGGATTCGATTGTTTGGTTTGCATTTCTATGTGGATGGGGCTGGCTAACAACACGGACGAGGCGATTATTGGTGTGGAGCACGGACTTGCGAAGATTGTTGGTTGACGTTTATTCCGTGTCATTTTTCTTGATATCCGGCCTGGGAAGTTCAGTGGTCTGGTGTCAGTCTTGGGAGTCGTGTGTTGGTGAGAGTTTTTTTTGGGACGGTGTGATATTAGCACGTGTGCAGAACCTCTACAGGATTTACTTTCATATCTGGCTGTATTTGGTCCATCTTAATTGGATTTTGAAGTAAAACCACTTAATTTTTAACTTGACCATTCTATCTTACCTTCGTTGTTGATATTTTGGATTTTGGTATCGAGTTAAAATATCCGCATGCGGGATTTATTTGAGGGAAGCAATTGTTAATTAGCAGGTGCCGTCCCATAATCAAACCGGCCACAGGAGTGGTGAATTCGTATACCCAAAGGTTATCAGTGATTTATTTTTAAATATATAACGCCGTGACTTATTTTGACACCACGACCACTGACTCCCAGGCCGGATATCAAAAATGACACGGAATAAACGTCAACCAACAATCTTCGCAAGTCCGTGCTCCACACCAATAATCGCCTCGTCCGTGTTGTTAGCCAGCCCCATCCACACAGAAATGCAAACCAAACAATCGAATCCTATCACTACTAGGTATGCAACACTATTTACAACGAATGATATATGTAAGTAAAATACGGTACCTGAGGAATACGAAACTATCAGAGACACAATTAATAATGGAACTGTAGAAGGGAAAAAATAGGCACGTGACAACCCCTAAATTATTTTTACGTGTGTACTTATATTGCGGCATACATTTTATTTGCATGCGTAGGAGTTATAAGAACTAATTTTCTCTTTTTAACATTTAGTTTTACTTTTCTATATCGAAAACGGTTGTAGATAATTATTAATAATTTTGCTGGCAGATATTTTTGTTTACACATTTTACAAGTATGTAAACAAATTTTTATGTAGATAGTTATAGTGTATTATTATTTCTTACCAAAGTATACATTTCCATATTTCCAAAAGATTAAAACTAAAACTGAAAAAAAAAATACGGAAGATGACCAAAAATAAATTCGGTTTTAATGTTAAAATTAAATTTTATAAATAAACCTTCCCAACCAAATGTACGTAATTATTCACCTGTAACGTGTTCCCAACGAAAATAAGGAAAGACACAAAGATAAATCGAAAAATGCTTCATTAAAACGAATTCATTGGCAATGGTAAACCTTTTTTTAAGTGATGCTTTTATCGGTTTATATCTGATAATAAAAACCAACAGGATTAAAACCGATTCAACGGCGAACGGTTAATCGAATTAAAAAAGAAACGATAAAAAATATTCCAGAATTAGATGCGAATTACATCATGCAGTTAACCATTGCAAGGTTAGTAATGTGTTGGTGTTAAAAACGGGAATGCAGAAATATTAGGTAAATATATATAAAAGCGTGTTTTTAATTATATCATTAGTGTTTTTAAAAAATTAACACTATACTTTTATGTACCACAAAATACAAACTACCATTTGTATTACAACAAATTGCTAGTGGTGTCATCTACTAGATAATATGCAAACTACTTATTTTGGAACGTAGAAAACTGTCGCGTATTTTTAAGCATTTCTACAACATTATTATGTTACAATCATGAGTGAAATTTCAATGATCAGTGTGTCTCCAAAGCAACGCAACGATTCCTAGAACTAAATAATCATACCTCGTACAATATTATAAACTCGATTTTTTTCAGATGCACCTGTTTGTAGCAAAGATACAGATATAACAATAATTGGAGCATCTTTGGACGAAGTGATCAAAGTGCGGTGTCAAGTGTCTGCGGATCCTGCAGACGTCAGTTTTTTATGGCAATTTAATAACAGCGGTGAAAGTTTTGACGTTTCTCCAGCTCGGTTCGCCACCTCGAGTGGTAATGTCAGTGAGTTGATGTACACGCCTGCTTCACAGAGGGATTATGGCACCCTTACTTGTCTTGGATCCAATAAAATCGGCCGGCAGATGGAACCGTGTGTGTTTCAGGTAAAATCATTAACTCGTTTATTTTAATAAAGTTTATTAAAACTAAAAAATATAATAGTATATTGTGCAATTAGTGCGAAAATTTTTTTGCTCAAGTTGATATCCAATAAAATCAGTCAATTTGTGGTCATCGGATCGAACACAACCAATCAAAACAAAATTATACTGAAAAGAGCCCATGGGTTCTTTTCACTAAATCATGTCATGTTGCTATGGATACATACCTTTCCTTTCAATTCAATTTTGACAATTCAAATATTTCAATATGTCACGATCAGCAAAAAATTTTCTATCCGAATAACCCTCGAACATTGTTGAATGCTCAAAAATTTTATAACATCTATCTCAAGCTTGTTGCTTATAGGCAACAGACCTCCGCCTATGACGTCGGTCTGTTTCCAAGCAACAAGCTTTCGAAATCTGTTATAAAATTATTTCGACAATTATCAATGTCCTTGGGTTATTACTACTGATAATTTGGTGATTGCACTCATTCGCTCGAGTGAACAATCGACAACATCGCTTATATATGAGAATTATAACTGCTGTATTTACCTACATATTTTTAATATAGGTAAATATGTAGGTTATAACTCCCACACTTAATTTCGCTGGAGCTTTAAAATAATTTTATAGTTTACTGCAGTAATATTACATTACAATATATATATACAGGGTGGGGTACCCCATACGACACGGTCACTGTAAACCAAACCATAAATTTTTTTGGGAATTTCTTCATTTTTTTGGATGTATATTAATTAAGACTGCAAAATGAAATTATTTTGGAGTCTATGGGGTGGCTCAAAAAAGTGTGACACATCAAAGTTGTGTTTTTTTAAATGGAAGACCCAGTATTTAGTTACACTTTTAAATAGTTTAGGAAAAAAAAATGATTTCATATAAAGTACCATGTAGCTTACTATAATCGTTATTGATTTTTTTATGAAAATGCTAGGTACAATTGGAAACTAAATAACATCGAAACGCATAAAAGAGGTTTTGGGCTATTGATTTCGATAGAACCCGTTTCTTAATATTATACAGAATGTTTAAAAATTATTGTCACTTTTTTATAATTTCGGACAAAGATAACTTTGTAATTTCAAATAGAACACCGTGTATTTTTTTGGTCCGAACAATATTAAATTCTATTATCTTTCATTTCATATTGGGGTTCCCTATTCCTAACCTAAATAGTTTTTTAGAAATTGGCTTTATCAAATAGTAGTTCTCATTTCAATGCATTATTTAACTTAATATGGCTTTGAAACGACAACTTTTTGAAAGAATTTTTATTATCAGTTATTGTATTTTACGTTATTTAAAACATTCACTAAATTATTACCGTCGAAAAAAAAAACTTATCCCATTCAAGAGCGGAAAGATATGATTTTAGCGATTGGTGAGTGTAGAGAATTGCCTTTTGGCATCGAGGGTGTATGCCCAAAAATATCCAGACCGAAATCATCCAAACAAGTTGGTTCTCAAACGATTGCTACATGAATTTCGTAGGACTTAAAGTGTAGCTTATGAAAAGGCAAATAGACAAAAACCTATCATTGGAAATGATGGGATAAATCATAGCAAACCCTCAATAAGGACTGCTTTTCAAAGAGTGACGCCTCAAATATTAAGTGTTAAGCAGTCTTTTAAAGAGAGAGTTGCTCTTTGTATTTAACAGGATGGTCGTCATTTTGAGCATCTATTTTGAATTAAATACATTTGTATTTCATATTTTTTTGTTGTTTCAGTTGAATAATAAAAAAAAATTGTTAGGTCTGGTTAATGAATTACTGTCAGAATATGAAAAGTAAATATTTTCGATGAAGTGAAGTATAACTACCTGTGAATGAGAATTCTGTGAGCACTCAAATAAATGTTGTTTCAAGCTATCTTAATTCAAAAAATGCATTGAAATAAGAACTACTATTTAAAAAGCCAATATCTGAAAAACTATTAAGGTAAGGTATAGGGAATCCCAATATGAAATTAAAGATAATTAAATTTTATATTGTTCAGACCAAAAAACTACAGGGTGTTTCATTTGAAATAACAAAGTTATCTTTGTCCGAAATTATAAAAAAGTGACAATGATTTTTGAACATTTTGTATAATATTGAGAAACGGGTTCTATCGAAATCAATAGCCCAAAACCTCTTTTATGCTTGATCAGAATTCGAAGGGATGAATTCTATACGTTTCGATGTTATTTAGTTTACAATTGTATTTTTCATAAAAAAATTAATAACTCGAGAACAGTTATAGTTAGCTACATAGTAGCTTTTATGAAATCGTATTATTTTTTCCTGAACTATTTAAAAGTGTAACGAAATATAGGGTGTTTCATTTAAAAAAACACAGTTTTGATATGTCACACTTTTTTGAGCCACCCTGCAGACTTCAAAATAATTTTCTTTTGTAGCCTTAATCAATGTGGGGAATTTCCGAAAAAATTATTGGTTTGGTTTACAGGGACCGTGTCGTATGGAGTGCCCCACCCGTATATATGAAAATTATTCTTAAAAATTTATGATATTTTGAAATGTATTTTAAATAGAAATTAAAATTTAAGTTACAACTTTTAAAATTGCCTAAGTTAACATATGTTACCTTGACACATTTATAATTTTGGTAAAGTTTATTAAAGACAGATAAATTTGAAAAATGTGTTCAGGATTGAAATGTTGGTCTTGTAAAACAGCGAGTTCAGTTAGAATAATTTATAAATTAATATTATATTAGGGTGCATGAAGTTTTGTTAAAAACATTGTATAAACAGGTTCCTAAGAGATTTGTTATAAAAAAAATTGTTAGTTAATAATTAAAATCGGCAAAAGGCAGACGAGTTTTGTAAATGAGTTAATAATTGGAATCTTCCGAGAGTAGACGTGTTTTACAAGAAATATAAAAAAATATCGCAAAAAAATTATTAAGACGTGAATTGTATGTAAAATTTAAAAATATTAATAAGGTAATAAATATAAGGTCTGAAAGTTTTATAATAAATAAACATTTTTGTATCACAATTTGGACCGAAGTTTTAGAAATTTATTCAGTGGATTATTTGTATTTAATAATTGGCCATTTATTTATTTATATTTATAGAATTATCAAAATTCGGTTTAATAAAATTTGTAAAGGTTTATAATTTTTTTTTTAAAACTGAATTTTGAGAGAAAGATAAAATTCATCGGGCATATTAGTAAATAAAAATCAAAAGTTATGTTATTAGTCTTTTAAAACTCATCATATCAATATATAATATGATTTCTCTTGTATCTACAATGACATTTAATAATTAAATGAACTGTCAAATAACATTAATCTATCCACTCGATCAAATGTACTAAAATTATTATAATGAACCTCAAATTATGATGAATTTATACCAAAAAATATCGTATAACATAATGCATAATCGCCTTTAAAGCATTCACATCGTGGCCTTAAACTTACTGCTTATGCTTTAAAGGCCTGATTATGCACAAGTGTCATAATATACTATTTCAGGTGGTACCAGCTTCTAAGCCAACATCGTTGACCAATTGTACTCTAAGAACCGTTAGTAATCAGACTTCGGAAACAGTTGAAGTGGAATGTCGTGCTGGTTATGACGGGGGTCTTCCACAACGTTTCGTCCTTGAAGCTTACGATGCACACACCATGAGATTAAGACTGAATCAAACCATTGGCGAAACAGACGTTCCGCTATTTCGACTAGATATTGGAGAGTTATTACCCTCTCCACATTCATTGCGGATAATCTTGTACGCTGAAAATGCAAAGGGGCAAAGTGAAAAAATCGTTATGGATGACATTTTGCTCAATGATGCTGAAAAAAGAACAGGTAGGTACACATCGCAACTCTTTTCTTTTATTTCGCAAAAATAACAACGATTTTTTTTGTTTTTAGACGGTAGCAGTAACGTTAGTTTGGTACCACTGGCTGGTTTACTAACGGGTTCGCTTCTAACTCTTGGATTGGCAGTTTTGGTTATTGTCGTTGTTGCTATACGCCGAAAAAGAGAATGTGACGGCCGAATGCACTGTCCACATCATATAAATATCGGTAAGTAAATCAAATGGACATTTTCGTCCTTGAAATTCTTAATAAGTTCGTCTGCGTCGCATTTTAATTAATTTATCCAGGATCAGTTACGAAAATGTAAGCTATTATGAAAAGATAACGACCCACTTTGAGCGCCAAATGTTACTCAAATTTAGCTACCCACGTTGTTGAGTAGTCAAATGTGTTAAAAAAGTTTGACTGTTGTTTTAAAGGTTTTCTCAATAGTTGTTTAAAAAGATACATTTATTATTATATCTTTATTACTTATAGTTAAATTATTAAGTATGTGTTACAAAAAATATATACAAGTTTTAAAAAGCATGGAAAATTGTATAAATTGTTAATTAATTGATGGACTCTATCTCTTAATTCTACAGACCAATTTAATTTGATGAATAGACAACATCAGTTCACAGACCAGTATATTTTATTCTTATTCCAAATTTAACCAAAACTAACTTATAAGTTAGGAGCCTAGTATTTTAATATTAAAATCCAAACAAATTAGATTTGTGTCTATTAATAAAAAAAAGAGCTCTGCTGGTACAAGTAACATGTTTTAATTTATGAAATAAAAGAAGACCTTCAAATTAATAACAAATCACATGCATAAAGTCACGCCTTTTTCAGTAGGGGTAGGTACAGACCACTTCTTTACACTTACTACGGTTTTTACACACATATTTGCTTCTACTTTCATATATGCTCGTCGGTTGCTGATACTCTTGACCTGGCTATTCTTCAAAACAATTTCGATCTGATCTTCTTTTACACCACAGCGTTCTCTTATTACACTATTTCTCACTTTATTGATCAAAGTCACTCCAGCTATACTTCTCAGACTACTCATCTCCGCAGCATTGATCTTACTTCCATGCTTTTTTTGCCAAACCCATACATAAGTGTAAGGATCATTACTCCTTTATGCATGTTGTGGCTGCTTATAAAGTTATGCAGCAGTGCCCCATTCATTTTTGCCCTTCGCTTAATGTCTCAGTCATACTTTCCGTTCCTCGTAAATTTTGAATCCAAGTATATAAGCTCATTCACTCTTTCTACTTTAATCAGCACCTTGCAATTTGTCAAAATATTAACCATTACCTGCAACTCCTCCTCAGATGACGCTAATATGACCTGATCATCGGCGTACAGGAGGCATTTGACGATCAAATCATTCATTCTCAATCGATACGCACTCTTTTTCGAAATTTATAACAACCTTTTACAGATACATTAAACAGCTATGGCAAAGCTGTCTAACACCTTTTTCGATAGTAAACCAGCCTGTATAAGCTCCATTTATCCTGACACAAGCACTGGAATCATCGTAAAGTGATTTCACTGCTCTTATCAAACCACCGCTCACACCATACATAGACAATGCCGACCACAATGCCTTGCTCCCCTCTCTTTCATAGGCCTTTTCCAAGTTTACGAAAGGGCAGTAGATCTTTCGACTTTTAGCCAAGAATTTAATAAAATAAAATAAAAAAAGAAAGAAAAAGAGTCGAACAGAATCGCCCTGTTTATGGGAATATCCAAATGTTCGTAGTTATCCAATATTTAGGTTCTAAATAGTAAATTGATTTTGGCCAAAAAAATGTCCTTCTCAATTTACTATATAGTAATGCCTTAAGGTTAGGTTAGTCCCAAGATGATCTCTAATATCCTAATGGTAGTTCTTTTTTTTCTTTTGGTACCATATCAGGTCCTCCTGATGTTGGCAAACACAGTGGCGAGCTGTGCTCTGTCAATTCTAAAGAGTTGTTCTGCGGTTCGAATGGTAGTTGGTAGTCTCGAAATGTTAAATTGTCTACGTTATCCAGTGTCCTTAATAGGGGCTGATGTCCCCAATGTCTTAAATGGTAGCTAAACAAATTTTCGGGTTTCAGGAGCCCACACCTGCAGCTTTAAGCTACTACTACCTTTTAGCCCAGTTGGTCTCTAGTCTTCTGGCCAATCTTGATCGAGGTTAAGCTTTTTACTTCAATAATTATACTTTTAATAAAAATTTTAGGTATCAAAAATTTTAGAAGCTCTTACATTTGTTGAAACATTAAAATGCTTTATATTTAAAATTTTAAAGCCCTATTTGATCATATCTAATTAGGTGGAGTTAAGTTAGGTATCATGTGAGTGGAGCGTAGGTCGCCCTTCCACTGCGACTCTTAGTAGATCTATTGTGGCTCATTCCTAGAGGTTAAAGTTTACCGCAAACCCTTCTCACAAAGTTCATGGTTGTATGGGGTGAGATTTTCTTGAAAAAGGTAGGTTCTAGGTTGGTATAACCAAATATGTTGAACCCCATTCTTCCCAGGCAGGGGCATGAACATAGTATACGTTCAGCAGTTTCGTCTTCCACGCAGCAAAGCCGACAGTACTTTTGTTGATTCAGACCTATCCTTCCGAGGTGGTATCTAAGACGACAGTGTCCTGTAAGCAGTCCCGTTAGAATTCGCAAGTCGTTCCTGCTCCATTCTAGGATTTGCTTAGTTGTGTTTCTCGAGGGTTTAGGTAAGAACGCCTTTGAGTGAATCAACCCTGGTATATCGGACCATATCTAATTAGTAAAAATATTAATATTAAGTTAAAATTAGACATGTGAATCAAGCAAAATGAACTCTAGCTATTTTAATCACAAAATATCTAACTTATTCTTGCAAATTAGGTACAGTGAAAAACATTTTAACGCTTACTTACCAGTAAAATTCTGCTACCATTTTTTTTTCCAAACGACCCTACTTGGTCAAATGCTTAATTGGAAAAGACAGTTTCGATATTGACTCCTGGCCACAAGAGATTGAGATCTCCCAGATACCAACATAAAATATCAGTTCTGTCTCTTTGTTTCAGCAGGGTTTTATTAAAATTGACAAAATAATAAAACTAAAATCAGAGATTGGAAAAATTCAGTTTGCAAATCATGCGCTGCTGAAAATATTCATATGTACAGGCAGAGACAGAGTCAAACAAAAACATTAAAAGCACTATGAAAGTTGCAGCTTATCCCAAAATAATAATATTTATTGCATAATCTATATCTTTATTATACTCTTCTCAAAGTTATATCTTTTAAGGAAAAATAAGTTCATTTTTCTATAATTTTTATATATTTTTTCTGCAGACGCTTCAAAGCAGAATGCAAAATCTCGTCAGGGTTCCATGTTGGAAATAAACACGGGAGACAACAGATACGTGGTAGCTTATACATTAAAACCTGCCTCAGACTGCGCCCCATCGCCCACTCAACAAACCACGATGTCTCCTTCGGATCCATTGAGGCAACCAGATATTTTGAACACACCAAGAGGTGAGTGTCAATGTCTGTGTCATTGTCGTCGACCGAAGTTTTCGACGTTTCGGCATTTTGATAACGTGTAGTTTTATAATTTTTTTACTGCTAATTTTATATTTGACGGAGTAGATATATTATTTATTTTTTATATTTAGATTTAATGACGTTTTAAGACTGGTAGATATTTGTAATAAAAATGTTTGTCATCAGATTTTTAACTCAAAATTATACTTTTTCATTCTATCTCGTCGCTGTATAATTTTTAGTATTTACTTATTTTCACTGTTAGTTATTCCTAAGCGGTAATTTTAGTCAGAAGATTGATTGGGCCTCCCTAAAGTTTGAGTAATCTTAAACAGGCAATATTATTAATAAGATAAATAACTTTTACAAAACCTAAGGGATTCAAGGAACTCATGTAAAAGGCTAAAATGTGTTTTTGGGTTTTGTTTGATATTCAGTTGAATATGACGTGGGGAATGAATGAATAATATTAATGGTTTAATTTGAATTAAACCCTCATGTGTTGGAGACAGAAGATTAATTTTAGATTTCGGTGGTGGTAGACCCACCTGAGGATCCAGTTGTAGGGGTGATTTTTCTCCGGAGACTTTTACTCCAGGAAATTATAGTTTAAATTTTTTGGAAAAAAAAATTTATATCTAGCAAAAATAATTAAAAACTAAAAATTAAGATGGGATAAAATTAATTAGTTACTTTATGTATTTATATTTACAATTTTTATTAATTTATTTGCAAACGATTTTTTTAAAAAATAATAAATGATTTAGTTCATTTTCATTCTTAGTTATTTCATAGATAATATGGTAATAAAATTTTAGTTAATTAAGATGCATATCTTTTATAAATAAAAAAAGTAAAAACTTCTATTTGTTTTACCAGAAACTACTAAAAACAAAGGTTATATTTGAAACTTACCTGCAAATATCTACTAACTTATTTGCATGTAAATGGGCATTAGAAAATGGAGTTATTTAAAACATTTCCTTAACAGCAAAGACCAATTATTTTAAGAAGTGTTCTAAATTTCGTGGTGTATTATGGAATTAACCAATATTCATGAAAAAACCTGTCTAAATTTAAATATAAATTCATTTTATTTGCTCTGAGAAATTTGTTTGTATGGATAATTTAAAAAGTTTTTATTTAATCTAGCTTGGAAATAGTTAAAACATATCAAATACATTATTTGTTAATTCTATAAACGATTATAGGTTTGTTCCTACAGATAATCTGCAAAATGGTGCTGATAGTTTCTAAATCAACGTAATTACGCATGTCTGTTTCTGACCAATTTTAAACCAAATTTAGGACTAGCAAACAGCTTATCACCGGCTTACTTTAGTGAATTGTCAGTCTGTTGCTTTTTTATGTGTTTGTGTGCTGAATCCCGAAGCAGATTACCCACCCATTCTTACTTAAACCTTAAATGTCAATCATAGCGAAAGAAGAACATTAAATTAAACATAAATGGACTATATTAATTTATTGTATTCTGAATTAGAAAATTCTGAATTTAGAAACCACAATCCAATAAATCCATAATAATTGTTAAATGAAATGAGCAAAACTAAACCACAAAACTTAAGACAAAATTGCTCACGCTCGCCATTAACCGCTCTGTCAGTCTAGCTTCAAATCTCCCCACACATCCAATAAATAAGTGACGACATATCTCTCACATACTTTCTCTTACATTGTATTAGGCACTTTCTGCGAACATTTGTCGTTGATTACACCGTTCGACAATTTTGCAGCGGACGATAATTTAATGTTAGTTCTTCACTTTATTTAAAAACTAAACAATTTATGGTAATACATAATTGAAATATTTTGTTACTTTTAATGTAAATTATGTCGGAAAGGCACCAAAATCATAATATTTTCAAAATAAAAAAAAATTCCCAGCTATTTTTTTCCGACATTTAACTGTAATTATTAAAATTGTCCCCAAAATTTTGCTGCAAAGTAATGTATATTAACAGCGTGAGTAGAATTATTAAATTTTTAATATGGCGGGAATGTAAATATATTGCACCAGAAATGTCACAAGTTTATTGATAGTGGACGTAAGCCATTACTGCTGTGGGAACAAACCTTGATGCTTAAAATTAGAATGTGTACCAGTTAAAAGAAGCTCAATACGTACTTCATGTTCTTTAAATCTGCTTCATATGTCTAAATAATAAATTTAAGTAATATGTATAAATGGATCTGCATTTATTATTTTTGCATGAATCTTCATTTTTCATTTATACATATTATATTACTTAAACTAACGCTGTTTTGTATGTACTAAGAAAGTATTTAAATTTAAGCAAACCAAGTTGTGTTAATTTTCATTTATTAACCAAATAATTCTATTATTATTAAATAATGATTTTGATTTTAAAATTATCTATTTTTTGTGATAATTTAAATACTTTTAATATTTTTAGATACAGTTTGTATTTATTCATTGCTTGACTAGTCGTTGCATGCATATCATGTATTTTTAAAAACGTTCTGTATTGTTTTTTTTTGTTACTATTTCTGTTATAAACCCGTAAAAAACAATAAATTATTTTTTACATCCAAGCATTTTAAGTTTCCTTTTTATATTATGTTATTATTCAACATTCATTCATTGATCCTTGTTCGACTATTTTGTTAAAAACATTAGGTAAGCTTTACAAATAGATATTGTTTTATTTTGAGTATTGTATGTTTATTTTATATGTATAATACCTATTATAGTTCTTCCATTATCAATTGCAGATCAGAAACAGAAAATCTTAAGGTTAAACGCACTGAATTTTCCGAGGGGTGTAACGTGGTTAGAAAGCTATAAATAATTTTTTTATATTTAAAAACCTTTGGGAAAGATAGTCTGTGGTATCAGTGGGGTAGTGTGGTGTGTTGAATTTTAATATTTCATCAAATACATACATACATATAGTCACGCCTATTTCCCTTAGGGGTAGGCAGAGACCACTTCCTTTCACTTGCTACCGTTCTTACACACATCTTTTGTTTCCTCTACTTTCATCAGTGCTCTTATACATACTCGTCGGTTGTTGGTAATCTTGACCGGGCCTTTCTTCAAAACAATGTTGATCTGATCGAGATATGTTAGCCGAGGTCGACCTCTACCGACTTTTCCATTTACACTCATCTTATAAATTTGTTTCGTCAATCTTCATCCATCCTTTCTACGTGTCCAAACCATCTAAGCATTCCTTTATCTATCTTTGTAACCACATCTTCTTTTACACCACAGCGTTCTCTTATCTCACCATTCTTTACTTTATCCAACCGAGTCATTCTGGCTATACTTCTCAGACTACTCATTAATCCTGTTTTCATGCTTCTGCCAAACTCAACATTCACCATACATAAGTGTAGGAACCAACACACCTCTATGCACAGCCAGACGTGCTTTTTTTGACACTTTCTGGCTGTTCATAAATCTTTGCAGTGCCCCATTTATTTGTTTCCCTGCCAACACCCTTCGCTCAATGTCACTGTCATACTTTCCATCTCTCGTAAAATTTGAACCCAAGTACACAAATTCATTTACCTGTTCCAGTCTTTCTTCCTTAATCAGAACAGTTTGTCATGCTTTTTTCTTATTTAAAAACCATTACTTTCGTTTTGCTTACATTTATTTGCATCCCTGCAACTCCTCTTCGGAGGTGTATAACTCGTAAATAAAAACCTACATTAAAAAGCTTTACATTATATCCCATTATTTATTCCTCCAGTCATACATAGCTCCATATTTTCCCATTGATTTTAAGACTTTCTGTATACAAACTTTTAAATAAGTAATTATACTTCTGAGTAATAAATTTTTATTGCCTGAATTTATTTATTATCATGAAGAATCCTGTTGAAAGAAACATGGTAAAAATACAACTAGATAAGAAATGACCCACACATTAATTCAAGTTTCTTTGGATCTCGAATTGTTTAGAAACTTTAAACTCTCGAGTTGTCTAAAAGTAATAAAAAAAAATAAAGATACCGGTTAATTTAGCTTTGGTTTATATATGGAGGAAAATGGTTTTATTTCTTTTAATACTACATTATAGGTAACTACAGATATTTTTAGCTCTCACCAAATAAAGAAAACAAAACTTGTACTCAAGATGTTTTCATTATCCCGAGAGATTCTGTATACAAGCTTTTAAATGAGTAGTTATCCCAAATAGTTTTGAATATAAAATGTATTTTTAATGTCTTTTTTATTACGATAAACAATCCTATTGAGAGGACCGTGGTAAAGATACAAAAAAATTACCCGCACATTAATTTAAGTTTTGTTGGGTCTCAAGTTGTTGAGACACTTTGAACTCTTGAGTCTTCTGAACCCAGCAGGGGTATAAAAACTATCAAATAAAATAGAAGAATATACCTACCGGTCAGATTAATTTCGGTTTATTACATAAAGGAAAATGGTTTTATTTTATTTACTGCTCTTTTAATATTATATCTTGGGTACCTATCTACATATATTTTCGGCTCTCACCAAATAGATAAAACAAATCGTGTACCATTCTTTATTGACTCTTAATTTTTTAGAAAAACGCACTTGATATGATCAAAGACCCGTATCTTGCAAGCTTTATCGGATTATCATAAGGTAGTTACACAAATTACTTTCCCGTCTACATTACTTCCATAAACGAAGTATCTTCCATAGTTTCCTCTATGGCTAGATTATTAAAAACACAAAAAATTCTTGTAGTATGCATCCTCAATTCTGCTCTACGGAGCAGAAGCATGGACAACGACGGAAGCCATAATGAAAAAATTAAACGCCTTTGAAATGTGGATATACCGCCGTATCCTCAGAATTTCGTGAACTAACCACATAAATAATAAAGAGGTGCTGCAGAAATTGGGAAAAAAAGAAAAATTACACTCCTAGTTAAAAAGAGGAAACTGGAATACCTCGGGCACATAATGAGAAATCAAAAATATCGTCCACTTCAGTTAATAGTTCAAGGAAGGATCAACAGTAAACGAGGACCAGGACGGAGAAGACACTCATGACTATACAATTTACGCCAGTGGTTTGGACTAACATCTATACAGTTATTTAGAAATGCCGTCAATAAAATTTAAATTGCCATGTTAATAGCCAACGTCCACGACGGATAAGGCACGCTAAGGAGAAGAAGATGCACCCTCACCCTCTAAAACTTTATTTGTTTTTAACCAAAAGCCTTCATAATGTTAAACTTATTTTCAGTTTGCCAACTTAATCTGAATTTTAATCTGGAAAATTCAATGGACTTTCAACCTACCAATACTACGTGCATCTAATTATCTGACACCGTTTCAAAATTTGACACTAAAAACATCCGTCTATTCGCTAATAATGCAGAAAAATCGCAAAATTAAGATTGCAATTAAAAATTATGTTATAGCTATATTTTTTAACATTTTAGTTATTAAAAAAATGATATCCCTAATTTTGCCGGCAACAACTAGTAAAAATGTTTAACGTGAACCAACATTTGACAACAAACATACGAAATGAAGTTTTAGGCAACATGCGATATTTTTGTTTTTGCTTTTATTTTAAAAATTTCAGGTTGAATAGAACACATGTATATTAAAAAACTAAAATACTATTATTTATTGCAAAAAATGCGTTTTGAAAGTGACAGTTTGAATTTGCGCGCGAAAACGGACCAACAGTTTCGAGGACGTCACTTCTGTTTATCACGCATTATACTTGTTCGTCGCTGACTTTCCTTGTTTTTTATTTTGTATCAGTTTCGATTTTCAAGATATTTTGAAGTAAAACTTCTTAAAGAAAGTCTTTAATATTATATTTCATTAGGAGTCGAGAAAATAGGATTTTTCCGTGCGCGCGCGACAAGTTTCCGTGGCCAATCACGGAAAGTCGTGCAAGCACGCAAAAAGCATTTAAAACAAATTTATAAGGCGAGTGTGAATGGGCAAATCGGTAGAGGTCGACTTCGGAGAACATATCTCGATCAGATCAACATTGTTTTGAAGAAAGGCCAGGTCAAGAGTACCAACAACCGAAGAGCATGTATGAGTGCACTGATGAAAGTAGAGGAAGCAAAATATGTGTGTACGAACCGTAGCAAGTGGAATGAAGTGGTCTCTGCCTACCCCTATGGGAAAAAGGCGTGACTTTATGTATGTATGTATGTATTATCACTAAAAATATCAAAAAATTTCCAAAAAAAAAGCATTATTTACCCCGTTGCTAGGAAAAAGCCCACTTTTGGTGCGCTAAATAGGCATGTAAATATAGTGTTTTCAGGTAGGTATAATAAAAAATTCTAATCCCCAACCTTTTTGTGTGACGGAAATTGGTGGGGTTGTTGAGGGACGTCAAGCTAACCTATTTTTATTCAGTGAGTTATTCGCGAGTTTTCTGTGAAAAATTGTGAAGGCAATTTTTTGCGAATAAAATAAAATAATATTTTAACACACTCTGATAACAATTTTTAAATTTGATAATTTTATTGTTCAAACAAATCTCATCTCTGAAGACAATCTTATTTTATGACATTTATTTGTCATGTAATCATATGTTAAATTTTGACAAATGCATAAATATATAATGACGTTTCTATAAATAAATACACAAAGTATGACAAGCGGGGGGGGGATGAGTCGTAAGCTTCGTGACATCATGTATTAATCGAAAGTATTCAAACTCTAATAAAAAACTTTAAAATATTATCATGTCTCTGTTTCATTTATTGCTGATTTTGTTAAAAAAAAAATTTTAATGTCGAAAGTGCTATTGATGTGTAACATCTTTGCTTTCGCTTTCTTGCGTGTGTAACATCTTTCCTCTCGCTTACTCGCAATTTGTGGGGGTCATTTCGTGAAATTTGTAACAATTACACTAACATTTGATCTGACGAATGAGCTCGTGGTTAGAGTTGGCCGTCAGATAGACGTCAACAATGGACGTCAACCAATTTTCCGAGAGTTGATTTGACGAATGAGCTCGCGGTTAGAGTTGGCCGTCAGATAGACGTCAACAATAGATATCAACCAATTTTCCGAGAGTTGATTTGATGAATGAGTGCGTGGTTAAAGTTGGCCATCAGATAGACGTCCACAATTTTCCGAGTGTGTTGTGTATTAAGTTTGCTGTTACACGCGTAAACTATATAAATAAATATTTACTGTTGATAAGTCTCAATAAAGTGCAGATCATTGATAAAAAATTCAAGTAGGTAATAATAAATAATTATTCGAATAAAATATTTCAGTATTTAGCTTTTTATAAATTTTGAGGTTTACTTTTGTCACTTTTAGTGTCAATTAAATAAAATACAATTTTCTTAAAAAAAAATTATTGTTTGTTATGAAAAATCATTTCAAATAATACCTGACCCATTTTTTTCAGAATAAAATTTTAAAATTGCTTATTACTAAGGTGAGACGTCAAATGTTACACATCATACACGACTACTGTAAGGCTCACTCGTTTTTTTTTTAATTTTAACATTGCAAAATATGTAACTTTACACCAAAGAAGGGGGTCACACAAATGTGACCAATCCCATGGTATTTTAATTTACCTTTGAAATTAATTGAATTTGTATTATCTTATTTAAATTAAAACAAAAAATACATTAACGTTATGAAAATCGTATAAGATCGTGATAAAAAAATTGTGACGCATCCGTTTCCGCGCCACCAGCGTGAATTTTTTTTGGAACCGCAATATTTTATAATCTAACAAAAACTTTAAGCGTAAACCAATCTACATTTAATCAATTTGGTACACAAGTCGATTTATTTAGGGCTTCTTAAGGCCAGCAGTGTGTATTCACCGATACATTCTTATCGTATATAAAGCAGCAATCGTTCAAAGTGGTGTCAAGTAAAAGCCGAAGAGGTTCTCTTAAATCTGTTAAGTGAATTGGGTTTAAAGTCGACAAAAGAGGACAACAATTCACTGACGAATAAAATTCTACCCGTATTACACTTGTGGTAAGGATTTGATTACCAATTATTTTAAGAGGCAATTCGCGATTGCTCTACTTAAACATGAATAATATAAAGGTTGTAGAATACCTTAAAAATACTTTTGAGGAGTAAATAATAAAAAAAAGTATAAATAAAAAATATGCTGTTTTTTTGTAATGGGTTGGTATTAAACCGTAGTTTTTTTGCCACAGACTTTTTTATCATTATTATCGTGATATTAGATTGAAATTAAATTGTGATTTTTATTTTAATTAGAAATTTCATAATTATTATGTTTATATCTTCTTTGAATGTACTCAGCAGAATAACATAACAATATTTGTTGGCAATTGGACACCTTGTAGGATTAATTTATTCAAAAATTCCGACCGATGTGTGTTATGGAGGTTACATGAGAATATTAAGTGGTTGATGTCTGCTTCCGAGGAGTTTTTGCAAGGGCAGATAGGTGTTATGTTAACTCCAATTTTGGCTAAGGGATAACCTCCATGGTTTAATTTTATTCTTGTTATGGTAGAAGAGTAAAGCCTAGATGACTTGAAAGTGTTTAAGTGAGGAATGTTTTTATAAAGTAGAGGGTGGATGGACACGTAAGGGTTTTTGGAAATAGAAACAAAATCTTTCCAAAGTTTCTCCCATCGTATTCGCACCGATTGTTTGGACTCACTAATTGTGTCTTGGGGTGTGAATATGTTATTTATTTGTTGGAGAGAAATGGCATCTTTTGCTGCTTCATCGACTTTCTCATTTCCAACTATGCCTGAGCGGCCTTTAACCCAGATAAAAATTATTTGAATGTTGCTGGTTTGGAGAGAGTTTGAATGATTTCGTTAATAATAGGGTTATAGTTTGCCACTGAGGCATGATTATAAATGGCAGTCAGAACCGATTTCGAATCTGAGAGTTGTCTCTTCCACTTTACTAATATGCTGGTTGTTGTTTTTTAATATTTATTGCGGAAGTTACTACTGCCATTAAAATCATCATCAGAGCCTAATTGGTCGAACAGATATTTTAATCTTTAATCTTTTAAAAAATCTACTCTTTTTTGTACAAAATACCAATAATTTTCTAACCAAAACATCTGACAATAAATATATACAGGAAGAATCATAAGTACAGGGTAGGCTTAAGGCTCCCTCACTGACTTATGTCAGTTGTGACTAGAGAAATTCTTAAGTTTTGTTTTGCTCAGCGTAGTGATAGTCAGTCGTGAACTTGACTGGTGTGTAGAAAAGAAAGTTCTTGTCAAAAAGTGATTCCAAACAAACCTCTGTCAAATCAGCTTCTCAGATATTGATTCCGTGAAGGTGTTTGGTAGAAGATTATATTCATCGTGTTATACAGTGTATACATAAATTAACGAAACTTGCTAATATTTCGGTTTCAGTTAGATTTAAAAAAAAAATGTTGAATAAAAGTTTTTTCAAATAATTCAGGCCATCTGCATAAGTTGATTACTTATTGACATAATTTTTTAAATAGTATACCCTGTATATATTTTTAGTTTTTCATAATCTTTTAAATTACAAATACATCCGTCAAGACCGCATATTCTAATTTATTTTACAGTTATTGAGAAAAATAATTTACGGGAACGTTTTTATTACCAAAATAATTAACAGGAACAAATAACTTATTAATCTCAATTAATTAGATGTTCTTCTATTTGACAGTATCCAAGTATATTATAAAAAGCTGCTATGGTATTACGCTATTGCTAATTTGTTATTGAATGGGCTGTTATTAATATTCCATTTCTCAGTTTATCCCGATTATCAGATTTCGTTTTGTTATTTAGATATCTACAGTGAAAATAATCTTTAGGCGATAAATCGGGAGATCTGGTTGGCCACTCAATTGTGCCCCTTCTTTTAATGCACCTGTCTTGGAAAACTTTATTTAAGTAATTTCGAACAAAAACACCAAAGTGTCATTAAAATTGTTACCAACTGCATTTCTTATTGCAGAAACTATTAAATTTCTTAACAAATCTAAATAATTTGGTCCGTTTAAATTGCCTTCCTCAAAGAATGGTCCAATAACAATGGTGCCAATAATACCTGCACAAACATTATCTAACTTTTAAAGGCCTTTGCATTATAGTTTCACAAAATTCCATTATGCGGTCATAATCATCTTCAGATAATTTTTGCGATAGCGTTACTTTATAAGAATTTTTTATAATAATGTTACAGACGTATCCCACACTAACATTATGTTCTAATGCAGTTTTCCGAATAGATGTAAAAGGATATTCTACAAAACTCTGCATAACGTCCAAACGTTTTTTCATCATTAGTTACGGTCTTTGGGTCCGGCCAGTTTTTAGGACGATTTTTAGTTAAACCCACTTTCTTCAAAAAGTTTCACAATCCTCCAAAACTGCAGTTTTGGTA